>CM072154.1:573913-1173913 GCA_036850595.1 Rhyacichthys aspro
TCTACCCCTCTCTCTCTCTCTCTGCATCTACCCCTCTCTCTCTCTCTCTGCATCTACCCCTCTCTCTCTCTCTGCATCTACCCCTCTCTCTCTCTCTCTGCATCTACCCCTCTCTCTCTCTCTCTCTGCATCTACCCCTCTCTCTCTCTCTCTGCATCTACCCCTCTCCCTCTCTCTCTGCATCTACATCTCTCTCTCTCTATCTCTGTGTTGTACCTCTTCAACTGAACGAGGCAGCGACTGACCTGAGAGATAAGATCACGGCTCGAATGAACACCTGGCAACCCCAATCCCAATTACAACGGCTGAGTGAAGTACCATCAGAAATCCTTGAAGATGTGAATGCAGCATTGGGAACAATTCCTACAACCACTATCACTGAAACCAATGAGCTGATATACACTTCAGCAGCAGTGATCCTTGAGATGCTTGGCTATAAGAGCAAGAGCAACCATGGGAAACAATACCCACCATGGAAAAGAGGCAAGCAAGGCAGCAAGGAGAGAAGTGAGCCAACTGTCAGAGCTCTAGAAAGGTGCAATGAAAAAAACAGTACCCAAGAGGTACTGCCAGATGCCCATACCTGAAGCACTGGAAACTGCCAAACAAAGGCTTCAGCCGACTAAAAAGGTACACGAGAGAAAGTGAAGCCAGGCGAATAAACCGGCTCTTCTCAACACAACCAGCTAGAGTGTACGCTCAATGGCAGGGTAATAACAGCAGAGCAGACCCACCAAGGCTGGAGACTGAACAGTACTGGAAAGGCATATGGTAACCCAGTATCCATCACTGTGGCAGACATCCAAGACAGAGTCTCAGGTATGATGAACTGGACAGCACCAAGGCCTGACATGATCCATGCCTACTGGCTTAAGAAGCTCACTGCACTCCATGAGCGCCTGGCAGCACAAATGAACCAGCTGCTAAAGGATGGGACCCACCCTGAATGGCTAACTGAAGGGCGCACAATCCGGATCCTGAAGGATCCCTAAAAGGGTACAGTCCCATCCAACTATCGGCCAATAACCTGTCTCTCCAAAACATGGAAGCTCATGTCAGGCATCATAGCGACTAATATAAGTGGGCACATGGATCAATACTTGAGCACAGCACAGAAGGGCATTGGCAGAGATACCAGAGGAGCCAAACACCAGCTACTGGTGACCAAACAATCGCCCGAGACTGCAATACCAGACACACCAACCTATGCACTGCCTGGATTGATTACAAGAAAGCCTATGACTCAATGCCGCACTCATGGATCATTGAATGCCTGGCGCTGTACAACATCAACAGGACTTTGAGAGCCTTCATTGCAAACTCAATGGGGCTGTGGAAAACCACCCTTGAGGCCAATTGCAAGCCACTTGCACAAGTCTCCA
This sequence comes from Rhyacichthys aspro, assembly GCA_036850595.1. Classification (NCBI taxonomy): domain Eukaryota; kingdom Metazoa; phylum Chordata; class Actinopteri; order Gobiiformes; family Rhyacichthyidae; genus Rhyacichthys; species Rhyacichthys aspro. The sequence goes on from CM072154.1 coordinate 575,296, forward strand.
TCAAATGTGGCATATACCAAGGAGATGCTCTGTCCCCACTGCTGTTCTGCATAGGTCTGTACCCCCTCAGCCAAATAATCAACAAGACTGGCTATGGATACCGACTCAAGAATGGTACCACCATCAATCACCTCGTCTACATGGATGACATAAAGCTGTATGCCAAGAGCGACCGAGACATCGACTCACTGATCCACACCACCAGGATCTACAGCACTGATATCGGAATGTCATTCGGACTTGAGAAGTGTGGTCGGATGGTGACAAAGAAAGGGAAGGTAGTCCATACAGAAGGGGTCTCACTCCCAGAAGGAACCATAGCAGATATTGAGGACAGTTACAAGTACCTTGGTATCCCACAAGCAAATGGCAACCTCGATGAGGCCACAAGGAAAGGAGCCACAGCCAAATACCTACAACAAGTAAGGCAAGTCCTAAGAAGTCAGCTCAATGGCAAGAACAAGATCCGGGCAATAAACAGCTACGCCCTGCCATTTATCAGATACCCCGCAGGAATAATAAGCTGGCCAAAGGAAGAGATACAGACCACAGATGTTAAGACACGGAAGCTCCTAACCATGCATGAAGGGTTCCATCCCAAATCCAGCACCTTGAGACTGTACACTAGCCGTAAGGAAGGAGGCCGAGGACTAGTGAGTGTGAGAGTCACTGTCCAAGATGAAACATCCAAGATCCATAAATACATCAATGATAAGGCCCCGACAGATGGAGTGCTCAGTGAATGTCTCAGACAATGGCGAACAGAGGAAGAGGTGCTGGAGGTACCATCATGGGAGGACAAACCCCTATATGGGATGTACCACCGTCAGATAACTGAAGTAGCTGATATCAAGAAATCCTACCAATGGCTAGAACGAGCTGGACTGAACGACAGCACAGAGGCACTCATCATGGCTGCACAGGAACAGGCCCTGAACACCAGAGCAATAGAGGCCAAGATCTACCATACCAGACAAGACCCAAGGTGTAGACTGTGCAAAGAGGCCCCTGAGACAATCCAGCACATAACTGCAGGGTGTAAGATGCTGGCAGGGAAAGCATACATGGAACGTCACAACCAAGTGGCTGGCATAGTGTACAGGAACATCTGTGCGTGTGAGTATGGACTGGAAACCCCAAGGTCAAAGTGGGAAACACCTCCTAAGGTAGTATAGAACGAGCGTGCCAAGATCCTGTGGCACTTCCAAACCCAGACTGACAAAATGGTAATGGCGAACCAACCGGACATTGTGGTGGTGGACAAACAACAGAGGAAAGCCGTTGTGGTTGACATAGCAATACCAAGTGATGGCAACATCAGGAAAAAGGAACATGAGAAACTAGAGAAATACCAGGGCCTCAAAGAAGAGCTTGAGAAAGCCAGGAGAGTGAAGGCATCAGTGGTACCCGTGGTCATCGGGGCACTCGTGGCAGTAACCCCCAAACTGGAGGAGTGGCTAAAGCATATCCCAGGAAAGCATCAGACATCTCAGTCCAGAAAAGTGCAGTTCTAGGAACAGCTAAGATACTGCGCAGAACCCTCAAGCTCCCAGGCCTCTGGTAGAGGACCCGAGCTTGAAAGGATGAGACCACCCGTGGAGGGTGAGATGGGAATTTTTTTTATATCATTCATTTTCTACCGCTTAGTCCCATTTTTGGGGTCGCGGGTGGCTGGAGCCTATCCCAGCAGCTTTGGGCTTTGGACAGTGGCCAGTTTGTCGCAGGGCTGACACTTATAGACGAACACTGACAGACAACCATTCACTTTCACATTCATTCACTAGGGATACTTTAGAGTTGCCAATTGACCTATACATGCATTAAAAACATATGGTGTATCATATTTGAATTTAGATGCTGTCATCTGTTTCAATGTAAAAAAAACATGTTTTTAAAAAAAATCTTTTCATGTGATTCTTTTTCTCTTACCATACTCCATATGACTGAGAAAGCAAACCAGACAGAAGTAAAATGTGCTGAGATGTAGAGATGTAGGTCTACCTCATGATGATTTACAATAGGTTTTAAATTATGTTATAATAGTATAGTTATAATAATTGGGATACTTAAGGCTTTGTAGCGGTACACATGTGTAATGAGCTAAACATGCTGTACCAAAACGATACACTACAACTAACTGTATGCACACACATTATATATAAAGCACTGACATTTTACCATTTTATAGAAATGACTAGTAACAATTTGATGGCAACCTCTGCCCATCTTTTCATCTGAGAGACTGCCTTTTCTTTTTTCTTCTAAAATTCACCTTTTTACCTTGAAAAACCTAATTACTTGCAAAATGCTCCTTCAGCTGTTTTTTCTTTGTACTACTTATACAGCTTTTTTTGTTGTTGCCCACGTTCCCACTTTTTTTGTTGCTGGTATCTAATTTTATTATCTAATTATTTTTCATAAAATGGTAAAATGTCTCAGTTTCAACACCTGATCAATGTTCTATTGGTAATGTAATATGGTTTACAGTGACTCATCTGGTGGTTCGCATATTTAGTTTATATAGGTTTTATTAAAACTCATTTACTGTATAAACTGAAAATATTTTAGATTAAGCTATCCTGTGAATGACTACTAATATTTCATTGTATAACCGCTGCTTTTCAGAAGCTGACACATCTGATGACATTTTGATCTCACCACACAAGTTTTCTATTGGATTAGGGTCAAGGGATTGTGCTGGCCACTTCATAACATCAATCTTGTTGACACCAAGATGCTGTTCATGTGATGTGTACACGGTAAACACTCATTTCAAGGGCATTTCCTCTTCGGCATAAGGCAACGTGAATTCTTCAAGTGGTTTGATGTATTCAAACTGATACTGACGGATGGAGTGGCCAGCACAATCCCCAGACCTTAATCCATAAGAAAACTTTTTGGTTTATATCAAGACTGCTGTTTCTAAGGCAACACCAAGACATGTAGAGAGATTGGGGAATGTAGTCCAGTGGTCCCAGGCTGTTGTGCCAGTGGTTATACAATGAAATATTAGTTCAGTGATTCACAGGAGTTAAATCTAAAACATTTTTTTATACAATAAATGTTTGAGTTTGTAAAGAAAAATGCTGACACTGCTATTTTTTGAACAGCCTAATATCCCCTTTTCTTCACTTTCTGTAAAGGAATAACAAATTGGATCATTTTTTTTGTTTATATTTCCAATGGTTTTGCATGTATGAAAATAAAAGTTATCACAAGCACTTGAGCTTTTCTCACTTTTTTTTTAAACACACTGCTATTATTATGGACACAACTGTATTTAGTTTGTCGCGCCAATTCTTTGTTTGGTGTGAGTGTACCCAAAATATAAGTACCTCTTACTTGACCTACATTCACAGATATAAGACCATTTAAGACCATATTAGACATAAGACATATAAGGCATAAGACCATGGACCCCTTCTGACCCCAGTTCCTCTCACTCAGATGAACTGTTCCTGATGATATTATCATGGACTATATTCATATAAATTTTAATTCATTTGTACATATGATGGACTATTTGTCAGTGACTGTTCTGGACACATCTATTGCATGGCCTGTCCATCCTGGGAGTGGATCCCTCCTTCTGTGGTTCTCCCTAAGGTTTCTCTTTTTCCCCCGCTGGGTTTTTTGAGTTTTTCCTTACCTTGATGGAGGGTCTAAGGACAGGGGATGTTGTCCTGCTCAACCTGTTTGCATATTTACTGTCTGTTTAGTGAAGCCAGAGTGAGGCAATTGTTGTTGTGATACTGGGCTATACAAATAAAATTGAATTGAACTAAACTAAACTAAACTAAAGTCTTCCATTCACTATGCTGCACCCATATGTTACAGTAGATATATTATTTTAAACTTTTCAGAGTGAGAGAGCCCAAACTAACCAGCACCATAAAAGCGTGTTTCTCTTCTCTCAATCAACATTGCACATCTACTGCGTTAGGCCATGGCCACATGTAATCTTTTTCTGATTTGTTTACTTCTGTTGTGCTCTGCCAGCTCAGCAAGGACACATGCACAGACTTGTGTATTGCACAGCCTGATCAAAAAACCTGTGTCATACTACACAATCTACTCTTCTATTACTTTTAACTGAAAGAAGTCAACTAACAATTCTAAGAAAGCAATTACCATTATGAACAGTTTCTGAACACGTTTTTATGACACTGATTTTTATGATGCTACCTGTATGGGAAATATTCCAGGAAGGATGGGACATGTGATTCCAGTGACCCTGCAGTCATCCACAAACTTGAGAAAGGTCTCAGCTCTGAAAAACAGCTGAGTGATGACAAAGTCTGCCCCAGCATCTACTTTCTCCTTCAGATGTCTCAGGTCATCCTCATAGCTGTCTGCCTCAGGGTGCCCCGTGGGGTAACCTGGACAGACACACTATATCACAACTTGCTGCTTCTAAAGGTGATTTGGGGCTCAACAATGTACGTACCAGCAACACAAATATCGAAGTAGTCATCAAACTCGGAGCGGATGTGTTTGACCAGGTCAATAGCATAGTTAAAGCCTTCTTCCTCTTCCTCCCAGTCTGCACCTGCCGGGTCTAGAAAGGAAAAAGTACCACAGTTCTTAAAACTTTGGAAATAAACCAATACTCTAAGTCTAATTAGACTCAGTACCTGTGGTCCAATATGGATCTATTTCATGCTAGAGACCTTTTGAAATGTGTAATGGGAGTCATGGAATTATCCTGATTCAAGGAATGCCTAAACAGGCTAAAAGTATAGTAAACACTGTATGCACACTTCTCTTGGGACCATGACAATGGAAATTCATTACTTCAAATATCATAAAGCTAACATAAAAAACAGATAAATCAACATGGTCTTGTACCGCCTCTGAGTGCCATGATGTTCTTGAGGCCCAGGTGCTTGGCCTTGGCCAAGTAGCCTGTGATCTTGTCTTTGGTCTGGTTGCAGCAGGTCAGGTGTAAAATGCTCTCCAGGCCACAGTAGTTGACTGCGGTGCTGGCAATCATCATGGAGGAGGTCTCTTTGTCTGACCCGGGGTCCCCTGCTGGGTGCCATGTGATGTCGATAAAGAGAGGCCCTCCAGAGCCCATCCGGTCAAACCTGAATACACACAACACCTCGATGAATTAGTTAATTCACAGGTGGTGCAGTTATCCACCAAGTGTAAAATCCACTTGCTGTCTTCCAAAAAGTCACTTGCCGACTTGCTGGATCAGTGTGTATTGTTAAGCTTTGGTTTCAAAAGGGAAATGGTCTACCACATATTAATTTCATTGGTACACGATAAATGCCTTTATTTAACAGTTTCACAAACCCCTGAAAAATCATCCAAACAGACTGTGGCCCATCATTAAATTGCATTAGAATGTAAGCATGACTGTTTACATGACTGAGGTGAGATGAGATGGCCAGACCTCAATATTATATTTCTGCAAAAAAAAAATTTCAATTTCAATAGGCAAAGCCTATTTGTGTATGTGGAGCCTTATTTACTGAGAGTTTTTAGTGTTGCCATTACTCTAAATTTCTTGTTGGTTCTTGTTGTTTTGCTCAGACTGGCTTTGCAGCTTTACCCTTTTAATTGTATTACTTAACATCAAACACACTCATTATCTGATTTTAGTTGTTTAAATTAAAAGGTGCGACCGATCGATCGGTCACCGATCACGGCTATAAATAGTATGATCGGTGCTCGGCAAAATGGCCGATCAGAAAAACCGATCATGTGCATGCGCTGAACAAGCGAGATTTGTCCTTCACGTTTATCCATAGCATTTTTAGAAACTTGTAGATTGTTATTTTGGTTCACAAACCAACTTGCTTTTTGTTTTGCACAATAGCCACAACAGATGTTTTTTGTTTGTTGTTGAATGACAAGTAATTGCTTGTGGACAATTTTAGAAACTGGAAAACCTTTACTAAGTAAAGGAGGAATATTTATTTACTCTTATTTAAGTCCTGCAACGCTGAGAGCTACCTGTGGCGACGGCCGCTGGAATGGTAACCCCGGGGTTCCACTGCATGCGTTGCAGCACGCCACCGACCGATGTCGCACACCCGAGCCTACTGGATGCGTTTCAGATCCGCTGCGGAGCGGAGCCCCGAGCAGCTCGAAAAAGCATGCGCGAGAAATACGAGATGGTGCAATAAAAGCAATTGATAAAGACCCATACAACTGTTTATCCAGAAGAAGGAGGACCAGAAAACAAGTTTAGTTTGCAATCACTTTCACTTCACAGAGATTTTCCTCATTAAATTGGGCACAAAAAAGCTTTGTTTTTGCAGATTTTACTGCATTTAATGCTTACTTGTGTATATAAACGTATAAATATTCGAAATAAGAAACCTAAGTGCGTATATTTTTGTATTACTTTGAAAATCCGGATGCTGTGCTTGTTTGTTTTCCGTTCTGGTGCGATCTGATCTGTTAATGTGGACTACTAAATAGAACTGCTATGTATTTCGTCCGCTGCCCTGTCGGATCAGAGCCGCAAGATGCAGTGGAAATGCTCTTATTGAAAACAATGGATGCGTATTTGCTGCGGAGTGCATGGAATCTGGGGGTAACGGGTTAATTCAGTGGTTCATTTTTGTTTTATAGCATTCTTAATTTAGCCCTTAATTACACATTTAATGTGATCGGTATCGGCTGTGATCAGTATCGGCCGATCACAATTTCAGTGATTGGTAATCGGTGATCGGCCTCATAAATCGTGATCGGAGCATCTCTAGTTTAAATGCTCCTATTATGAGCTATGCCAGGTTTTTAATTTGCGATATTCTCATCCTTGGCTAAGAATATTTTTTAAATCTCAGTAATTCTCAAATATTGCAAATTCTCTTAAACACCCTTAAGTATTAGCCTTTTAAGAACAGCTCTATTACCAGAAGTTGATCATGTCCATATTTGACTATTTCACAATTACATGAACCCAAAAAGAAGCCCTTTCACCTAGGGCGTTGCAATAAATTTTAATCAAGAAAAAACTATTATTTATTACTTGTTTTCCATATGACAGTGGAAGTGCACTACATCACTGATCTTATTTATGTATTTTAGCTATTTATTTATATGTTTGAACATATTTATTTAAAGGACAATTCACTGTTTTTCAATAAATCCAACATATTGAGTAATCGTGTAAAATTGATGATTTTTTTCTATAATCAAGCAGCCCTACTTTCACCTGGTAAAGACCAACAGCAGTGGCTCAAATTAGGCCAAAACCAGCTAATTTATAACATATACTTGTGCTTTACAGCATTTAGCAGCAAAACTAAACAAAAATGCATGTGTGCCACATAAATATCATGTTCTTACGGTTATATTTACATGGGTGCGTATAAAATCTACAAAAACTTACCTGGATATGAGGTTGACAGCCCCACTGGCTGTGCGAGGGGGAAAGAATTCCAGGGAGAACCAGCTATCGCCGGACTCCATCCTCCGGCGCATCTTGTCTCGCAGCCTGTCCGCGCGGTCGGCGTCCAGCACCGGCGTGGAGCAGCGGGAACTCTCCTTAGAACTGTCCCCACCACTGTTACTGGCCGCGCTAGAGTCACTCTTCCCGGACCCCCAGCTGCCGTCCCCGCTCTGGACCTGGTTCACCATTTTCCTGCCAAGTCACACTGACCAAACAAGAACCATAAGAGCCCGGCGAACAACTAACAGCTGTTCAGGGGTCCATATATGTGGAAATGCCTAGAGACTAATTTTGGATAAACACCTAAACAGAGGCTGTCATTAGTAACCCATAGTCTACAGTGCTGAGAGACGAGAGCTGAGTGGTGAGGTGTTGATATTACTCCTTAACAGGCTCGATTTATATCGCAGCGTGAGCGTGCATGTACTGAGTACGACAGCAAAAAGCCTATATTAAGTCAGTGAGCAGAGATGGTGGCCCTGCTAAAAACGGCTAGCTCCTGCCTAAGCGGGATGCCAGTCTTGCCATGCCCATCAAACACACAAACACGCGCATATTCTGCAGTATAGAAGCTACGTTAGCATTGTTTCAACTCTCAGTTCATCTTTATAGAGTGACAAAAAGATCGCTACCTCTCACTTCCCCAGTTTCTTTCCTTAGTGCTACAGGGTTTCCACTCTGCAACCATTCAGCCCGGGACACGTGCAGTCGACAGGCGGCGCTTCTTCTTCTTCTTGGTTTTTAAGGCAGTTGGCAAACAGAAAACTGCCGTTTATCAACGTTCTATGGTTATTCAAACATGATGACGACAGATGGACATTCAATTCAGTTCCATAACATAACTTCTTCGGTTTGTACCACAAACAAATTTGTATTTGTTACATTTGTTAAACTCTCCATTACAAGCCTCTTTGGTATAGGCCTAGTAATTACTATATTTATGTAAAGTTATCTAATGCCTCTTTTGTGACTGTTAAAAGGAGGAGGTGTAAGTTCGAGACTATTTTGCACTTTTGGATTTAACATTGCGCAAGTTATGCGCAAACATATGTGTTTTGAATCGGAACAGATATTGACTGTTCCGAACTGGCAATATCTGTGCCGATTCAAATGTCGTCGTTACATTATCTCCAAGAATTTCACTAGTTATTCTTGCTGTGTGTATGTGCCTTATTGTGTGTTTGTAGTGGGACACCGCAAACAAATATGTGCAAATACTGCGCAGTCAAGAACTTTGGAAGCAACCATGTTCTGCGTCACATGACAAGGCTGCGTTCCCTGCCTCCTACGTTTGAAACGCACCCCGCTGCATCACTGTCTATGTTTCTCGTTAATTTTCAAAAGAGAAGCGTAATATAAATCTATTATTTACGGCGTATTAGTTTAAAAAAAGACCCCCCTTCTAATGTCATGTAAGCTGACTACATATTAAGTTGCTTGAATTTTTCATTACAACCCTAAAGGGAGCACCGCACAACAGTGAAAATGGCGTGCTGTGGAAGTTCTTTTTGTTGCCAGTGTTGCTGCAGCGAAGGAGAGACGCGGACACCTGAGGAACTGGTAGGGACCTGGTGTTGTATATTTCCTAGTCACAGTGAGCTCTAAGCAGGGGTGCTGTCCTGCCCTTACCGCTCCCTGCGCCAGGGCTGGAGGTCTTCTTACACTAAAACAGCTGTCTATGGGGTAGGGAAGCTGTAAAAAAGGATGTACGTGTTAGTTAACATACGTGGACATTTTTCTATTGTTGTGCATAAATGAGAGTTTGTAAATTCTTGTATAAGAAAATATGACAACAAAAGTTACAATTATACTTGCAAATTTACGATTGTGGTCTAATTATTATGAATACAAATTGACAGCCGTCATCCAACTGTGAAAAATACTTCATGGTTCACAGGCATTATGTATCTAACAGAAGATAAATCGATTCCACAAATGGCGCATGCGTTCCAAAGTGCATTCAAACCCAAGGCGCTTTTAAATGTTTATCTTAAAAAAGGGCGACGTGAAAGACTGAATGTGCTGCAATCATCAAATAAAACAAATGTTGGTATCAGGTCAGTTATATTATTCTTTATTCTATTTTGTTTTATTTTATCTGATTCTTTTGCAGCAAAAAGTTGTTAACAAAGCCATTATGGCTATATTTAAATTGTAAAGTTCAAATATTGTGTATAACAGGTGTATATATATATATATATATATATATATATATATATATATATATATATATATATATATATAATTCTATTTGTTAATGTTAACATACAGTAGTGCCATATCCATACAATTACATAGGATAAAATAGTGACACACAAAAAGAAGTTTAAAGTTCCTCTGTCTCTTTATTCTCTATTACTATATTGCTAAGTAAATTATTTTTGACATACTCTAAAAATGGATTCCATATCTCATGGAACTGGATGCGGGTACCTTTTAAAGTATAATTTTATTTCTCCAAATTAATACATTGCAGTGTTTCTTGTAGCCAGCTGTTATGTGTTGGGGGAGCAGTGCTGGGGTTTCCATGTGAGAAGGAAGAAGTGCTGGGCCAATAAGGTTGTAAAGGCAATGACATGTTGTGATAAAAAGGTATTTTATGATCAGTAGAGAAGCCAAATCTATCTATACTGGATTGTTAAACCTGTGATAGAGTTATAATATTAGACTAATATTCTGATGAAAACATATGTACATAGTGTTACCAGCTTAGCCTGGTCCTTTAAGAATGATGCATTGTGGGAAGTGTAGTGGTTGTGCTATGTTGTGACGCTAGGTGCTCTCATCGGACTGCAGCGCGAGAAGTGCGGCCACCCTCCTATGCTCTATGTTGTTGTATGTTGGGCCAATAAAGTTTGTGCAACAAAAACAAATATACATGCCTGTTCAGCCTCTGTACTACGGTTAGGAGATCACTGGGCAGGGGAAGAAAAGTAACAATAGTCTGCAGGGGATTCTTTCTGGATGAATCTGGATGTCTTTTTTTCAGTTTTACATTCGTAGGATGGGCTTTGTACAGCACTTTATACTGCAACAAACTGTCTTGCACAGATTGATAATGTGTGTGCCAGTTTATCCCCTATTGGCTGTCAAAAATATCTGTAGCTAATTTGTGCTTCCTTTTCTGATTGAAAATAATAGGGGGATCATTAGTCAAAGCAATTATCTTGCCATATAAAATAGAGGTCAGGTTTTACTGTTCCATTTCAAGCTCACAAACTGGTCAATTTCAGATTCAGGTGGACAGTTGGGGTAGTGAGGGAGCTGTTTTTGAATGTCTCACTTTGAAGTAACAAAAAAGGTGACTATTTTGAAGTTTAAATTTATTACACAGTAACTGAAAAGATGAAAAATATCATCATACAGGTCCAGGAGCCTACATAGGCCATTCTTAGACCATATTTTAAAGACTTGATCAGTTGAGGAGGAAGAAAAGAAATGATTATTCAAAATTGGTGCATTTAAGGAAGCTTAACTTGACACCAAATCCTAATTGTATTCTTGACTACTTTATTCTCTGAAATTTTATGTGCCCCAGTCGTGGTCTGGGCACAGATGACATAATGTAAAGAGCAAGATGAGGATGCAATCTCAGCTTGGAGCCAGGGTAAATAAGGGTCAGGAGTTTTATAACCAGTCCCATAGAGGATTTTAGTTATATTTGTTGCCCAATAATAATATTGAAAATTAGGAAGTGCAAAACCTCCAGCAATTTTAGGAATCTGCAATATTGATTTGCTTATAGGAGCAGCTTTATAGCTCCAGATAAATCCATCCAATCCAAGTGTTTATGTAAATTAGTAAAAAACTATTTATTAATATAGACTGGGATGTGTTGAAAAAAAATACAAACGTTTTGGCAGGACCACCATTTTAATAAGACTCACTCGCTCTGAAATGGACAGGGGAAGTGTGACCCTATCTGATTGACATTTATCAAGTAGAGGTTGAAAATTCCTGAGGAATATGGATTTAAAGTTATTTGTGATAATAATCCCCAGGTACCTGAAGCCATCTTCTCTTCTCTTAAATGAGAATGGGGACTGGGGGAGATTTTTAGCCAGTTAATTTATGGGAAATAATTCACTTTTGGAATATTTAATTTATAGCCTGATATTTGGCCAAATTGATTATGAAAACCCACAGTGTCGACAAAACGTTCTGAAATGACAAAGGCACCTGCAGTCGCACCCAAAAGGCAGAGGAAGATGCTAAGGTTTGAACTTTGAGAGTGTTTAAACAAGAGAGAAATGTGAGAAAATGTTAATGCCTGTCTGGGAAAAGTGTATAAATTGTGTGGTGAGGGGTTTTACAGCCTTAAAACATATATAATAATTGTAAAAAATAAAGCTGACTACTTCGCAGATTTCACCTATTGCAGGTTATTTTTAGAACGTAACCCCTGCGATAAACGAGGGACCACTGTATTGAATAAAAGAGAAGAAAGTGGGCACCCTTGAAGGGGCCCATGCTGAAGCATAAATTATGGAGACTGAATACTATTCATACATATTAAAACGCTGGGAGATAAATACAAAGCCGTTCCAAGCTTCTGGGGGTTGGGGTGTCTCCTAATATAATGGTAGGGGAAACACTGCACTCCCTCTGAGAGATTTAAACTCAGCTCTCAACCAGTTTACCTCAGAATTGACAAAGTCCTTTGGCCGAGGGACGAATCGTCTTCTACCTTTTAACCCTGCGTACAGGTGAAAAAAAACACAATGTAACCTCTTTGCATAATATTGAACTATCACTCTACTAATGATAATATAGGGTTATTTTTTAGACCATCCTCGGAGAATTCCAAGAAGATGAAATTCTGCCGAGGAAGGATTATGAGGTATGTATAACGTAGTGGTCTCATGTTGGTCGAGCTTTGGATCCAGGAATACATTATGGGAGTTCAAATTTTCGTGACAGAAGTGACTCAGTTTTTGTTTGCCTAGAGCCTGGATTATGACCGCTGCACCAATGAGCCCTATGTGGAGGTCCTGGAGGGCATGGACAGTAAAGTAATGCTCACAGTGGTGTCTGAACACCAAACTGTCTCATCAGAGTCACAGGCAGTTATTACTTGAATTTTCTTTTGACCAGTTGTTTAATGTTTTAACACAGAAAGCCCGCAAGTGTGAAGCAGTGAGGTGGATTATGGTGTTTGCTATCGGCATCACAGTGGGGTTGGTAAGTGAATTTGAGCGAAGACCTTTCTGAGCGGGCTTTTTAGCACTATGAAGAGAACATTATAGAACATTATTATTATTAATATTATTATTATAAATATTTTTGTCTCCTGTTTTAGATGGGCCTGTTTGTGGATTTCTTTGTTCACATCTTTACCACACTCAAATTTAGTGTGGTTGGGGACTGTATCCTTTAAAACAGAAATGTCATGTCATATTTCAAGTCAAGTTTTATTTTTTCCCAGCAAGTGAATACATTTTGGCTACTTAACTCTGGCTAATTGACAGTGGGTTAAAGTATTTATGTACGATTTCAATTTAATTTTATTTGTATAGCCCAGTATCACAAAGCAGTAACAAAAATTGCCTCAGTAATAGTAAATATTATATTATAATAAATATGCAAACAGGATGAACAAGACATACCCTGTCCTTAAACCCTCCATCAGGGTGAGGAAAAACTCCTAGGCAATGAAAAAAAGAAACCTCAGGGAGAACCAAAGAAGGAGGGATCCCCTCCCAGGACGGACAGACCATGCAATAGATGTGTCCAGGACAGTCACAACATACAAACAATCAGACAAATAAACCCACACACACTGCAAAAATATTGTCTCTTCATATAATTTTTATTTACCAGTCCACAGTAATATTGTTGTAACATATTTGATGGTTTCAGGCCTTGGTTGCCGTTTACTGTTTGTTGCCTTAATTTTCACAGCTATAGAGAGGTGCACTAATGAAGGCTGTCTGCCCCTGTCTCTGCTGGAACTGCTAGCCTTCAACATGACTTCTGTCTTCTTTGCCAGTGTGCTCATCCTCATTGAGGTAATTTCAGTTAATTTTGCAATAATATCACCAGCAATTTGAAGTTCCTTTCTTTTTTTAAGTAAATTTAAATATTCAACAAAATACACAGCTCTACACAACTTTCACACCGATGCTTCAAACATTTTCTTTGGTAAGACATAGAAACACAATATTGGGAGTAACGCATTACAAAAGTAACAGCGTTACAGTCGTGTATTCGTTTTTGTTACATGGTAATATAATGCATTACTAATAAAAAATGCCTAGTATATTACCCTTTACAATGTCAGTAAAGCATGTTACAAATGTATATGTATTTTTTATTTATTTTATTAGTTTATATTACAGGGACAGTGTACATTAATTCACATTTCTGTAAATGCACCAGAATTAGCCAAAAGGCTACTTTTCATCTGCAGTCCCCGGACTGATGTTTATGGTGTCACCCTAAAAAAAGACAAGGTTATACACATACAATGTTATTTACAAAGATATAAATGTACACATATTGAAACACAGACAAGTGTTAAAAACTGGTGTTAAAGCACAATCATCCACACACAAAATACATTAGTAAAGTTAGTAAAAACACATAGAACATGATGGCCTAGTACAGACAGGAGCAGAAGACAGGACAAAACACTTTAGTGTTGGCAGATTTGGTTATCAATGAACCAATCCTTTAAAGAAATTTTGAATACATTATAGGATGTCACTTCTCTGATGTTCAATGGAATACAGTTCCACTCATGTGCAGCTGTAACTGCAAAAGAGCACTGACCAAATGCACTTTTTCTAAGTGGAACAATGCAGTCCCCTCTGGCTGCACCTCTAGTGAAACGGTATGATGATGTTCTAATGTTAACAAACTGGCTGAGAGGAGGAGAAGACAAGCCATGAATAATTTTAAACATTAAACATAATTTTGAATATTTGATCATATTGTCCCAGCTTAAAAGTTTGTACTTTTTTAGTATTGAGCAGTGGTGATAATGAATTGATTTCTTATCAAGTATTTTTATTGTTCGTTTGTAGATAGACTCTAATGGCTTCAGTGTAGTGATGTTTGCTTGTGACCATGTAGTTAGGCAATATGTAATATGTGACAGTACCAAGGCGTGCATGTAAACTTTGGCAGCATCTGATGACAGTTGCGGCCTGATATAACTGAAATTGGAGAGGTGGAACTTGACTCTATTACAGACTTTTTTGACTTGTGATTTGAACATCAGATTGCTGTCTATAAGGACTCCAAGGTACTTGTATTCCGATACAACCTGTAGCCTCTGTCCCGCCACTAAGACATCAGGTTGTACACTGGGACTGTTGGATTTTGTGAAAAACATGGCCACTGTCTTGTCTGCATTAAGTTGTAAGCAGCATTGACTCAACCAGGTTGTGATATGTACCATGGACTGTGTAAGAACTTCTTTAACTTGTGTAGTACTGTGTCCGTGTGTGTAAATTACTGTGTCATCAGCGTACAGTTGTATGAAGAGGTTGGGACACACTGCTGGGAGGTCATTTATGTACAAGGAGAAAAGTAATGGGCCAAGAATAGATCCTTGTGGGACACCTGTGGACAGATGAAGGGAAGGTGAGTGGTGGTTTTGAATTCTAACAGACTGCGAGCGATTTGAAAGGTAAGACTGAATCCACTGCAAGGAGGCTGGTGAAAAATTGAAGTGTGTTAGTTTTGTTATTAACTGTTTATGGTTTACAGTGTCAAATGCCTTTTTGAAGTTGAGGAAGACCGCACCAACTACACCACCTTTATCCAATAATGATTTAATGTTTTCTGTGAAAAAACAGTTGGCTGTTTCGGTGGAATATTTGGCTCTGAAACCAAACTGCATTGGATGAAGGGTAACTGGAGTGGTGTTCAGATATGAAATGATTTGGTCTGCTATCAGTTTTTCTGTAATCTTTGATACGGTTGGTAAAATACTTATTGGTCTGTAGTTGCCCACAGAGTAGGGATCTCCATTTTTAAATAATGGGATGACTGCAGCTGACTTCCATCCATTAGGAAATATGCCTTGAGAAATTTACTGATTTATTATTTTTGTTATTGGATTAGTTAAAGTGGAACTGAGCTCTTTCAGCATGAGTGTATCCATTCCAAGCATGTCCTTTGTCCTTGAAGGTTTAAGAGATCTAATGGCTCGTAGGACCTCACTTTTTGTTGTTGGCCTGTTAGTTTTTTAAGTTGGTCCCAGGTTGCTTTGGAGTTTCCTTTTGTATTTTCTATTATGGTCAGGAAGTAGTCCGCTTTGGCTTTTCTTATACTTTTGACAACTTTATTTCTGAGTGCTATAAAAATCTTTCGGTCAGTTGATAATTTTGTTTTAAGTGCATTTTTTAATGCAAGGTCCCGCTCTTTCATGAGTTGAACGATGTTTGGATTAACCCATGGAACAGAGTTTTTATTATTCTTGTGTTTGATTATAGAAGTGTAGTTTTTAATTGTTCTTTCTAGGGTTGTTAAAAAAATGTCATTGTCTTTTTCACAGTCTATTCCCAACAGTAAATGATCCCAATCTATCTCCTGAATTGCATTTTTGAAACTCTCTTGTTTGTTTTTGGGTATTCTGACGGACTCATGTGTTCTGACATAAGGACAAAATCTTTTTTTACTAAGTTTTCTGGCCACAAGTGTAAGATTGTGGTCAGAAAGACCTGTTAGCATATTGAAAGATTTTATAATTCTCTCAGGACGATTTGTGAATATGAGATCTATTTGAGTACTTGTTGAAGTGGTTATCCTTGTTGGCCCCTTGATCATTTCAACAAGGTCAAATTTATCAGTGATTCTTTTTAATTTTTTTCTAGCAGATGCATCCTCCCAGTTGACATTAAAATCTCCCATAATAAGTATCTCTTTTTTTAGGTTGCACTCTTTTAACAGTTTTTCAAATTTATCATAGAAGCTACAATCAGATGAGGGGGGTCGATAAATTATAACAATAAGAAAGGACATTTGTGGTGACAGAGTGATTTCTAAGCCTAGACATTCCAATTGCTGAGTATTTGACCACTGTAATTCACAACACTGAATTGAGTCTTTAATATAAACCATGACCCCGCCCCCTCTTGCTCCCTCTCTGTCTCTTCTGAATATCTTATACCCAGTGATGTTCAATGCAGCTGAAGGGGCATTTGCAAAAAGCCAGGTCTCAGATAAACCAAGAAAGTCTAGATTGGAGTTTTCTAAGAGGTGTGTAATTTGTTCCATTTTGGGTATAATACTTCTTACATTGAGATGTCCCCCCAAGAGTCCTTTTGGTTTAGCTTTAGAATCCCATACAACACGGAAGTGATTGACAGTCCCAAAAACCGCCCTTTTCCTGTTTTTTACTATTCCCGGATTTATGCGCTTCCTGTTTACATGCGTTGCCCTAGTAACCATTGGGCTAGTTGAATTAGCGGTTAGCAAAGTTTGTGGTGTGAAAACATCAGCCTGCCTTTCACTTCCAGACGAGGCCAATATGTGTGTTCCTGGTTTCTCTTCTTCGAAGCACTCCGATGCAGCAACCCACGGGCGCGGCTCGCACTGTCCTCGCCTCTCACCTCCACCGCTTTGAGGGTCCTCAGGTAACCCCGCTACAGCCACCTCCTACTCACTATCAAAGGTCTGGACTTTCGGCTCGACAGCAGCAGTACCCCACGGGCAGAGAGGACGCAGAAGGTTAGCATGCTGTTTAGGATACGGTAGAATATTCCCAGAAGAGCATACCTGTAGGACTGGGGTGTCGCGTGTTTCCACCGCTAGCCTATTAGCTGCCTCACCCGCCGGTGTCTCGATCTGTTGCGGGCCTGGACATGGATGAATGTCTCCACACAACAGCAGACAAATAGTAATCAAAAGCGCATTGCTTATTGGTAGTCGAGTTGACGGTCGTACTCATTTGTTTGTCCGTTTGTAAATCGTTGGATAAATTAGTGTCACAGCAAGAGTATATATTCCATAGCCAATGTTTGTTTTGACGTGATTTGTTTGTCTGTAGCATGGCTCCTCTCTCTTATACTTAGACATTTTGTCTGTCATATTTGTAATGTAGTCAGAGTGCCAGGCTGGATCAACATCAACAGACTTAAAAAAGTTTGTAAAGTTTATAAACAAACAGTAGGCTAGGAGAGCTGTGACAGCTCCAGTCATACCTGCGGCCATCTTGTCTGTTGTATCTCTACTTGTGTATCTATTTAGAGACTATTCAGACCCCTCTGGCGAGTCTTTTTCAAAAAAGCAACTACCATCAAATCTAGTGATTTTTCCTGGTGTTATTTGAGACTTTAGGAGACATGTTTACTTTTCTCAACAAGCAGCCATGCTGCCATGGGCCCCTCCCCACTCCCAAAGCATTCACAGATGGCCCAATCCGGGTGCAGCAGCCCCTCTTAGCTGCAGTCAGGGCGGGACATCTTCACCCCTCCGCGTCCAGAGCATTGGTGTATTATTAGACAGGAAACTCACACAGCTAACCTGACTCTGCCAGATTAACCTGCTCCACATAGTCTTTCGCGGTACCATCTTGGAAGGCTCCTATTGAAAGCGTTTGCAAAAGGGAAGCGCCTTCTGTCGAAAACCTGGTAGGTAACTGGATGAAGCACCGACTAGTATCCACCTACCAGGAGTTTTCTTTAACCAATCATAGCAACGATTCATATGACGTGCCGCTCTTTGCTCTTCTTTCAAAGAAGAAATACTCTCTACTTCTGATAAAACTGATTTGATAGCAGCATCAACGCTAACGTCTTTCAATGTAGCCATGTTCATAACAAAGAGGAGAAGAGAGCGCTTGTTGCTTGTGTCAAATTAAAAACGCCTCTTCCTGTTAGTGCTGCCCCATCATTGGTCACAAGCGTCTGGTGAGCCCACGGTTCGACCAAGCAGTTAGCTTGGCGAGTTTGGAAACTCCCAGATCTCGCTAGAATCTAGCTGCAGCGCAAGGTTATCACACAATCTCAGTCACTCACTCAACTTGTCTACAGTGTGCACGTGCCTCTCTGTGACATAAGCTAAACATCTCCTATCTCCTCATGTCTCAGTCTAAACTGTAAGCTCAAAAAACAGAAAGGAGTGGGAATCAAACCCTGAATCCAAAGGCTGGTTGAAGATGTTGATTGGAGATAATATATACATAAACAACATAATTCCTCTCTCCTACAGCATCCATTACAATTACATGCACAAAGCCAATTATGCAAATTAAGCAATGACGTCATTTAACGACTTCTAGCGACTTTTAGGACAGCCAAGAGCTACTTCTCTTATTGAGGAGTTGGCAACACTGTAGCTAACGTGTGACAGTTAAACATGACTGACTGCAGAGATCGATTCTACATTTGAAAGATGGGCATACTACCACTATTTTTAATTTGTCAGAGAAAATGACCAAAACATAATTGTCAAGTGCAATCTATGGGCTGCACCAAGGGAACTCTCTATATCAAGAAATTGTATCAGTAACTTGAAGAAGCACCTGGCACTTCATGCTAACACTAAACTAACCAAGAGAGTTTCTGGGTCGGAGACAGGCCCGGTTCCACAAGGATGCAAAGGTTGCATCAAATCCTAATTTAAATTTTTTGCACCCTCAACTGAACTTACAGACCAAACAGCAACAATTTATACTACAAACTACATTTGTACCATTTCTGGTCCAGTGAAGGCAGCGCAGCTCTGTGTGAAATATTCAGCCAGTCAGAAAATTTGTTGGTTGTTAAGTTTTTTGGTGAAATGCCAGTGCTCCAAAATATTTAACAGTACATGGCAGTAAATTTACTTGTGTTAGTAGCTAGTTTGACGTTCTGAAGTTTGGGTTCAATGTGACGGTAGTGGTGGGTGTTAGGTTAAAGACATTCGCATAGTGTGTGTGGATTTTATATGAAGATGAAGGTTGTCAAAAGGCCACTAAACTGCAGAAGATCAGCCAAGTGTAGTCACAGCTAGATTTGTTCAGTATTTTCAGGCAGTGATGGGGACAGTGCCCAGGAAACACAACAGGACGATTACGGTGGTGTCTTCTAACATGCTGAGTGCTCCTGATTTATTATTTCCTTTTTAAGTTGATGTGGTAATGTGCATGTCATTTACATGGATCTGGGTTTTATTTAACCTGACTCTGCCAGATAGAACTGCTCCACAGAACATAGTCTATTTTGCAGTACCATCTGGGAAGGCTCCCTTTGAAAGCGTTTGCAAAAGGGAGGCGCCTTCTGTCGAAAACTTGGTAGTTGATTGGATGAAGCAAAGACATTCACCAAAGTATCCACCAACCATGAGGTTTCTTTAGTCAATTATAGCAACGATATGACGTGCCACTCTTTGCGCTTCTTTCAAACAAGAAATACTCTCTACTTCTGATAAAACTGTTTCGATAGCCGCGTCAACACTAACGTATTTAGGGGTAGCCATGTTGAAAACAAAGAGGAGAAGAGAGCACTAGTTGCTTTCTTTTAATTAAAAACCCGCCTCTACCTGTTAGTGCTGCAGCATCATTGGTCAAAAGAGTCCGGTGAGTCCACGGTTCGCGACTCAAGCGGTTTGGTTTGCGCGATACAAGATGGATTTACGCGAGTTTGGAAACTCCCAAATCTTGCAAGAATCCAGCTGCAGCGCAAGGTTAAGTTTTATTTGCTGTTTGGCCTAAATGTGTGCAAATGTACTAATGTGTTTTAATGGCCTAAATGTGTTTTAAATGGCTGCTTCAAAGTAAAAGTTACATGTTCGGTTCACCTTCAGTATGATCAGATTTGACCTTCAGCGTCAAAGAATGAAATCACTTAGTAAACCAACAATTATGTAAGTGGCTGTGGTAATAAATGCATAGTTTTTTTTCCTTCTCTGGGGGAGACACAGTTTTGTTTATAAATGCATTGCACATAAAGCTTTGGTGGTTTAAAGGGCTGCATATGTTGCGCTTAATTTTTTGCGTCTTGAGTCGTAGTGCAGTGTGACGCAGCATGTGTAGTGGTTCTGTTTTGTTGTTGAAGCTGCTTGAAAATAGCTCTAACTTTTGAAACTGTAAAGACTGAACTGTACTATTTACTAAGAAAATAAAACCACATATTAAAAATACAAGACTGCTATGAATTATATTACATGGCCACATGTGTATTTAGGCGTTTACATTCACTTGTCGCCTTGTGCTTAATTTCCACAGTTAATGAGCTACAACTAAGTCAAAACGCTTATTATTATTATGTTATGAGATATGATGAGTATGAATGTCAAGTGTGACTGGAGTTGTTTCTATCTATATTGCCTTATTATAGACCAGCATTAGTGTTATAATAAAAAAGTATTGTGTAACATGGAGTTTCACCAGATCTGTGGCAAAATAGGCTATGCCTAGGCACCTAGGATTGAACCTTGTCTGATTTTACTCATTTATGTGTACATATGAGTGAAATGTTCACCCAATTTTATGTGCTGATGTACACAATAGAAGAGCACTGGGCTTGTTCTGCTGCTTTTCTTTTTCAGAATTTTATTTTAATATTAATAATAAAGTCTGATTTCCAAAACTCGGGCATTATAGCAACATGATATGAGCAAGTCCGGATGCGCTCTTGCAGCACAACAGCCTATTCTGGCTGGCTACTTAGATAGTCACAATTTGCACCTTATTCATTCCGTCCAGGGTTTCACGAAGTTGCGATTGCAACTATTAACGCAAAATCAACCAAACTTCACGAAATCAGTGTGACTTTACAAGTTTTCCAAACGCCGCAACTTTCTTGCAACTAACAGCTTCTGGTGAGTTTCATTACCAGAGTTGTCACAGGACTAACTGTCTGCAAAAAAACCCACGAAGAAGAATGAGCAAGTCATATCCTGCTTCCAGTGTTGCCAACTTAGTGACTTTGTTGCTATATTAAGTGACTATTCAGACCCCTCTAGCGACTCTTTTTCAAAAAAGCGACTAGCAACAAATCTAGAGACTTAAGGAGACTCGTTCTCACTCTTGCTGTGTGCCCCTCCCCCGTCCCAAAGCGCTCACAGACGGCCCAGTCCGCTCGCAGCAGTCCCTCTCAGCTGCATCAGAGCAGCAGATGTCCAGAGCGTGGAGTTACCATTAAACCAGAGACTCACACAGATTCCGTCACTCACTTGACTCCTCCACAGTGTGTCCCTCTCTGTAACTTAAACTAAACATCTAGCCAGGTCGCTACTCTCAAAAATAGAGAAAGGAGTGGGAATCAAATCCTAAATCTAAAGGCTGAATGAAGCCATTTATTGGAGATGATAAATGGGCATACAGTCTGTATTGATAGGCTCATTTCTATGTGATGTAAAACAAACAGACAAAAAACAGATTGAAACTCAAAATTATATTCAAAGGCTACACACCCACCCAAAAGAAGCTGCTATTTAAGGTTAAAGAAATCGGTAAATTATGCAAATTGGGCAATGACATTTATCAACTTCTAGCTACTTTTAGGAAAGCCAATAGCTTCTTTTCTTACTGAGAAGTTGGCAACACTGCCTGCTTCTGTGAATGACGGCGGGAGAAGAATGCGGACGTGTGTGACAGAAAGTCTTCGCATTTTCCAACAGAAATTATGGCTAAGGCAGCACCCAAAACCACTTAATGAGACCTGCGGTAAACTTTTTTGTTCAAAGTGTAATATTGTTATTGAACACAAGCGAAAGTCATCGATTGATAAACATTTTTCAAGTGCAAAACATGTTTAGAGAGCTGCAAACAATTAACCCACTCAAAAAATGACAGTCACATTATTCTATCCCAAAATGTATATGCATCTCAGCATAACCTGATGCATGCTGAGATACATGTATGCAGATACAGTTTAAGGGGTCTTAATTAGCTGAAACATTACTACAACTACATCTAAAAGGGGTTGAACATTGCGGTTTTATTGTAAATAGATTATGTTGGGAGTGGGAAAATAATCACAACTTTACATTTGGGGGACTAAGGCCTCAATTAAGCCCAACTACCCCTGAAAGTATCGGTACTAAGCCGAAAGTTCCACTTTAAAATACATGCCCGAGTAACTACCCCTTATTAATAAGGACTAAGGGCGTAATTACGCCTAAGTTCTCCTGAAAGTACCAGTACTAAGTCCCACTGAAAGTATTTGTACTTGAATTATGAACAAATATTGATATATGGATATGCATGTTGTACTTGTGTCATTTTTGGAATTAAATATCTGAATGAAATAAATTTCGTTCTATTATTCATGCTTTCTTGTTTTACATTTACAATAAACATTTATATGAATATAATACATCAGCTTGGCTAAGCATAAAACATATTAGATACTTCCTTCTTTCCTGCCTCTGAAGAGGGCGGATGCTTTTTCCTGCTGCTCTGCTGCTGTGCTTATCTTGCTGTCCTGTTTAAATCATTTTGCTTTCTTCTTAAGTCTTGGAAATGATTTTATTCTTTTCTTTTAAGTGAACCAAGATTTTTTTAATCATTTTTGTGAATATTTTTTTTTTTTACAACTTATCTGACAAGCCAGCGACTACAGACTTCTCAACATGTCCGGAGGAGTAATTCAGACAAAGTTTCCCTGTGAAAGCTTTCGGATATATAAACAAGAAATTTGGGCACTAAAACGAAGGATTTTTGCCCTGGAATCCGAAAAGGGACTTCATGAAATGCTCCCAGTGGAACCCAGTGGTAAAAAGTCTACATTTACATCAAAAGAAAATGGTGAAAAAGAAGTTACCTACAACTTAAAGCTAAATGATACCGTGTCTTTTCCAAGACTAAATAAAGACAGTTACTATAATCAACTTGGTGCTAAACCAAAACGAAGTCATAATGTTGGTATCAGAGGAGGATATGTAACATCACCGGGAATAAAGTTAACAAACAGATTTTCACCACTGTCAGAGTCAAATGTGACTGAGTTTAATAAACAGAGAGAAAACTTTACAGTTAATATACAAAATGGAAACAAAGAAGCCAAAACAAAGCAGCAAAGGGCCAGAAAAACTGTGCCAAGTGTGAACGTCAAAAAAATTCTCCTACTCGGAGACTGAGACATATCTAATATAAACAAACAGAATAACTACATGCAGCTATCCCAGCGCGACAGTCTCTGACATCACAAAACTGCTCCCTGAGGAACTGGCAAAACACAAAGGGGTGAAACAGCTGATGGACATCAGAAAGGAACAGTTTGAAATCCTTAAAGAAGACTTTAATAAACTTTTTGAGAGTCTTGAAAAAGTAGCAATACCAACGCTCATTAGTGGACCTCTTCCAAACATCGACAAGAGGATAAACAAATTCAGCCGGCTGCTTCAGCTGAACACATGGCTGTCCAAAGTCTGCAAATCCAGAGGACTGCGTTTCATCGAGAACTTCAATCTGTTCTATCAACGTGACGATCTGTTTAAAGGGAAAGGCCCACACCTGAACAGAAGTGGAGTGAGACGACTTGTGGATAACCTCCTCCACGTTCTGAGGCGTCACAGACAGCAAATAGGAGTGAGAAATGCACTCCTGACTCACCACCCAAGGACCTTGCAAAGGATTTCACCACTCCTGACTCACCACCCAAGGACCTTGCAAAGGATTTTACCACTCCTGACTCATCACCCAAGGATTTTGCCACAGCAGCACCTCCACCAAAGGATTCAGCTGCAGCAGCCCCTCCATCAACCTCACCACAGCCCTCAATAGAGCCCTGGGACACACCTGTAAACCTGACATTGGAAGATCTAGGATTCTAACCCCAAAACCTCCTCAGAATGCCTCACCAACCAGAGGCCCCCCAGCTCGCCCCCCTCCACCAGTGCCTACAGCTGTTATCTCCAGCAGCGTCACTGCTGTTGTCTAGGACACTAGGGGCCTCTGCGTTGATACTATTCATGGCAAACCTCAAGCAAACCAGAGGTCCGTGGAGAGAGTGTTCTCTTCTAAAACAATAACTACAGTTAAACCATACATTAGATAAGAGAAGGACAGTCAGACTGTCCCATCACAGAAATCTAATGCATGTCCCTTGCAAGACGATAGCATCCACTCCAACTCAACTCAGCCTCAGACACGCTGTGCTTAATGTCAGATCTTTAAGTAATAAATCATTTTTAATTAATTGTTTAATTTCCTCCTATAATCTTGATTGCATATTTTTATCTGAGACACGGCTTCACCGCTAATACAGTCCTGATTGAGGCATGTCAACCTGAATTCAATTTTGTGTCTGAAACACGACAAAAAAAGGGTGGAGGTGTTTGTGCCATATTTAGGGACAATATGCTCACCCACAGATTGTCATTTGAGGTTTTTTCATCATTTGAGTATGTGTCGTTCAAAATGGAGATACAACAATCCTCCATACTTTACATAACCATTTACAAGCCACCACAGAATTGTTTTATTAATGATTTTACTGAGTTACTTTCAGTTGTGTGCACTGACTTTGACATGGTGAGGCTGCGTTCCACTTTTATGCAGCTAAAATCTGGAACAGTCTTCCTGAAGATGTGAAACAGGCCTCAACTCTGACAATGTTTAAATCCAGGCTGAAAACAGTTCTATTTAGTTGTGCATATGACAACTGAAAGTATTTTATCTGCACTCTTCGCCTTTTAATTCTGTTTTAATTAATTAATGATCATATTTATATGTTATGTAATGATTTTATTTGTTTTCTGTTAATTTTATGCACTGTTACTGTAAAGCACTTTGAATTGCCTTGTGTATGAATTGTGCTATATAAATAAACTTGCCTTGCCTTGCCTACATTGTTAAAGATTAAAGCTCAATAAATATATCAGCGTCTCTGTAGCCTTTATTTATACTCCTTACCCTCTAATTACACACTTTACCCCTTTATTACACTCTGTACACCCCAATTACACTCTGTACCCCTTAATTACACACTATACTGCTTAATTACACATTATACCCCTTTATTGCACTCTTTACCCCTTAATTACACACTGTACCCCTTAATTTCACTCTGGACCCCTTAATTACACTCTGTACCACCTCATTATACTCTGTACCCCTTAATTACAGGCTATACCCCTTTATTACAATTTGTGACCAGTACGTCCTAGAGTACTTAGGCTGTAATTACGCCGTAATTAGGAAATACCTGGCCATAATCTAAAGTGTTACCCTATTTAGTTTGAGTGTTGGTCTCAGAATACTTTTAGTGGCAAGTACACTTAAAAAAAACATTTATGGTCTTAGAGTGTCTCTAAAGGTCATGTATGGCACTGGATAAGATCTTTTATACTATTTCACAACATTCAAATTCCAATCAACTTTCAAAAACTTCAGCAAAAAATGACTACTACCCTCAGCATCCACGCGCAATGGCTTTAGCCTTTGCAAACATTTTTAGTTTTGCAAAATGTGAGGTTAAAAGTTTTTATCACACATTGCCCTAAAATGTGCAAAATAAAATAAATATATAAGAAGAATATCCAGTGGCTACCAGAACAAAAAGCTTTGGTGACCCATTATGCACCGAGACGCTGGAACAGCCTTCCAGAGGATCTGAGGGGAGCCCAAAGCATTGACGTTTTTAAACAGTAACTCAGAATTTATTTATTAAGCCTTGGCTTTTATGTAGTGTTTTGTAAACAGTTTGTTTTAGCTCACTTATTTTTTGTTTTATTTATTTAATTATTTATCTATCTACTTATTTATTTTATATATTTCATTATATATATATATATATTATATTTGTTTTACTCTATTTTACTCTATTCTTTTTACTGAGTGAAATAAAGTGAAACAAAGGCACCACTGTTTTTAAACTGTTGTGAATATTGTGTTGATTTTATGTTGTGAAGCACCTTGAATTGCATTAAGTTGTATGAAAAGTGCTATGTAAATAAAGTTTGATTGATTCATTTAATATATTTTTCACTCATCCAAATAATTTGAGATTTGTAAACTGTGTTAATGCATTGTTTTTCTGTGTCATAATTAGCCAGTGGCTGCAGGGTCAGGGATCCCAGAAATCAAAAGCTACCTGAACGGAGTTAAGATACCTGGAATTGTCCGGTTGAGGACTTTCTTCTGTAAGGTGGCTGGAGTTCTGTTCGGTGTAGCTGGAGGTGAGCTTTGTACATCCTTGGACAATGCTTAATTGTTGCTAATGTTTGTTCCTAGAAGTTACTCCAATGACTGTCTCTGTGTCCTCAGGTCTGTTTGTGGGGAAAGAGGGGCCTATGATCCACAGTGGCGCCATAGTGGGAGCTGGTCTTCCTCAGGTCAGGCATTACTCACAACTAACTGCTGTGACACAGTAATCGTTGACCAGCTTTTGGTATTGCACTCTTTTAAGCCTACTTTACCTCTGTCTGGTGGATGTCCTTTATATGTTTGCCTGACATTTTTGTTCATACATACAGCACAGGTCAGGAGATGTTCTTTGGACATGTGTTTATGATGGAGATAGTACTGCTGGTTTTATAGAGGGGTGGGGTACATCTTAACCACAGAAGGTATAATCTTTATGTTTACAATACAAAGCTAGCACTAATCTCTTTCGGTTCTGCAAAGAATTAGTCTGTTTTTTATCGTTTCAAGTCTGTTTTCCAGGAGTGGATTCTATCTTCAGACACAATTGGGTAGACATACAACTGGTCAAAAAAACAAAACATCACATAAAGCCCATTTTAGATAAATGGTTTTGATTGGTCTGACAAGATTTGTACCAAGGGTAATTCTTTTCAGAATTTTTTTTTTCTCACCAGACACATTTCACTTTTGAAGTGGATGGGTCTGACTGGCAAGGCTATTCACAAAGTACATTGTTTTACTTATATATAATAACAGATTCTCAAGTCTATTAATGTCTTTTTCTCTGGTTCTTTTCTCAGTTTCAGAGCATCACATTTAAGAAGATCAAATTTGATTTCCCTTACTTCCGCAGTGACAGGTCTGTACAGTATTTGACACAATTCAGATTCACTTTAATAATATTATGGTCAGCATTAAAAGTGTGAATCCAGTTTGTACATCAGTTGTTATCAATTACTTTATATCACTGAACAGATGAACAGATGATTACCATATTTGGAGTACAGTGTAAAGGGTATGCACATTTCTAAGCACTCATTCTCTACAGAGTCATGACTCTTTTTGGACTTTGTCTCTCACCCTCAGGGATAAGCGGGACTTTGTGTCTGCGGGTGCAGCTGCTGGAGTAGCTGCTGCCTTTGGAGCACCTATAGGTGGCACCCTCTTTAGTTTGGAGGAGGGCTCCTCATTCTGGAACCAAGCTCTCACCTGGAAAGTGGTGTGGAGCATTTTAATATCAAATGTGAAATTTGTAAACATGCAAAAGTGTTTAATTAAATTGGTGTCCAAAAGGGGTGTCCAAAAGGGCACAATTGGCCCACTAAGGGGTTAGAGCTGGCCCACCATTATTTGTCATTTTTTGTGACTGAAATTGCATAGGATGCTGATTACTGATTTAATCTGCAATGATGGTCGAGCATGCTTAGCTATTGTAATGGCCTTTTCCATTGATGATTTTGATGGAATTTTGAAAGGTCTGGGCTAAACAGCTTTAGATTGCAGGCTTTCATATAGGCACTACCTTGTCAGGACAAAAGGAGCGACAGAGGCACGCAGATAAAAGGCATTTTAAATAAACATGGGAGGAACAATGTTTCTCTTTGTTACATGCAAAAGATGTTTGTGTTTGCTCGTGGCCCATTAACACATTTGTGCTTTGGCCCTTCTGAGGGGAAAAAGTTTGGGCACCCCTGATTTATAGTGATAAAATCCTACAGAAAACCTAACCATTTGTTCTGTTCTCTTGTTTCATGTTCAAGCTTTTCTGTTCTATGTCTGCCACTTTCACCCTCAATTTTTTTCGCTCGGGCATCAACTTTAACAAGTGGGGCTCTTTTCAACTCCCTGGTCTACTCAACTTTGGTGAATTCAAGGTACACAGACCAAAACTTTGATCAATTGTATAAATTTTTTATACAAATGGTTAACTGTCAAATAACCTGTAAAGAGTTGTCCCTAATTTGCCAGTGTCCAGATGGGGACAAGAACTGCCACCTGTGGACAGCTGTGGACCTGGCCTTCTTTGTCCTGATGGGGGTGGTTGGAGGCTTGCTGGGGGCATTCTTCAATGCCATTAACAAATGTCTGGCCAAGTATCGCCTTAAACACATCCACACCAAAGCCAGATTTATTAGGTGAATTTTATTTTCTTTATTATCAGACTGGCATCTGTGTATGTTCTATACCAGCTTTAAAATAATGCCACATTTCATGTTTGTATCTTGGACACAGAGTTCTGGAAAGCCTGCTCGTGTCCATGGTGACAACGTTGGTGATTTTTTCAGCTTCCATGTTGGTAGGAGAATGCCTGGATCTGCATTCCCTCACTACCCAGAACATTACAGTACGTCTAATACTCATGCATATAGTAGTCTTGGGAGAGGAATGTTGGGTGTTTCTCAATGTCAAGGCGCCTTGCCTTCAAAGGCTGCTGAAGGCGTGCTCCAATGTTCACTGCCTACCAAGGCATATGTCCTTTGTTGGCCAGCTTATTTAGAAAAATAGTGGGGCGAAGAAGTAACACAGATCAGTTTATAAGTAAGTATAACTGTCCAGGATGAAGCGGAGCAAAATGGCTGAATAGTCCTTGAGCTCTTCAAAGTAGGATTGTATTTTGCCCTGAAATTTAAGTTTATTTCTTTTGAAATAGACTTTTTTTTTTAATATGTATATATTATATACGGGGGATTTAAAGGTCCTATATTATACTATTGTCGTGCTTTACCTTCCGGTGGGATGGAGGTGTGTGGGTATATTGAGACACACGACAAAGGATCTTCTTTTACGAACTTTACTTGGCTCTGGGAACAGGTTACTTTACAATCACAGTTGATGTTAGTCAGGATGATACACTGCGTTGTTTTGGCCTCTAGCTCTGGCACAGACAGCGTTTTAGCAGTGTCCATGCAGGGAGCCATGAGTGCCTTACAACAGGTAGAACTGAACCCTAATCTCGCAATGGTAAAAACGTTATCTAGATGCTGCGTTGCATTTACTGACTTAACACTAGACTCGGAAAAATTAAAACAAAATACAAGACTATGTCTATAGGCTTAGACAGCTTAAACTGCCTTACACTATTTTGAACATTATACAGTGTATTTTGGATATATGTAGGTTACCATATCACGTTTTGCAACATGAAACACACAATAATTATCTTATACAAAGGGTTTGGATGAGCTCTCATCATGAGCCCAAAGTGAACGGTATGATTTGGCACTGTCACTTTAAGGCTCAGCTCTCCCGTGTTGGCTCCGCCCACTCATGACGTCACGCTAGCGCTGTGCTGGAAACAGACTGAAGTAAACACGGTACATTGTAGTAATAACTTTTCCAGCAATGGCTTTGAGAGTAACTGAGCCGTATATCTTAGAGCCAGAGTCTGACTCTGAGTTCGAAGAACATGAGCAAACACAAAGACCTCGAAAGCTTCTACAAGACGTTTCTGCTTGGTAAATGAGAAACTATTTATTGTGTATATTTCTATGGTTTAGCCCGTAGCATAGCGCGTGTTAACTGCTTCTGTTTATAGGTGCACATGTGGAAATGGCCGTACAATGCCTACTGAAGTTGAGAATGTATGCTGCCTGGAGACTCCTAAGGTAGCTGTTGTGCAGTGTATTGAAAGTAAAGTAAAGTAAAAGTATTGATGGTAAGTAAGCTAACACAGCAGCAGCGATGCTTCTTTGTGCGTCTGAGCTGCAGAGCACGGCACTTGTTGACAGTGCAGGAGAGAGGGGCTGGAGGAGTGTGGAGGAGCACTTCCTGGAGAGGAGTGGTTTACTTCATATATTGATGTCATTGCGTGAAACAGCTAAATAAATTACTTAAACATGCGTGAATGAAACAAAACACAACTTTGGGTATGTGTTTGAGGTAGAAACAACATTAGAACATGGTTAAAAGCTCAGAAAAGTTGATTTAGCATAATATGGGACCTTTAAGAAAAAGCCAAAGAGAATGCAAGAACTCAAAGAAAAGCAAGATTTTGAACAAGATGAAGCACATGCTGCTAACACGGATGAAGAAGATGGCAAAGGCAATGTGACAACACAGGCCCTGCACGAGACTATGCTAAATATTAGTAAGCAGATAAGTGACCTGCGGACAGAGCTGAAATCGGATTTAGATTAATTCAAAAAGAGAACCATTCAGCGTGTACGCAAACAGGAATTTCAGCGTAACCCGGTCTAACTTGAAATTAAGTAGGTACTTTTCATTTATTTTCTTGAACCTTACACATAAGCTATGTGCATATTTGATTTATGTTCATGGAAGATAAGGATTTTAAAGTAGGCTTAATCGGTACATTCGTTTGCCCTACTTT
Source organism: Rhyacichthys aspro (assembly GCA_036850595.1). NCBI lineage: Eukaryota > Metazoa > Chordata > Actinopteri > Gobiiformes > Rhyacichthyidae > Rhyacichthys > Rhyacichthys aspro. Next base: position 606,061 of record CM072154.1, read on the forward strand.
GAGGTAGACAGTTCTGAACTGGAATGAATGAGACTCAGAGTGGGTTATTCACTAGTTCTGGGAGGGGGCTCTCGTCAGGTTCGAGACTTTCCCCCTCATTTAATCTTGGGATTAAAACCAAGAGTGTATTACAAATACCTAATTTTGGAAGTCAATGTGTTATGTTAAAGCATTTTCATAAGTTCAAGTTTGTTTGTTCACTGGGTCCTTTTTGTTTGTTAGGGAGGTTCACGGAGGAGGAGGTTCATCTTATTCTATTCATGTTATTCACATAAACTTAAGTAAGTTTACTTTAAAAAATTAGGAAACTGGTTGCCCTAAAAAAAATAAGTAATGTTTGATGAAAACTTAAGTGTATTTAACTTTAAAAAATGAGTGGATGGCATCGTTATTTTGAGTTCAATACACTTAATACCAAGTTTGTTTAAAATCATTAGTAATATTAGTTGCTTTGCCACTTTATTCCACTGTTAATTTAAAGATAAGTGCAAACCTCCAAGATGATTGGATTTAAAAACATTAGTAATATCAATTGTTTTACATATTTATTCCACTTATAACTTTAAGCTGAATACACTAAGCTCTAAGTTGATTTACCTTAAAAATCCCTTTGCCAATTACTCCACTATTATTAAAATCTGTAAAAAAAAACAAAAAAAACAACAACTATACAGATTAAATTAAGAAAATAAAAAGCAAAACCACAGGAGTACATTTTTGATTGATTATTTATTTGTCTCCTTATGGAGAAATTTCTCTTGTCAACATGTTTTTTTAAACTTGTCTTTATCATGTTGTAACAAAATAGGTTTGCGATCAAAAAAATCAAATAGTACTCTTCCTATAGGTAGCAATAGGAATTAAACTAGATCCATGCTAATAACACGAATCATACACCAATCAGCATGGAATCAAATTGTAAAATCAGTGGCAATGCATAAAAAAAACTAAGTGCGACATTAAAAATAACCAAGCACTCAGCTCCAGAGCAGTGGTACAAGTATTCAGACCCCTGTTTTAAACACATAGTTAATTCTTCAAAGATTGAATTTTGGGTTTCAATTCACCTCTGCCCAAGTTGAGCCTGACCTACTGAATAAAGTGGAAGGTGGTTTTCATGCACTCTAGTGAATCAGGATGCATTAAAACTACAAAATGAATGCCAATGCAATAGGAATGGAACTAGATCAGTGCTAATAACACAAACATACACCAATCAGCATGGAATTAAACTACAAAATCTGTGTCAATGCCATAAAACATACTGTAGCTTGAAATAGGAATGGAACCAAACTGCTAGATCAGTGCCGATAACATGAATCAGACACCAATCAGGATGGAATCAAACAGCAAAATCAGTGGCAATGCATAAAAAAAACTTGCATATCAAACAGTGCCCACAGTAAACATGGTATTTTTAAAGTGCAACATTACAAATAATCAAGCATTCAGATCCAGAGTAGTGGTATTAAGTATTCAGACCCCTGTTTTACACAGATAGTTGATTCTCCAAAGATTGAATTTTGGGTTTCAGCTCACCTCTGCCCAGGTTTAGCATGACTTGTTGAATAAAGTGGAAGGTGCTTTTCATGCACTTAGGGTAATCCAAGTGCAATGCATAAACCAGTCCAAAAAGGATACAGAAAGCCTGCGGCAGGTTGGCCAGCTCCTCCATTACCACACTCCCTTCCAAGACGATGCTCACTCTGGATGGGTTGAGTTGAGGATGTTCGTCAATGCAAAGGATTCCCACTGGAGTTTCACTGTACAAGTCCTTGTCAGTTGTATCCTAACAGAAAAAGAAACAGATAAAGAGAGGACAATGTAATGTCAATAATGCTGTATTGACCACAGAAATTAAGAAAGGACAATATGGAATCAGATTTGAGACAGAACTATTCAAATTACTTTTAAAGAAATTCAAATAAAAGATATATTTTCAAGATATAATTTTCATTCCAACATAAAAATAAAAAACAGCAAAACTATAAAATGTTAACATGAATTAAAAACGTGATTTAATTTAAAAAAAAAACATTCACGTCATCATAAAAAGAAATTTTAATAAATAATATTACCGTATTTTCCGGACTATAGAGCGCACCTAAATATAAGCCGCACCCACTAAAATTTAAAAGAAATATATGTTTTGTCACATATAAGCCGCACCAGACTATAAGCCGCCGATATCCAGGCTGAGAAATAAGATATTTACATAGAAAGATTTTGTACCATAAGTGTTTATTCATATACCTGAACTGATTGTTTCCGAACAGTGCCTGTAACACGGCAGTAAAAGTGCTGATCAAACAGAACAGAAAAGTCATTGATGGTTTTATTCATCTTCCTCCTGTGCACTAAAACCAAGTTGCTTTATTTTTCTTCCTCCTGCGTACTGAAACCACTGAACACCAAACCACTGTCACTTTTTCTTCCTGCGCACTGTTAAAGCGCCACCGCGCAACTATTAAAGTCGCTTCATTCTCCCGTGCACTGAAACCACAAGTCACTATTCATCTTCCTCCTGAGCATTGAAACTACTGAACACCAAACCACTGTCACTTCATTTGTTTTCCATTATGAGGGGGTGAGGGTGTAAAAATATTACTGTATTTTGCTGTTGTGCGTCTTGGGTTGCATGTGCTAAGAATAAAAACTGGTGCTTTATTGTTTGTACTACCGCTGCCTGTCTCATTTTTGCACTTCCTGCTAGAGCGCCCCCCTGAGGGCTGAAGAAAAATTCATAGAAAAGCTGCATTTCTGTAAAAGCCGCATGGTTCAAAGCGTGGGAAAAAAGTAGCGGCTTATAGTCCGGAAAATACAGTATTAATAAAATTAATCAAATGTTTTTATTTTAAATGTTAATAACATGTTACTATTATAACTCAAAGATTATTTTATTTTATTTTTTTTTTTGGTTTAGTTTTTTTCTCTTTTGCCTCGTTAATTCTTCTTCTTCTTCTTGTTCTTCAACAGAACAGGCTTACTCTGATTCCTTGGTGTTTGTGTGGACATTGTAAGTATGAACCCCAAGATTTCTTTGTGGGACCTAATAAGGACTAACTTGTTTTATATAGATAGATCGTGGCCCAAAATTATATGAGTTTTCAGTCCTGTGTACAATCGAACCAGCTTGCAGGCTAAAGGCTAAATAGAAGCTAACAACGATGGTAATTTACTTAGACTTACTTAGTCATTGTTTGGACATTGTTTGAGCCTTACTATGCTCTCCTGCTTATGATGGAGGAATAGCTTTTTACACCAATTTCCTTCCGTTATATAACATTGAGGTTACACAGTAACTAGATGCATGTAGATTTATAGCCTTAACTGCACTAGGTATAATTTTGGGCCACGATCTACCTACATAAAACAAGTTGGTCCTTATTAGGTCCCACAAAGAAATCTTGGGGCTCATACTTACAATGAAGCCACACAAACACCAGGGAATTGGCATAAGCCTGTTGTCGCTCTGTTTTTACTTTTACCCGCCTTGAAATCTGTCTGTCACTCAAAGAAAACTTGTTCCCGGTCACTGAGTCCTTCAGCCAATGAGCAGGCACTATTCTAAGGCCCGCCTCCCGATCAACTTTCACTCAAAAGAAAAAATTGAAGAGTCAAAAGCAAAACTGACTAAGTCAAATGCAAAAGACTTAACAAGGCAAAAGAGAAAAAAACAAAACCAAAAAAAAAAATCTTTGAGTTTCAATAGTAACATGTTGATATTAACATTTAAAATAAAAACATTTGAGTAATTGTATTTATATTATTATTTATTAAAATTCATTTCTTTGTATGATGAAGTGAATGGGTTTTTTTTTTGGTTTTTTTTTGTTTTTTTTATTAAATCACGTTTTTAATTCTTGTTAACATTTTAAAGTTTAGCTGTTTTTTATTTTTATGTTGGAATGAAAATAATGTCTTGAAAATATATTATTATTATATTATAATTATTTGAATTTCTTCAAAAGTAATTTGAATAGTTCTGCCTCAAATCTGATTCCATAGGACAACACCAATTTTACATCACCATAATTCGATCTGTACATTACAAGAGCCGTTTGAAAATCTGTGTGCTGAAATGTTTTGGAGCTCAGCAAGGTTGAAGAGCTTTTTCAGTCCCAGTCAAGCTGAAAAGTTGTGTAAAAACTATTTCCAGTACAGATGCAATTGTTTGAGTTGATTCAAATTTAAGATTTTTAATCTCAAAAAGTAAGAATTTATGTAAGGGTTTTTCATAGTCCGCAGAAAAATAAAAAGAGGGGTCCTTCCCTGTAGCCCCATCTCACACTAGCTGATGTCAGTTTCACAGATATAAAGACAAAGGTGAAAGTCCAAATTTTGTACAATGTTAATTTGTTTGTAATTTGTAGTAGGTAGTTGTGATTACATTTTTTATAGTAAATTCATATCAGATGGTCGTGTTGTGAATCAATAATGCAGATATTCAAAACAAATTCAGTTACATACAGAGCAGGTTTTGAAGAATGCAGAGGGGTCATCCCCCAAGACTGGAAGTCCGGGATGACAAAGGCACCTAATGTCTGTTGGCTCAGTGGTCTGGAAGATAGTGGACATAATTAAGTACGCTCATACTGTATATGTTTAAATAGAGACCTGAAAATCGCCACAATTTAATTACTTTATTACAAACTTCCTGGACAGAAAGTAGAGAGGATAGAAGGACAGAAGAGGAGAGATAAAAAGAAAAGAGTATAAGTATAAAGAGTTGGAGAAAAGAGGAGGAAATGGAAACAGGAGAGCAGTGAAAAGTAATGAGATGAGAAGAAAGGGGGAATAATAGAGAGGCAAGACAGTTTAGGTAGACAAGTCAGCCTACCTTTGTCTGACGTAAAAGGTTAGTTAAAAGCTGTCCACTGAGGCCCCTCTTCTTCCTGAAGAGGTCCATCAAGTTTGGCGAGAAACGGTCAAGTGCCTCAAAGAAGTTTTCTTTGAGATTTTTCCCCACCAATCGGGTGAACACCTGAAAATATAATATATAGGTCCATCGTCAAATGAAAGACACTTATGACACTCAACACGATTTGGGTCAGACAGTGTTGACCACTTTTTGTAAATACTCAAAACAGGCATACAAACCTGGTTTTCGGAGAAAAGTGCTGGCCATCGCTCTACAATCTGGGTAATTGCAGGCTTATCTATCACAACTTCTTTTCTCCAAAGAGCAAAGGTCATATCCATCTCTTTCTTAATAAGGGACCCATTTGTCTTTGCCTTCATCATCTCATTGACTAGAACCTGGCGAGCTGCTTCCAGGTTGTGGTCATCCAACCCCTCTGGATACTGAGGCAGGAAATTTATTTCTCCTTTCCTTGGCTTCTTGATGTCCTTGTTTGGAGGGTTGCCATTTGTAGAGTATCTTCCATGTTGACCACTGTTGACAGTGACGTCAAGTCGGCCCTGCTTGCACATTTTGGCTCTGTAATTTCCAATCTTGAACATCAAACTGTTCTTCCATCCAACACAGCCAGAGGGTGACCCCGCTTCTTTAAGACATGGGTGCGTTTCTACTAAAGCTTGTGCAACAGCTGTTAAATCTTCCTTTTTTGGGTATGCATCAAATGCATAGATGCACTCAGCAATTTCTCAAGGATATCATGCTTTAACTCTTCTGTCACTTTAAGATAGGTTCCATCCCTGAGATATAAGAAGTTACCTTGACGGAGTCGGTACTCAACATCAACTGAAAATGTAGGAATTTCAAACACCTCTGGCCATGGTGGACTTCTATCCAGAGAGGAGTTGGACAGGATCTCGGTGTCTGCCAGACTGCTTGGGTCACTACACAATGTAGATTGTTCAACTGGTTGAGTGACTGGTACTAATTCAATCATAGGGATGATTTTAATTGTTGGCTTATCTGGGAGCTCTGAGACATCTTGTAGGTTACACAGTTCATTGTTAAAGTCGGGGTCTTGGTACTGAAGAACGAAGTTGTAATTTGCTTGGAGAGTGCCTTTAAGCCAGCCAATCAAATCTACAATTGTGTTACCATAAGTTCTCCTTGGACCCTATATGCTGATAACGGGTGGACATCATTCAGCTCCGATATCTTGACCACATGTGTGGAGAGGATATCACCACAGAGAAGTTGGTAAGATCTCAAATGCTCACTGTACCATGCAGTCATTTTGTGGCAGATGAAAAGGATTTCTGTGTAAGCTGCAACAATCTTTTCAATCAGGGCAAATTCAGAGAGACCTGAGCATGAGCCAAAAGAGAGAATCATGCCTGGATGATACATGATCTATGCAGACAGATGACACATCCAGAACAGAATCTACCTTTTCAATGTCTCGAGCAAATACTCTCTGAACATTCAAAGAGAAAGACGCAAGCAAAACTGGGGTAACCCTTATCATCTCCACCAATGGTTTGAAAAATGCGCTGCAGTCAAGATGGTAACTGACTGTTTTCTGGTGTTTTGTAGCGAGTGTCATTGCAACATTTTTGAAATTTTGAGAGTTCCGAATTGCTTTTTTAAAGAACTTATGTTTCCCCTCGAAGCGCATTGTCCAAACATCGCACAAGGGACCAAACTTCCTCACAAGGTAAGGATAGTGTTCCAGATAGTGATGCATTGGCTTTAACTGAAAATCTGGAAAAGTTAACTGCAGAAGCTGTCTGTGTTCTGTTATTTTACATTCCATAAAATGCAGTGTCTCTTCAGTATGCCTTGGTGCCACAGCCAGCTCGATTATGTCTTTAAGAAGCATCATAATTTCCCAAGTGTCATCACCCTCAGGAACACAGTGACCAATAAGAAATGGGAGGAGCCTTATGAGACACCAATTCTCATGGGCATTTCCACCAATGCTTCCTTTGGTGGAAAATCCCTTTCCGATGATCTGAGGGCGGTCTGTTTTGTCTGTGAATGTATAATTAAAGTGTCTGATAGTTTGATTTAGTTTATCTAACGTGAAATACCTCTTGCTTATCAGATTATTAAGACACAGGGACAACTCAGTTGGCACAACGCCTTCAGAGAGATCATGCAAGATGTCGGGAGGATACCCTGTGACCACATGAAAGTGCTTGAGATTTTCAGTTAATGGACATGCTCTTTTCATACCATAAGTCTGAGTGAGTGCTGTGTCCTCTTTCACCTCCTGCACTTGCCTATCATGAGAGTCTTTGTCTCTGAGCTGAAAGAATCCAGAACATACCTCTTGCTGTTGTGCGTCTCTGCTGCTTGCTAGAGAGAATCTGCAGAACTTGTCGACCTTGAAGCTCTCCAGGAATCCTGCAAGAGAGTGAGCACCAAGATTATCAGCGGCAACATATAAGACTGTGCCCTTCACACTTTCTCCTAGTGACTGAATGTAAACACCAACTTGCTCCAATATCTTTAGATCATAGATGAGAGGTTGCAGAACTTTTGCATAACCACACTCTTTAACTGTAGAGGTATTGCATAGTAGAGCAAGCTGGATTGAGTTGAGGGTTGACCTGTATTTTGCAGGTATGTTTGCAATGACCCAATATACTGCACACATTTTATGTTTCAGTTTTGACATTCCTAGAGGATTGGCTACTTCAAAGTCGTCAATGTAAAGGCCAAGAGCAATTGTGAATTCATCGCTTGCAAGAAGAGAATTTTCATTAAAGTACTGCGCATCTGGGGTGCACGGTAGCGGAGTGGTTAGCGCTCCCGTTTCACAGCAAGAAGGTCATGAGTACGAATCCCAGCCGACCCAAAAAACATCGTTGGCCGATTGTAGCCAACTCAAACATCATTGGCTAACTCTGGTCTTTCTGTGAGGAGTCTGCATGTCCTCCCCGTGTCACCGTGGGTTCTCTCCGGGATCTCCGGCTTCCTCCCACCGTCCAAAGACATGCATGTATAGGTGAATTGGTGACTCTAAAGTGCCCCTAGTGGATGAATGTGAGAGTGAATGGTTGTCTGTCAATGTACGTCTAAGTGTCAGCCCTGCGACGAACTGGCCACTGTCCAGGGTGTACCCCGCCTAAGGCCCAAAGCAGCTGGGATAGGCTCTAGCCACCCGCGACCCCACAAAGTGGGATAAGCGGTAGAAGATGAATGAATACTGCGCATCTGCATGGGAGAATATTGAGAGAATATTACATTAAAGAAATTAAGGGCATTTTCCCTGATGAGGAGGTAAACCCACTTATTGAAATAATATGCGGTGCTTACCAGGAAAAGTCTAGTCTAGACTATCATGGTCTGATAAAAAACACACCTCATCGTATGTAAAAGCAAAATAGGAGCGTGAATTAAAGGTTAACATCACAGATGATGAATGGTATCAAACATGTTATTTACTTCAGACATCTACCAGCTCCCAACAGAGGTGAGAATTCAATTGGAAATGTTTCATTAGGTTTTTCATTACCCCCCGTATGAAAAGTAAACAGCTTGGGATCCCACATGCCTGTTTATTTTCTGGACTTGTCCTAAAATTCAGCCATTTTGGACAGTTGTAAACAATACATTACAAAAGATTCTGGGGTACAATATCCCAAAGGAATGCAAGGTCCTGTACTTGGGGAACATCATTGAAAGTGTACAGAGAGAGGACCTGTATTTGTCCAAGATTCTATTGGCTGCAGCTCGAAAGGCCATTACCAGACTTTGGCTCAAACCTAATATACCGGATCAACAGCAATGGACAAATTTAATTCAGAACATCTATCTAATGGAAACCTACACGATAAGGCTTGAGGAATCAGTGTTTCAGAAAAAAATGGTTAAAATTGACTACATTTATATCTTCAGAGAAAGCATAATCTTTTTTTGCCTACAGCTGGAAATTGATATTTTGTCTGACAGATTATTCTATTGTTGAAATGTAATTTACATTTTTAAGATGATATTGGATAGTTAGGAATATCTGTACAATCATTGACTATTACCCTTCATTATTTTTTTTAGTATAATATAAAATTTGTTAAGAACTACGACTATTATTTTATTCTTTGCTTTTATAGTACTGGAATCCTCCTCCAATACCTCCTTTTATTCTGTTTAATGTTGTATATTTGTCTTGAAAACTTCTAATAAAAACAAAGTTACAAAAACAAAGGAAGTATAACTATTATATTTATAATTGAAAATATTGTATTTAAATAGTAATTTCACCTTGTTTGGTAAAAAAGTGGTTATGAGCCATTTTTAGCGCGGTCATTTGTCACTGCTAGTAACTTCGGAAGCTAGGAGGCGCCCCCCTTTGTAGAGTCAAAAAGAAAGTGAAATTACGACCGTTTATTAAGCTTTTTAAAACGTCTGCCTTTATTTTATTTTACCCTGTTCATTTCATTAGAGAGCAGAATCAATTCTGTTTATAGGTGCACATGTGGAAATGGCCGTACAGTGCTTGTTGAAGTTGAGAATGTATGCTGCCTGGCGAGACTCCTAAGGTAGCTGTTGTGCAGTGTATTGAAAGTAAAGTAAAACTATTGACGGTGAGTAAGCTAACACAGTTGCAGCGATGCTTCTCTGTGCGTCTGAGCTGCAGAGCACGGCACTTGTTGACAGTACAGGAGAGAGGGGCTGGAGGAGTGTGGAGGAGCACTTCCTGGAGAGGAGTGGTTTACTTCACATATTGACGTCATTGCGTGAAACAGCTCGTTTGAAAGGACTGTAGCTCAAACTAAATAAATTACTTTACTTTTTTTTAACATGCGCGAATGAAACAAAACACAACTTTGGGTATGTGTTTGAGGTAGAAACAACGTTATAACATGGTTAAAAGCTCAGAAAAGTCGATTTAGCATAATACGGGACCTTTAACACTGCCTGTTCTTCTGCTCTGGTGTCTTGCCCATGAAAGAAATGCTGCAGGATGGGCAAATCCCACAGTAACAACAGTCCTGTGCAACAGAGAAAAAGAAAGGAGTAGGGTGTATTGTTGATTGATATGATATTTACTTTTTATACTTTCTTATTTGGCCGGGCAGAGTATTTGTCACACAGTGTGTGTGACACACAGTGGGTTGACATAGGGTACATAGAGGACAGTTTTGCTTTGGAGATGTGAGCTCTGTGGACAACTTTGAATTGAATTAGCTGGTGGTGGGTGCAAAGACATGAATGAACCAGTTTGAGGGCAGAAGCTCTTGTCCTGCTCCCATGCCCTTTTAAGTTTGTATACCGAAGAGCTCCTAAGGTCTAACATGATGTGATATAGATTTGTGATGAGCCACTGGGGGAATGGACTCAGGAATCCTGTCTACTATGGTTGACTCTGTTGTAGTTGCGACGCTAGTGTGTGAATGATACCATAGTGATGTCTATGAGCATATCTATAAATCGAATGATGCCCACATGTTGCCCACCAAAAACCTGTATCAGTGAGTGGCAACTGGGCTATCCTATTGTGATGTGGACGGCTCAATGACTCACATTTCCAGCATGGCCTTTATCTCCTATCTGAGTGGCTCAACTAACTGCAAAGGGATGCAATAAGGTCACTGAAGAATGGAATAATTGCCTTTCCGCACATGTTCAATTAGTGTTGTTTTGCCTGGCCTCGCAGTAAAGAGAAAGAACATCTCCTGGAAAACTTTCAGATGCTGGCTGGCTTGTTCAGCAGTCAGGTGGGTTAAGGTAGGTTTTAAAGCTCCTGTCACTTAGGTATCTCCTAGGACCTATGTCCTCTGCTTCTTCCATGTGGAGTGCAGTGGCTCAGGTGGCCTTTGGCACAGTATGTATGACAGGCTGTCTCTTTGTTATCCTGTCCCAGGGCAGCTTTGGCTACAAAGGTACTTTACCACCACAATGGATGGGTGATAGGGGTGAATGGAAGCATGGGTTTGGGTACCTGAGATGGGTACAAAAAAGAACAATGTAAATGCATGCCATTTACTATTTACCTCCACCTGACCATTGTGTTAGTGTCTGTTTGATTTTATAAGGTTGCATATTTTTCTTTGAATAAATCTTTGTGTTTGTGAAATGTAATGTCAAGCCTCCTGCATTGACATCGAGGGTCATTGAGAGTCTAACACAATCGTCAGTTGCAATGTAAACAAAGAGCGAAGGAAGAAAGGAAGAATGACAAAGAGTGAAAAAATTAGACACCAACTTGGAGCCAACTGGCTACACCGCATTCCAAATGGACTGGTACTTGGATATCACGGGGAAATCCCACCTTCTGTGGATGTATGAGAATACATCCACATTCTCATCTGGAGGTATCAAAAATCTGGTCAAAACTGTATTCTTTGACTTTTCATCAGCGTTCAATACCATCCAGCCAAATATCCTGGCTCAGAGACTGGCTGATGTATTTTCCCTTGAGGGAGGACTCATTTTATGGCTCCTTGACTTTTTAAACCATAGGGTGCAACAGGTGAAAATGGGCTCTGCTCTTTCAGGCAGGATAACTACCAACATTGGTTCTCCTCATGGCTGTGTTCTGTTCCCACTGTTGTTTATCTGAACAAACAGCTGTACCAGCTCTTACCCTGGCAAACATCTAGTTAAATTCACTGATAATACTGCTCTGATCAGCCTGCTCCGGGGACGATCAGTATGAACCCTTTCTTATCTTGGAAGAGTTTTTCTGCTGGTATGATGAGTCCCATCTCCTCTTACATACCATAAGACAAAGAGATGTCCATCGACTTTAACCGAGAGTCCACCACATTCTGTTCCGCTGTTTCTCTTTGATAGAGCCCCAAGGAGTTTGAGACTGTACTGTTTTCGTGGAGATTTTTCAAAGCACCACAGCCTGTCCGATTTGGTGGTCAAGATTTTTTTTAAATACTTGGTCGTTTAATTGTGAAGAATACAGAAAAAAAGAGGAAAAGTTAGGACACCCACACATTTTGTTTTAATTTTGTTGCATCCAAAATGACTGTAACTACCGCAGGTGGATTGCCTCAGCTACAAATCATCACTGCATTGTTAACAGAACATTTAGAGGGAGAGTTGTCATTTCTAAACCTCAAAAATTATGTGGCTTCACTATTAAAGAGTGAGTTGTCAACATGGTGAGATCCGGCCTTCAAAAGAAGATTGTTGATGCATAGGAGTCCGTTAAAGGATTTTAGAAGATTTCAAAAGATTTTCTTATCAGTCATTCCACAGTACGAAAAATAATTTACAAGTGCAGAAATTTTAAAACACTTGCCAACCTGCCATGGTCAGGCTGTCCAAGCAAATTCACACCAAGAGAGGACCACTTGATGCTTAGAGAAGTCTCCAAAACCCTTAAATATCATCTAGGGACATTCAGGTACAGTGGGTTGATACAGTGGGTGTTCAAGTGCACACCTCCTCAATCAGAAAGTGACTGGACAGATTTGATTTTTATATTCATTCATATTTATTATTCATAAGCAAAGGTCAAGACTTCTGGATTAATTTACTTTGGTCTGATGAGTCTAAAATTAAATTATTTGGACACCGGAAAAAATGGCATGTAAACCAAAAACAGACTTTCAAAAGAAGAATCTCAACTGTCAAACATCGAGGTGGAAGTGTTATGATCTGGAGATGTTTTGCAGCAGCAGGAGCTGGGCAACTCACAATCATAGAATCTACCATGAACTCTGCTTTGTATTAGCAGGTGCTTGAGAGACATGTTAGTCCCTCTGTCAGACAGTGAAAGCTGATGCAAAACTGGACCTTTCAACATGACAATGACACTAAACATACAAGTAAATCTACAAAGAACTGGCTGAAAAACAAAAAATGGAGAGTGTTAAAGTGGCCAGGTCAGAGTCCAGACCTGACCATTTATTTAGGTTTAACTACAGTTTTTGGCTGATGTGTTGTAATGCTCTCCTGTAGGCCCCTTCAGTCCCATCACTCTATCAATGTTCTTTGGGTTGTACTTCCTTTTGGCCTGTTGGACCTATGTGCACACACCAAAGATGACAAATTCTGTAAAGGGTAACTGGCTTTGTTCCTGTTAGTATTCCAGCTGCTGCGATTTGGGTGAGCTAAACATTTTTCAAGGAGTTATTTGGGTATCCTGCCAGCAGAGAATTACAATAGTCTAACCTTGATGTAACAACATGGAATAGTTTTTCAGCATTACTTTTAGATAAGATGTACAGATGAAAAAAGCAGGTTTACAAGCTTGGTTTAATGTGTTTTAAACGATAAATCTTGGTCAAATATTACTCCAAGATTCCTAACAGTTGAACTCAAAGCTACACTTACACCACCTAAATTGACTACTCGGACTGATAATGTGTCTCTTAGTTTCTGGGTCCTTACGTCTTTCCACGACTGTACATAATGTTACCAGGGCATGATCAGAAATGACTGTGATCTGGTAGTCACAGTGTGAATATTTTTTTTTTTATTATGTAATGTGTGACAGTTTCCTATCAGACAAATAAACTACCTACCTACTGTACCTACCCATCTACCTATGTACTTACCAACCAACTGGAGGATCTAAAACTGGATCCAGACAACAGTTAAGGTCACCTCCAAGTATAAGGGAGTATACGTTTAAGTCTGGCAGTGGTACTGCCAGCCCATTTAGTTGTATTTGTTGTATTTTGGGAACAGCACAACTCTTTTCCAAATATCTCATGAAGCAGTGCCAGGTGACTGTGTCCAGTTTGGCACTGAAATCAGCAGTTATCCTCTGACTTAGCTTCTTGTGTTGCTGCTCAATTTGGGCCATAATGGCATTCCGTATTAAGCTAACACTAGCATCTTCTTTGTCAGTAACTTTGCTACCCTTGGACACCTTTTTTTTTTAAAAAACGGGGACCGCCCAGTTGGGCTCAGTAGGAGAGAAAACGCAAATTAAAAAAAGAGTTGAATTTTGGAAAAAAAATATATATATACTGGAGCTACATGTCTACTCCATTGCTTACCCAGAAACACTAACCTCATCCTGGATTTTGATGGATCAATTGGGGCAAGGTCTGGACTGCAGGCAGGCCAATTCTACCCCTGGACTCTTCTATGGAAAGAGACGTTGTCTGGATGGGATCATCTAAAACCTCTTCATATGTCTTAGCTAATAGTGCCTCTCCAGATGTAAGCTGCCCACACCACAGGCACTAATGCAGCCCCATCAGAGATGCAGGCTTTTGTGCTGATGACAAGCTGGATGGTCCTTGCTCTCCAAAATTAATTTCTAATTTTGATTCATCCGACCATTCATCTGAACTTTTTGGAATTGGGTTTGGAAACCATTTTTTTTTTTTTTTTTGTCTTTTTCAAATTATTTGTTCATCTGTTGTCCAAAAGACCAGGTCTGGTCTTTTGTCATTGTCAGTGCATCAGCATAAATGGCACGTGGCACATTTTAAGGTCGAAACTGGATTACAAGTCCTAAGACTGTGGTGCTCTGCTTTTCAGAAACAAATAGCCAGTGGTGGAATGTAAAGAAGTAAAAATACTCAAGTACTGTACTATTTTCAAGTATCTGCACTCTACTTAAGTAGATTTAAAAGTAGGTACTTTGACTTTTATTCCACTACCTTTTAGAAGAAATATCTGTATTTTCAATTTCACTTAATTTTTTACATTGGCTTTACAGGTAAAATTGAGTTTGTAAATTGTTGTTAATGTGCAACACCTTAAATTAAATGTTACATAACTATTTACCTTAACCTATAGCACCAAGTTTTTTGCAGCACACTTAAATGCGGCATCTCTCTGTGATCTGTCAAACTATTAAACGGATACATATTGGTGAACCTCACCTTAATTAGCATAATGATTTAATAAGATCCTCAGCCACCTAAGTCATAAAGGATGCTCTGAACATGTCAAAGCCCGGTTCGTACTTCTTTGTGTGGAGCGATGTGGAGGATGCACACAGCTTAGTAAGTACTGTGGCTGAGGATCTGGCTTTTGCACAAGTTCTTGGACATACACTGATCAGACTGATTAAGGAACAATACTTTCACTCATGTTCCATTGAACTACAAGGAGACAGTCCTCATGTGACTCTAATATTAATTAGTTTTTAATCCTTCTGAATTATTATCCAACCAACCTCTCTTATTAATAAATTAATCTATTTTATATTGATTAGTTGTTAAAGCTGAGTCAAATACTTTTACTTGTATACTATAAGTACATTTAAAAGCAAGTACTTCAATACTTTCCCTTAAATAATCATTTTATTGTGTGTGTATTGTGTTAAAGCAACAGATTGCTAGTTTCTTTTATTTTTATTTTTTTTCATACTCATTTTTTTCTGATTTGGGATTGTATAATTACAACAGCTGAGTTGAGTCCCACAGATGTGTGTCAACATTTATATGCTCTCAGTCTGCCATGACCCCTAACAGGACAATCAGAAGAAAACAAATGAATTAATTTTAAAATGTGACTTTTTTTTACCCTTGCAGATTAGCATAATTAGTATGATTCATGTTAGTATAATGGAATATTAATTGACTGTTGTAGTTGACTGGCAATGAGGATATGAACTCTACTGTCCGACGGTACTTCTGCTCTAATAAGACATACAATGACATGGCCACACTACTGTTCAACCCCCAGGAGGCAGCCATCCACCAGCTCTTTCACCAGGACGGTAAGAATTTTTCCAACACAATTCACTTATGATGGGAGAAGATGACTTTTGGCTGATGTGTCATAATGCTGTCCTGTAGGCCCCTTCAGTCCCATAACTCTGTCAGTGTTCTTTGGATTGTACTTCCTTTTGGCCTGTTGGACCTATGGCGTGTCTGTGCCCAGTGGACTCTTCGTCCCCTGTTTGCTGTGTGGAGCAGCCTTTGGACGCTTGGTGGCCAACATCCTCAATGTGTAAGGATGCTAAATAATAAAAAAAAAAAAAATTTTTACAATTGGGATGAGTGATTGACAGCATAAGGCTTTAAAAAGAGCAATAGGACTGTTTGAGTCTTGGGCTGATGAGTAAACTGGTGTGAGATTACTCCCACTCCACCTTGGCCTGTGCTTCAAAGTAAAAACTGCTAAATAGATTATGTCTCTCTGGCCCTGTTTATTTTGAGCTCGAATACCCCAAAGAAGATGTTTTTGAGCTCTTCTCAGCTGCCTTTAACCACACACTCTTTTATGATTTGACTCTGTGTGTCTGTCCTTTGATAGAAAACTCGGCATGGACATCTACTCTGGGACTTTTGCTCTTATTGGAGCTGCAGCCTTTCTTGGGGGAGTTGTTCGGATGACCATTAGTCTGACTGTAATCCTGATTGAGTCCACAAATGAAATAACATATGGGCTGCCCATCATGATTACTCTGATGGTATGAGCTGTTTCTTTTTTACTGTCCACATAACATTCACATTTTTATTTCTTTCTTCAACTTGTTACCTGGCAAGAAAGGAGGGTCCTGAAGCTTTTACACATATCTTATTTATTTAAAAGTGGTATTCCTGGGATTTATAAATTAGAGTTGTATATAGTTAGTATATTGCTGTCTGTGTGGATGCAGTCTGGATAACTAAGCAAGCTTATAAAAGCAGTTTACAGCAAAATCATGAACAAATGAACATACATTAAGAAGTTTGTTACATCAAGCTTTTTTACAGTACATAATCTTTACATGTGATGAGCAATTTTATGGTGGAGGGTTATGAGTTATGGAAAACTGGAATTTAAGGTTTTGTCAAAGTGCAGTTTTTAGTATGACTGAAGACTTCTCACTCTTGACTTCGTGTCATTCAATGTTCTTTTAAGTTGGGCTTGTTAAGGAGTTTTTTTTCACAGGTGGCCAAATGGACTGGAGACGTCTTTAACAAGGGAATTTATGATATTCACATCCAGCTAAGAGGGGTGCCACTGCTGGAGTGGGAGACTGAGGTCGAGATGGACAAGTATGATTTTTTTTTTTTATTGGAACATGATAACCACTATTCACACTGCACAATACAAGTTAACACACAGTAGTCAATGTTTATGCTGAAAAGTGTTTGGTGTAACGGGTTACTCATTAACATGTCATACTGTTACAGTGCTTGGAGCAATAACTCTTTTGAGCCAAAAATGAAAAATATTGCTATTACTTCAAGTAGCACAGTGTTTCTTTATTACCAAGAAAATTTTCCTTAAATAAGCCTTAATGTAAACATGATCTACATTGAAGTTTTATATAGGCACCCAGATGAGATGCCACAGGTTAGAGTTGCGACAGTATTTCTGCAACTATAACCCACTCTGTACAAAACTTGTACAAAACTTGCTGATCCTCTTCTTCTTCATCTAATATAAATCCTCTGCCTTTAGGCTGACAGCCAGTGACATTATGGAGCCCAACCTGACTTATGTATACCCTCACACTAGAGTGCAGTCTCTTGTCAGCATCTTGCGGACTACAGTGTACCATGCCTTCCCTGTAGTGACAGAAAACCGGCAAAAAGAGCGTGACTTTATGAAGGGCAACATCCTGGTCAGCAACAACATCCGCTTCAAGGTATGTCCTGGCACACCTTACAATTTTAACCACTGTCAAACACTTGAGAAAGGCAAGGGTGTGTACTCTGTTAACTGACCTTCTGAACTGTTTGATACTAAAAGTTGGACATTTAACTTTTTTTTTTTATGACTTTTCTTTATTGCTATGCTACATTGCCAATGCACTGACTGACCAGCAGATGGAGACTGATACCACAGCCATACACGGCTTAGGCTTGGACTTAGATAGGCTGTCACTCAACAGGTTTCTGTGTTGTATCTTAGAATTAAGTCAATGAAGCTAAGTAACACAGTCCTTAATTCCACTATCCTCTCTTGTAATGTATAACAACCAAACAACTGAGCAGCTTCCCCCCAAAGCAACGTCTGTGTACACAGACATTATCTGTGACTGTCCTGTTACCTTTACAGTGTGTACACTTGGCTCTTTTCACACATGAAACTGTTCTGGTAAAATGCAGGAACACTGCTGGGAAAGACTGCATGTGTGAAAGTGCTTTGCCTTTTTAAACTTAACACTGAACTTACAGTATACACTGTGTCTATTATGTTATGTTAATATCCTTTTTCTATTCTAATTTATTGACAACCAGTAAACCAAAGCCCAGTACTGGTGCCTAAAAATGTTATCTCTAAAATTTGCCACATTTTAGTGAATACAAACAAGATCATGTTTTAATTTTTAAATATGTTTATGTGTAACTAATTCAAAACATAAAGCATAGTTTTTTTTTCGGTTTTTGGTTCTGGTAAGGCAACAATCTTTTTTAACAAGAGAAAGATATTTGCACTTACCAGACCAGCTGTTTTTAGAATCCTGTTGTTAAGGAATATTTGAGCTGCCCTTGGAGCCAAGATGAGTCACACAAGAAAGACAGGCTGGAGACTTTCTGGATGTCTTAAGCAGGAGAAATTTATTGACCATCAATATGTGACCCAAAGACAGGACACTCAACACACTGTAGAGGTCTGTCCATGCTTCTGTGGACTAAAATGATAAAGCCTAATAGCACCTAATGCCATAATCAAAGGAATGAGGTTTACCCAATGGAATCTATACTTGGAGCTGATCTGGAGCTTATCTGTGCGGCATTGGCCTTGATGTAGTGGGAAGTAGCTGACTTGTCTGTGACAACTTTACATTTAGGCCATATGTGAAAGGAAAACTAAAATTCTCCATCATTGCCTAGCATCTCAACTGTAACGTAGCCAACCACAGTAAACAGGGTCTTGTCCATGAGTCCACCAGGGGACTTATCGCCAGTCTATCCAACAACATATAAGAACCCTGTTGGACCCCTATTAGACGGACTCAAAGGGACATGGGAGCCTTGCAATTACAATATGCTATTGGGTGAAAGCATAAAAAAATCACATACTCCCTGTTTTATGTAATTAAACAGGAAGTATTTCCATCTTCTAGTCCCATGGGTACAGTTCAATCTGTACTCTCAAAGAAGTCCCTTAGACTTAAGTTTTTGCTGTCCATCTTTGTTAAGTATGTATGACAACTGGCTGTGTTAACTCACTTGGCTTGTAACAGGGCTAAAGGAGAACCAGGTTGTGGTCAGATTTGCCAACTGGGGGTAAAGCTTTAGCCCCAGCTATATTGCAGTAGGCCTTTTTGACATAGAAGAGAATAAATGTTTTGTTGTCTCCTGTAGGACACAGCACACTGTGCAAGGCCTGTGAGATGTGAAAATTGAAATTATACTTTGTCTGTGATTGAGTGCAGAAGTCCAGTGTGATAACGCGTGCCGGGGAGCAGCGGCGGCGGTGTCAGTCCATGAAGTCTTACCCATCCAGTGAGTTGAGGAACGTGTGTGATGAGCACACGGCTGTGGAGGAGCCAGCCGAGGAGGAAGAGGACCTCTTGCAGCAGATGCTCGAGAGGAGGTAAACTAAAGCACAGATTTCTGAGCCATTATAGAAAACCTTATGAACCTATCCAGCCATGGGAAACTAATAGAAAATTTTGACATCACATCAAATGTTCTGGAAATTAGACAGCAATTTGATGGGGTTTTTTTTAATATACATTTTTATAATCAGCTCTTTAATCTGAGTCTTCAGTTAGGTAGGGTCCCTAATCTGTGAAAAAGAATTCTGCATAGTAGCAGTACCTTAAGTAGGGCGTCCAGTTGAATCACATGATAGTAGACCAGTAGCTCTCACTTGTCACATTCTGAGAACATTTTAAATGTTGCTAAATAGAATCACAGGTTAAGCATGCTCTAGATGCCTATAACAACAGTGGTATTGAGGAAACTATACTATCTGTTAAATGACGTGACTATATTCATATAATTTTTTCATTCACCTGTACATGGTGATGGACTATTTGTCAGTGACTGTCCTGGACACACTGTTTGCATGGCCTTTCTGTCCTAGGAGTGGATCCCTCCTTCTGTGGTTCTCACTGAGGTTTCTCTTTTTCCTCGGCTGGGTTTTTTTTTTTGAGTTTTTGAGTTTTTCCTCACCCTGATGGAGGGTCTAAGGACAGGGGTTGTTGTCCTGCTCAACTTGTTTGCATATTCATCATTCATTTTCTACCGCTTAGTCCCGTTTTGGGGTTGCGGGTGGCTGAAGCCTATCCCAGCAGCTTTGGGCCTTGTGCGGGGTACACCCTGGACAGTGGCCAGTTCTTCGCAGGACTGACACTTATAGACAAACATTGACAGACAACCATTCACTCTCACATTCATTCACTAGGGATTAGAGTTGCCAATTGACCTATACATGCATGTCTTTGGGCGGTGGGAGGAAGCCGGAGTACCCGGAGAGAACCCACGGTGACACAGGGAGGACATGCAGCCTCCTCACAGAAAGACCAGAGTTAGTCAACGATGTTTGAGTCAGCCACTTTCTCAGCCAAGGATGTTGTGGAGACTTTTTGTCTTTATTTGACAGACTAGCAGACAGACAGCTAACAGGGTGAGAGAAGGGGTAATGACATTGGTCAAATTACTTTGGTGCGAATCATACCCGGGTCTCCTGAGTATATGGTGCACACTCTACCGGATGAGCCACCGAGGCGCCCACTCTTTTATTTTTCAAGTGCATTCTACAACATCAGACCAGCTATTCTTAGTAAAAAAAAAATTGGTGTATGGTAGACTCATTCTTCATTACTAGAGACTGTCATTAGTAGCACAGGGGCTCCTCAAAGTACTGTTCATGCTCCAATACTCTTCACATTATACACTAAAGAATTTAATTATAACGCCACATTCATAAATAAGAGTATTTATGCTATGTATGAGTAGTGACGATACAGCAATAGTGGCTTGAATCAAAAATAGACAAAAAGAGGAATACAGGAGCCTAAAGAGCTTTTATAGATGGAACCAAGAAAACTATCTGTCTTCTAAACACCTCCAGAACTAAAGTCTTAGGAAAAGAGATCATAGGCAACTTGAGAAACTAATAGAGAGGGTGGGTTCAACTATTGGTATTAATTTGAAGACTCTGGTTGTGGTAGTGGAGCAACAGACACACTACAGGACGGCTGCTCAGCAACATGGACCATTCCCTGCATGTAGCTTTTGAACAACAGAGAGTAGGCAGTGAATGTCTGAGATAAGTGAGGTGCAGGACAGAACACCACAAGAACCCGATCTTCCTGACTGCTGTTAGACTGTACCATCAATCAGTTTATGGAATATATATATATAAGTGTGTTGAATATGAATATGAGTTGTCTTTACAAGCGCATCATTACTGACAGTGTCTTAAAAAGTCCATACAGAGGCAAAGCTTGAGGAAGCACATGTATTCATCTTTAAAGCAGTCTAATATATTGCTTTATGTCCATATCCAGACATGTGCCATACCCAAACCTGTACCCGGATCAGTCTCCCAGTGAGGATTGGACCATGGAGGAGCGCTTCAGACCCCTGACCTTCCATGGCACCATTCTGCGCTCACAGCTGGTCAACCTGCTCATACGAGGGGTCTGCTATTCTGAGAGCCAGTCGGTCAGACATTCTCTATGGGTTTATATTATGTTTATAGCACAGTCAAGGATGAGAAAATTCTATAAGCATATGTCTAAACAATTGGTATATGTATTAAACTAATAAAAGTAATTTAAGATGTGTAATTAAAAAAAATGAGTTGACAATGTGTTACACCTCATATATGTCTTGGAAATACTGACAAACTTCCAGAAGCCTTATTTAAACCAGAACAATAATGAGCAACTTCAGATAGGTGGCTGTGCTGGGGCATACACTATTAAGTGTTAACAGAGCCATACATTGAGCTTTACAAACTTAATTTGTAAGTACTGACCATCTTTCTTAAAATAAAAATAAAAAGGCAAGTTCATCATTTTATGCTCTGTATGCAGAGCTTTTTGTTTCAGTCAGAAGAAATGTGTAAGCTATAAACATGGTAACAAAACCAAAAAAGTGTTGGTGTTTCTCCAAGAAAGTAATATAATGCCGATAATTAAAATATAACTTCATAGCATTTTACTTTTACAATGTGAATACATTTTGCAAGTCATTATGGCCCTTTAACAATTAAGTTTATTTCCATCCCGATAAGTACACACACTCTGTAACATATGAAATAATATGAAATAGTCATATTATATACTAGACTTGTAGGTTTATGTTGGACATTTTTATAATGAGAGCATCACGTGTGCTGCAATGATACTTATTGTTATGCAACACAAAATGAAAACTGTGAAGAGGAATATTGCGACCAGGAACTCATAACTCATAACTTAAAGGTCCTATATTATACTATTTTGAACATTATACAGTGTATTTTGGATACATTTAGGTTACCATATCACGTTTTGCAACATGAAACACACAATAATTATCTTATACAAGCGGTTTGGATGAGCTCTCATCATGAGCCCAAAGTGAACGGTCTGATTTGGCGCTGTCACTTTAAGGCTCAGCTCTCCCGTATTGGCTCCGCCCACTCATGACGTCACGCCAGAGTTGCGTGAGCTACACTGGAAACAGACTGAAGTAAACACGGTACATCATAGTAATAACTTTTCCAGCAATGGCTTTGAGAGTAACTGAGCCGTATATCTTCGACCCAGAGTCTGATTCTGAGTTCGAAGAACATGAGCAAATACAAAAACCTCGAAGGCTTCTACAAGACGTTTCTGCTTGGTAAATGAGAAACTATTGTGTATGTTTCTATGGTGTAGCCCGTAGCATAGCGCGTGTTTACTGCTTCTGTTTATAGGTGCACATGTGGAAATGGCCGTACAATGCCTACTGAAGTTGAGAATGTATGCTGCCTGGAGACTCCTAAGGTAGCTGTTGTGCAGTGTATTGAAAGAACTATAATAAAGTAGCCAACGATATGTAGAGCTATGCAGTAATACTTGTTAGTAATACTTGTTGCTTGACGGTAAGTAAGCTAACACAGTAGCAGCGATGCTTCTTTGTGCGTCTGAGCTGCAGAGCACAGCACTTGTTGACATTGCAGGAGAGAGGGGCTGGAGGGGTGTGGAGGAGCACTTCCTGGAGAGGAGTGGTTTACTTCACATATTGACGCCATTGCGTAAAACAGCTTGTTGAAAGGACTGTATCTCAAACTAAATAAATTACTTAAACATGCGCAAATGAAACAAAACACAACTTTGGGTATGTGTTTGAGGTAGAAACAACGTTATAACATGGTTAAAAGCTCAGAAAAGTGAATTTAGCATAATATGGGACCTTTAAATAAAGCAATGATTTGCAAATCTCATAAAACCATATTTTATTCACAATAGAACATAAACAACAACAGAAATAAGTAACTTTTAAAAAGAATTTGTACACAGCCCTCTTCCTAACCCTGTGTTATTCTCTGACAGAGTGCTACTCAGCCCAGACTGTCGTACTCAGAGATGACAGAAGACTACCCCCGTTTCCCTGACATCCATGATGTGGACCTGACCCAGCTCAACCCCCACATGATAGTGGTATGCTTCACACACTCTGAAACACGGATGCAGAATTGAATCACATAAAGGCAGGTCTTTGTCTGACATTTGGCCTCTGCTTTTTCAGGACGTCACACCCTACATGAATCCCTGTCCCTACACAGTGTCCCCCAACAGTCGTATTTCACAGGTCTTCAACTTGTTCCGCACTATGGGTCTCAGACACTTACCTGTGGTCAACGCTGTAGGAGAGGTGCGGCATGTTTCACACTTCTAAACATTTTACACTATGATTCCACTGGAGCGGCACAGTTTGGGCTAGTCCAGTTTGACTCAGGTAACCCCAAAAGAGGCTTGTGTATCCACTGCGGCGCAGGAAAGAGTCATAGCTTGTGTAAAAGTATGTGCCTTTTAACTTATCCTCGTCTGAGTGACTAGCTTCACAATGTTTTTTACACCCTATCCATTTTACCTGGGCTTGGGACCAGCACAGACTGGGTTTGTGGTTAGAGTTGCTCCTCAGATAGGTGCACTAACCTCTTCACCACAGAGGAGCTGAGAGTTACAGTTTGTGAATTGCTAGTTTAACTTCACTGTAGTTTGTATGGAATTGGGGAGTATATGGAATATGGGAGTGGTGTGTAGGAAAGGTGACTAAAGTGGATGCTTATTTGAGACCTTTCAAGCTTGTCCCCTTTTTACAATGGTTTATTTACCCATAGAGTGTCATACTGAACTGAATTGTACTCCTCCAGTGCAAATTGGGGTTTTCATTGACAGGTGTTAGTGGAGTGTCTTGTGATTTAATGGTGTCTATGATTCCTTTTTTTTTAGACCAATGTAGCAAACATTTTGTAAAAAAGAGAAAATTAGGCGTAGTGATAAAGTTAAGTTGTTTCAGGGAACCACCTCAAAGAGGAAAAGAATAATAAAGCCTAATATGAATTTGAACGTGAGTTCTTAAGCCAAACAGTGATCCATATATGAAATGAAACAACCACAAATTGAAGCATAAGTTAGTGAGAAATTATGACATTTATTGACCAGAATTAACAAACAGACAGCATTTGAATATGCACATTGAATCAACAATAAATAAAAGGAGTATATTCATGGATTGAAACAATAAACCTTTCTTATTGAAGGTGGGATATGATTTTACGGGAATAAATTTGAAAATTGATGCACTTAATGAATTTAGAAAAACAGTCTAAAAGAGTTAAGCTATATTTTAGTTAAGTGTAGGCAAGAGGTCAGAGGCCTGGAGCCAACAGGAATGGTGGTGGTACCACCAACGGGTCCAAACTTCTCGGTACTGCTGATGATAGTTCGGAGTTGGGTCCGAATGCTAGCTGACTGTTGTGGTCCTCTCTGGATGGCTCTTGGTGGATCTGCTCTGGGTTTTCTCTGCCCTGGGCTGAGCTGCTGCTTGCTGTGGGTCAGAGGTCAGGAGCATCCCTAGTCTGTGAGACGGGCTGCTGATATCTGTGCCTTTATGGCCAGCTGAGTCAGTTAAACCAGAGTCCGGCATAAAGAATGTTAAGTCTCAGATGAAAAATGCCAATTGGAAAAACGTTCTGTGTAGTCTTTTAAGCAAAACAGTTTCTGTAGCAGCAATTGAACCAAACATTTATTAAAACCACGTCCTTTGGACGGGCAGAACTTAAGTAGGCTACACTGAAGAAAAATACTCTTAATAGTAAAATTAACGAATTAAACAAAAACGAGTGCTCGGTTGTAGCCCTGAAAAATTGAAGACTAAAAGACAAACAAAATCTACCAAATGAATGTACTGAACACTGAAAAACTGAGGAGACAAAGTCTAAGACGACTGAACAGACCAAAACTAAACTAAGACTAAGACTGAACTGAATTAAACTGCCAACACCCTCAAAACTGTTTTATCTTTATGGAACTTAGAGAGGTCTAAGCAATGGCGGGAAGAGTTTCTTTGTCCAACTAGGAGGGGGAGTTAAAGATGATCTCATGCTAAGGCTTCATATTACCACCTTCAAACATTGTGGAACAATTAAACACTCATTTATACCCAAATGTATCAACCAAAATATGGTTCCAATATTACAATGCATTCAAACATAAAGCAGTGTTTCAATGGTCAATAATTATAGTCCTTTAGAATATACATATGTGTTCACAGTTAAAACAACATTTCTTTAGAATGTGCATGTATTCACATTGACAACATAAACAGGAGAGATAAAGGTAAGGCTTATCACCTTTATCAAGTCTTTAGTTCAAAAAGGTAAACGTCTTTATTCATTAATGAGCAACTTTTAAGTCTGTTAAAGTTGATCCTTCAATGTTTATTCAAGTGTGTTCTTTTGGAAAGGAATGCAGGGATGAGGTGCAAAAGTGACTTCAGGAGGCCTCATTATTTATTGCAGCACCATCCATGCTAAGCACAGATCATGTCTTTCATCAAGAAAGGTCCTTCAAAGTTGTAAATCCATCGGGTTAAAGCCATGTTCACAAGAAAGATGTTATTTTAGCGGGTACGGGAAATTACGTATGTTCCTGAGGTCAAAAGGTTGTACACTACACCAATATTACAAAGAGTAGCAAAACAGTATGAACAATTTTTTTACCACAACATAACTAAACAAGGCAGGTATTTCAGATGCGGGTAATACCAATGGTTGAGAAATTAAGTATATATAATAAGTACTTTACTAATAATAAGTACATGTATTTTTTCACACTTGTATTTAAATACACCATGAACATCCAGGTATACTCCCCTGAAAAATAATAAGTATATAAGAAGACACACCACAAGAAGGTAAAATGGAGGCGGCATCCCTGAGTATTTAAAAACAATGCAACAAATGACTATAGTGTTGCCTGCCTGACATAACAGAACATGGTCTTCTTTGATTACAATAATGCTGTACATTTCGAGACATCAGAGTTTGTATTTAGTCAAAAAAGGGTTGCCATATTCTAAAGAATTTAGCTGTGGAACCACATAGAGTGTATGCAATTTTTTGCAAATTTTTTCCAGTGGAGAGCAACTTTAATCCAAATTTTTATATGATTGAGGGTGGAGGACTTCCAACACATTAATATCCTATGCCTCGCTAAAAGTGTAAGAAAAACTATAAAATCCGCTTTAAACTTTGGCAGTGTCCCTGTGCTACTTGCGGATTAGGGCAAAGCGACAATTAAAAAACACCTTTTGAGTGTCAAAAACATGGGTCTAATACTTTGGGAGTGAACCAGACCAGAGCATATGGATCAGTGATGCAGGTGTGTGTTGGCATCGGTCACAAGCAGGGATTACATTATGATATACTTGTGAACCCCCTCACACTTACATGTTTCAGATCATTAAAATAATTTAAATATAACACAAAGGCAATTCAATTAAACACAAAATGCAGTTTTTAAGTGATTAAGTTTTTTATGGCAAATAAGATATACAAACCTACCTAGCCCTGTGTGAAAATGTAATTGCCCCCTTTGTTAAATTATAAGTTAACTGTGATTAATCACATTTTTTTGGAAAGCTGAGTTCAGTTTTACTAGCCACCCCCAGGCCTTATTAGAGCCAGAGCTGTTGAATTAAGAAAAACTTGTCAGAAACTGTCATGCTGCAATCCAAAAAAAATCAGGAACAGATGAGAAGTAGACACACCTCAAGAAGGTACAATGAAGGCGGCATCCCTGAGTATTCAAAAACAATGCAATGAATGACTAGAGTGATACCTGCCTGACATAACAAAACATGGTCTTATTTGATTACAATAATAATATTCTAGATCAAAGAGTACTCATAATCATTTAGTCATTGAGAGCGCGCAAGAAAATACAAACACAGGAAAATTCAGGAACAGATAAGAACTGACATTTATCAGTCTGGAAAGAGTTACAGAGCTATTTCTAAAGCTTTGGGACTCCAGCAAACCACTGTGAGAGCCTTTATCCACAAATAGAGAAAATATGGAGCAGTGGTGAACCTTTTTTTTTTTTGGCTGGCCCACCAGCTTTACCCCAAGAGTGCAGCAACAACTCATCCAAGAGGTCACAAAGGAACCCACCACAACATCTAAAGAACTGCAGGCTTCATTTTCATGACTCATCCATAAGAAAGAGACTGGACAAAAATTGTAGCATCCATGGCTGAGTTCCAAGGCAAACAACTACTGACCTGAAAGAACATAAAGGCTTGTCTCACTTTTGCCAGAAAACAAAAAACTTCTGGGAATATATTCTGTGGACTGACAAGACAAAAACTAAACTTTTTGTAAGGTGTGCATCCTGTTACACCTGGCATAAAAGTAACACATCATTTCAGAAAAAGAACATCTTAGAAACAGTCAAATATGGTGTGGTAGTGTGATGGTCAAAGAAGAGTGGGCCAAAATTCCTCCACAATGATGTAAGACTCATTGCCAGGTAACTCAAACGCTTGATTGCAGTTACAGGTGCTGAGCTGACAACCAGGTGTTGTATTAGGTTTAGGGGACAACGACTTTTTCACATAGGGATAGGTAGGCTTGTATAGCTTTTTCCCTTAATTAATAAAACCATAACTTAAAAACTTAATTTTGTGTTTGCTTAAGTTATTTTTGTGTAATATTTACATTTTTAATATATTTTTTTAAATATTTAAGTGTTACAAAATGCAAAAAAAAAAAAAAAAAAAAGAAAAGAAATCATAATAATAATAATACTTTTTAATGGCGCTGAATATGAAGAAGAATTTTATCCCATAGATCATTATTAATAGCATATTTTAAGTCCTGCTCCAATACTGATCTAAGAGCCAGAAATGGCAAATTGCGAAGAAAATGTATTATCTCATACAAACATGAGATAACACCCATTGATGGGTTTAGATACAAAATGAGAGGCTTTGACCCCAGTAAAACTAAGGATCTGTAAATATCTGAAAAAATTACTCTTTGGGAGATGAAATTTGGATGAGAGCTGTTGGAAAGAGGCAAAGGTACCCTCAATTTAAAGGTCATTAAACAACTTTTATGCCAAGACTCAACCAGATGGAAAAAGCTCCATCAACAATAGATGGGCACTTGTAGAAAAAAAAGTCTGCAGCCTAAAATAACATCTGAAAATCTTCAAGGTAGATTTGACTATTGTATTTTTATAAAATTTTGGATTGGGTGGATCCCTTGGAGCATAAATCAAAGCGGCTAGTGTAGAAGGCTTGCACAAAAAAAGGCCTCCAGTCTCAACCAGGGCTTGGCTTGGGTGATCCACCTGCAACCAGTACCTAAAAATCCAGATATTAGCTGCCAAATAGTAAAACATGAGGTTTGGTAGAGCCATTCATCCCGTACTCTTAGGCCTCTGTAGATGTAGCTTGTGTATTTTCAGGGTTTTGTTATTCCAAATAAATCGTAAAACGATCCCATCAAAATTATGTAAAAAAGAAACAGAAAATAAGGTGACAGATTGGAGAAGAAAAGAGAACTTGAGAAGTACATTCATTTTAATTGTATTAATACGCTCAGCTACTGACAAATGGAGTAACGACCTCCGCTCTAAGTCCTGCTGAATGTTAAAAGGTAGAAATGTTTTATTTAAAAAGGTTCTTGAATCTGCTAGTGATTTTAGGCCCTAAATATCTGAAGCTTTCTGAGACTATTTGAAATGGTAATGTGGCAAGTGGATATTCATGTGTGGAAAGCATCGTGGGTATTGATGTATCAAGTCTTGAGACACAAAGGAGCAAATCGTCACTCTCTGCTCAGTGCCTCTGTCAAAAGCCTTCTCTACATCCAAGCTAATCACAACCTCTGGGTCCTTTGAATTCTCCGAATTGTACAGAACATTGAACAAACGCCTAAGACTGAAGAACGCATATCTCTCATTAATAAAGCCTGTCTGGGCTAATTACAGATGGCAAAGCAACTTCCAGGCGCAAAGCTAGGAGCTTAGATAATGTTTTATAGTCTACATTAAATAGAGTAGAAAGTAAATGATTTAGACCGTTTACTGGGTTTATTTGAGGATCTGTCCAGGTGACCAAGCCAACAGTTAAAGTCTCCACCAAGAACAAGGTGTCGGGAAGACATATCCAGAAGCTTAGAGAAGAACAAGCTAAAAAATTCTGTCATTCCAGTTCGGAGCATACACACTTGCAAGGATTAAGTTAGTATTAAAGATGCTTCTGCTGACAATGATGTATCTACCATTGGGGTCTGTAATAACTCTGAATGAGACAAAAGGCACAGACCCATAGCTTTGCTTTTAACAGGTGAAATGATACTGTTGGCCAACCGAGCCTCTACGCAGCCTGGAGTGATCTGAAAACTTAAAGTGAGTCTCCTGCACCCACTCCTGGTACCCAAATGCTGAAGATGATGGAGCACTCAACCCCTTTTTAATTGGCTTACAGCCCTTTACAGTTCCAACTACAGAACTTAAAAGAATTACCTGCTGGCTCAGGCTGACTACCTCTATTAGTTTGTTGTGCCATACAGTGAAAAGACAAAAGGAAAAAAAATAGTACAAACCTTTAGGTAGCTTTTGAAGACCGAATACAATATGCAGAATAAAAAAACAGAAACATAAGAACAGTCAAACTTACCCCTAACTGCTGAAGCATCTTCCCGAACAAGAGGTTCAGTCCAGAGCAGTAACAAAGAAATTATAATGAAATACAGTACATAGACAAAAATGAAGCACATCCCATACCTATTGGCAGGTTAATAATAATAATAATAATAATAATAATAATATTAAAAGATTCTTCTACCAATATTGGTTGACAGAAAGAGATCAGCACCATTGATCCAGGTATAAGTCTTAGAGGTAGCACCCCTCCAGGTCCCTGTTATTAACTTGTGGACAGCTCCACCTGGGAGTGTGACCCTCAGCTCAGCTGGATAGTGTAGACCAGGGGTTGGCAACCCAAAATGTTCAAAGAGCCGTATTGGACCAAAAAAACAAAAAAAAAATCTGTCTGGAGCCGCAAAAAATTAAAAGCCTTATATAAGCCTTATATGAAGGCAACACAGGCTGTAAGTGTATATTAGCTATATTAGCCTGCTGTCAAAATGACTAAGTAGGCTACAAATACATAATGAACATTCATGATTAAATGTTTATTTTCCCTGCAGCGCATCCTGGAGAGAATGACGCACCATGTGACTACTCTGCTGTACCATATTTGTAGCCTGGCCAGACAGACAACTTTCTCATTGCATTACATTCAGAGAAAGTCAGTCTGGGATTGTCCAATCTGCCCCCGATTTCTGCTCCGGCTCTTTCTTACCGACCAATCGTAGCGAGGGAGGCAGGATTTTGTTTTGCGCGAGAATTTTTTCAACCAAACAGTACGCAGGTTTAGGTAGCTTACTACGATAGAAATAAGCACTGAACTCGATATTACACCCTGTGTCCTCAGATTTTTCTGACAAAAACAACAGAAGTCATTCACCACTGAAGCATCTTCTTTCTCTAACCATGCTGGTATTCGCTGTGGTTTGTTGACAACTAGAATCAGTTTCGCTTTCCTTACGTCACATCCGTGGTTTCTCTGATTGGTTTACTCAGCGAGCGTTAGTTTTGCCCATGGTCCCGCCTTGAAATCCTGTTTAAACCCCGCAATCCCAGACTGACTTTCTCTGTATGAAATACAATAGAAAGCCGTCTGGCTGGCCAGGCTACGATATTTGGTGCTTTAAGTTTAACTTCCATTACAATATTAATGTCATCAGCTACCTTTCTCTTTTTCCCTTTGGGATCCATGGCCCATGACACACCTGCCGGTTTGTTTCCAACAGTCACCTGCCTGGCACCGCGCCGTGCTTAAACGTGTGTCGCAGGCTATGACGCAAATCTTCGTTGACAGAAATGTTGAAATTTAATATTTATTACACATTTTCACAGCATTGGAAAACGGTAAGAATGTTTGTGTCATGCCATCTTTTTCCATTTTCATACATTTTTGAAAAAGCTCCAGGGAGCCACTAGGGTGGCGCTAAAGAGCCGCATGCGGCTCTAGAGCTGCAGGTTGCTGAGAGCGTTTTTTGGCTACTGTGTTAGTGTTTCATCCAACTTCAAAACTCTCTGGAGTGGGATCCTCCACCCTCTCCGGACCCACAGTGGCAGATTGAATTGTCTGTGGACACAGGGCCAGAGCCTTATCAATTTGAGCTGCTGCCTCAAACTGCGGTCACAACAGGTGCCAATGCTGGAGCTAACAAAGCTGCGCAAGAGAGTGAGGGGCTAGTTTCTGAGTGGTAAAACAGTAGCATTATTGCTAATTTAGGCTAATGCTCAAAGCAAATGCTAACGAACCTATGCATTTAGGTTGAGTTTGGGATGACTGAGTGTTAATAATGAAACTAAAACAGAGATTCCAAGTCTCTCTAAACAGTTAAAAAAAACTATTCTGTTGCATTAGGTGCACCTGCATGCACTGCAGCTCACTGATAGTTGTAAAATGATAGTTGAAGGGAGATACCCAAGGTAAAGCTACGATAAGATAAGACCAGGGTGTGCAAAGTCCAGTAATTAATTTAATAAGTAATAGGCACAAAACACACAACCCCCACCCATCAAATAAACAAATAACATCACAACAATGTAGTAATAAGCTAAGTAAGTAAGTAATAATTCCTTCTCTTGTTGTGATTAGGTGGCGGTGGGGGTAGTTGAGGTAGGACATACATGTCGTCAGACCTTTCCATAAAACTTTTTTCCTTTAGAGATTGTTCTTACAACCTGTACACCAGTTCTCATACATCATTGAAAGTCAGGTCCAAAACTTTGTTAATTTTTTAATTATAAACACATCAGTAAAAGAACTTTAAAACTGACACATCTGCTCCTAATGTCCCCCAAATAAATCTGCACTTTTTATACTCTCTTTTACAGTGAAACAATATTAAAAGTCGAGTTGCTTCAACCAACTTTAGATTTTATATATATATATATATATATATATATATATTAATTCGAGAGATTTTTAGATGTTTTCTAAAAATATAGTGACACGAATATACACACAAAGCAAAGAATCTCAAATAAGACATGGGCAAACACGAACTCTCACTTTTGCCATAGCCTACATGTTGTAGTGGAGTTTGAGTCACCAGTTTTCTGTGTATGTCTTTTCATTTTAATTTCACTCTAAACAATCATTATATCCTCCGTGAAAGCGCTAGTCTTTTAGTTCATGTGTCACTGGGTCAGTCCGTCCGCAGCCCTGCGCTAAACTGTGCCCTGTACTGCGCCAGCTCTGCACGGTTCCTTCTGGAGCAGCTCAAGTCCCCTCTGCTGCAGCTGATAAAAAACAAACACCAATGGTGCACGCTCCTGCTGCTTTCAATCAAATGAGCAAACTTGACATGAAATGCACAAGTCGAAGACAATTATGTTCAAGTCTGGGTTAGTGAGGCGTTGTGGCAGTGCCACCCTATGTCACAGGGCACCCTCATATCCAATTGGAAAATTTAACTGCAATAGCCACTGTTCAACCTGAGGAGGGCAGCAGTCATACGGTTTTACACCATATATTGTAGAGTTAAAATACTTTATACTCAAGTGTCAAAACTTTTACTTGGATCAATGAACAGCACTAATAAAGCCCCATTCTTACAGACCAACTAAAAAAGTTTAGTTGCTTGCTTAGTTCACAGACTTTCACAGGGCCAGAAATGGTCAAGGGGTTGTGACTCACATCTTTACTCTGCTTTTTCTCTGTCAGATTGTTGGAATCATCACGAGACATAACCTGACCCATGAGTTCCTGATGGCAAAGCTGCGACAGCACTACATTACAGTCTGAACTCCAGACAAGTCTCTGTCTGTGCCGTCTGCCTGCACCTATCAACATTCATTCCACTCTACATTTCCTTAGATTTATTTTTTCTTTTGTATTTATACATTAGAATTAACTGAAAAGTGTGTGTGAAGAGTACAAAGAGAAAACAATGAAAGGGCACATGCCTGATTTTAACAGACCATTTATGTCACATTTTGAACTTCATTTATTTTAATGGAAAGGGATAGACCTCAGGCTAAGGCTGCTTCCGTGTATAGGCATTCTAACATATAGGTCCATATGTTGCTGGTATTGAAAAGGTATTTAAAAAATACCCTTTGGCTATATACTATGACTATTCCTATATATGATGTTTGCAGAACTGTAAATTCACAAAAGAATTGCCTGAGTTGAGGGGCTGCGTGAGACTTTTTTCAGTAGTTCTTCAAACACATAAATAAACTGCTCCACTACAAAAAAAACATATTGTTCATAGAGGCGTGTATTTAAGGAGGAAAAGAAACCTTTCGTCTCCGTTGACTTTGAGTGGTGACACATTTCCATCATTTCTTCAAACGGTGTTGCAGAATGTCTGAAAGTTTTCCTTGGTCTGTGCACCTGGGAACAACACAACAGTCTTTTTCTGCTTTTAACCTGTAAAACATAGCCAAAAAGAAGGGGAAATACCTTACAGTGCTAGCACGTGCTAATGCTGATGAGTTTATGCTGAAGTCTTTTGTACTATGCTGTCACTGCAGCACTTTTCTTTAAACTGTTGTTGGGATGATATGGGAGGATATTTGCGCAACTAGAACCTGAAAATTGTAACTTTGAATTTGAATGTTCATCAGCCCTGCAACTGGCCATTGTCCAGGGTGTACCCCGCCTAAGGCCCAAAGCTGCTGGGATAGGCTCCAGCCACCCGCGACCCCAAACGGGACTAAGCAGTAGTAGAATAAAAGAATGAATTTGAATGGCTCAAACTGAATTCTCAAGTTGGATGAGTGCTTTTGAAAACTTTAAGTTTAATTTGAAATCAAATGCACTGGTTTGTAAATGAACTGCAGTAAATTGAAATTGCTCTTCAGTTCTCCAATACTTTCGGTTTCAGTCCTCACAATTAAGTTTCAGTTCTACAATTCAATTTCAGTTCTAAATTTAAGTTTTTTTGACCTTCCGTGTCGTGGAGAGATCCTTAGCTAATTGAGCCCTGATGTAGAGAACTGTGAGGCTGTAATACTGTGATGTGTAGATACCGTTCGTCTACATAAGGTGGATTACATTGGGACAGGTGAATGTGTCCAGCCCAGCTGACTGGAGCAATGGACAGGTGCGGAGGAAAAGGGCAAGGAGGGAAAAGAGGAGTGCATCATAAAATGTAGCGTGAACATGATGTTCCAAACCAGGGGTGGGCAAACCTTTTGACTCAAAGGCCACAATGTGTTCTAAAATTTGAAATTTGAGAGGCACGGCCAGGAACAGATGGATGGGTTATTTTTGTGAACTAGTATTAATTACATTTAAAGCCATCACATGAAAAGATTTGACCTTAAACAGGTAGCAAAGCATGAATATGCAAGGCTCATTGGACAAATTGTTTTCCAAATGCATTAATTTAATAAACACATAAACTCACTTTCAGTTTCAGTGGGAACAGTGTGGTTGATCTCCCTTTTTTGCCAGTGCATCAAAGTCTGAAGTTAGTTTTGTTGTGGCAATTCTCAGGATAGATCTGAGGTGTTGGTCAGTTAACTTGGATCTGTGACGGGCTTTGTTGATGCTCATCACACTGAATGTCTGCTCACATATGTAGGTCAAGCCAAACAACGTCAGCATCTTCTGTGCTGCCCTTCGGAGATTTGGAAACATGGCATCATTAAGTGAAGCATTCAGTTTAAGAGAGTTGAACCTCTCCTTTAAAATGAAGTCAGACTAAAGATATATTAATTCCACGTTCAGCTCATACATGTGTGAAAATATGTTGACAGCAAACGCAAAGTCACAAAGCCAATTTCTGTCACTTAGCTCAGGAAATTCGTTGTATCTCCAAAAATGCCCCAATCTCTTCTTTGAGCTCCCACACTTGTTAAACCACTTTGCCCAAGCTTAACCAATGAACACGAGAGAGGTAAGTAAATCCTGGTAATCTGCATCGGTTTCCTGTAGGAATCAAATAAACTGACGATGCTGAAGTCCTTTGCTTGTATAAATTTAACAAGTTTTACGACTGGATTCACGACATGATTAAGCTACAATATAGACTTAGACAGAGATTCTTGATTCCTAATGCAGTGTAGGAAAATAACATCCTGGTCAGGGTTTTCCTCTTTCACTTCCTATCCTGGATATCCCAATGTTTTTTCCAGTTAAATTTGGCGATCTATCTGTGGTGACATTGGCAAGTTTACTCCAAGGAAGCTTCATTCTCTCAATGATTGCAGACACCTGGTTATGTAACTCCCCTCCCCACGTTTTTCCTTTTCCAGGGACTCCAGGGCAAAAAACTCCTCCGTTATCTCAAAACTGTCGCTAATCCCCCGGATAAAAATTAGGAGCTGGGCAGTGTCTTTTATCTCATTGCTTTCATTAAGTGCTAGTGAATATAACTGGAAGTACTCCTTTTTGTTTAATTCACTGGCTATATCTTCATCAATCAGTTCCACACAGCGAGTCACAGTCCTACAAGATACCTGCTGTCTTTGCCTTTGCTAATTTGAATGCCAGTAAAAAAAACTTGCCTTGGTAATTGACTCTTGAATCGCAGTTTGTCTGTTAAATTTTTTTTGCTGAGTCTGTAATTAGCCATCAACCTCCGAGCTGTAGTCGCCCGTTCTTGCATCAACTGCTTGCTGACAAACAGCTGATATTGTATTCTTTGAAAACTGCAACAGTTTCTTGGCATATCAGGCATACAGCCGTTGATTGGACTTCAGAGAAAAAATATTTTGTTGTCCACAAGAACATATGTGGCCCCTTGGCCTCAGTTTGCCCATGTCAGTTTAACCAATGTTAAAATAGACCAGCACTGACTGTCCCAACAGGTCTCTCCACAAAGACCTGAACAGTACAGTGGGGAGCAGTAAGTAGCTGTCCCAGACCTTACAGCCA
This sequence comes from Rhyacichthys aspro, assembly GCA_036850595.1. Lineage (NCBI taxonomy): Eukaryota > Metazoa > Chordata > Actinopteri > Gobiiformes > Rhyacichthyidae > Rhyacichthys > Rhyacichthys aspro. The sequence goes on from CM072154.1 coordinate 642,202, forward strand.
CAGGTTAGGTCTAACTCTTGGTTTAGATACAAGGCTAACGGTAGCTACATATCACAGTATTAAATATCCAGTATTTTACTTTTGTTTATTAATTAGTTTATCATTAATATGAATCCACAAACAGCGATTTTCCGATTTAGATAACTGTTAGTGTCTCCACAGTGTGTGTATGTATTGGCCAACAGATTTTCATCTTGGTTTGAGAAAAAAATCGGAAAACAGCCATTTGCCGATTCTTATTAAAGTCTGCGGCAGTTGCTCCCACCTGTACTCTTATGATGACCTTTCAGGTCTCTTTCAGAGAGACCGGCTGGGATGATCAGTGCACCGGTCCTTTTTAACATTGGTATCTCATCAGACCAGAAAGACGAGGGCAGGCAAGACCAGTGCTGGGGCAGCTCAGTGCAGGGAAGAAGGGACAACTGTCCCAGGAGCTGAGAGGAACAGTCGGGGCTGTAGAGTGGCTGCGGGAGTTTAGAGTGTCATGTTCACACGGCTTTTTCTGATGCACTCCTCTTCTCTCTCTCCTCCTCCGTACCTGCCCACTGCTCCAGTCAGCGCCGGTGACACATTCACATGTCCTGATGTAATCCACCAAATGTAGACTAACGCTATCTACACATCACAGTATTACAGTCTCAGAGTTCTGTAACATGGGGGGGTTATAGGTTCTCTCCAACACCCGGCTGCGCGACTCGAAAAATGAATTTTAGAACTGAAATTGAATTGTAGAAAATCTGAATTTTAGAAAATCAGTTCCAAAGCAAAGAATTCAGTTTTTAAAATGTACATTCATTTTCAATTCACTGCAATTTATTTACATATTTCAAATATATATAAATATAAAATAGTTATAGCATTCATTCAACTTAATTATTCAATTTCAGTTTCTAGTGGTGCAAATGTAAGCCACTACAAAATTATTCTTTTACTTCGATGTCTATTCCATTTCAAACTAACTATTGACCTTTCAAACCATGATGACCATCTGCAACTTGGAGCACTCATTCTGAACCAAATTTGGTCAATTTTTTGAAAAGGGACAGAAAGGACTGTCGTGATGTAAAACATGGACAGAAAGTCTAAACATTTCCTTCATTCAAATTGTTGTTTTTAGATTTTGAGATTATTTTTCTACATTTTATGATTTTCTGTAAGTGCTTGTTGTAAATTATTGTGATCATGTGTTATTAAGCCAGGGCACATGAATTTATTGGAACTTATTTCATTTTTCTTTTTTTTTTTTCTTTTATATTTGGTGAGATTCCAGGAACAAAGTTCCATGTTGTGTGGTCCACAAACCTAATGTTATATTTAAATTATCACAGAAAGACACCTGTCATTAAAGGTCCCTGTGTTTCTCTCATTCTCTCAGTGGTGTTTTTTTTTTATTTAAGCTTTCTCATACTAACTGATTTAAAGATGGATGGACAATGTCTGAAATGTAAAAACAACAAACAAACAGAGTAAAATGCCATGTTGATGCACAAAATAGTTCAAATGGTGCAACTTTCTCTGACATTTTAAATTAATTTCAAACCAAATTATATCGAGTCATGAAAAAGTGTCCTGATTTTTTTTTTTTTTTTACACATTTGTCACACTTGTTTCAGATCATCTAACAAATTTAATGAGAATAGGTTACTCAAGTAAACACGAAATGCAGTTTTTAAGTGATGATTTTATTTATTATGGGAAAAAAGCTATACAAAGTAAAGGTGGAGCCGTTATTCATTTGCAGTAAAAGTGAAAACATTGGTGTCAAAATTTTGAATAATACAAACTCCAACACTTCTTCTCATCTTTAAGCATATGTTTATTAAAGAGCTTTTCAGATTTGCAACATGTTAAAGGGTTTTTTTTATCTTAGACAATAAACTTAGACATCTTTGTTTCAAAATTCTAACAAAAAGTGCAGGGAGTTCCCAGTGTAGTACCTAAAAAGGGAGTTAAAAGTGAGGCCCCATGCTGACATATGCTCAACTCATCATGCTTAATTTATTACAGCATTTGGGAAGCCTGTAGTTGATTTTATTATGTAAACATTATATTTTAACAACATGTGCTAGCAGGGACCCTGTCATTCAAAACTAGGCTGCTACATTACTAATGATTAATGTTACTATAGCTGAAAAAACAGTACAATAGCAAAAGGAGAGACTATTCATCTCACTCACACACACATACTTCTATCACTGACTATTTACCATATCGATGTTATCAGCAACCTTGTTTCCAGTGATTAACAGACACGTCTGGAGTGACTGTGAGCGAGCAGAGATACCACTTATGTTTGTATAACATTATTGGGCTCACAGTTACATTACTAGTAGTTGTGAGTTGTAGAGGACTGGAATGTTTGTTACAACTTCGGGAGAGTCTGCTGCCTTAACTTACCTTCGAAACATATCTCTTCTCGCTTCTCCACTCGGCAAAACCTTTTCTCCCCTCTGCCGTGTGTGAGCACTGTGCCTGCACAGCTTTCATTGCTGATTGGCTTTTACCCGTGCCGTGTAGCCAATTAGATGGTGCTGTAGGTGTGACAATGCTGGAGACAGAGTTACCCCCCTTGTTAAATAATTAATTAACTGTGATTAATCACTTTTTTTTTTCTTTTTTTTTTAAAGCTGGGATTAATTTCAGTAGTCACACCAAGACCTGAATACTGCCACTTTTTCAAATCACTTTTCAACATAGGGCTAGCAAGGTTTGGAAAGGTTTTGTCCCTTAAAAAATAAAATAATCACTTGAAAACTGCATTTTGTGTTTATTTGAGTTATCTTTTCTTATATTTAAATTAGTACGATGATCTTTTTCATTACCTCAGAGTTACCTCAATAGTATTAATAATAATGATAATATATAATAATATATAATATAATATAATATAATATAATATAATATATGTTATTTATTTATTTATTATTTATGGAAATAGACTCTCGTACTTTCTTTGTGCCTTGTGTTTTCAAATTCTACGGGCATAAATGGCACTTCCTTTAATTTACTGCACTACTGTAACAGTGCCTCAGTGAGAGTGGGTGAACATTTAGGAAGAGAGCTTATCCAGCCATAGGGGATGACAGAAGAATGTCTCAGATAAGGATTAATTGAAAAATGACAGTAAGTTCTCTGTACAACACACACACACAGAGGATGTACTCTCCAAAGGCCCAGCAGTTGTCAGGTGTGCTGCTGTCCCCATCTCAAAAGCTTTATTAATATCCAGGCTTTATCACATCTGTAATGTGAATAGACAGAGTCTTGGACTGTGTCATGAGCTGCTGTGATGTCTCCTGTGCTGGCTGTCGGCTGCATTTAAATGCCAGTGCACAACTGAATCACAGCTACTTCCTGAATGAATCACCTCCTCTTTCTGTCAGTCTTCTTTACAGTAATGTGGACACAGTGGATGAAACCACAACAGGAAAGGGGTTGGACTGCAGCTTGCCACTGGTATGTGTCCAGTAGTGTCACTTTTTCATAAAAACAGTATGTTAGCGGACAGTGATGAGCCTCCACATGGACCACATATGTCAGAAACAAATCCTCTGAGGACACTGCTGCAGTATCTTGTATTACAGAGGGACAGAAGGAGGAATACAGGAGTCTAAGAGCTTCTTGAGACTCAAATCAAAAGATTGTCTCCAACTAAAACCTACCAAGACCAAAGAGATGGTCTTTGACTTAAGGCTAAATGTCCTTTTCAAACATCCACCATCAGTGGAGCAGAAATAGAGATGGTGTCCACTTATAAAAATCTGTGAGAAGACTGTGCCATTAACTGAAAGAGGTGCTGAAGGATTGTTTGTGTGACAGAATGGCTCTTTAATTAAAACCAATTAAGACCATTTATATCTGTAAAATTAGCTTTATTCCATGTGTGTTACAATAAAAACACTTAAAAAACTTATAAGGGACTCACCAACAGAAACATTTCAAACACATCAGAAATATGAATAGAACAGGATCAAAGGCCATGGCTGGAGCGTTTGATGGTAAACTGTGGTACAACACGATATTGCCAAGTTTAACCTGGAACACAAAGAGCAGATCAAGTTTAAGCTATACTACCCAGACTGTTATGTATCTGATATGCTTGGTAGAATATTATTAGAATTTCAATGGAAAAAAATAAATAATAGTCTATAATATATCATTTATACAGCTATATTTTTTGACTTTTTTCTGCAAAACAGACAACAGTAAGAGGTTCCTTATTGATGAAGGAAAGGAGTGACAGCAGTGTTTTTACAATACGACTGCACTAACCTCAGCAGGAAACAATGGAGGAAGTTACGCACAGCTGCTTAATAAAAACTACACATCCCAAAAATGAATGGACAAGCTCCTTATCCTACACCAACCGCTGAGTTTAAAAAGCTCACAAAAGGGATCGTTTACAGAAACAATCTAATAGACTCCACATCAGAGACCCAACATTGTCATTTAGATGTCCAAACAACCACACTGAGCACCACGCAGCCAGCAACATCTCCAACAGCTCTTTAATTAAACCATAAATCCTGCTCTAATCCTTCTCTGATCAGATAATTTCCCAAATCAACATCCTTTTCATTTATTAGTGGGCATTAATGACATATAGAAGTTTGTACATTCAGCCTCTATTGGACGTACCTATTCAGAAATGCTCGTGTGGTTGCGCAATGGATTGTGGGTTGCCAGTAAGCTCCATACTGTTCAGTAAGGAATGTCAGAGGTTCCTCTGCTAAAGGAGGCAAGAGAGGAAACATTAAAGTTGTTTTACTATCTCCTCTCTTTAATGAGAGGGACAATTTGGGTAGCTGTTAACATGGCGGCCATGTAGTACAGAAGTACAGCCCATCACTGCTAGGGAGTTACAGTTTCCTGAGCAATTTGTTGTAATTAGTTTTTCTTTTTGTTTGCTTTTTTTTGTTTTTTTGTTTGTTTGCTTTTTTTTTTTCATTTTTCATTGATTAAACTATAATTCATTTATGAAGAACATAAGAAACTAAACTCTGGACCAAACTAGGACTAAACAGGGTACCAAACCCAACCCTCCTTCCCTAACCAGACTGTCCTCCCTGCTTCCCCAGATGCCAACCATCGAGACTCATCAACTAATTTTCCCACCTATCACCACATGCAATAACGCCCAAACCCCTCTTTCAATATCATAAAAAGCATAAACCCCCACAGTAATAGGCCTACTGGTTTACCTTACCCCACAACACTTTAATTACAAACATCCAATACTATATATGTCAACACTTGCACCCAAAGATATGTTTTTTGGTACTGAAGCCGGAAAAACTCCAATTCGCTAAGCCCAGAATGCTTTATAAGCAGTAGTGAAGGATTTAGATCTTATTATCACCAGTACACAGCAGAATGCCTGCTGAAGACAGCAGAAAGTAACTTGGAACGATAGCCCCCAGAGATCCACTTACCAACACATATCTTCTCACTGAAGTGAATATTACAGTTGATGTGGTATGCAAGGCTTTTCTCTTCCAGTATCTTTCTATCCTAATTAATAGATAGATATATAAAACTTAATGTGGGTCATTTATTTATTTGAGTACTTACCTTTATAGAACTTCTTTGGTGGCAAGGTGGGGACTACACTCTCACAGCCTCTGTAGACCCATGTACCAAATCCCAATAAAGGATCCCTTCCAACCCCACCACAATCTATTCAGGACTACACTAAACCACACTCCACTACAAAATGGACCGATCACTATACTGGACTGCAGTGACTAAAGGGTGCTGTCAGGCTCATCCCTGGCGTGTGTCTCACCCCTTCCACAGCCTAGTCCACTGGCATTCCCGATCCGGTCCATCCTGGCTCCGAAACATCCTGACGAGCGCCTGGCAGTGAGCAGCAGGTCCTGCAAACGGCTCCTTTGGCTGGGGGTATGGCTGAAGCTCTGAGCCGGACCCTCGGGGGGGTTGTCCTGCTCTGGGCCCCAGGTCCTGGACCCCGGATTCCGTTCAGCCTCAGGGTTTGGCTCATACTCAGGCTCAGAGTCCTCCTCAGAGACTGCTTCAAATAGAGTGGCCTCAAAGCGCCGCAACAGAGACTGTGTGGATATTTGCAGGGCATTAGTACTTTCAAGCCAACATATTTATGAAATCTGTTAGATGTTGACAATGTCATAATATCCTTAACTATTGTTTTGTTTTACTGTGTTGTATATTTTGTATTCTTGTATTAGCTCTGCACAACTTCCCTTTAGCTTGTGTATTATAAAGCATCAACTAATATAACCTAATTAGAATTTAATAAGAATTACCCTATACAAAAATTATGAACTCTTTTTGGAAATCCACAGTGTATATTTCCCAAAGCAGTACAGCACACTAAATAATGTACTGTATTACCCAGGAATTGGAGTGCTTTAATGTATCTTTTGTGTGATGAACACACTGCAGTATTCACTGAAAGATTCAACATTTTTTTCATATCTGAAGATATATGTGTCATCGTGAATGAGAAGAAATTTGTCTGGTATCATTCTGGTACTTATCAGGCCTGTTGAGCTCTTGTATGTTTTAAAAGGACAGTGTTGCCTAGATGTGATATGACTGTAGAGTGAGCTACTGATCTATATATGAATGTACAGTATTTGTTAGCCCTCCACAATATCACCACCAGCCTTCACTGCTGTTATTTTATTGTAAAGTGCTGCAAACCATGGCCTGCAAAATGTAAATAATTAAATTCATAATCAACACATAAATGTACCCTTGAATTCTGATAATCACATTTATGTACATGGCATCGTTTTCAGGAATAGACGTAAAAAATTGTTTTAAATAAATTGCAATAATTTTAAAATAAGTAAATTACTAAACTAGCAACCAGCAACACTACTTTACCGTTGTCTTTTTACAACTAGAGGAGTGGCAAGGACACATAGATCTACCTCCTAGGCACAAGTGCTAATCACTGCTACATAAATGTACAGAATTACACTTGCATTTAAAAATCATGCATCACCATCTCCAAGTACTGGACAAGCAGCAATGGTACATTTGAACAGCAAGGTATCCAGTAACAGTAAACATATACAGTCGCATTTATGTAAACATTGATAGAGGTTTGCATATAAATATAAAGTGGCTATTATGACTATGTTGTTCACTGCCACAGTTACCAAAGCATCTGAATGACTGCCAGCTGTCATTTCCAAAGAGATCCTCTAATGATGAGAGGCAAGTAGAACACATAACCTGTCTAATCTATTCTACCATTTGTCCACGGAAGAGAACCTTTCTATTTGGAGAGAAACTCTGTGTGGCATAGAGTATAAGTTCATGTAAACAATCCACTCACTAAAAGAGGTGTCCAGTGGAAATGGTTTTATATGTAGGAACTGATTTGAGAGGGGAAACAATAAGAATATATCAATCTGTGGACATGTTTGGGAGTGTATTATTCCTGGCATTAGCATAGGGAATATTTTAGTAGCAGCCAGGGGTTGTTAAAAAGTTACTAAATGGTGAACAGGCTGTAAACCATGAAGTCAAGCTCAAACACATTACAAAATGCGTTTGAGAAATGGTGACCTGTGGCTTGCTCAATAACAAGCTTACTCTTTTTTCTGTTTTGCCTCATAGGTAAAGATAAGGCAAGGTCGGAATAGTCATAGAGAAGTACTAATTCCTGAAAACCTATGAATTTCAATGAAATTATAGGTGAGGGATTTCAACAGCAATGTCACAAAAATGTTATCCTTATATACAATTATATTTATATTTAAAGTGGTACATTTGTGTAGCCCAGTGTTCTAAGTCTGCTCTCTCTATAAAATCATGATGGAATCCTTGTGTGTGTGGACAGACAAAGGGGCTTTTCATGGACAGGTCACCGTGATATTGATGTTAGCTAAGCTAGCTAAACATCATCTTTCCCCCTGCATCAGGCTTTTACATTCACAAGAGTACAGTACTCCATGTATAGTAATATAATTTTGGTTCTACTCTGTTTGAAAATATCCATCCACTTATCCATTCATTTCCAATCCATTCCAATATCCCTATTTCTAGACACTTCCTCTGGCTCCTCTGGGGGAATACCGAGGGAAATAGTCCCTCCAGCGTTAGCTCCTCCTGATTGACAGAGCTCCTCACCCTATCTCTAAGGGAGCGCCCACTCATTTCGGCCGCCTGTATCTGGGATCTAATCCTTTGGGTCATTACCCTCAGCTCATGACTATAGGTGAGAATGGGAACATAGATAGACCAGTAAATTGAGAGCTTCACCTTGCAGCTCAGCTCCTTCTTTGCCATGACAGACCGCTACATCGACTGCATCACTGCAGAAGCTGCACCAATCTGTTTGTCAACCTCTTGGTCCATCCCTCACTCGTAAACAAGATCCCAAGATACATAAACTCCTCCACTTGAGGCAGGAACTCTTCATCTACCTGAAGGGGACAAGCCACACTTTTCTGGCTGAGAACAATGGCCTCTGACTTGGATGTGCTGATTCTCATCTCGGCCGCTTCACACTCGGTTGCAAACCATCCCAGAACATGCTGAAGGTCCTGGTTTGATGAAGCCAATAGGACAATATAAACTGCAAAAAGCAGAGATGACATGCTTTGGTCCCCAAACCGGACTCCGTCCGGCCCCTTACCTTAGAAATCCTGGCCATAAAAATAATAACAGAACCGGTGACAAAGGGCAGCCCTGCCAGAGTCCAACATGCACAGGAAAAAGGTCTGACTTACTGTCGGCAAGGGAAACCAAGGTCTGGTCTTACAGGGACTGGACAGCCCTTAGAGGAGGGACCCTATAATCCCAAAGCACCCCCCACAGGATGCCGCAAGGGACACGGTCAAATGCCTTCTCCAGAGCCACAAAACACATGTGGACTGGTTGGTTAAATTCCTTGAACCCTCCTGCACCCTGGAAAGGATGGAGAGCTGGTCCAATATTCCACGACCAGTGTAAAAAACGCATTGGCATAGACTTTCCTGGGAAGGCTAAGGAGTGTGATCCCCCTATAGTTGGACCCTGCGGTCCCCCTTCTTGAAAAGAGGGACCACCACCTTTTACATAATTTTTAATATATGTATTTTTTGCATTTTTTACAGTTTTGTACTTTTAAAATGTTTGCACTTCTGCCCTACTGCTGCTGTAGGGCAATAAGGACAATTCCCATAACAAGTCCCATATTTTCTTATAAATCTTTGATAAAGCATTTTAACATCTACTGATGCTAAGTTAACTTATTGTAAAGTGGAAAAGGAAAGAGTTCTAACCGAGTAGATCAGTAGGTCTAGTGCCTACCTTGAGCTGCTCCAGGTCAGAAGCAGTGGAAGACCCTCCCAGGACGTGGGACCGGACAATTGAGAACTTACAGAATAGAAACAGCAGGCCCCACAGCAGGCCCCACAGAATAGCGGCCCTCATGCTTTGATGTGTGAGTGCTGTACAACCATGGGACAGGCTTTTATACCTTCAGATTCTCTGCACAGGCATAGGGGCTGGTCATGTTGAAGATAGTATGAAGAGCATTCTGACACTTCTGCTGGATAAGGCACTGGTCAGGTGTCTGCTCAAGTGCTACCGGTGCCGCTGATGGTTGTCACCAGAGTACACACACAACAGCCATGACCTCAGGAGTATGGACAGGAACAGGAATGTTACTCTCATGAGATGTAAATACCATAGTAGGTCACAATAGTCCTGCCGTTGTCAGAGAGACGCAACACTGCTCACAGTTAATCACATTTACCCTAAACAATAGGGCTTCTGCTGTTTTTCAAACCATATTATTTGTGTTGCTTGTTTTCTTAGACACATTTCGTGTAAACTAAAACTTTTATTCACATTTGACAAAAAGGACACACTTTTCTGGACCATTCTGGACCATTCTGGACACTACAGATCAAAGGCTCTCCTTAGGGAAGGCTCCTAATGTTTTCAGAGAGCTATCGTAGTTTGTGGACCTCTTTTTTTGAGCTGTAGTGCTAAGTATCAGCACGCAACTCACAGCACTTATTATGGTAACATGGTTAACCCCTGACACTTTCCACTATGACAACTCTTTACATCTGATGTGAAAGACAAACAGGCCAGAGAGAGCCTGTTCTACAGTACATCATCACACATGCTCATTGGCCACATTTTTTTTCTTTTTAAGATTTTAAATTTTTTAGATTTCCATTCTAATTAAGAGGGGCTTGCCTGCCTTTAAGAAGGAAAATGGGCTAGACAGTGGAAATATTGGAACGTGCATATGCAATTGCAAAGAGTACAAAAAAAGCAAAACACGTTTATGCAAATGTAAACTTTTAATGAACACACTTCAGTCAGTCTTACATTCACTTGTATAAATAAATCATGCCACAAACAGGATTCAATAAATATTATTTAATTAATATAAAGCAAATAAATAATATGAAATAAATAGTATGAAAGAATCTTTTGGTCAAGATGATTCAGTTCCAGAGTGAGACGTAAGACTTCATGCTGACTTTGGATCTGAAAGAAAGAACAGTGAGTAACTGCGTTGGGGTTTTGGCTGGAGCTGTACTGTAGCTAGCATTGTCTGACTATTGGGACACTTACTGTATCGGCCCACTGTGTTGCAACCCAGTGAGCTCATTGAGCCTATCCGGTCCATGCGGCGTCCAAAGCAGCCTGAAGAGTTCCGAGATGAGTTGTTCCGGACACCTTTAAGATTCTTGGCTGAGAGAAACTTGTGGATCATGGCCTCATCCAGATCTATTTGAGGCTGCTGTCTGTCTGCTTGTTCTTCTCCAAGTCCATCCAAACTGTCCCTCTCTGAAGAGTTTGGGATGTCCACATCAGTCTGCTCTGAAATTGACTCCTCAAGTTGATTAAGGAGATCCTGACACAGACAGAGACAAGTAAACAAGGACACATCAGGGACTTCACCACATTCATTGCTAGGCATAAAACGGTATCAGTGTAAAGGGTAGACAGCTTTGAAAACTACAATAATGTTATGCCATACCAATTGTATATTGTAATATACATACATTAGCTATGTTTAATAGTGCTTCAAATGCTCCATATGCTCTAAATCAGTTTCACACAAGTACTTTACTCACAGCAATGTGTGTTTCAGTTCTCCTTTCTCTAGACAGCAGAATTTGGAAATGTTTGACTCTGACACATGATAACAGTAGAGCAAACTTTAAATGTAGCTCTGTTAAAGTCAAGAGGAAAAAAACAAAACAAAAAACTGCCTCCTTTGAAACAAGTAACATGAAATGTGGAGCCCTGAAAACTGGACTGACTCAATTTTAAGTACTGGTATTTATACTTGTTTTGGAAAAAGTGAGATTGGGACACCCTCAATATCTCGGGCTGTCCCATGCCCAGAACTAAAATTAGGCACTGACAGTTAGTATCACCTGTAAAGATGGGTTGAAGTTTTACTTATGTTTTTTCTAGCTGCATTGCCTTTTTTGTCTGAAGCCATGACTCACCTTAAGAATGATAGCGTTTTCATTGGACAGCCCTTTGCCAGTGGGGTATGAGTGGCACTGGTTAACCACGAGGAGGAGAGCCCCCAGACAGAGGCAGGTCTGATGCATGTTGGTCGGCAAGGTCCTGAGAGTGACTATTTCTTGGCTTCTTCGTTGTAGACTGTTGACTGTTGGACCAAAGCAGCAGCCTGTGAGCTTTTATATCAGGCTGTACTGGCGTATGTATGCCAGGAAATGGACTTGCATTCCTGACACCTGCTCCTGATAATGGTGGCTGTTGGAAACTGCTCCTTTTAAAGTGCTGTCTATCAGATATGGGCTATTCGTATGACACAGTTGCTTCCTTTTGTCATCAGAAACACAGGACAGAAACTGGAAAGTGTAGAGGAATAAGAGGGTGGTGCTACTGCAGAGCAGTGATGATGTGCTGGATAATACCTTTAACGTGACACAGGAGGAATGTGAATTATTGCCTAAGGTAAAAAGACTACATAATGGCACAATGAAATAAACGTTTTCAAATCAATGGAAAGATCTGTGCCCGACTTGAATTTCACTTCTCTTAAGCTGTCTTGAGCTTTTCACTATCTCGATGGCAATTTGTGAACTGGGTAAATTCATTCTTTAACATCCATCTACCCACCCATCCATCCATCCATCTTTGTCTGCTTGTCTGAGCTCCTACTACAAGCCAGCTGAGAGACATTGTCCCAGCAGCAGCACTACTCCAAGCTTCTCCTGGGTGACAGCTCCTCACCAGATCTCTGAGGGAGCACCCATCCACCCTTTGAAGAAATCTCATTTTGCTTGTTTGTATCATAATTCACAGCTCGTGATCATAGGTGACAGTAGGAACAGTAGGCAAGAACCAAGGCCTCAGAGTTGGAGGTGCTGATTCTCATCCCTACCAGTTCACACTCAGCTGCAAACTGTCCCAGTACACACTTTGATGAAGCTAAAAACATTATTTGCAGAAAGCAGTGGACTACCTTCAACACTTGTCTGCACCTGCAAATTCTGTTCATAAAAATAAATGCACAGATATTGGGCAGTAGTAGCTCAGGAGGTAGAGCAGGTTGTTCACTAACTGTAGGGTGCTCTCCCCAATTCATACGGTTGTTGTGTCCTTGGGCCAGACACTTCACCCACCATTCAGCCTCCAGTGTCTGTGGCTCTGTGTTTTGTGAGTATTTTTGGTGGTGGTCAGAGAGACCGTAGGTGCGATATAGTTGCCAGCTGTCTGTGGCAACAAGGTAGTTTACCACCACTACCACAGAGAGAATGAATAGGCACTTCACCACCAAACTTACTCATTCACACATTCATACACCAGAGCCACAGACACTCGAGGCAACGTGGGTGGTCAGATAGGCAGTAGGCGCAGTCTCACTGTGGCTACAGAGGTGGAGTGAATGAATAATGTTTAATTGTGAAGCGCTTTGAGTGCCTTGAAAAGTTCTATATAAATCCATTGTTGTTCAACATCCATTTTCAACTGCTTGGTCCTGTTGGGGGACACGGGTGACTGGAGCCTATCCCAGCAACTTTGGGCCTAAGGCGGGGTACACCCTGCACAATGGCCAGTTAGTTGCAGGGCTGATACTTAGAAACAACCATTTAATTCAATTCAATTGTATTTGTATAGCCCAGAATCACAACAACAATTGTCTCACAGGGCTTCACAAAACAGACAGTAAATATGCAAACAGGTTGAGCAGGACCACATCCCCTGTCCTTAGACTCTCCATCAAGGTAAGGAAAAACTCAAAAAACCCAGCCGGGGAAAAAGAGAAACCTCAGGGAGAACCATAGAAGAAGGGATCCACTCCCACGACGGACATGCCTTGCAATAGATGTGTCCAGGACAGTCACTGACAAATAGTCCATCATATGTACAGGTGAACGAGAATGTGTATGAATATAGTCCATGATAATGTCAGGAACAGTTCATCTGAGTGAGAGGAACTGGGGTCAGGAGGGGTCCATGGGTTGGGACAGGATCACAGATGGGCCACAGCTAAGGTCCAGTCAACATCTCATCATCATCTGTAACAGTATCCACTCCCCCAGAGGAGAGTGGGACAGATGGACAACTTGTGAATAGCAAAGAACTAAGCAGAAATGTAAACTACAATAAAATAAGAGTGAGGACCGAGCCAGAGGATAGAAGCTCAGTGTGTCATACCTCCCCCAGCATCTGGGCCTAGAGCAGCTTATCTCATCTACTGTATTTGAGACTGTGTCTGCCTCTTTAAGAAAGAGAAGAACTGAAAGCAAGTCTTAACAATATCTCAATAGAAAACAAACAACTGAAGGAGTTTATGCAATCAGCGCTAAAACCAACCACGGACGTTACAAAATTCATAACCTTCCACAGAGTCCATCACATTTGGGCTAAAAATAACACTGGTAAACCACGACCCACTGTAGCAAAATGTGAACGTTATAAACAAAAGGTATTCGTAAAGAGCAAAGGAAAAGAACTGAAAGGAATCACATTTGGAATGAATGACCAGTATTCAAGAGAGGTCCAGGAAAGGAGGAAAAATCTAGTTATGAAGTTATGAACACCGTCAGAAGGGCAAGAGAGTGGCTCTGAATGTGGACAAACTGTGTAAAGATGGACAGCTCTACCAGGACAAGAATATAACTACTTGGCTCTGAATGTCACTCCTGCGATGACCTACTTAACGCTCCAAACATTAAAAACTAATCTCATGTTGGATGGACCTACTCCTATTACAACACAGCTTCTTCCATACCTCTCTCATCTTCTTACAGCTCTTATCTATTTCTCTACCTAGTAAACGTTCTACCTTTGTCTCTTTACACATCCATCTATCAGTTTTATTTGTTTGTTCTTTGTGTGTTTCTGTGTATGTCTCTGTATGAGCGGATATTTGTATAATTCTCGCTATATGTGTGTAAGTTAGTAATCCCTTCTCTGTGCGTATGTCCATCTTTGTATGTAAGTCAGTAACCCTCCCTGCGTGTGTGTGTTTGTCTGTTTATCTCAGTAACCCCTATCTGTGTGTATGACAATACCAGCAAAAATACAAGAATAATAGTGATAATAACAATAATGATAGTGATAATAAAGGCTAATAATGAAAAAGGCAATAACAAGGATAAAGACAATGTAGTGATAATAATATTAATACTATAATAATAAAAATAATTAAATGAAAGAAGTATCTACAATAATAATTGTGACTGAGGTTGTTAATCTTATTGTTGTTATTGTAATTTGTTATTATTATTATATTACTAAGGGAAGCAATAGAAATAATAGTTATTATGATAGCCAGGATGAAGATATTACTGTAATGAGAGTGAACAAAAATGATTATAATTATTAGTAGTATGTAACAGACATAAATAAGATAAGCAGAGTAATCCAGCAACCTTTTTGACACAAATGCTTGTTTACATAATTTCGCAACTTCTATGTATTTATTTATTTACGTATTTACTACGTCAATATTTTTGATAAACATTAGGGAAATAAAATGACCAATTCACCAGTTGTCCCCCTTTCTTCCCCTTTCTGCAATGTACTGCATTTTGTTTTCTTTTTTTAATGTTGACCTCCAATTTTATTTGTTTGTCTTTATCTGTTGTCTTTTATCTTCACTCAAACCCTCGACAACCTCCCTTGCACATCCTTGTGATACGATTATAGCAAGCATGTTATCCAAAGCCAATACAACTTATACCCCATGTCAGCAACAGTCATCCTAACATCCTGAAACATCAGAGGAATCAGTTCTCCTGCAAAAAATATCAAAATTCCAAATCACATATTCAAATTACAATCTGACATCCGCCTGTTACAAGAAACTTATCTCACGGAGGCAGAGTCTCGAAAATTCATGGCCAGATGGATTGGCCTGACCTACCACTCAACTTACAACTCAGAAAAACATGGCGTAGCAATCTTAATTGATAAAAACACTCCATATTCTCATAATTATACTACAGTTGGCACAGAAGGACGTTATATCATTATAAACGACAATATAAATAAAGAAAAAGTCACAATTGCAAACATTTATGGTTCTAACAATTACTCTCCTGCTTTCTACCACTCCTCTTTTTTAGAGCTAAACAATATTCCAGAATCCAACATTGTCATAGGAGGCGATTTCAATACCATAATAAACCCAGACTATGACAGATCAGTAACCCAGAATAAAACTACCCACTCCTCTTTCACAATAAAACAATACATGTCGGACTGACAGACATCTGGAGACTACAACACCCAAACAATATTCCTAATACGCTCCTTATCATAAATAATATTCACACATTAACTTTTTCCTTATCAATAACTCACTCATACCCAGAATAATAGAATAAAATATCCACAGCATTATCATATCAGACTATGCTCCAATGCCCTTCTCAATACAAACCAAAACTCACCGACACCCTAAACCCATCTGCTGCTTCAATTCCACACTCTTAAACAACCCAGATTTTACACTGTTTTTTGAATCAGGATGGGCATTCTTCCTTGATTCCAACACCCATGACATATCCATATCCACTGTCTGGGAAACAGCCAAGGTGGTTTTGAAAGGAAAAAATATTTCCTATTCTGCAAACAAAAGAAAATCATCTACAGCAGGAGGTGAAAAGACTGGACATCTTGGCCTCTCAAATGCCTGCTGAAACAGTAACCAACAGAAAAACAGAAAATATCCTCCTCAAACTTAGCCACAAACAATTTGAATTTGGTAATGAAACTGGCAGATTTCTGGCAAACCAACTGAAACAACAATCCAAGAACTCCAAAATAACATATATCTTGACCACTACAGGCAAACATACTCAGGAACACATTCAGACGATACTATTCTAATCTCTATACACCAGAACATGACATAGCAGCTACAGAAATGGATACTTTTCTGAGGAGTGTCTCCCTTCCAAAACTCAATAGTTCACAGGCAGACCCCTTGGATCAACCACTCACCATTGAAGAAATAACCAAAGCACTAAAACTCATGCCCAACAATAAATCACCTGGCATAGATGGATACCTGTTGAATTTTACATTAACATTATTGGCCACTCCTCTCACCTTTATTCCTCAAATTAACCTCAGAAATTTGCAATAATTGAAAACTGCCATATAACATGAATACTGCATTAATAACACTTATCCCTAAACCATATAAGGACCATACACAATGCTCTAACTACCGCCCTATGTCATTAATAAACACAGATGTTAAAATCATAAGCAAAGCCCTGGCAATAAGACTCAAATCCATAATCTCATCTCTCATGCACCCAGATCAAAAAGGTTTCATCAAAAGGAGACACTCCTCAGAAAACACACACAGACTTTTTTAACATAATCTACCTATATAATAACAAAAGAGATAAAAACAATAACCCGGCAATCATTTTATCTCTCGATGCAGAAAAGGTAGGATGGCAATTTCTCTTTACCTCTGTAAACCACTTTGGCTTTGGCCCACAATTTATAAACTGGATCAAAACCCTCCATAACTCTCCCTCAGCATCACTTACTATACATGGAACAATAGCCACATCTTTTATTCTAAGCAGAGGAACTAGGCAAGGATGACCGTTATCTCCATTGCTCTTCGCAGAGTTATTCTTAGTTAAGTTCATAGAACCTCTCGCCACAGCCATAAGACAGAATGACACTATTATAGGCATCAAAACATCCTTACCCTTCACCCCACTACTACAAGAAATCAAAGAAGATCTTAACAGATTCTCCTCTCTAAACTCAATAATCAACTAATTTTACTGGAAAAAAGCAAGGATAGAACTACACACACTCCAAATACCCAAGCAATGTGGCGGATTCGACGCCCCAAACTTGTATCATTACCTCCTTTCTCATCAGCTTCAGTATATCTGTCACTGGACTAATAACCATCACTCAACCTGGATAGATTTAGAACAGACTAACTGCAAAGACCTTCCCATTCATCAGCTTCCTTTTACAGATAAGTCAATCAACCCACAACTCCTACAACACCATCACAATAAAGACCACAACAGGCGCCTGGTATATATGTAGCAGATAAAATTCTCAACCTAAAATTCATCCATTCTAACCTCACACCCATCTGGCACAACCCCATGTTTAAAATAAACAACAAACCCATCAATTTCCCACCATAGAAACAGAGAGGAGTAACCAACCTGGGGCACCTGTTCATTGGCAGCTCTCTCATGACATTTGTGGGTCTCTATTTGATGCTGGGCATGGGGTTTTGGCAGATGTGATCCAGTTAGTCATGTTTGCCTTGTGCTTCACTTGGGTGCTCTTGGGAGAGGAAGCCCCCACACAGGATGTTCGTCTTTGGTAAGTGCCATGTTGGGATGGTGCCCAAGTGCTCTTAGGAGAGGCAGCCTGCGGGCACAGTACACATCCCCAATATCTTTTTGTTTGTTTGGTTCCTGGGAGAGCACCCTGGGCACTGCTAGTCTGTTTGTGGGATTTGCTCCAATCAGATAAGTTACCCAATAGCAAAGTCTGTAGAGGGCATAGCACTTACAAAATAGAAATAGTAGTTACCGTATTTTTCGGACTATAAGCCGCTACTTTTTTCCCATGCTTTGAACCATGCGGCTTATACAGAGATGCGGCTTTTCTATGAATTTTTCTTCAGCCCTCAGGGGGGCGCTCTAGCAGGAAGTACAAAAACGAGACAGGCAGCGGTAGTCAGTACAAACAAGAAAGCGCCAGTGTTTATTCTTAGCACATGCAACCCAAGACACACAACAGCAAAATACGGTAATATTTTTACACCCTCACCCCCTCATAATGGAAAACAAATCAAGTGACAGTGGTTTGGTGTTCAGTAGTTTCAATGCTGAGGAGGAAGATGAATAGTGACTTGTGGTTTCAGTGCACGGGAGAATGAAGCGACTTTAATAGTTGCGCAGTTGCGCTTTAACAGTGCGCAGGAAGAAAAAGTGACAGTGGTTTGGTGTTCAGTGGTTTCAGTATGCAGGAGGAAGAAAAATAACGCAACTTGGTTTTAGTGCACAGGAGGAAGACGAATAAAACCATCAATGGCTTTTCTGTTTTGTTTGATCAGCACTTTTACTGCCGTGTTACAGGCACCGTTCGGAAACAATCAGTTCAGGTATATGAATAAACACTTATGGTACAAAATCTTTCTATGTAAATATCTTATTTCTCAGCCTGGATATCGGCGGCTGATAGTCCGGTGCGGTGTGACAAAATATATATTTCTTTTAAATTTTAGTGGGTGTGGCTTATATTTAGTTGTGCTCTATAGTTTGGAAAATACGGTACTCGAGGTAACACCAGTTTTATGAGTATGTGCATGGTGTTGGCCTTATATAGGCCAGTGCAATGTCCGATTACCCACCACTGATCACTCTCAGGGAGCAAGCGTTGCTTCGAGTGATTAACCAAAAGCGAAGTCTGTAGAGGGTTATACTCATGTTCATGGAACTGGAGTCACATTCAGTCCACTATTTTTCTGGATAAAAAGACAATAATGGACTGCATGCAACTACACTGTTTCAAATTCACGAGACTTATATGAATAATGTAATGTATATTATGTAGTATTATGTAATAGTGTATGAAAGGTTGTGTTGAGATGGTAGCAGACCCTGTCACTTTACCTTACATAGTGTAGCATATGGTGAACTTGCTGCACTGTGGCTAATAAAAAGGTAACTCTTCCTTTTCAAGTCAAACAACCATCAAAATCTGTTTGTGTTGTGTGCACAGAATATGAACAATGGTGGAGCAAGTAAGAACTAGCAGCAGGTAAGAAACTGCATGTGTCTTTACAGAAGCCACGAGAATGTTACCTTAGTAGGTTAGTTTTGTTTTCAGTTACTATGTTAATTTGACAGAGACAGGCAACTGCTGTTTCTTATTACTTTGTTTACCCAACGGATAAGCATGGCAAAAACTAGCAAAAAAAAAAAAAAAGAAAAACTGACCAGGCCATAATAATAAAGCCATGTAAGTGGGTGGAAACAGTCTGATTACTTCTTATTCTTCACCATTAATCTCTGTTCTCTCCTGTAAGTTTATTTCTGTGGGTGAGTTTGGAGTCAGTGACCGTCACTGTCCATTGACAAGCTGGTGTTCATGAAGTATTAAGGGTTGGTGATATATCAGTTATGTGAAAGGAGTGTCATGGTCATTTGACTGAATGTCTGATGCATGTTACATCAAAGCACAAGACAAATTCAACCATAGAGAGATATAATGCAAAATTATTTTACTACAATACATTTTCATACAAACAAGAAGAAACAAGAATAAATAAACAGATATAATAATTTATTCATAGCTCGAATATGAAAAATGTAATGACAGTTGTAAAGGTAAAGTAATGTTTAGTGTATTCTGTCGAGGTCGGTGCCACTCCTGCTCTTGTCTGGTTTAACCTGAGAAAAGATGCACAAACTTAAACACTGTTCACTGTCGTAAACCATAGGACACCAAAGTACAGTAATGTACAGCATATACATACATACAACATATTTCTCATGGACAATTATAATGCATTAATACTGATGTAACAGTTAAACTATGATATAACATTTAAAGTTTTTATATTGTGTTGCTGTTGCAATGAGTAAGATGCCAGACCTTACTCATTGCACTGATTTGACCCAAATCACCCAAATGGGATGTACCTTCAGCAGCCCAGACCGCTGAAGGAGCCAATCCTCTCCAGCCTTACACCGAAGCAGCTGCGCAGCCCACCCTTTTTGTAACGACTCCATGAGCGCTTGGATGTCCTCACCAAGTCTTTGAAAAGTTGTGCCAGAACATTCTCTTTAGCAGCCAGTGCTGAGTTACCAAGGTCTGCCATCTCCCATAGGTCCTCCTCAGGAACTCCAAATGCAGCCTTGAGTGAGTCTGCATCACGTTCCACCAACTCCACAGATCCCTGCGAGGGCAGCAGGTCCTCCAGCAGGAGCTGCTTCAAACTCTGAAGAAGACAAGCAAACATACTCAACAACAAGCAAAACACATTTCACTTGCTACGTGTGACCTGCAGTGCAAGAGTGGGTGACCACATCCCTGGATTTCATGGATACAAACTATTATCCTGCTTCTTGTGCCATTTTCCAACAATTACCTATTAAAACCATTAGTCTTGTAGTATATGAGATCAGAAAAACTTACAAAAAACTCTTTAACCTTTGCTGGATCCTTCACCAAGTGGTGACAAACTCCTGTCAATCTAACATTGGCCACAGACTGGTCTTGGCTTGGACTATGTAAATGGGTGCTGGTTTAAGTTTGTGTGGTCTAAAACTATAATGTGCCGGTTTTGTTCTAACCAGAAAGGAAATTGCACCTTGTTTACCCGAGTTTAATGTTTTAAGTTATGTTTAATAACAATTAACACCAATTCATTACCTCTGTATTCTGTTTATTGCTTAAAAAAACAAAATTCCATAGGTTTGCAGTTAAACAACTTTCATAGCTTAGATAAAAGGGCATTGAAAATACAATGAAATATGTAAATAGCGCAGTTATCTGCTCCAGGGGACATTAGCATTGACATATTAAACAAGTTTGTGTGGGGGAAGAACCCCCCCCCCCCACACACACACACAGTATTAAAGGTGGATAATTGTTTTGTGAACACTACATTTTCGGTCAAATGCTATTTTTGTCAGCACAATTTTAGTTACCAATAAAACTGTATGAGAATGAAAATACTTATGTAAAATTTTTAATCAAGCTTAACCATAAAAACTTTGGATATATTAATTATCATCTGTTTGAGGTTGTGAGGTGTAGCCTACTCACCTGTAGCTCCGCTGCTGGTTTGGCTGCCACTCGGTGCAGCATTAGCAGGACAGACAGAAAGCACACTGAAAAAACAAGATTCATTCTCCTCCAGGGACAGTGGCTGTGTAGTGAGTGAATGTGGAGTGCAGAATGAACAGCAGCCGTGGACAGGTGCAGCCTTTATAGTGACCTGCCACTGTGACATCACATGGTCGGCCGAGTTAACGATGTATGACGGGCGCTACTTATTCTGGCTAATGTGTTCACAGCTCCAGGCCAGTTCCACAGAGGCATTAGATCAGGCCAAGGCGAGTTAGACTATTTAGACTTTCTAAGCACCGGGTAAAGAGATGCAACCATTTATGCTTATTTTATGATGGACATGTGCTAGCGTTGTTTCCAGAGAAAAGTCTGACAATAAACCACAGACTGTCAGACTGTGAACCTGGCCCTATGTTTAACTGCTCTCCCTCATCAGGACTATCATTTAAAAATCTAAACAGGCAGCTACTTGCTGCTTGTATCTGCTGTTGTCTAAAGTGTAGATGTGTCATAAACAGAGGGTCTCAAAGCTAGTGAATAATAGGTGGAAATAACCCATTATTTCTTTCACTGTATCTAGTCATTATAAAAAGCAATAAAAAGTGTCCCAAATATGAGTACTTTTTTTTACCCATCTGCTGTGACCAAGAAAGTGTATTTACTAGAGTGTAACACTGCAGGCTGTTGACTGGACAACAGAATCCTCACTCAAGCATAAATGACAAAAACAAAACAAAACACAAAACAGCATTTTTTCTAAAATGAAGCTTGTTTTGTGATACAGTTGTATGCATAGAAGGACTGTCAGTGACATCTGTGGTTTGTTGCTGGATGCTGGATTAGGTTTGGTTTTGAGCAGGTTTTATCTCTATGGTAACTGACTCTACTCAGCTACCCTGCTCTGGAGCAGGTTTTATTCTGGTATAGAGTCCGCAAAACCAAAGTGGACCAATCAGATGTGAGTAAAGTCACATCGATTTGACACTGCATCAACTAAAGCTTTGGTTCTTGGCCTCACTTGATTTTCTTTTGGTTCAGAGGGTAAACTTTATTACACTAGGCACAAAAACAATGTAGAAGACAAAAAATACCACGTTGAAAGCTGATTTTACATTTTATTTGCTTATTTGAATTTCCTGCACAAAAATGATGACATTTTTATGTTATTGCGTTAAAATAATTTACACTTAGTGTGAAACATCATGACATATGCAGAGGCCATTACTTTTTAAATTGGTCTTATCCTCTGTGTCAGCCTGTAAAAGTTACACATTGATACCATTAGCTTTTTTCTTTCTCCAGTTTTTGGCTGTGATCATGTTGCTTCCTATTTCTCAACAGAACAAGCCTCAACCCCCTTTCCCTCCAGATTTAATGCAATTGGCTGTTCACTGAATAACCACACCCACTGATCGTTGGTTAAGGGTTTAAACTTTAATTGAGAGAGAAAGTTGATAACCAGTGTCCTGCAACAGATGAACTCAAAGTTACCCAGTTTGGATTTGTTTGGTTTTATCAATTCAGGATTTATGGTGCATTCATGTGGTCTTCGGGAAGGAAGACTATTAAAAACATGAAAAGTTAAAATAACGTATGTTGGGTACCGGATACCAGATGTAAATAAATAATAACTTAACTTGTAACTTAGTATATAGTCTAAATGGACAAAAAAACTAGTTTTACTGTCAAATTATCAGGTTATAAATGTGCAAAATAGTTGGTATGAAATATTTTTAAATGACTTGTATTACTAAAACATCTTAAATGTTTGCTTTCCTCCACCATGTTGATAACGAAAATAACATCAACATGGAACCTCGGGCAACTCTAACTCACCTGAGTTTCCAAGCTGTTGTTCTGACTTGAGCAGGTGTTCATGTGCACTTTTTGAACTTGGACTTTTTTGAGTTCCCAAGGACCACATGAATGCACCATTACTCTGGAACTCTGAGTTTGTTCAACCAGCTTCCAGCAACAGGGTACTGATCAGTGACAGTGGTATCTCTGAATAGAAACATAGTGTACTGCTTGTATGACATCATGGTTTAAATAGCTGACAGTCCTGCACTGCCGTTAAGAATTCAGTGTCATTTATTTTGTAACTGTGGTATATTATTCATTATTTTTCTAATTTAACTTATATTACACCAGATATTTACTCTGCGTATGTTTAAACGTTCTTGCAGGAAAGTGAGCAGCATCAGTACAGCAGTAGACTGGCGTCGTGCAGTAGAGGGTGTTGTGTTGTACTGGCTGCTCCATTACAGAGGTGCCAGGGCTAAGTGAGAGCAAAACATAATTAGAATGAAGCAAAATGCAAAAACAAAAAAAAAAACAGCAAACCATGCAATTTAAGCAAACTACAAATCAATGCATGGAATAAACAAACACTAAATTCAACATGCAATGCAAAATGACAAAAGCATAAAAATTACACAAATTACGCACACAAAATAAAATACCATTAATTAAAGACAGAATATGCAATCCAAATTAAATAAAGGAAAAGCCCAATAATAAGAAGCTCATTTGATGCGTTTGAAACTTTACAACGTGGTTGTAAAGTTTCAAGGTTAGAGCAGCAGCGGCAAAGACTTAGTTAGTAACCACGATAACACCAAAACGGACTGACATGGAAATCAGTGGACAAACCAAGTGGAAGCGGTTGGATAAGAACCAATCCGCGGTACGCCGACACCACCCACAAGATGGTATGTATACCCACATAATAATTTTAACATGGAAATGTAAGTATTGAAGATGCTAGCATAATAAGCTATCTAGCTTCAAGCAGTATTCCAGTGCGTCCATAGATCACCTTTATGATAAACATAATTAGAAATTTAAGCTGCAAGCAGCGTCAATGGCCCTCACCTCTCTTCGCAACCGCAGGGACTTTTGTCCCTGTGAAATTCATAGATTTTGTTTTCTATTATATCGATATTGATTTCAATTTTACAGGGGCGCTGTTGGTCACAGGGCAAGATTTTTTGCTCAGGATTCCAGGCTGGATGTCTGTGCCAAATTCTATGAAGACAGGACAAACTAAATTCTCCCCTCCCATTCATTTGTATCACTGATTTCGGGCATTGCAATGGCTTTGCAATTGCAGTGGATTGTCATAGGCTTTCAACGTTCAGGGAACCATGCGGGATGTGTGATTTTATTAGTCAACAACAAACTAAATGTCCCATTCAAAACCTTTAGGGGGTGCTGGAGCCATGTTTTACAAGATAGTGGTTTTATTGTCAAATATTTGCATTCATTTCATGAGCATGGAAAAATGGACCATGGGGTCCCATTGCATGACAAAGTTTAAAAATTATGATTTTACCCCAAGTTGGCGGCATTGTCATGGCCACACCCAATGGGGATGCAAGCCCTAATTGATAAATGTTGTTAGCACAAGTATCTGTCTGTGTTGAGCAGGTTTGAAGCTACTGTGTTAAGAACCCTTAACCCTTAAGAAAATGTAAGGGCCACAACTAAGGGTCGTCATATGTTCAAGTCAAAAAGGCAACCTGGCTTTTGGTGATAGGGCATGGGCAAGGGTTTTTTGCCCAGGATCTTAGGCTGGATATGTCTGCCAATCCCAGTCATTTATAGCACACAATTGTGGGCATTGCCATGGCAACAGGGTTGCAGGTAGGGGTTGTCGTAGGCTTTTATGTTAAAGGGGCATGAAGGATGTGTGTACAAAATTTTATTTGTCTACAAACCTAAATTTCAAAGTCCCATTCAAAATTTGGGGTTTAAATGGCACTGCCATAAAAAATATCATTCAACAGTCTTGAATTTAGGGTTAAATTTGGTGTGGTTTCGGTTACCTCGGTTTCGGTTATTAGGAGGTAAATTTAGCGTTCAGTTCTCTCCTCCCATTCATTTATATCACAGATTTCAGGTGTTCCCATTGAATTGAATTCAATTTTATTTGTATAGCCCAGTATCACAACAACAATTGCCTCAAAGGGCTTCACAAAACAGACAGCAAAATGCAAAACGGCAACACAGTTGCAGGTAGGGGTGGTCATCATAGGCTTTTATGTTCAGAGGGTCATGAGGGATGTGTGTACCAAATTTTTATTTGTTAACGACAAACAAAATTTCAAAATCCCATTCAAAATTTCTAGGGGGTGCTGGAGGGCCATTTCAAAAGGTACCCATTATATTTGCATATCAGTGTGTTCAGGGTGTCATTGTGCACAACTGCGTCATTGGGTCTGACTCAATCTGATCAATCAATCTGATGTTTGAGAGATATGTTACGTTGGCAAATCACAAAACAAACATTAAATTCGCAGTGGCGCCAGGGCAAAACCGCAAGAGTTATGGATAATTTTTGATGCTCCACTTCTGAAAATGATGCTGAGCCAATTTGAGCTCATTCTGTCAAATGCCCTAGGACGAGTTCGTTAAAATATGAGGATTACGAAATCTGACTGTGTGACTTCTGTCCAAGATGGTTGACTTCCTGTCTTCCAGGGGGCAAAGCCAATAATTTTTTTGTTTGCTGTTTCGATGTGAGGAATGTGTGTACCAAATTTCGTGACTGTACGTCAAAAAAAGGACTTTCACTTCACATTGGCATTATGTATTTTCACTTCCAGGGAGTGCTGTTAAGCCCCCTTTTTATGGGTTCATATGGGACCTCCAAAATAAATTATTTTGCGCCAATTCTGAATTTTGTGCAAAATTTGGTGAGTTTTTAAGCAGGTTCAGGGGGTCAAATTAGCCAGACAAAAAAGTGCAGACAAAAAAAAAAAATCCAACCTATTACAATAGAACCCTTACCACTGGCTATGGCTCGGGCCTAAATATATTCTAGAATTATTATTTATTTATATATTATTGCACAGAAGTACAATGAAATTTAAGTGCCACATCTGATCAGATGTGAACAGACAACCACACATAATAAAACCCAATAAATACCAAATTAAAATATCCTGCACGTTAAAAATTTTATTGCACATTAAAATGTTATGTTATTGCACGTAAAAGCAAGACTGAAACCTATGACTTTTTGCTGTTAAGAGTGCTTACAGCCAATGGATAAAAAACTGTTTTTTAATCTATTTGTCCTGCTTTAAAAACATGTACATGGAGGAGAGTTTTATTTTAGAAATATGGGCCTGTGAATTTAATTAGTCTGTGGCGCGCACAAAGAGAGGATGAGGAGACCAGCCTGAGAGCAGAAGTACAGACCCCTTTATTCAGTGAGAGGCCCAGGAACTGCTCCCATGCCCTTTTGAGTCCGTCCACTGAGGGGCTTTTAAGGTCTAACATAATGTTACAAAGTTTGGAGATAAGTACCCTGGAGGACAGGCTCAGGAACAAGACCCAGTCTAATGTGGTTAACTGGAAGATAGCTGAAGAAATTTGGAAAGTAGAATTTCTGAATTGTGTGAATAATTCCATGGTGTTGTGCATGAGCAGATCTTGGGATGATGCCCGCCTTGTGCCACATCCAAAAGCCTGCATCAGTGAGAGGTGGATTAAAGAGGCAGTTTGAAAACATGGGGGTCTGGAGGGAGAAACTGCAAAGACCAAAGTGCTTTTGAAACCAAGCTCATATCTTAATAGAGTGTTTAAGCACTGGGTTGTTATTAAATGTGGTCACCTGCCCTGCCATAAATAACTGCTGAAAGAATGAGCAAGGAATAAAAGTTGGTAGGGACTGGAAAAGGTGTCAGGAATTGTGTCAGGATGACTATTTTAAAATAGTTAACATTGGTAGGGGTGAGCGTCTATTTAATCTGATTTAATTGCTTGACAAAATTTTCTATTAATACATTTTTGTGTTTTCGAGGGTGTGAAGGTGTATTAGCTCTACTAAGAGAAATTTGCAGGGACTGCAATTCCTGACGGACGAAGACTACCATGCATTTTAAAAGAACATTTTAATTCAAACTATAAAAGTAGCACAAATTGTCTAGAGTTGTGTTAAAGTAGTGACTGTGTGTGACATCTAATTTTGGGTGTAGTGTGTACTTGGGAAGTCCTTTATGTGGTGTATGCAAGGAGAGTGGTTCACTTCAGTTCCCTGAGGGCCCGCTCATTTTTAATACAGCTAGTGTATGCACGATTTGTCTCCTCCCCACTTGTCTTTATCTATTTAGGGCCTGTTCCACTTGGCATAGTTTTGAGCATTCATAACAAGTCAAATTAGCATTTCAGTTAGCATTTGCTGTGGCCACCTATCTGGATTTCTTGTATGTATTTGTAATGAGGTGGTAATAGTAGTGTTTGATCTCTGACATTGGTGACGTGGCTATCTACGTGTAGCTTAAGGTAAATCCTTGGTGTGATGATTTCCACTGCTAACCGGATCAGTGAGACTGACATATGAACCTCTCAACTGTCAGTGGCTAGAAGAATATGTAATCTGCCTTCACACTCATTCTCCTTCATTAGTGCCACCATTAGCCCGCTGCACCTCATCATCTGAACGACAGAGTGGAATGAACTCAGACCAGCAGTGTTACAATTACAACAACACCCCTATTATAGAAGGGATTATAACTGCTTTGAATAGTACTGCTCACAAATAGGAGTCTCTTGTTGTCTTCTTTAAATATCAGTTGACTTTATTAAATGTTCACAGAATCTGAACCAAACCTGAACCTACAGTCATGACTGTCTCTTTGGTCTTATGAAGATTATGAGATCTCCAAACTAAATCCTAATAAGTCTCTAACAGACACGTTTGTCCTTCTGTCCATCTTTCATAAAGTCACTGAAGTCATGTTCTCTGAGCATTTTTGAATGTATCAGGAATTGGAGTTAGGTTTTAAGTCCGTACATTATAAAATAAAAGGGAATGGAGCAAGAACAGTGCCTATAATTTTTATGACAGTGTCAGGTAATTCTGTACGGTGGCCGAGAAAGCTCAAAGCATGCAAATACACATTAGTACAAGCAACAGTTTCACAGCACAAATGCTGCAATTCACAAATGCAACATTGCACTGCGAATTCATAAAATCTCTGCATTAACTTCACAACATGCGTACTGCAAATCAAGGCACGTGCAAATGGCCAACTACAGCATCAACTTCACAACACATAAGCTGCATTTCAATATGACCACGCAGCACCTACAAGTTAATGACACACGCTTGACAAACATACAAAACAGACAGCATTGAGAAAAAGCGCTGCAAATAGACAACGCACTGCGTTGAGAAGAAGTGCTGCATGGAGAACAAGCGCTGCAGGTGTAGTAGGTTCTGCGTTGCAGGTAAGATTGTTAAGTGTATTCCAATTACTGATCCTTTTTACTGTGGAGCCATTGTTTGGAAATGTTTAACAACTCTTTGCAGATTAATGTTGCTTTTTTAAAAAGACGATTTTTTTTTATTTTTTTTAGCAAAATGCAAAAACTTGTGCTTTGATCTTCATTCTAATTAATATTTCATCATCATTTAATTAGATATGGAATGGTTGCTTTGTTTGTTAATTTATCAGTGAAACTAAAATCCAAATTAAAACTGCCGGCAGTAATAATGGGTCCTCTTGGCCCTTGCAACTGAGAAAAAATTTCCTGTGCATCGCAGAGCATGGGAGAGAGGGAGACTTTTTTGCCACTGGATCTGAGAAAGTTTAGCAAGTTTGATGAATGTAGGTTAAACTTACTAGTGGGTCTGCAGGATGCCACTGAATGGGTTTGCTATATAGTTAAGCTTACATCATTACAATTTTATTTAGCTTACAATTTCTCTCATTTTTGACGAAATGACCTGAAGTTACTTACATTGTTCAAATTATCACAAAAATATTAATAAGTATTATTTATTGTTGTATATTTATATGTTTTTAACTTTTTATTACTTGTCTACAAATTTTTATTTTAACTGAATGAAATCTGTGGGAAGAGCTACACTGATGTAAAACAATCAAAAAAAAAATAAAAATCAACCCATGTATGCGTGCATGAGTAACCAGGATAAACATAGTCCCCATTTTATTATTATTTTATTAAAGCCTGATAATAAATTAACAGTAATAAATACAAAAATGAACATTTAAACAGTCAATAATCAAGCCAATAAATATGAATAAATAAGAATGTTAACTTATTTATTCATATTTATTGGCTTGACAAATACGTTAACATTCTGGGTGCATGGCAGCTGTGCGCTCCTGCTTCACACCAAGAAGGTCATGAGTTCAAATCACGGCCAACTCAAACATCCTTGGCTGACTGTGGCTGACTCAAACATCGTCGGCTAACTCTGGTCTTTCTGTGAGGAGTCTGCATGTCCTCCCCGTGTTACTGTGGGTTCTCTCCAGATACTCTGGCTTCCTCCCACCGCCCAAAGACATGCGTGTATAGGTTGTTAGGCACCCGCTCTCAGTGCCCAGAGCAGCTGTGCGTGTTCAGTTGAGATCGGAAAAGAAGACCAGGAATCAAGAGATTTGCGTCCAAAAATTGTATTGCCCTTTTACAATATTCTACAGCTGCAGGGTTCAACCAGTACAAACAAAAGGCACAAGGAAGAACAAAAGAAAATCATGGAATACAGATTTTTATGGTACACCTTATCTAAGCTCCACCTTAGAGATGGGCTGTTATTTTTTTTAGCATTAAACAAGCGTGTCTCTTCGTGATTGGCCCAGTGGTCAGTATTTTTCCAGTGTGGTACTTTTCCAGTGGTCATTTCTCTTCCAATAGTATCTTTCCAGAAGGCCGTTGGTGTGGCCTTGAGCATTGTGGTCTGATACACTCCCTGAACAGAGGAACAAAGCATGTTGTACAATATCACGCCACTACTAGTGGACGCCTACACAGTTTTTAGCACAATGTATTAATGTAAAACTTGTAATAAAATAAGCTGTTATAAAACATAGTATTAATGTATATGTCCCTTCATTCTAATGTATATATCCCTTCATTCCCCCTCATGTTCTAGTGAAACTAGAACACAACCAAAATGTAAGTAGAAGTAAAACAATATATCAAAATCCCCGAAAACAAAACCTAAACCAAGAGTAAACCAAACAACTAAACCTCTAAGTTCATACATAAAATTACCAACATGTAAATATAAAATATAAAATATAAAAGGCAAAAGAAAACATAAAACATCATTTACGCCAAAGTGGTCAAGTAAGACCCGTCCAGAGGCTCACCTTCCTCAGGTGTCGGGGTCAGAATAACAGCATAGTTGCCCTTAGGCATGAGGGAAGTAATCATGCGAGACAGAAGAACTCTAAAACATGGAATACAGCAACAAACAAGCAGAAAGAGAACAAGCAGCACAATGCCGATAGCTGTAAAGAAGGAAATGATGGCAGCTTTCCAAGTCATTGCGCTTCCATTCTGCAAGATTGACAGTAGCTGCTGCATAAGCATAAGCGGAATGAGTGAAAACAGTCACAGAGCAACCAACAGAGTCTTCAAGTGTCATACAGAGAGCATAGATTTCAGCGGCTTGAGCAGAGAGATGGGAGCCTTTCAGGAGAACACCTGTACCTGGGAAAGTAAAACCATCAGGGTTAGGAGTGCGGGTCACAAATGCGGCCGCTGCATGGAGGAAACCAGAACTGTCTCTCCAGCAACAACCATCAGAGAATTTCCAAACACTGTCAGTGATAGGAACAGTGATTAAATCGGGCCGAATCAGAGAAGTTTTTGCCACTTCAAAAGCACATTCATGCGGACCTGTTGACATGTGATCTGCCACATTGGTTGTGGCGTGTGTGTAGGTGATGTTGGGGGCAGTGAGGACTCTGAGAAGTTTTTCCTGTCTAAGAGCGGACATAGTGAAAGCTGAGGACAAAATAAAGGATGAAACACTATGGTCAGTGTGTATGACCAAGGGGTACCCCATAACAAGATGTGCAGTTCTGTCGACCAGTCTAGCCAGACCAGCCGCGTGTTGAGTACATGGAGGCTGTCTCAGTTCGACGTTGTCCAGTGATGCACTCGCGTACATGAGGATTCGTCTGTGTCCATGTTCTTTCTGATAGAGACAGCCGTGCACAAGTCCATCCTTGCAGGAGATGTCCAGGTGGAAATCCTGAGTGTAATCAGGCGATGCCAGTGTAGAGGCTGCGGACATGTCCTGCACAAGAGTCCTGGGCTGTTTTTAAAGCCTTGTGGTAGCCGTGTGTACTGCAACTTGCAACCCTTGTACCTAAATGCGAAGAATGGTCTTGATTCAGGAGCCAGTGGAAGACAGAAAAATGCATTTGCCAAGTCAATCACAGTAAACCATTTCAAATCAGGGCCTAAAGTGGTCAGACATCTATGAGGGTCAGGTACAGCTAGAATTGGAGTCTTTGTCACGTCATTGATGGCTCTCAAGTCATGAGCCATTCTGTAAGTCTCACCGTCCGCTTTGGGTACAGGTCTTAGCGGAGTATTATATGGAGAAGTTGATTCTTCCAAGACTCCAGCGTCCCATAACCCCGAGATGGTATCTTCCATGCCCTGGTCTGCTGCCTCAGGCCAAGGATACTGAGGCTTGTAAATGGGAATAGAAGAGGTTAGTTCAATTACAATTGGAGATATTGCTGAACAGTTACCCACATCAAAAGGAGAGGAAGTCCATAGTGAGTCAGGTATTTCTGTCAAAATGTCTGCAGTCCGTTCATGGTCTGTGAGTTCACGTCCGTGGTCTCTAGACACTACATGATGTTCTAGAACTGACAGGTCATGTGTTTGTTGGGTGAAAGTGATACGATGTGATTTCTGTGATGGACTATACATAACGTCAGGTGTAGTCGTGCGAGTCCAGTCTGTCTCTCCACTCAGCCGTCTGACCATGGGGCCGAGCTCTCTCGCCTCATGACCAGGTCCCAGGGCCAGAGAGATCCGAGGTGTCTCCCATCCAGTACCACGGTAGCTGTTCAGGAGTCAACTCACAGTCAGCTGCAACACTTTCTGGACCAACATAAATGACAGAAGAGGTTAGTTCCCAGTTTTCACCCTCAATTGACCTAAACATCTCAGCATAAACAACAGTCTGATTTCTGTCGTAAAACAATGTACAATGTAATGGATCAATTGGAGGATTATAGTCACCCAAAGTTTGGATGAAATTTTTCCAGATTAAATAGACCGAAAAAACACCGTGTGAGGAAGGACTCTCAGGGGACAGGGCACACCAGTATATGTCAGCAGTCTCTGGGGGGACCTCAGACCGCACCAACCACTGTCCCTCGTCTCCACAAAGGGTGATATTACAGGCATATCGGACTTTGTTCGGAAATGTCACTGTTATTCCATTGTTATCAAACAGGATTGTCGCACCAGTTTTCAGAAGAATGTCACGTCCGAGGAGATTTACAGGAGTGTCCGGGGAGTGTATGAACTGGTGGAGGAACTTATAGCCGGCCAGTTCAGTGTGTAGGGGTATGGTGAATGGCAGATGTTGGAGTTGACCCGAGAAACCAGTCAGCCGCATGGAGCGTTGGGAGAGAGCTGACGGCGGCAGAGGAATGCAGACGGATGAGAAAGTGGCTCCCGAGTCCGCCAACATCAGCAGTCTCCTGTCAGCGACTTTTGCTGGAAGGGTCGAGCTCTGCCTCCACCTCGAGGGCCATTGTTGAACCCTCTCTGGGCCGGACCACCCCTGTGTCCACCTTGTGGTCCGTAGTTTTCCTGGTTCTGACGATTTAGGGGGCATTGTTTTGCCCAATGGCCTGAGTCCCCGCACAGAAAGCATGCCCCACCCCTGGGAGGTCCCTCCTGGTGCCTCTGTCTGTTATTTCCCTGTAACTATTGTTACCACCCCAATTTCCTCTACCTCATCCATTTGATCCACTCTGCCAATAAATCCCCTGATTTTGGGGTTGATTTTGAGACCCTGTGTTTTGATTTTTCTCTTCTTTCTTTTTGTCATTTACTTTTTCTCTGGCTTCAGAGAGTTGGAGTTTAACCAGTTGGTTTTGCATTGTTGTCACGTCTAAGTCATGTGCTTTAACTTGTTTGTTGTGTCTTGTGAGTCTGTGTTGCAGGAGGTGTTTGAATCGTGTTTCGTCACAAACAAAAGTGTCTGGGTCGTCTTCTAAAGCTGTGGCGACAGAAGAAGGAAGTCCAGTCACAATTGCATTTCTAAAAGCTTTAGTCATGAATGCAGTGTCCATGTGTGCAGGGTTGTTACCAGTGTGTGTGATCCAGGACTGTACTGCGTCAGCATAATATGTCAGTGGGTCCGTCCCGTCAGTGAAAGGAAACACAGTGGGCATTGCAGTCAATGGTGTGGGGAACTGTTGTCTTATGGCGCCAAACAGCGCCTCAGCTGCACAAGCCAGAGGGGCTTCACGTGCATAACGTTGTATGTTGGCCCTAGCCAGCACACCAGCACAATCGGCATGTGTACAACAAGCGGCTATAACTCTGCAGGCGTCAGCTACAGTCAAGTCCAGTCCATTAAACAATGCAGTCATTTTGAAGATCCACTTTGCACCTCCCTCCGCCAGAGGGGGCAAACTGTCCTTCACATGTTGCATGTCTGTCAGTGAAAATGGTTTGTAATGTTTGCGTCCCGGAGCCCCCACCAGAGGCATCTGATGGAAGCCCCCAGGACAACCCGTTTCTCTGCCTCCCACTGGACGTTGTTCATATGCAATCTGTTCCCACCCATAGTGTTGTGAGCTTGAATGTTGTGTGTCTTGTAGTGTTGAGGGAAACCATTGGTCCAGTGTGAACAATTGTGAGTTGTCGGGATACAGCAGTGAGGAAGTGGTTTGACCCCACGGGGTCTGCGTCTTCTCTATACATATGTGTTTTGGGTTGAATTCTCACAAATTCGGGTTTTGATTTAACCGCTTCCTCCTTTTTGTCATACTGAATTTGGGTTGGTGTATCAAATACAGTGTCTGTTGCGTTTAACCACTTTTCTGCTATTTCTGTCTGTGCCGGTGGGGGTCTATAGTCTGGGTCGTTGGAGTCAGTCTCACCAGCGGCCAGTTGGGTTCTTAAGTGATGAATTTGGTGTTCTTTATCTGCCATTTCCGCCGCCTGATCATTCATTAATTTCCTCATTCGTTCATGAAGTTGGTCGTGACTCTCCGTCACCTGTTTCTGTAATTCCTCTTGATGTTTTTTAACTGCTCTCTCAATCACAGTCTTATTGAGGAACTGCGCCAATGCATCCGTAAGATTATCCGAAAATGAACCAACTTTGTCTTCCTTTTCACAGTCAAGCATGACTCTGCCTCACCGGATACATGGGGGCAGTGTCCGCTGAGTAAGCGGGAGGAGAATCAGAACACAACTCCGCCCCCTGACTCGAGCGCACCGTCCTTTCTGTTCCCATGCCAGTGCTGCTGGACACAGCGTAGGGCGAGGAGCCATTGTACGGAGTTTCGTCCACAAACGGGTTTTTTTTTTTTTTTTTTTTTTTTTTGACTTTTTAGGGCAAGATCCCGCGTCTTGGCGTTATCAGCACCATTTGATGTACCACAGTATACTCCTTTCTCTGATTCTCACATTCACGCTTCTCTTTCCTTCTTTGCAACATACCAAGGCTTTCCATTGTTCTCTCTCTCTCATACAGCGCTTTCGCTAACTGCTTTTCCAACACTTGTAATCTCTCAGCCAGATCACTATAACTGTGATCTCCTCTCTCACCCACAATACGTTTCTTATTCAGATTCAACCACATATTCTGCAACCGTGTTTTAGCTTTTTCACACATGGTGGGCGCTAAACAAGAGAGAATCTGGCGCGCCACTCCAGCAAACATCTGGTTCCAGTGCGGTTCACACCCATACTCCTCACACTCACGCTGAAACTCATCATCCATTTCCACAGTCTTTTTAACCTTTCACACAGTTTCGCACAATAAAACCCCAAAACCTCTTAAAACGAACTCAAAAACACTTGGAGATTCACCGCGGCGGATGAATCTCAACACAATCAGACAATATAGAGACCCAAAACCTGGAAACAGATAAGTCTGGTTCCGATCCTCGTAGACCAGGAAGTGCCACACCCAAAATAGAAGAAGGCAGATTTATCAATCAAATTTGGTGTATGGTTCAAATTAATCAGATTAGAATTTAACCTTGGTCTTTTTCTCTCAACTGGCTTTAATTCTAATAATTTTTAGACGTTTTCAATAAAATCTACCGGACTCTCATGACTTCCGTGAGCGCGCTCCCGAGCTTCCTCCGAACTTTGTAACACGGTCCGACCGCGTACTTTACACAAAATTACACTCAAAATACATGAAATATTACACTCAAAATACATAAAATATTACACTCAAAATACATAAAATATTATACACACTCAAATACACACGACCATCGTGCGAACAGCGATCCAATCGCTTTAATCAGCGGTCCAACCGCTTGGCTCAGTCCAACTGGCCTTAACTGCGTTCCAAACGCACCGTAACTTTTAACTAGCGGTCCAACCGCTTTTGGGCTCAGTCCAACTGGCCTTAACTGCGTTCCGAACGCACTGTAACTTTTAACTAGCGGTCCAACCGCTTTTGGGCACAGTCCAACTGGCCTTAACTGCGTTCCAAACGCACTGTAACTTTTAACTAGCGGTCCGACCGCTTTTGGGCACAGTCCAACTGGCCTTAACTGCGTTCCAAACGCACTGTAACTTTTAACTAGCGGTCCAACCGCTTTTGGGCACAGTCCAACTGGCCTTAACTGCGTTCCGAACGCACTGTAACTTTTAACTAGCGGTCCAACCGCTTTTGGGCACAGTCCAACTGGCCTTAACTGCGTTCCAAACGCACCGTGGTCCAACCACGTACTATTCGTGACTACTTTTAACAGTTTTAGGACTTTATTCAACAATCTACTCCACTCAAAATGTTACAGTATTCAATAGCAGAAATTTTGTGTATTACAAACAGGGGTTCTGCTCACCTGTGTTAGTTTCAGGCCTGAAGTGGAGTCGAGAGTAGAACGCCGTCTGTTGATTCAGATTTTCACGAACACGATCGCAGAACCCTTGTCGCGGTCCCTGCCGTCCGGAGTCGTCAATTTCCTCGCGTTAAAACTCTGCAAAACTCGTTAGAAATCACGTCGGGGTCACCATTTAAACTGTTAGGCACCCGCTCTCAGTGCCCAGAGCAGCTGTGCGTGTTCAGTTGAGATCGGAAAAGAAGACCAGGAATCAAGAGATTTGCGTCCAAAAATTGTATTGCCCTTTTACAATATTCTACAGCTGCAGGGTTCAACCAGTACAAACAAAAGGCACAAGGAAGAACAAAAGAAAATCATGGAATACAGATTTTTATGGTACACCTTATCTAAGCTCCACCTTAGAGATGGGCTGTTATTTTTTTAGCATTAAACAAGCGTGTCTCTTCGTGATTGGCCCAGTGGTCAGTATTTTTCCAGTGTGGTACTTTTCCAGTGGTCATTTCTCTTCCAATAGTATCTTTCCAGAAGGCCGTTGGTGTGGCCTTGAGCATTGTGGTCTGATACACTCCCTGAACAGAGGAACAAAGCATGTTGTACAATATCACGCCACTACTAGTGGACGCCTACACAGTTTTTAGCACAATGTATTAATGTAAAACTTGTAATAAAATAAGCTGTTATAAAACATAGTATTAATGTATATGTCCCTTCATTCTAATGTATATATCCCTTCAAGGTCAATTGGCAACTCTAAAGTATCCCTAGTGAATGAATGTGAGAGTGAATGGTTGTCTGTCAATGTTCGTCTATAAGTGTCAGCCCTGCGACGAACTGGCCACTGTCCAGGGTGTACCCCGCCCAAGGCCCAAAGCTGCTGGGATAGGCTCCAGCCACCCGTGACCCCAAACGGGACTAAGCAGTAGAAAATGAATAAATGAAAGTTAACATTCTTAAAAACCAGTACTTTAGTCCTTAAAAATTATTATAACTTATTTTATAATATTATTTAACTATGTTTAAAACTGATTAAAAAATAAATTAAAAAAAAGACTAATAATGAGAATATTCATGCGGTATCGTTTGATATACATTTGTTGAAATATCGCTTTTATTTTGAAAAGTGTGCTTTTATGTGAAAAGGCACACTGCTGCGTGAGCCATGTGACTGGTAACAGCCAACTGCATCGCTGTATTTAAGTTGAGAGTTTGTTTAAAAGTAATTTTTACCTTCTGTGGAGGTTATTTTTGTTTTTCCGACCTGTCCCTGTTTTGGAGACGTTTTGTACATTGTTGAACAGGACTTGGTGAGTAAAAGAAATTTATTTTATTTCATGCAATTAATATTTGTTTAAATGTATTAGTCATTTCATGAAAATAGAAAGCTATGGTAGTGGATTTATATTGTTTTATGTCAAAATGGTTGATATTACGATGTATTTTGAGCTTAACTGAGATAGGGGCTTGAACTTGTTTTTTTGCCACCATTATGAAGCCTAAATTAATACAGGAAATGGACCTTCACCTATTTTTAAAGCTGCCTAGTGTTTTGATTCTTTATGGATATTTTATGTTATTTACAATAGATCATTAAGGTTGGCCAGAAGAAAACAAGCTTATATCGGTGTTGGATACCAAGTGCAGTGAAACAAGATGGCTGGCCACCCATGGACCTGAACTGTGTGCAATCGATAGAAGCAATACACCCTCTGCTGGACACTGCCCGTTTTTTATGTAAGACTGGTAGGATTTACCCTTATGCTGTGTTCACTCCAAATGCGAATTGCAAATAAATCGCACTTTTCGCCGCGTGGTGGGACACTTGAAAAGGGGCACAGTGGTTCAGGTGGTAGAGCAGGGCATCCAATAACCGGAAGGTTGGCGGTTCAATTCCTGCTGTCCTCCTGTTCATACTGTCATTATGTCCTTGGGCAAGACACTTCACCCACCTTGCCACCAGTGGCGCAGCACTGGTAAATGAATGTGTGTGACTGTAGAGGTGAGTTTGGTGGTGGTTGGAGAAGGCCGTGAGCGCCTGGTGCATGGCAGCCTGCCTCTCCATTTGCCCCAGGTATGAATGCATGTGAATGGGGTGAATGGAAGCATGATCTAAAGCGCCTCGGGTGCCCGAGAAGGGCATGATAAGCACTATATCACACATGTCAAACTCAAGGCCCAGGGGCCAAATTCGGCCCTTTGCAATGTTTTATGTGGCCCTTCAATACATTTAATAGGTGATATTTCTGGCACTAGGTTTTAATTAGATTTGAATAGGTTTGATTTGTGCTACAAAGATAAATCAAATCCATCCAAAACCTATTCAAATCCATCTAACACCTGTTAAAACCCAACTAAAACTTCAAATCCAAGAAAAACCTGTTCAATTCGATCCAAAACCTGTTCAAATCCAATTAAAACCTGATCAAATTCATCTAAAACCTGTTCAAATCCAACTAAAACTTGTTCAAATCCAAGTAAAACCTGTTCAAATTCATCTAAAACCAGTTCAGATCCAACTAA
Source organism: Rhyacichthys aspro (assembly GCA_036850595.1). Taxonomy (NCBI): domain Eukaryota; kingdom Metazoa; phylum Chordata; class Actinopteri; order Gobiiformes; family Rhyacichthyidae; genus Rhyacichthys; species Rhyacichthys aspro. The sequence continues at coordinate 680,853 of CM072154.1, forward strand.
AACCAGTTTCCATAACGGAGGTAATTAATGTTAAAGAAAATTTTTGTAAGACTCAAATGAAATCTCACATTCAAAATTAAGAAAAAAGTTTCCAAATGTCACCATCTTCGGCCCCTGAGAGGATTCTTATTAACTATCGCACCCCCTCACCACTTTGAGTTTGACACCACTGCACTATATAAATGCATGCCATTTATAAATGCATGCCATTTTTGAACATTTTGAGTTTACTCGCTTCATTCGCGCGTGAAAATTCGCTTCATTCGCGTCTGCTCTCGACACAAATTTGCTTCATGGGAGGGGCTTCTGCCAAGCGGGTTTTCTTCCACTCTGGTTGGAAAATGAATGAGCTCGATTTTGTTGAGAGAGTAGCTGTGCTGTATGTTCTTTGGAGGGCTAAAAAATGGCGAAGACCCGTTCAGCACCGTGTGTGGGTCCATCAGATCAGAGGGGCACCCAGCTTGGTGAGTTCACCAACTCCTCCAGGAGCTGCGTCTGGATGACGGCCGTTTTCAGTGGTACTTCAGACTGAGCCGGTCCCAGTTCGATGATCTGTTGTCCTGTGTCAGTGTGAGGATTTCCCTCCAGGACACCAACTACAGGCGCTCTATTCCACCTGCAGAGTGCCTGTCCAACACACAGTTATCAATACAACAATTTAATAAAATTACAATTATCTATGACAGTCAACATGGGTTTGGAATTGTGTGGGTAATGGCTACATTATTGTATTGAATAGTAATGTTGAAAAACAATTAATATTCAATTGAGTTATGAATTAGTTTATTATTATTAAATAGCTTTCGCTAGTGGTTTTAGTAGCCTATATCACCTAAATTATCTTGGATTTTGCAATAATTGTTAGTGCAACAAGCAAATCTTAGCTAATGCTAGATGAAAGTTAGTGTTATAGCAAAAGTAATATTGTGGTTGTTTAACAGTAAAAAAGGAAAATGTACCCAGACAATATGCATTCATAATAATGTTTTGGGGTTTTTTTTTGTTTTCTCTTCTCTCTCTTTCAGATATCTTGCCAATGGAGACTCATTCTGGACCATTGCCAGCAGCTTCCGGGTTGATGTCTCTACAGTATACAAGGTGGTCGCGGATGTGGTGACTGCAATCTGGGACTGCTTAGTGGAGGAGTTTATGGCTGTGCCCTCCACCAAAGAATGGAGGACCATAGCTGAGAGTTTCAAGTAGAGGTGGAACTTCCCGCTCTGCTGTGGACGGCAAGCATGTCGTCCTGAAAGCATCCACACTCAGGATCCCAGTTCCATAACTACAAGGGAACTTTTTCTTTAGTGCTCCTTGCTGTTGTGGATGCAAAGTATTGCTTCAGGGTGATAGATGTGGGGGGATATGGATGGACGAGTGATGGTGGCACTCTGGCCAACTCAGCCTTTGGTCAGGCGCTTTGTGGTGGCCAACTCCATCACCACTCAACCAAGAGCAATCTCCTTGCTCAGTGTGGAGAGCAAAATCTTTTTCAGCAACTTCCTTTTGAGCAATAAATACATCCTGGAGTCCCCAGTTGCCTGGAACACACAGGAGTGGTAACCCAGCTCATCAGGGAGGCGAAAGAAGGCAGAGATGACCTGGCTGTACTATGGCTGGATCTCACCAACGCGTATGGTTCTATACCCCATAAGCTGGTGGAGGTAGCACTGGAAAAACATCATGTACCCCAGAAGGTGAAAGATCTAATACTGGACTATTACAGTAGGTTCAGCTTGAGAGTCTCATCTGGCCAGCTAACATCTGACTAGCACCAGCTGGAAGTGGGCATAAACACTAGTTGCACCATATCAGTGACCCTCTTCGCGCTGGCAATGAGCATGCTGGCCAAGGGAGCCGAAACTGAATGCAGAGGTCCACTCAGCAAGTCTGGAATAAGGCAATCACCCATCAGAGCCTTCATTGATGACCTCACAGTGACAATAAGATCGGTACCAGGAGCCAGGTATGTTCTCCAGGGGTTGGAGAGGATCATGGCATGGGCACGCATGAGCTTCAAGCCTGCAAAGTCCAGATCCTTGGTTCTAAAAAAGGGGAAGGTCACTGACAAATCCCGCTTCAGGCTTGGAAAACAGCTGATCCTGTCAGTCACTGAGAAGCCAGTGAAGAGCCTTGGGAAGGTCTTTAATTGCAGTCTGAATGACAGAGAATCAATTAAGGCAACTAGTGCTGACCTAAAGGGCTGGCTGAGAACAGTGGATAAATCTGTACTACCTGGAAGATTCAGGGCCTGGATATACCAGCGTAGAATCTGCACCTCTCCCCCACGCAGGGCCGCCGGGAAAGGGCATCTGCATTGCTGTGGAGTCGACCTGCCCGATGCTGGATGTCAAAATCGTAGTCCTGTAGGATCTCGATCTACCTGGCCAGCTGACCCTCAGGCTCCTTGAAATTCAGCAACCAGGTGAGTAATGCGTGGTCAGTCCGTAGAACAAACCTCTGCCCAAACAGGTATAGCGGCTGTAGTAGGCGATGACCTGTTTGCCCCCTTGGGACAGCACAGCGCCCAGACCCACGTTAGTGGCGTCAGTGTCCACAACAAAAGTCTTACTGGGGTCTGGATAGGCCAGTACTGGAGCCTCAGCCTGGGCGGAGCGAAGTAGGTTGAAGGCTGCGGCACAGTCCTCAGTCCACCGAAGCTGCGAAACTCGGTGATATCATTTGGAGTCAGCCACTCCCGGACTGCAGTCACCTTGGCTAGGTCGGTGGACACTCCCTTCTTTGGATTGAGGTGTAGCCCGGCCCGACGGATGGCTTGGAGGATGTCCCTCAGGTTCTGCAGGGCCCCTGGGAAGTCAGTGGCGTGGGCCAGGAGGTCATCCAGATAGACCACGCAGTGGTTATGTGGAATGTCTGCCAGGATCCTCTCCATCAGGCGCTCGAATGTAGCCGGGGCGTTGCAGAGGCCAAAGGGCATGACCTTGAACTGCCACAACCCCTGGCCAATGGAGAAGGCGGTCTTGGGGCAGGCCTCTGGAGCCAGCTCCACCTTCCAGAACCCACTGCGAAGGTCCAGGGAGCTGAACCAGGACGAACCGAAGATGTAGTCCAGGGCATCGTCAATACGTGGTAGGGGATATGAGTCTTAAGTCGACGATAGTCCACGCAGAACCGCCATGTGCCATCTTTCTTTCGGACCAGGACTGCAGGTGCTGCCCAGGGACTGTCAAATGGCTCGATGATGCTGGCCCACAGTATCTCCTCGATCCTCTCCTGGGCTGCCAGCCGCTTCGCAAGGGGCAGGCGACGAGGGTGGAGGCAAACAGGGTGGGCGTCCCCGGTGTCGATGTCATGGAGGACCAGGTCGGTGTTGGTGCAGTCCTCATCCTTGGCTGCGAAGACATCGGCAAACGTCCAACAAAACCTTCAGCTGGTGCTTCTGCTCCCTATCCAGACCCTGACAGCTCCTTTCGAAAAGGTCGGCAATGGCTTGGCTAGTCTCTGGAGATGGTGGCAGGGGCTGCTGGACACCTGGTGGAGACTCTCTCGGAGAAGACTGGACCCTCTGTGACGACTGCTGGACCCTGGGTGACGGCTCCTGGACTCCGGGTGGCAGCGACTGGACCCTCGGTGAAGACTTTCTCGGAGAAGGCTGGACCCTCGGTGGCGGATGCTGGACCCTGGGTGGCTGCTCCTGAACTCCGGGTGGCGACTGCTGGACCCTCGGTGACGACTGCTGGACTCTGGGTAGTGGCTGCTGGACCCCCGACGGAGACTCTCTCAGAGATGGCTGGCGGTAGGCTGGACTTGTGGAGGGCTATGGCTTCCCCCCCGAGATGGAGAACGGCCCTGGGTACATCCACTACTGCCCTTCACTCACTCAGCAGGTCAAGGCCAACAATGCAGGGATCCTGGATCGGGGCCAGCCAGAACTGATGCTGTACTTGGTGGTCGGCCACTGTGACCAGAAGTGTCTTTGTTCCCAGCATCTTGGCCGACAGGGGGTTCCATCAATGATACAGTCCAAGTACAGTCCAATAATCTGACCCAAGTGGCCAAGATGCATTGGTGAGTTGTTGGGGGTGGATGTGACTTCATTGGATGGTAACTCCCCCTCGATTCCATCCCACTGTAGTTTAAAGTTGCTGGTGAAGTGATGTTGGGGCTGGGCAGTAGCGGGCAATGTGGCCAGGAGCCCCGCACCTGTAGCAGCCGTCAGGTCTCCTAGAGCGTTGCCGTGGTTGTGCTATGGCGGCACACTGCGCTGTTTCTTCCGCAAAGCCCTCTTCACCAACAGCCTGGTTGACACGATGGTCGTCATGGCGACGATATCCTTTGGAACACTCCACTCATTCTGCCTTGGCCAGCGCTGCTTCAAGGTTGACAGACGAAAACAGACGCATGTGCTCCTTCAGGCATTCTGGCCGTAGCCCCCGGACAAAGGCCTGGACAGCAAGTTCCTCCTGGACATCCTCACTGAAGTCTGGGTGTCCACGGCGTGTGTAGCTGTGCAGGTCCGCGGCGTAGGTACCCAGGCTCTCACGTGGCTCCCTACGGCGCTTGGTGAGATGGTCTCGGGCGTCATCCATGTAGAGGCAGCAGTCGAAAAAGCGCCAGATAGCCTCCTACAGCCTCAGCCAGTCGCGGAGCTCTTGAGGACGGAGGTCCGTTAATATCTGCAATGCTCTCCCCTCCAAAGAGCGACGTGTCCCGCTGTCTCCTCTGCTGACCAGCCATTGATCTGAGCGGCGAGTTGCACCTGGAGCAGATAGGTGTCGGCTGATTCTTCCCCGTTGTAGCGCTGTAGTTTTATCACTTAGTTCCAGGGAGGCTAGAGTTGCTCGTTAGGTCGCGCGGCGTCAGCTGGAGCTCTGCATGTCCTGTCCTGATCAGCAGCCACTGTGCTCGGCCGCTGGTGACTCCCTGGGGCATCTTCGGCGGGAAAGCTGTACCTCTCTGGGCACCAATGATGCATTGGTAGCGTCGACCCACCCCGCTGCTCTTTTAGAGGCCGGTGCCTCGCGGCCCGGGACTCGCTCGCTTCATCTGGCCATCTGAACGTGAATATGGCTTTATTTTCGAACACCTAACACACTTAATTGGACCGCATTGAACCTGCTAACACCTGCTAACTCCCCATTCTCACTCAAGGTGCAACAACACAGAACATTTCCCAGCAAGCATTGCGGTGTGAACCACTGGGACGCTACAATATCTACATCTACATCAAAATGTATCTAAAAGTTGTTGTTTTTTTTTACTGGTCTAAACTGTTTCTTACAGTTGGCCAGTCTTTACTTTGTACATTAGCCTTAATAAGCGATAATGGTAATGTTACTCTACCACACACTGCCCTTTGTTCTCTCTAACAATGCCTTGTCAGCCCCTGCACCAGGATTTGATTTGGCTCAGGCCCAGGTGTCCAAAGATAAACCATCTCCCTCTACCACCACCCCAGGAAGAGGGTGAGAAAAAGGACCGCTCCGTCACAAACATTCTTGCATCTGCAACTCTGACATCTGTCAATCAATTTGTCACTGTCAGTCTCAGGTACGTGCCTCCCGCTCAGCCTCTCTCTCAGCCTGTCCACTCTGTCTCTGCTGAGCTCTGCCCACTCTTCCAGGATTTTTAAAATTTTACATAACCTGGTGTTAAGTTCCCCTTTAACCTGTAGAACAATTTTGTTAAAGTATTTCACAAGCACGGACCACAACCTCAACATATGCAATTTATGGAATTAAATTAAGAAATGAAATTAAGAAATAAGAGGAGCTATTTGATGACAAGCTGTCGGGCATCAAGCTTAACCACCCCCTTGACAGAGAGAGACAAGGTAACAGATGGAAAAAGGTGGGGCATAAAAAACGAGAATACAAAAGGATGACACCGACAGACTCTAAAAGCCCATTTACACGGCAATGCTTTCCACTAAAACTTCAAGGACTGTAGTGTTTGGCTTTTTGGAAGAACAGCATTCTCACACCACAAAAACGTGGACTGAATACAGCTGTGAAGGTGTTTTCATTCTACAATGTCATCTGCTGCAGTGAAAAGTGTTAACTGTAAAGATGGTGTTGTCTCAACAAAAACATTTTTATTGGTGTTAGATTAGACTGAGACTTCAGAGTTTATCAGCACTGCTTCAGAAAAATCTCTCTCTGCTCAGAGCATCCCACTAAAGAGTGTCATGTAGGCAGAGAATGTGGCACCTGATAAACACTAGGACAGTAGAAGCTCATCGCACCTATCATTTCAGCATATCATGTCCTGGGAGTTATGAGCTTGCAGATTCACTCCCAAAAGTTCTCTCAGCTGAGTGCCCTTGACTTATCTTTTAAACTGTGCTGAATACCTTTTACCTTTCTCTTAAAATTGTAATACTCTTAACTCCTGAAATCTGGAATTGTATTAGAATTTCATAGATTTTGTGAGCGAGAAATGAATCAAGCAAAGACCTGAACTTAATTGGCCAGCTGCAACAAATGACATTAAATAACATTGAAAAGTCTAATCAAATCTACTCTCTTCTGATTGGCGTAGTGTTTTCACGTTTTTGGTGTTTCTGTGTATTATTTCATATCGAGCACATCTAGTCAAGGCACTTCAGAACAGTTGTTCTGTACTGCTTGAACTCAACGCTGGACCCTTATACCATTAATTTGCAGATTTTGTTATCCTTCCTGAGATCTTCAGATCACCACTTGGGTCTCCGATGGCAGCAAGCCCGAAGAGATGCTGTGAGCGGTGGGAGAAGAGAGGTAAGCAGGCAGGCGTGTTAGCTAAGCTAAAGGCTAATCCCTTCAGAGGCTCACTCCCTTCTGTTTTCTTTTCCAATATCCGATCAATGCATAACAAGATGGATAAAATCCGGCTGACGACAAAGAGGTTCATAGCCAACTATTACAGCATGAGTCGATGCCCTGATGTAGAATTTGTAACAACATGTGTTATTGCAATAAGCTGTATTGTCTAAGCTGACACTAGAGAGCAGTATATACATATACTTGTGAGACTTGAGATCTATGTGTAAAAACGTGAGATGTTAATAAATGACGACCTAGTTGGGTCCGTTCAAGCGAAATGGACTCTTTATTGCATATAAAGAACCAAACTTTAACAGAATTCATGCTGCTTAAATGTAGGCCATTCTATCTCCCTTGAGAATTTACTGCTGTTTACATCTGCACTGTGTATAGTCCACTAGATGCTAATGCTAAGCTAGCACAGCTACACAACAGCATAAACAACAGACTGGTTGCACATCTGGACAGTGTCTATATTGCAACAGAGGATTTCATTCATGCTGATCTAAAGACAGTTCTTCACAGTCATGGATTACATAAACTTCTGTGTGGAAAATGTTTCACCCTGGAAGCAGATCTGTGTGTTTTCTAATCAGAAATATTGGAAGACACACGAGGTAGGGCTCCTTCTTAAAGAAAGGGATCCAGCGCACAAGTCTGTCAGCAGTGCCTACAGTAAAGCCAGGACTGTTCTCAGAAGGGACATTAAACCTGCCAAACTGCACTATAAAAGGTAGCTTGAAGCCAATTTTACCACACAACAAACCAACAGCAGGTGTGGAAGGGAATTAGGGCAATAATAGACTATAAGAGGACAACACCTACTTCTGTGAACAGCTTCACCATCTTAGCAGAGGAATTTAATCTCTTTATGTCCATTTGTCAGAGACAACTAGGACATAGAGTGGCCCCCTGTGCCCTGAGACTCTGCCTGCGTAACGTCATCCCAGGAAAGCAACAAGTCCAGACAGAGTCCTGGGGTGGGTGCTTAAAGACTATGCATCTGAGCTGGCGGAGGTCTTCACCACCATTTACACCCTGTCAACATCACGGGTCCCAGCATGTTTTAAAGCAGCCACTATCAGTGCCGTCCCCAAGCAGGCTAATGTCACATGCCCACAACAGTGCTTGGTTTCATAACCAAAAAACAATGAAGCTGCATACAGTAGAGAGGTTGAACTTCTGACAGAGTGGGGTAACAATCACAACCTGGCTCTTAATACCAAAAAGACAAAGGAAGACTTCAGAAAATCTAACCAGCCCTGCCACTCTCCACTCTGCTTTGTAAGAGAATTGGGTTACTGCCTTAGAGCTTCAAAGTATTGGAACACATAAAAGGACTGAAGAGATTCTGGATGTCTTAAGCAGGAGAAGTTTATTACCATCAAATACAGGCCCGACAGTTGAACAGCCAACACAGAGTAGTACTGAACATTCAAATCTGGCTATGCTTTCATAGGACTGAGCTTATAAACCTCATAGGAGGTCAGTGCGCAAACAATACAATAACAAAAGAGTTGTTATTCAGTAGATAAGGCTCGAGGTTGGAGACATGTTATCCTGCAGGTGTCTGAGTCTATCTGTTGACAGAGCCCAAGGCTCAGGGCATCACAACCTTAGAATAGATCCCAAAATTCTCTAACATGCATTAGAGGGACGGTGGTAAAGAGGGTCACCAGCTTTAAGTACCTCGGTCTGACTGTGATGGAGGAGCTGTCTTGGGGCAGTAACACTGCCTCAGCTGTAGGGGAAATCCAGCAGCTACTCTTCTACCTGAGGAAACTGAAGAGAGCAAAACTCCCCCTGAGGCTCATGGTGAACTTTTATCATTGTGCTGTAGAGAGCGTGTTGACCTATGGACTGTGTGGTTCTCCAGCTGCATTAAGGCTGAACAGCAGGCACTCCAGAGGGTGGTAAAAACAACAAGCAGAATCATTGGGACCAGCCTCCTGGAGATCTCCACTGTATACACCTCTCGTTGTCTGCGCCGACTACACAAAATCATCAGAGATGGTCACACCCAGCACATCACCTGTTCCAGCTGCTGCAAGAACCAGCAGACTGGCCAATAGCCTCTACCCCAAGTCAGTCAGACTACTGAATGAACATTCTAAACCCCCTTTCCCACCTCCCCCCACCTAAGCATCCAGATTGTGCTTCACACCCCACACATCTGCAATAACTGTGAACTGGACTCTACATTGCTGCATTCACCCCACACCACAATCTCCAACCTGTTTTATTTTTTTCCCCTTCTCAATCTACTTCATCACATTTTGAGCTATACAAAGGACTTTGTTGCACTTTAAACGCTTTTTGACTATTATTGTTTTGTAACCTTTGTTGTCCTGTTTATTGTGTGCTGATACTGAAATACCAACAGTGCCTCATACTAATAATTTGTTTGCACCTTGTGGCATTGCACTTAATAACTTGTAGCATTCTATACTTGCGGATTGATGCTCTAATTTAATCAGTTATTTTTAACAATGACAGTAAAGTATTGATATGATATATGATATATCATATATTAAATCATATACACTTGGCACTGCCACAGGACTCCACACGAAGTACAAATGTACTCAAGTAAAACTATCAATTAAAATTCTTACTTAAGTAAAAAGTATTAAAGTAAAATTTACTTAAAGTGTACAAGCAAAAATATTTGACTCAGCAACTACTCATCAATGTAAAATTGATTCAATTTATTTAAAAAAATTAGTGGTTGGATAGTAATTTTTTTTTTTATAAATTGAATCAATATCCAAGTGGTTGTATAGTAATTAAGAATCTTACAATGATTAAAATGATTGATTATGATTAAAAACTCATTAATATGAGAACTGTATTCTTGTAGCTCATGGGAACATGAGTAAAAGTATTTATCCTTAATCAGTCTGATCCATGTCTGATAATGTCGTTTAACTTTCCCTCTGTTTGCAATCTTTTAATTGTAAGAGACATGTACTGTAACAAAATCTGAATAATTAAAATAAGAGGATAATTATGAAGTAGTACATGAAGATCTAGTTTTACTGCACAATGAGGAACCGAACTGTGACAGTTTAAAAATTGTATTTGGTAAGGAGCAATCATCTGGAGTATTGTCTTTTTTTATGCTCTTCCTCTTCTGCCTCAAGTTTTGACAGTGTGCTCACATAAAAAGAACTTGGTAATAATGATGCATGTTATGGCAAAAAACTGTGTGCGTCCTCTACATCGCTCCACACAGGGAGGCGTGAACTGGGCTTTGGCATGTTCAGGCATCCTTTATGAGTCAGTGGCTGGAGACCTGATATTTGTTGAGGTCTTCAGCCAGTGAGCAATTATGCTGCTAACTAAGGTGAAGTTCACCTGTGTCTTGCTTCATAGATTGACAGATCACAGGGAGAGTAAAATCTACTTGTATGATGCAGCGTTATAAATGAGCTTCGTAAAACAATATAGGTTTTGTACATTTACTTGTACTTGTAAAGCCAATGTAAAATGTAGTGGAGTAGAAAGTATAGATATTTGCTGTAAAATGTAGCGGAGTAAAAGTCAACGTGCCCCCCTTTTAAATTTACTTAAGTAAAGTACGGATATTTTAAAAAATTGTACATAAGTACAGTAACAGAGTATTTTTACCTAGTTACATTCCACCACTGCTGATGACACTCACACTGAACAATTGCACATGATTATGCTGTCTTTGTTTAAGCAGCTGGGGTGTCTTGCCCTCCATTTGCTATTTTGGGCTACACGTTTTCTGTTAAACTACTATAGCGTGTTCTCCTGCCATGTTTGGCTAAGCTCTATAAGTTTGATTGGCTTTCTGTGTTTGGTTAAGCTATTTACATTTGGATTACCTGCCGCGTTCGGCAGTGCTACTTCAGTTTTTCTTGCTGCCATTTCTGGCATAGCTATTTGATTTGTGTTTATTTCGACTACATTATTTTTGAGTTTGGTCTACTGCCGTGTTCAGCTTAACCATAAGTTTAGATAAAATTGTTACTGTTTCTCACTGACCCCTCGTATGTGAACAAGGGTTACGAATGTAACTGTGGTTCTATGAAATATCTGATTGTGGTGGATACGACTTGGATGAAGCACCGACTAATATCCGCTTAGCATGAGGTTTCTTTAACCAATCACAGCAACGATATGACGTGCCACTCTTTGCGCTTCTTTCAAAGAAGAAATACTCTCTACTTCTGATACCTCTTTCGATAGCAGCGTCAACGCTAACGTCTTTCGGCATAACCATGTTGACAAAGAGGAGAACAGAGCGCTTGTTGCTTTCTTCAAATTAAAAACCCACCTCTACCTGTTAGTGCTGCCCTATGATTTATTATAAACGGCTATATATACTATAACGGCTACACCCCTGAGGAAGACAAGCTCCACTTGATGGGGGCCGAGAATTTTTCTTAAAAAGAAAAAGAAGATGAGGCTGGGCAAAGATCTGCAAAGGGAGGAAGTAAGGGAGCAGACCCCAAACCCACAGGGCTGTATGGTCCCCTTGGTCTCGTAACTCTTGTTAAGTAGAGGGGAGCCATACTTGTGAGGAGGGTGTTTCAGCAAGCAAAAGAAAAGTACAGTCCAATTGAAAATACCTGGGACACAAATCTATTTGAGGGAATTTGGCAAGATGTTATCTGCCTCCTGGAAGATTATGCTGAGCGGAGACAGCTAAGATTCATCAGGCCCCTGATGCCTCCTGACCCAAGTGATGAACCATGTGGCATCATGTTCTCTGACAGCAGTGAACACTTGTATGGAGCAGTGTTGTACCTGCGTTGGAGTTGTGGCCAAGACATTACCATAAGGCTGGTTGAAGCCAAGGCCAAGCTGACACCACTGGACCAGAAGGGAGATGCCGTTAAAGCAGAGGTCTGTGGAGCTGTCTATGGGGCCCGGCTGAAAAAGTATTTCCAGAGGCACAGCCGAATCTGTGTGGAGAAGTGGTAGAACCTGGACGACAGGCAAACGGTCCTGGGGGCAGTCCAATGAGCTATGGATATCAGATGTTCTTTGCCAGCAGAATTAGGGAGATTCAAGGCAGCACAAATCTCCAGGACTGATGGTGGATCCCTGTCCACTCAGACATCATCTCTAGAGGCACCAGCCCCAAAGATCTGGATGAAGGCTCTGGGTGGCAGGTGGCCCCCAAGTTCTCAAGCCTGCCAGAAAGTGAGTGGCCAGTGAAGTCTGCCAAGGATGTTGCTGTTGCAGCAAGAGAAAACATAAGAATCCAGAAGAAGGTGTTTGTAGCTACACTTACCTGGGCCGGTGCAAAGCAGAAGCTTTTCGCCCCTTGGCCACTGTGTTCCAGTCCATTGTCCTAAGTCTGTGGCCCTGAACTCAACATCCTGTGACCAAAAGGAGAGCTCCAATGGCACTGTGCTGCGAAGGGACGTCAGGCACCTTGTTATTCTCCTGCCTGTTAAGGAGCAGACCCTGTTATCAAGTTTGCCTGGAAGTTCTGCAACTTTTCTGTTGTCACATGGAATGCTCAAGTGGGAGGTGTTGCGGCCCCAGATGGGCTCCAGCCACCCACAACCCCCAAAAAGAATGCTAGTGTTTGATTATGTGCAATGTCAGATTTTAGTGTTTTACTTGTTTGCATTTCTAAATCCAAGGGTTTTAAGGTTGTTAGTATTTACACTGGTGTATTGTTTTTCACCTGCTGCTACTAATGCTATTATTACTTCTACTACAGCAATTACTTCAATAAAGTGAGAAAAGGCAACTTGACAGTCTAATTCTTGTCAGTGGAACCCGGTATTCACCTCAGAAGTACAGAATCCTTTCAAGTGAGGGACCCGTGTACCTTAAAACACTTGACACAAATGTTCCATGACACACAACAAGTCCTAAATGGCTTAAAAAATAAAAAATAAAATGGTTTTGGAGTGGACTAGTCAAAGTCAAGACTTGAATCTGATTGAGATGCTGTGGCAAGATCTTTAAAGGTGATTCTTGCTCGAAAACCCTCCATGTGGCTGAATTAAAACAATTTTGCAAATAAAAGTTCCTCCCCAGCAATGTTAAAGAGTCATTAAATGTTATTGCAAATGCTTGATTTCAGCTATTGCTACTAAGACTGGCACAATCAGTTATTAGGGTAAGGGGGGAATTTTTCACAGGGCTAGATAGGTTTTATTTTATCTTACCTTTTGCTTTTTATGCATGAAATTGATTAACAATAAATATCTGAAGTAAAAGACTGAATAAGGGCCGATCTAAGATGTAAAATTCCAGGGCTGTAAATAAATCCCACTCCGGCCCTGAATGTACACATCCCTATTTGGAATCATTCAAATCTCAATTTTGACCATTTTTGTTGTAGCCTATTTGTTGGCGATTTTTTTTATATTGGATGGATACTACAACCAGGATCATTTACACAAGAGAAAAATCAGCTGGATCTTCAAGGAAGGAGTGTACATGGTGTTTGTCGTCTGGTTCCAGAGATATAAGGAAGAGATACAGAGGCTTCAGATCTGGGTAGCAAAGGAACAGGAAGTGGAGGTACAAGCTGTTTTTGCCTAGAAGATCTTTTTCAGGATGTGGAGCTGTTACAAGTGGGACTTTCTCCCAAGAGATTTTTTTCCCATGTCGTCATGGTTACACTTTATATTCAACCAAGAGCAGTACCAGACACTGCCTATGACTTTATCAGCGAAATGTTTCCAGGTTACAGACCCAGTGCCCTCTCAGTCAGATCAGTGTAAACTGAACAACATGGAGCTTCTCCTGCATTTGGCTTTTGAACAACAGAGAGCAGCCAGTGGATGTCTGAGATCAGTGAGCTGCAGGATGGAATGCCACAAGAACTCCTTTTTCCCAACTTCCATAAGACTATACAATCAATGAGTCTATGGGATGAAGTCTGAAGCAATTAATTTGAACAGACCTAATAACTAAAATTTCCGCTTGGGGATTAATAAAGTTAAATTGATTGAATTGATTGATTGATTGATAGTTTGAAAGCTTCAAGACATGTCATTGTTCACAAACAGTAGATGAGTGAAGTTATAGGTTTCATTGTATCTGACCTCACTCTAATCCACAGCTTACTCATTTCCACTTGCTGCAAATCATTGACAGCGGTGCCCAAAATAGCGGTCAGAACATGACTGTAGAGGTAGTTAGACAGATCCGGTTGACTTGTTAACTTAGGCCTGAGTGTTTGAATGTGGCTTCTATTGCACCCTGAGGCTTTTCTGAGTAGTGCTTTTTCGGTGAAGGCACATTAGATTAGAAGGTCAAGGTTTATTTGCATGGATCCAGTCAAATTATTATAAAAATCAAACTATTATCCATATTGTTTACTGGCTGTAAATGGAATCAGTAGCTGTGCTTAGTACACCTTACTATCTGCTGAGCTGAAGAAGGAGATAAGGTTCACCTTGGCTGGGCCCATAGTCCTGCTGTCTATTCCTGTCCCAGACTCATCCCACCCTCACAGGACATTATATCATGTGTCCTCTTGCCGCTGGCCCCAGAAAGAGCAGCATGTTGTAAATGTGAGTCTTCTAGTGCCACCTGTGTACAGATAAGGCTATTTTCACACAGACACCACTCTGCATGTCAGCTGCAAATATTTAGCATGACCTAGTGCTATTTATACTACACACATCTCTTCAGACCAGGAAAGGCTCTTTAGACATTTGAACTATAGACACTTTCCCAATGGAACAGTACAGTTTAGTTCAGGTTGGTTTTGGCGCCTTTCCATTACCGAAAGGGGTCCAAAGTGTCCCCAAAAAGCGTGCCATACCGTACCAATTTGGGGACCCTTTGGCTAGGGGCCCGAAGTGGATCCGGCTTTGTGGTACTTTTGTGGAAGTAGCATTGTTTAACACTGAAGTCAGCTGATTGGACAACCCTCACCTGAGCAAAAACAAGAAGCAAATGTCTCAAGTACATTTATTGTGTAAACTGCAATAAACACAAGCAGAACCTTTTGGCCTCACTGAATCCCTGAATTACAGGAAATTTAGATAAGATAATTTTTAGAAAGGGAATAAACTGGAAACAGTCTAATGTTTAATGCAGCAGCCTCAGCCTCTCGTTGCTATATGTTTTATATCTCAAATAGAGTCATGACTTTTGTGACACTTAAATGATGTCACTGTTTACGTAACAGGCGCCATTCTCCAGCACCCAGCACAATGGAAACACGTGCCTCTTGAAGGGGTTACCCACACCAGACCCTCCCCTACTGACCTGACTTGTTCCACTCCATAGTGGAAACGTGGCTTGTATCTCGCTGACAAAAAGTGACTTCTTAACTGAACTCAAAAATATGCTTTGTTTTAATTACAACAGGCAGTCCAATCTTAGGCATGATCTATCTGAAGGGATTATCTGATACAAATAAAGCAAAATAGGGTATGGGTTATGGGTTATAGGATATTTTTCTCTGAGTTCACAAGCATTTTCAACATCAAAGCTGCTATTTAAAGTAAACTCACCTAACTTAGGTAAATGCTTAGCATACAGTTGTCACTATATGTTTGGTTCTCTCTGAGACTGTAACTAATGACTAATACATAATAAGTCAAAGTTACTGACATCAAACTGAGAGCATCAGTGCTGCAGAAATGGAGATGATGTTCATTTATAAGAACCTTTAAGTATTTTTTTCTCTTTGGTTAAAGTTGTCTTTAAAAAATGATAGAAAGGTCTGGCTCAAACAGACTTTTAGAGTCTGGGTGAGGTGCAGGACAGATAAATAAGATGGATCATCCTCTACATCAGGAGTTGGCAGCCTTTATGTCATGTATTGCTGCCTCAAAAAAGCATTAACAAAGCGCGAGATACTATATGTTCAAGTGCATGAGGTGTAAGGATAAATCTAAATGTGATAATTACAGTGTACAGTAACAGTAAAAAATAAAATTTCATATTTTAACAATACATTATGTCACTGATTTGAGCACAACCGGCAGCCAGCTCTGTGGCTGTGTGTCCCTAAAAACAGGACAGAAGGTAATTTTCCAGAGCAGAGGATCCTCTCTGTCTGCTGGGTTTTAGCTCAGCTCCAAGCCAGCCGTGGTGCTTAACAACACCCACCACGTGGTGCTGCTGTGAAAATCTGTATGCATCCTTCACACTCCATTGAACTTCTCCAGAAAGCTAGGCGCATTTAATGTCTAACTGTCAAAAATAGGCAGAGGCAGACCTGGACACAGCCCAAATGATGATGAACCACCCCAGGTGCACAGACCTACCCATACTACTGCAACAGACCAAGCATCAGTCATAAACTGTCTTCATTTTGTAAAGCAACTGGATCAATGAGGGTTGTAATTTGGTTAAACTAAAAACTCATGTCAGACACCCCTTTATTACTGTTACTGGCTGCAGCTGGGATAATATTATTCACAAACTAATCAAGGTAAAGTCTGCTGTATGTGTCTCTTAAGTAGTTTGAGAGATGACCATGAGAGGCATGCTTACCAACACAACGCTGCATTCAAGTGCACTATATGAAACTTTTTTGCTGTCATTTGGATGTTATTTTAGTTATAAACAGCTCTAACAAGGCTGCCAACTGTTACACTGCACCAAATAGTCATGCACAGACATTTAGAAATAGCCTGATGCTAACCAGAGCTCGTGTCTGCACGGATGGTTCAAACAGTTGTGAGCTAATGGCCTCTGCATTGCAGCGGTTTGGGTGCAGCTGCAGGTGAACTGTACACACCATGAATGCCAGTTATGTCTTTTTCACACATGAGTTTCAGATGGTTCTACTCATTCCTGGCATTCCACTGATCATGACAACCTTTTTACAGGAACTTTACAGATTTCAAGCTGCGTGTCCATGTCCCAACACACTAATATTTCATAGTCTGAAGTGTTAAACAGTGTTGATGTTTTTCTTAGCAAAGTAATGCAGCGGACTTTAACATTTGAAAAATGTGTCCCTGACTGTACTATATTATATTCTCAACACCACTTGTTTTTGTAGCACATAGATTTTCTATATTTTTTTGAAAGTTATGATTTTTCAAATGCTGAAACTGTAGATGTCACTATTTGGAGGTTTGGTCACCCAAATCTGTTTTCAGTGTTACTACCAAATGTAAGAGCAAGGCCATTGTGAAAAATCTCTTAGTATGATAGAGAAAGAAAATTAATTAAATGTATTCTTTTTATTTTTGACTCAAAGAAAACAACAGGTAATGGGTGTAATCCTGCTTTGAGACACAGTTGCACGCAAACACCTGCTTACAATGTCATTAAAAGCTCTTTAGCTGCCGCTGCCCTAGCCACGGCATCCCACTGGGTCCTGACAGATATCAATTGCATTTCCAGAGGCTGCTAGGACCCCCACAGTTAATAATGCCCCACAAGAACAGACCAAGAACCCACAGTGAGCTCTGTCTAAGTGTCCAGTAGGCTGCTTTTCTAAACACCCCCCCAGACAAAGCTCCAGCTGTCCACCTGGGGCTAATATATGTGCTCATTTCAGTACTCATTAAAGGACACTGCATTTTATAAGTCAGGGCTTGTTCTATTGTACTTCTATTATGTCATTACAGGCATGTAAAACCTGCACAATTAGTTTAGGAAAAAAATCTTTAATTCTTTATTGTGACATAATGCCAACAATCCTTTTCCATGCATTACAAATATGAAAGGCAATAAGGAACACTATGGTACACAAGGGCACCGTGAAGAACTAAATAGGTTTTCTTATTGAACCCTGAAAAAGAAATTTCAACTGCTTGCAAACAGCAAACAGAACATACATATATATATATATATGTTCTGTTTGCTGTTTATATATATATATATATATATATAAGGGGTATATAAGGGGTATATAAGGGGTGCACGGTAGCGGAGTGGTTAGCGCTCCCGCTTCACAGCAAGAAGTACCCCGAGTGTACCCCGCCTAAGGCCCAAAGCAGCTGGGATAGGCTCCAGCCACCCGCGACCCCACAAAGTGGGATAAGCGGTAGAAGATGAAATGAAATGAAATATATATATATATATATATATATATATATATATATATATATATATATATATATATATATATATATCACACACAAACAAACATCAACTCAAATCAAAGTTTATTTATACAGAACATTTACAAAAACCTCAGTTGGCTGAAGTACTGTACAGGCAAAACAATACAAATATACAACAAAACACACTTGATAAAAACAAAGTGAAATACATAACCTGCTACAAATAAAATTACTACTCCCCTTCTGACGTTAACAATATAAATATTACGCAGTGTATGGCCACAACACTGTGAAAAGAATCCCACCCTTGATTGACCTGATGTTTGTATTATTTTTTCTTTGCATTTGTCCACACATTAACCATAATAAACCCTGGAAAGCAGAAAGGATGGCAAATGAGTCACAGAGCAAGCACGTCAGTGCAGACAGTCGCGGGCGTACACACACACGGACCCACAGCTGCCCTTGTGACAGTTTTATTATCCAAGTTGGTATGCAACACGACACTCATTTCCCCTAATGATCTCACCCTCTTCCACACCTCAGGACAAGTGAGTGTGGCTGACAAGTGCTGAGAGCTGAGGGGTGGGTGCTGGGGGCATGCAGCAGAGACATGCAGTCTAGATGAGCTCTTTCTCATTTGATCAGTGCTGAATGACTGGAACAGAGGGCTTTCACAAACAGTGGCATTTGTCAGAGATTATAACATGCATACTTAAAAAATAGAGAACAGAATGTTGCAAATGCAAAGTACAAATACAAGCACTAAAGATGTTTGCAATACTACTGATATTTTGTTAAAATATGGTGCAAGGTAAGCACATGTTTCAACCCAGTCTTGCTGCAAGTGGTGACTGATTTTGTAAAAAACAAAAGTTAGAAACAAATGAAGCAGCTCTTGTAACTCAATAACTCCAGGCAGCAATCTCCCACAACAAAGCCATCTCACTTCACTAGAAGAGAAGACATGTGCTCCACAGCCATCTCATTACAGAGCTGCTCAAATATACACGGGTTAAGGGCATGTACTTTGACATGGTCAATAACTTTATTCACAATATTCAAACTGTTAAGTTCATTTTTCGGCTTAACATGATTACATCTCTATAAATGACACAGTGGGTAGACTGACCCAAGTAGTAAAACCAGAAAGCCGTCGCAGTGTTGTTTTAGTGGCTTAGTGGAAGACCTGTGAGTGAGTTAGACAATTGGAGTCAAGTGTGGGAAAGAGGTTCCAGCAAGTAGACTGTTAATAAAACACCTCAAGGATGACAATCGTCTGTAAAATGAAAATGAAAAATACAGAATTACAGTTACTACATTTTGCTTGTAGCCTCTCTATGATAGTTAAACTGACAAGTGTGTGCACTGACCTTCAATTAGGCTATATAATCTCAGTCCACAAAAGCATAGAGAGACTTGTATATTCAATACTATACTGTGTTGAGTGTCTTGCCTCCAGGTCCTGTGTTGATGGTCAATAAACTTCTCCTAGCTAAGACCTCCAGAAAGTCTCCAGCCTTTCTTTCCCATGTGACTCCTCTCAGCTCAAGGGCAGCTCAAATATTCCCTAACAAATTGGCATCACTTGAAAAGGATTCTAAAAACTGCTAATCTGGTAAGTGCACATATATTTTTCTTTTATTAAAGAAGATTGTTGCCTTACCAGGACCAAGCTGGACAAAAAAAGAACCTATGCAATGAATATGTATGAATATGGAACAGTCCCTGAGCTAAACAACTGGTCGCACTTTGATGTAAAAATTACAACTTTGATCTAGTTTTGTTTTTTTTTTGTTTTGTATTCATATAAATCTGGCTAATTTTGGACATTGTTAGGCACAAGTACTGGGCTTTGGTTTGTTTGTTGAATTAATTCACATTAAAGGTTGAACATTTTGGGCATCTTATAGTGTATGCTGTAAGTTCTGTGTTAAGTTTTAAAAGATAAGCGCTAATAGAAGGGTGTATGGTGAGCTCTGTGTAAAGCTTTGAAGGGTAATTTCTGTGTTCAGTATCAGTTTTAAAGGCCACTGTAACTGTCATTTAGGCAGTGTGTACAAGAGTGAAAAATCTGTGGATTCTCTGCAGTTAATACAGGCTGATGTGGAAACCATGGTGGTTTTGCAGTTTTTGTTGTTTCAGTATTTCATAGTGATAACAGTCTGTGAAGTTAAGCAAAATAGATTCTGCCCTCTTTTTTATAATAAGTCTGGGACTATAAACAAAGGAAAAGCATGACAGTTGTTCTGTGAAGGGGTTAAAGGTCCTATATTATACTATTTTGTACATTACACAGTGTATTGTGGATACATTTTTGTCTTTTTGCAACATGAAACACACAATAATTATCTCAAACAAGCTGTTTTGTTAAGCTCCCGCTAGGGCTGGGTCATATCATACACTGAAAAAAACAACAATTCCGGTCCCTTTTAAGTGTTACATGATTTATTTTAACTTATGAAACATATTTGTCATAGTTTGCTAAATCTATGTATAGAATTTAATTCATTACAACAGTTACTGCTTGCATGTAATACAACTATATTTCATTAGGTTAAATGTCCTCTGAATAATTTGTTAATTAGTTAATCTGAAATGGCTTCAAGATGTACTTATTGCACATGCTCATGAAAACACTGCCAGAAATACTGACACAGTTGTCTTTGTTTTTGATGGTGGATGGAGCAACTGACATTACTTTCTCAAAATGTGACACATTTTATTTGGTAAGTAAGCATTTTTAAGTTTCTGTGTATTTTTACTGTATGCCAAGGTCTGTGTTTATTACAATAGAAGCTAGTTATGGCTAATTGCAGCTGTAACCTCAGAAATTGTTGCCATATAGTTCACAAAGCATTGATTTGGTTGCTCCTTACTCTGTAAATTTAGAAGAGTCTGTGTTTGGAAAATCAAATTCTTGAAGAAAAAAATATCACTAGGCACATCTATTTCTACTGCATCCTTGCCTATTGAATGATTTAGTAGCAAGTAAATGTCAATAAAGAAAAACTTAAGTGAGTTTGTGTTGGTTATGGTAAAGACACAAAAATGTAATCTGAACGTTGCTGGGTAAAAAATAGAAAAATAATAGTTGTACATGTTTTTATTGAAAATAAAATAATTTGTGTATTTGTAAATCTGGTGCACAGGGAATGGCGCTGTAACTTATCTGCGTGAATATTGAGTCGCATGTGTGACATCATCAGCATGCGACAGCACTGCCGTGTTCTGTATCGGTGTGCATTATTGTAATGTCATAAATATGCTTAAAGTTGACAGGGAATTAACTTAATAACCATCAAAATTTAGAGGCAATATCTAAAAAGCCTTAACGCTGTAAGATTAAAATAGATAATTATTGTATATTCAAGGATTGATGTAGATTGTCTAATCGTGGCAGTGTGGAGCACGTACCACAATGTTGAAAATATACTGGACATTGTGGCTACATGAATGCTTAGAAGCGTTTAAAAACGTATTGAAACAAACTCTAAACATGAGTTTTGCACATTTGATGAATTAAGATTAGCGGTGAGCTGTGTCTGTGTACTTTTTGAGTCTTTTCATATTTCATTATAATAGCAAGTGGAAGACGCCATTTTGAAGTAAGTTCAAGATCAACTGACGCGGTGAAACGTTTACCCCATTTATTTTTATAATGTTTGTCTTCACTATAGGCCAAACGTGTATATCTTTTTTTTTTTACCACAGGACCATTACACAACTAAAGTTGTCTTTTTAAATCCTGATTTAAATGAAACATTCTAGTTTGGTTAGTGCAAAATGCCATAAAACATTTTAGTTTGGAAATGCATTGTGTAAACATCTCACTGCATAATATGAAATTTGCTTTAAGGTATGTTTAGTATCTTGTTTCTATGCTGTATCTATGTCTTGTATCTATGTTTTTCTGCAAATTAAAAAGTCATCAGATCACAGTATTTTTGTACAGTCACCTGATTTGCTACTAACGTGTTTATTTATTTATTTTTTCATTAGGCCCGAGCCAGCCAAAGTGGCAAGGGCCTATTGAAATCGCTAGAAGTGCGCGAAGCGCACTACACTAAGTGCGCGAAGCGCATTCAAACTAAGTCAATTGACCATTGCCATGCATATGAATGGCCAGTGACGTGCACGTTCCGCTCTTAAAAATCGGCACCAGCGCCGGGTCACGACGGCGAGGGCCGATGATCGCCGCTTGCGGCTATATTTTTTATTGTTTTTATGCCAGTAATAGAAGCATCTTCAGGAAGGCTAGCACCAAGGCATCAAGAGTGATTGGCACCTGAAGGTAAGGGTCTGGTATCCAGAACATAATATTATTGCAGCTTAATGTAGATTTCTGAATTCCAACTTAACATCCAGCTTTGTGTGTAATTTATTAAAAATCAAAATCTATTGAAATCACACATGTAAATATTTTTAGTTGCTTGTCAAATTAAGGTATCTGGGGTCAGAGTGACACAGATCATCATTCTGCTGCTGTGAGTCTGGTCCTGCAACCCAGTGTTGGCACAATTTAATTTGTTGACAGACTGGCTGTCAAACCAGGTAAAAAAATTGTCACAAGCTGATAAGTGAGTGTTTTTGACTCGTGTGTCACTAATGTTTTCCCCCCTACTTTACCTTTGTTGTTTGTGCAGTCGTATGTGGAAGTGCAAAGATTGTGGTGCAGAGGTTTTGAGGCGATCAGAACTATTAAAACACTACAGGCTTATTGTTTGTTTGGGATTGTTCATGTATTTTTAAAACGTGGTTTTTACTTTTTATACACTTGTCAAGGTGCCATAGCAAATCATCAAAACTGTCCAGTATACATGCATTTTGCTGTCACTTATGTGGTTATAGTGAACTTGGAACAGAGCATGAATTTTTTTTGGGCACCTATATTTGGGACATATTGAAGCGGAGCCAGATGCAGAGCCATTTATGTCAAATAATGGTTGTGATCTGTCAGAAGACAATGACTCATTAGATGTTGACTTATCAAATGACCAGTCAGAGTTAATAGAACATAAACTTACTGCGGAGCTTTTGAAACTATTTTTCATGTGCCAAGTGCTGCAGTTGATGAGTTGCTGGAAGAATTTCATTATTTGTTGAGTACAGTGTCTTTGTCCTGCACAGCAAATATAACACAAGACAAGCTGAATAGTTTTTTGTTTTGTTTTTTTACCTCCAGTTGATCAGTCTGTTATTCAAAAACTTGCAGGTGCTCTGTGCAGTGCTAATCCTGTATGTACAACAATTGGCAAAGGCTGCACTCAAAATCCTTTAAGCACAAACAATACTATAAAGATAACTATAAAATTTTTGAACCTATCCTAAATGCCTAAAAAGAGCATTGGGGGAAATACTCATGAGAATAGGAGTGTTCTAAGATTTCATCCATTTTTGGTTGGACACTTGATACCTCCAGATGAGCCAGCCTGGCAGGTCATTTTAGATTTTAAAGATATTGTTGATTTAGTTGTTGCACCAGTTCACACAGAACAGTCAATTGCTTTCCTTTAAGCCAAAATCTTTGAATTCAGAGAAAGAATACAACAGCTGTTCCCTGCTCTAAAGGTGTTGCCAAAGCACCGTTTTGTGGAACATTATCCACTGATAATCCGTTTCTAAGGTCCTCTAGTAGGGTTGTGGACCCTTAAATTGAACTTGGTGCCTTGGTAGACCAGTACCCTCTGACAGATTACAGAGTTGGAAGCAGACGAATGATGACCCTTAAAAGGTTCATCCATATACAAGGTTAGATAATTATTTATGTTGCGTTCCTGTGTTATACCATTTACACTAAGGCTTAGTAAAATAGGATTTTAAAGATTCTTTTTCAGGCCTCTGTTTAAATTTTGCCTTAGATTTTAGAAATAATTGTCAGAAATAGTATGCTAGTGATGTTGGCCTTTAAAGGTCCCATATTATGCTAAATCGACTTTTCTGAGCTTTTAACCATGTTATAACGTTGTTTCTACCTCAAACACATACCCAAAGTTGTGTTTTGTTTCATTCGTGCATGTTTAAGTAATTTATTTAGTTTGAGCCACAGTCCTTTCAACGAGCTGTTTCACGCAATGACGTCAATATGTGAAATAAACCACTCCTCTCCAGGAAGTGCTCCTCCACACTCCTCCTGCCCCTCTCTCCTGCACTGTCAACAAGTGCCGTGCTCTGCAGCTCAGACACAGAGAAGCATCGCTGCTACTGTGTTAGCTTACTTACAGTCAGCAATATGTATTACTAACAAGCATTACTGCATAGCTCTACATATTGCTAGGCTACTTTATTATAGTTCTTTCAATACACTGCACACCAGCTACCTTAGGAGTCTCCAGGCAGCATACATTCTCAACTTCAGTAGGCATTGTACGGTCATTTCCACATGTGCACCGATAAACAGAAGCAGTTAACACGAGCTATGCTACGGGCTACACCATAGAAACATACACAATAAATAGTTTTTCATTTACCAAGCAGAAACGTCTTGTAGAAGCCTTCGAGGTCTTTGTGTTTGCTCATGTTCTTCGAACTCAGAATCAGACTCTGGGTCGAAGATATACGGCTCATTTACTCTCAAAGCTATTGCTGAAAAAGTTATTACTACCATGTACCGTGTTTACTTCAGTCTGTTTCCAGCGTAGCTCGCGTAGCTATAGCGTGATGTCATGAGTGGGCGGAGCCAACACGGGAGAGCTGAGCCTTAAAGTGACAGCGCCAAATCAGACCGTTCACTTTGGACTCACGATGAGAGCTCATCCAAACCGCTTGTATAAGATAAATATTGTGTGTTTCATGTTGCAAAACGTGATATGGTAACCTAAATGTATCCAAAATGCACTATATAATGTTCAAAATAGTATAATATAGGACCTTTAATATGCATGTTCATTTTGAATTTTCAAGCAACAAGAAATTTTTATGTTTTTCTTTATAGATTAAAGGATGGAAACACTTCTGAAACTCAGAGTGATAGTGGATGACAATGACTTTCGAAGACTAGATCTCTATTCGGGAATGCCACAAACCTTGGATAAGTTTCAAAATGCTGTTCGGCAAACATTTGGAATTGACAGAGACTTTCTCATTCAGCATATGGATGCTGACTTCAATAATGAGTTCATGAATATTACATCACTACAAGACATTAAAGACAGACGCACAATCAAGCTTGTGTGCAATAGCACTAAATCAAGTGGACTCTTGTGCTGAATTACTTGGAAGTCCAGTTAGTTTGCCATCAAGTCCCAGTGGGTCCTCATTAAATTCTTCATACACTGATACCACCCTCATTCTTCCATGTTCAAATGACTTAAGATCAAATCTTGGCAAATTCCCAATTCCTTCCTTTCCTTACAATGTGGAGCTGCAGCTGCACCTGCAGCATGGAAATGAAACCTATAGAGAGACTGGCACTAAACTGGTGATTACTCCTGGACTAAAATCCTCCATTTTAGAGAAGTTAACAGAGTATGTTTACGAATACACAGCATATCCACAAACCTACCAAATAGATGAAGTCGCAGAGGTACTTATCCAAAAATATCCCTGTTTGAAAGAACCTTCTGCTGCTTACTGTGGCTTGATGATTAGCCTAAAGTACAAAATGGCAAATTACAGAATAAAGCTAAGAAACATCAGCTGTCCTGAAGTAACTGTAAATGCTTTAAAGACATATCCAGTCAAGACTGCCTCCCAGCAAAGAATGTGAAGAAACCTTAAAAGGCTGAGGTGAACTATTGTCCATCACACCCAGTAGGTGAAACAAAAGAAAACCTAGAGGACTTGAGGGCCCAACTGTTAAATTACGTTGGACAAAGAAACAATACTCCAAATGTTTAAATAGTCTGTACATACCTTCAAATTAATAAATTAAGATAAGCCATCTTAATTTATTAATTTGAAGGTATAAAGCTTAATTAAAAGGCAGACAATTAAAAGCATTTGTGCAAATTTTATTTATACTTTCTTGTGTACTTTCTTGCAGGCTACTAGTAACACTTACCTCAAAAGGGCAGCAGCTCGTAAAGCACTTTGCATTTACCTTGGTGAAGATGAAGGCCACCTCATTCACAACTTTATGGTGAGTTTACAGAAATGTAGTTTCAGTTTCAGTATTTACAACACTTTCACACAAAAATGTTACTAATTTTGTATACACATCTACAGTGCCATGAAAAAGTAGTGATTTCTTTTTTTTTTTTTTTGCACATTTGTCACACTTAAATGTTTCAGATCATCAAATAAACGTAAATATTAGACAAAGGTAACTCAAGTAAACACAAAATTTGACCTAATAACTGGTTGTGCCGCCCTCAGCAGCAATTACTACAATAAAATGTTTGTAACAACTGGCACTGAATCTTTCACATCACTGTGGAGGAATTTGGGCCCACTCTTCTTTGCAGAATTGTTTTAATTCAGCCACACTGGAGGATTTTTGAGCATGAACCGCCTTTTTAAGGACCATGCCACAGCATTTCAATCGGATTTTAGTCCTGTGACGGGCCATTCCAAAACCTTAATTTTGTTTATTTGAAGCCATTCAGAGCCGGACTTTCTGGTGTGTTTTGGATCATTGTCTCAAGTGCGCTACAGCTAGAAGTCAGGAGCTGATGGACAGACATTCTCCTTAAAGAGTAACTCAACCCTAAAACAACTTTTTTTTAGCTGATGGTGTGTATAAATTGGGCTTTAGTAATACAGTTTATAGTTTATAGTCCTATTTTTGACAAAATTTGAAAAATCCGTCTAATTCCATAAATATGGTGTAAAACACATGTAAACCCGCATGAGTGCTGCCCTCCTCAGGTTAAACGCTGCCGACCGTACTTCCTGATCATGATGACGTCATGATGTAAGGTAACCACACCTTTGTAGCAGGTAACCACACCTGTGGTACAGCCCTCAGTACAAGCTCACGCCTCCAGAGGTGGTCTCTGTCAGAACGGGGTCACTGCAGCGACTGAACAAGGTCACACAGAGCGACACACGCACGGATGAAAAAAAGAAAAAACGCGAGCAGTGTTTAGAGATAGACTCACTCATTTTTTAGATCAACAGGGACACATATTTTGGGTCACGCTGCCGCTGGCTCCTGTCTGTTATTTTGCTCTGTTCATGTCGTAACAACTTTAGAAGAACAAGCTCCGTAGTTTATGATGTGTTCAAGTGCTCACACACAGCGTTGTTGCAGAGTAAACGATATGTTCTTTGTTTGTTGATGTCATGTGTTTTAACTCCTAAAGACAGTGTGTTACCGTTGATTTTTATTTATGTCTCAATGATTACTGAGTAAATCAGCCAGGCATATTAGCATTAAACGCTACAAACAAGTCAGGTTTAACGTTACCTTCTTTTCTTGTTCTTCTTTTTTTTTTTAAACAAAGTCTTAATGCTGTTAAATACAAGTTCACATAAATGCAGCATTAGTCTGAGCGGAGCGCTGCAGACACTGTACTTTCTCTGTAAAGAATAGTGTTCACCATATCTACATCAAAATTAATCTAAAGCAATCTTTATTGTTATTATTATTATTATTATTATCAGTCTATGCTTTGTACATTAGCCTAAATGCCAAAGTTACTCTACCATCACGGGACCCGTTTTCTATAAAAATGCCTCGTCAGTCAGTGCCTCGGGCTGAGACTGGGCTTTGAATTGTTCTGGCTCAGGCCTGGTGTCCATAGAGAAACCAAGTCCCTCCAGCTCAGATGAAAGAGGAGAATAAAGAGGGACCGCTCCGTCGCAAAGATACTTGTGCCAATCTGACATCTGTCAATCAATCAGTCTCTGTGGGTCTCAGGTACACGCCCCTCACTTAGCCTCGCCCTCAGCTCGTCCCCTCTGTCTCTGCTGGGCTCTGCCCACTTTTCCAAGACTTTTCAAATTTCGTCGGTGGGTGGAGTTAAGGGGTTTAGTTACTCTTTAAGGATTTTTTGGCGGTTACTTTTACTCCAGATGTACTGGGACACACAGCTTCCAAAAAGTTCAACTTTTGTCTTGTCAGTCCACAGAATCTTTTCCCCAAAGTCTTGGGGATCATCAAGATGTTTTTGGGCAAAAGTGAGATGAGCCTTTATGTTCTTTTTGGTCAGTACTGTTTTTTGCCTTGGAACTCTGCCATGGATGCCATTTTTGTCTTTTTCTTATGATTGAGACATGAACTCTGACCATAACTGGGACAAGTGAGGCCTTCAGTTTTTAAGGTGTTGTGGGCTCTTTGAGACCTTTTGGATGAGTCGTTGCTGCGCTCTTGGGGCTATTTTGATAGGCCGGCCACTCCTGGGAAGGTTCACCATTTTCGCCATTTGTGGATAATTGTTCTCACAGTAGATAGAGTCCCAAAGCTTTAGAAATGCCTCTGTAACCCTTTCCAGACTGATAGATGTCAATTACTTTGACTCTTTTACTCTTCTGTCAACTCATGATTTAACAAGTGGGCCAAGTGCCTTTTCACATAGGGCTAGTTAGATTTGTGTAGTTTTTTTCCCCTTAATAAATAAAATCATCTTTTTGTGTTTACTTGAGTTATCTTTGTCTGATATTTAAATTTATTTGATGATCTGAAACATTTAATTGTGACAAATGTGTAAAAGAATGAGAAACCAGGATAACCATGGTACTTTTTCATGGCACTGTATATTGTTTCATCAGTGGTGTTGTGAGATCCAAGCCACTGGTGAAATTTAGAGTACCAGGCAAATGAGTTTGTTGAATTAAAACTGCAGTAGTGGAAAAAACCCAACTTTGACTGTTACCTATCCAAAAAGGTGATAGTGGACCCAGTCACTCATTGTCAAGAGGGATTTTTATTGGATTTATGGCAAATACACACCCAATTTATGTGTAATGTTTTACTGATTGTTCAGGCTGTATTTAGGTCTGAGCCAGTGATAGGTGGGCCTATTAAAACTGTTAACATTGGTTATTATTCGAATTTGAGATTTCCAAAAAATAGCTTGAATGTAGTATACTTTTGCCATTATGCTGTAGCTTAGCTTGCTACATCTCTCTTGGGGGTAGCTTTAGTGTAGTGAAGCATGTTTGTCACATGTGCTGCTTTAAAAACATCCTCATGTCTATGGCCGTAAAACATCAGTTTATGATGTCCTATCACCTAGAGTCATCCACAGTTGAAAAGTCTAGGCTAACTGTCTTATCTCTCTCAAATGTCACTATTGATATTTTGCATCCAGATGTACAAAAGGCTCTTAAGCTTAAATACCCTGATACAACCCATGTTCAGCTCACAACCAGTGCATTTGGCAATTGAGTTAACTACATGGTTGGCATGATCGTTGTACATGGCTGTTATGTCCTTTGTTAAATAACAGACATTTTTAGAATAAGACAATCAAATGAGACACTGAGTCAATGGTTGCAATGATAGTGCATGGCTTTTATTTTTGAGCCAAAACACAAAAGTGACAAAATGTGTGGAGTGGAGGGAGGATGACTCAACGGTTGTGTCAAATCAAAGAACCAAATAAAACAAAACAGGGCCTAACTGCAAAACTAGTCTGAACCAAAACAACAGGAAATTAAATGGTCTGCTTATCTAAAAAAGTGACTCTTAATCAAAAAATACAATGGTGGCAACAACCAATAACCTAGTGTGACTTAAACATAAAGTAACTACGTGCTGTAAATGTATAGGGCACACTTTACCCCTGCCAACCTGCTGACCAAGATAGAGCACAGTGCCTTGTCCAAATTCACATTTAACAAGAGAAGTTAAAGAGGCAGCAGGCAAGTGTAGCTGAGTGTAGCTATGTGGTCAGTCCAGTCATTAGAATACACAACAATGTCATCAAGATATGCTCTGCAGTTTGTCACATCTCCCAGTGCTTTATTTACCAACCTCTGAAAAGTAGCTGGAGCATTACATAAGCCAAATGGCATGACAGTATACTGGAGAAAATGGTCAGGAGTCACAAAAGCTGAAATCTCAGTGGCACGCTGGGTAAGTGGAACTTGCCAGTATCCTTTTAACATGTCAAGTTTACTCACGTATGTTGCAGGACCAATTTCATTGATACAATCATCTATCAGAAGCAAAGGATGTGCATCAGGGACTGTCACAGCATTGACCTTTCGTAAGTCCGTACAAAATCTGACGCTTCCATCAGCTTTCATATCGAGGAGACAAGGAGAACTCCAGGGACTGGAACTGGAAACAGCAAACCCATGTTGCAACAAGTACTCCACTTGTCTTTTCATCACTTCCCTCTTACCAGGGTTAACACAATAAGCATGTTGCTTGATTGGTTAGGGGCTAGTTAGAATAACATCATGATGTATGACTGAAGTTTGTGAGAGGATGTAAGCAAACAGAGTGGGGAAGTCCATTATAATTTATGTGATGTCAGCACGGTGGTCATCAGCCAGATGAGATAAAAAGTTAGACAAATCAGCCAAGATCTCACCATTACTTAACCTCACCCCTTGAGGTGTAGCATTCCGCAGGACTAGACCATCATCGCCATCTGTGGCGCTCACCTTGGTGAAGGAAGGAGTTTCTTCTCTATAACATAAGGACCAGAAAATTTAGTAGAGAGAGAAGAACTATAGGCTATAGGCTGGAGAGCAGGAACTTGGTCACCTGGCTGGAATGAATGCACAACTGCTTTTCTGTCAAAGTGCTGTTTCATTTTCTTTGGAGAACATGTTAGAGCCTCTTTAGCTAAAGAACAAGCCAGTTTTTGATGCTCTCTGAGCTTGGCAACATACTCAGGGAATCTTTTGACAGTTTTTTCAGAGGTAACCAACTGCTCTTTAAGGATTTTTAAAGGACCTCTGACTTCATGTCCAAACACTAGTTGAGCTGGGCTGAAGCCTATGGACTCCTGTACAGCTTCACAAGCAGCAAACAACACCAGTGGCACACTGTCATTCCAGTCTTTCTGTGATTCAGAACAATGTTTTCTTAGCATGGATTTCATAGTTTGATGGAACCTCTCTAGAGCCCCTTGGCTTTCAGTATGATATGGACTGAAGGTCACATGAATGATTCCCAAGCTTTTAAGAGCATGAGCTAAGACTTTGGATTTAAAGTTTGTGCCCTGGTCTGTTTGAATTACTTTGGGCAGACCAAAGGTGGAAAAGAACTTTACCAAAGCCTTGGCGATGACTGGAGATGTGATTTTCTGCAGTGGGATGGCTTCAGGATACCTAGTGAAGGCACACATAATAGGCAGAAGAAACTAATTTCCAGTTTTACTCTTTGGCAATGGTCCCACACAATCAACAATGACTTTTTAAAAAGGTTCCCCCACCACTGGTATAAGACAGAGTGGTGCAGGAGGAATCACCTGGTTAGGCTTTCCTGCCATTTGACAAACATGACATGTACGACAGTACTGAACAACATCAGATTTGAGTCCAGGCCAGAAAAAATGTTAAAGGACTCTGTCATAAGTTTTTGCAACCCCCATGTGTCCAGACCAGGGGTGGTCATGGGCTAAGGACAGAACTTGAGCACGATAGACTGTGGGCACCACAACTTGATATGTGACACTTTCACCTTCATTCACAGAGACATCACTGTTCCAACGACACATAAGTAGTCCATCATCCAGCACGTATGACACTTTATGTTCCTTGTCCCCTTCCTGGCAATGAACAGAGGAGAAACATTTTGAAAGTGTATGGTCACCTCTTTGTGCTAAGATTAATTAATTTCTGGTGGCCGGCAGTTTTGCAGCATCCAGATCAGGAGCAGTTTGGCCTTTTGGATCTTTATAAAGCACTGCCTTTGTTGTTCTTTTTCTCCATAGGTATTCGATCAGGACCAGAACTCATTGGGCTTGTGACTCTCTCTGCTTGTGAAGAAGACATAAAGACATGTTTGTGAGTTAACACAAATTCATCGGCCAAGACAGCTACTTTAGACAATGAAGTCACCTTCTGTTCATTCAAAAAGACAACCATCCTCTCTGGTCTCATTCAAATTCTACAAATGCCTGGCCACTAGCCTTCTTATGGTTTCAAAATTTTTGCCTATAAGCCTCTGGGATGAGTTCATAGGCACGCAAAATGGACTCTTTCAGTATATGATAGTGCAGACTATCCTCAAGAGAAAGAGAAGACGCCACCTCTTGGGCTTTACCCACTTGTTTGCACTGAAGTAGTATAGGCCACATGTCTTTAGGCCAGTCAAGAGCTGTAGCAATTCTCTCAAATGCACTAAAATATGCATCAACCTCAGTTTCACAAAATGTGGAGACTAATGCCATGTTTTTACTGACATCAAAACCTTGCTTTGTAGAGGCTGATTGAGAAGCTGCTGAATGTTCGGACTTATGTGATGTGGTCGTTGCAGATGAGATTCTCAGAGCTTCAATCTCAAGTTCTCTAAACTTTATTTCCTTTTCAGCTTGTATCTCCAATTTCCGTACCTGTAGTGTCCTTGACCTTCTCCTCTGCTTCAAGCTGAGGACAGGCAAGACAAAGTTTCAGCTTTAGCACTAGCACTGGCTCCAACTCCATGTGCATCTGGGGAGAAAGGCTCAAAACGAGGCAAAGTTACAGGAGGATTCTCCCTTTCCTCCCTGGCTTCCACAGGAGCTACTGTAACTTCCTCTACCTTTGCATCAGGGACACAAGTAGGACTTTGCTCAACATCTAGTTGACTAGAATCATTATCAGAAGATTCACTATGTGTGTCTATCGGGTTTAAGTCAAAAGGAATAAGAATTTTTAGCTCTGTCAGTTTTTCTGACCTTGTTTTTGATTTCTCTTTTAACAGATTGTACATCTGTACATTAATGTTATAGTGTGCTGCAATACACAATAAATCATCCTTACGACACTTCTCAATTTGTTCAAGACAAACCCCATTTTCCTTTTCTCTCTTATTTTTGAGCCAAAACACAAAAGTGACAAAATGTGTGGAGTGGAGGGAGGATGACTCAACGGTTGTGCCAAATCAAAGAACCAAATAAAACAAAACAGGGCCTATCTGCAAAACTAGCGTGAAACAAAACAACAGGAAATTAAAGGCCTGGTCTGCTTATCTAAAAAAGTGACTCTTACTCAAAAAATACAATGGTGGCAACAACCAATAAACCCATGTGACTTAAACATAAAGTAACTACGTGCTGTGAATGTATAGGGCCCAATCACCTGCCAACCTCCCAACCGCTATGGGTATACAGCATCAAACACAATGCAACAAACACAAAGAGAGAGAGAGTGATGCTTCTTGTCTCCGCTTTTAAAGTTTTGGCTCAGGCCTTCATTGGTTAATCCTCGACCTGCAGCAGCCAATCAGTTGGTCAGACTCCCAGGTCCCGCCCACAGCACCTGAGTTGAAAAATTATGTATACATTTCCACATAGTGCGACTGAGTATAAGGAGCAGGACTCAAAATCAAATTAGAAAATTAGCTTTGTGCATATTGCGTAAAAAAAAATGTCATCACACTGGCTAATTCTTAAACTATGGGTAGTATTTATTTTTTGTTGTTAAAATGTATTTTAGGGTTTAATGATGCTGTACATTTCAAACAATAGGAGGATCACGCCAGCGGAGACCTAATGTGGTCTCCCCAAAAGAGGTAAACTTGCGCTGCAGCTGGATTCTCGCAAGATTTGGGAGTTTCCAAACTCACGTAAATCCATCTTGTTGTTGCTTGAGTCGGCGAACCATGGGCTCACCGGACTCTTGTGACTAATGATGTGGAAGCACAGAACAGGAAGAGGTTGGTTTTTAATTTGACGAAAGCAACTAGAGGTGCCAGTGCCCTCTTCTCCTCTTTGTTTTCAACATTGCTACGCCAAAAGACTGCGTTGACGGTGCTATCGAATCAGTTTTATCATCCCACTCCAACTCCTCTCTGTCCATGTGGAGACATGCTCAAATACACCTGCTGTTGATGAGGTACAGTATATAACAGAGTCGAAGCAATATTTTACAAGTTTCTGTTTATGTGTATTGTTTTATTTTTTTTTACCTACCACAAGATGGAGGACAATACAGCAGTGAGTTATTAACACATCTTAAGTCATCATACTACCTATACCCTAATTATTTTTAAGCATATTGTTAATTTCACAGGTAACCAATAATGCTGTGGACTCTGGTGTCATGGTGAGTCCGCCTTCACCTGTTTGCCGCTGTGTTCCTGCTCTGCTGCGCTTGGTTCCTGTCTCTTTGGTGGGCGCTCACCACGTGTCTGCACTGACCACGTCTTCTGCCTCTTCACCTGTGAGTCGCCTCGCCCGTGAGTGCGCCTTCACCTGCCGCTGTGTTTCTGCTCTGAAGCGCTCTGCTCTCGTCTCTGCGAGGTGTCACCCACATGTTTATGAGAGGGAGCCAAAGAACACACCCCTGAACATTAACCTCCGCTCCAGTTCAGTCTAGTCCTTAATTAAGTTTGTAGAACTGCTTCCTCCGAGTACTGTGTTGTGCATTTGGGTCCTGGTTTTACTCATCACAGTACGATCTGGCCAAAGATGGACGCAGCCAACCCCGGTACATTGGAGAGACGGTTTCTGCCATTGAGGCTGCCATTCTTCAGCTTGAGGCCCTTATGTCTGCCACCTCCACAGCTGCCAGTGCTGCTGCTACTCAGCAGGAGCAAGCTATTAATGCCCTTGCAACTCAAGCCAAGCAAATAACAGCCCTTCTGACATCTCAAGCCACACCTCCAGCTTCTGGCCCAGCCCCAGTGTCTGTTCCTGCCCCAGCACCAGCCAGAGAGCCAGAACGCTATGCGGGAGAGCCAAAAGGGTGTAATGCCTATTTAACTAACTGCTCAATTTTCTTGACTCTGCAACCCCACACTTATGCCTCAGAGACATCCATGGTGGCTTTTACCATTAATCATCTGACCAGGGAGAGCAGTTTTGTGGGGAACAGCAAAGTGTGAGAAGAGGTCATCAGCCTGTTCATCTTTCCAAGCCTTTTCTGAAGAACTGAGGAAGGTCTTTGCTCTGGGCAGCAGTGGGCCAGAAGCGGTGCATGGTCTTTTGATAATAAAACAAGGCAGTTGCTTTGTTGCTGATTTCTCGCCTTCTGTCTGATAAAAGCAAAGGCTGATCAGTAAGAAGGGAAGTACTGGTGAGCCGAACCCCCACCTCACTCCCCCCTGCTCGTCCCTTGATTCATGCCAAACTGCTGCTTCCTTCTGACCATCTCGGCCTTCATAGACTCTGGGGCTGACGCCAGCTTCATGGACGCTGCACTGGCTTTTCAGCTGGGTTTGTCCTGCGTGCTCCTGCCTAGACCCATTCCTGCTAATGCCCCCCTCCCCACCGACCCCTATGACTGTTCCATTGAACTGTGTTATGACCCCTACAGTTGGCTTCTATACAATGTAGCCCTGTTTAGTGTTGCTGCTGGTTCTCTCCTCCATTTCAGGTCTCAGCCAATCAAGACAAGACCACTGATTGGAGGAGCTGCACCTGGCTGTGGGCGGGGCCCATTACTTTAAAAGCTGCCTTGTTCAGACCCATCTCCCTCTCTCACCTCGCTGCCAGAGCTTTGTTTTGTTTTTTGTTTGGTTCGCTTGACTTTCACACTCATGCACTGATCTACACGTTAACAACTTTAGTACTTAGTTAATTTTAATAAAAATATGTTTCTTACACCTTTTAAAACATGTGTGGTCTCCCTCCTTGTCCGAACCCTGAGCCAGTTCGTGACAAATGGGGGCTCGTCCGGGATCGCTTGGGGCCATTGGTATGTCTTGATTTGTTTGTATGTTTCTGAAAGAAACTTTGGGCCTATGTGATGTGAGGGTTTATCTGCTCACCATAGTTTGGTAAGTCTAAGCATATGCTAACTTGGATGTTGTTTTGGGAGATTCGCACATGTGTTTGTAGAATTTGAGAGAGCTTTGGTCACTGCTCATTAGACGCTCATTAGATACTCAGTTAGGTCCAGTTTTGTGTCCATGGTCATGGTTTGTGGTGGCCATTTGTTTAGCCTTTGTTTTGGAGTCTTTCCCTCAGGTAGGCTTATCCCACTGGTTCTACTTAGGGAGCCAGTGTGGTCTGGGGTTATGTGACTGTGAAAGTGGCTAGAGCTACATGCTCGGGTTCACGTCCGTGGGGTCCTGAGGGTGGCTGCGTAGCAGGAGCCTTTCAGTCCCACTGGTTTTTGTGATTAAATATCCTCCCGCCGGTAACAGCCCGAAGACTAGGGTTGAGTTAGACAGTGGGGCCTATCTTTGTTAGTGGGGGATTGGACTCAATTTGTTATGGCTATTGTGTTTGACTGGAACCTTTGGTTTTATCTGAGTTTGGTTTCGCTAAGTTATTCATACTTAGGAGCTATCTGTAGCTTTTGTTTCTTGAGCACTGATTTTGATTTTTGATATTTGGAAGGTGTGAAGTAAACAACAGTTGTGTGCTGTTAACTTAAGCTTGGTGAGAGATGGTGGGTGTCACAACGACTTTGACTTTTGACCAACTTCATTTCAAGGTTCCAATGTTGGCACCATTGTAGCATTGGAGTGAATGGTTGTCTTTTGCTGTGGAAACAAATAAGGAGAAATGGGCATTTCTGAAAACCTGTTAAGGCAGTTAATGTGTCCTGGGGTCTGGAAGGCCTTGCCTTTATGTTTAAAAACAGACCCAGTTGAGTCTTTGTCTGCCCTCCAACAGTTTTGGTCCCTCTTGTTGTTTTTACTGATTGCCATATTATTGGGCTTATTTCTGAGCAACTTGTCACATCATTAACATGGACACCCATTTTCTTCACCGGTATTTCTCTTAAAGAAGCTCCTTGGTACCAGGTTGCAGAGAAATTAAACCACTTGGTGAGTGTACGATTGTGTGCTCCACTATTAAAAGTTCCCAGAATGTATTTGTAAAACTTGGCAATTAAGTAATGTTCCGGGGTCATTGGTACAGTTTTACGAAAAACCTCTTTTGGTTTTTCGTCTTAAGGGGGAGGGTGTTATGACCCCTACAGTTGGCTTCTATACAATGTAGCCCTGTTTAGTGTTGCTGCTGGTTCTCTCCTCCATTTCAGGTCTCAGCCAATCAAGACAAGACCACTGATTGGAGGAGCTGCACCTGGCTGTGGGCGGGGCCCATTACTTTAAAAGCTGCCTTGTTCAGACCCATCTCCCTCTCTCACCTCGCTGCCAGAGCTTTGTTTTGTTTTTTGTTTGGTTCGCTTGACTTTCACACTCATGCGCTTGCTGACACCACTGATCTACACGTTAACAACTTTAGTACTTAGTTAATTTTAATAAAAATATGTTTCTTACACCTTTTAAAACATGTGTGGTCTCCCTCCTTGTCCGAACCCTGAGCCAGTTCGTGACAAACTGCTTCCAGGTACTTCACCTCCAAAGGGGCGTCTGTATTTACTTTCGAGTACAGAGGAAAAAATAATGGAAAGCTACATCAACAAGGCCTTGGCAGCTGGTCTCATCTGCCCATCCTCGTCACCTGCTGGCGCAGGGTTCTTCTTCATTGACAATAAGGATAAGTCTCTCCGGCCCTGCATTGATTATCATGGCTTAAATGAGATTACTGTGAAGAACAGGTACCCGCTTCCCCTGATATCCACAGACTTTGACCTTCTCCAGGGAGCTTCAGTCTTCACTAAGTGAAACCTACGCAGTGCCTATCATTTCATCCGCATCCGTGAGGGGGGCGAGTGGAAGACGGCCTGTAACAGCCCAAATGGCCATTATGAGTACCTCGTCATACCCTTTGGCCTTACCACCCTCCACCCATGTTCCAAGCTCTTGTGAATGATGTTCTTCGAGACATGTTAAACAATCATGTGTTTGTCTACCTCTTAATCTTCTCAAAGACCCAAGATGAACATGTCCAGCATGTCCAGTCAGTGCTTCAGAAGCACTCTAGAACTCACTCGAGAACTCACTTTATGTCGAAGCTGAGAAGTGTGAGTTCCATTTTAGCACCGTGTCATTCCTGGGCTTTGTGATCTCAATGGGCAATGTCAAGATGAATCCTGACAAGATATCAGCAGTCACTGACTGGCCCATACCCACCAACAGACGGCAGCTCCAAAGGTATCTTGGCTTCACTAATTTCTACAGATGCTTCATCAGAGGATACAGCTCATTGGGCCCTCTTCTTCAGTCGTTTCTGTTTCACCCTGTCCTACCGCCCAGGTTCCCGGAATCAAAAGCAAGGCGCCCTCTCCAGAAAGTTCCTGACAGAAGAAGACCCCTCCAAGGTTGAAGAACCGATCCTCTCTCCTTCCCATCTCATCGCTCCAGTGACCTGGAACATTGAGGAGAGGGTCAAGACAGCCATCATTTATAAGCCTGGCCCAAGTTCCTGTCCTGATGGCCTTCTGTACATTCTTGAGTCTCTACGCTCTGAGGTGTTGCAATGGGGCCACTACTCAAAGCTGACCTGCCATCCTGGCACCTTGAGGACTCTGAACTTCCTGCAGCAGCGGTTTTGATGGGTAGCCATGGAAGATGACATTAAGAAGTTTGTTGCTGCTTGTGCCAAATGCAGCACACAAAAGTCATCTTACCAGGCTCCAGCGGGACTCTTACAACTAGGGTGACCACCTGTCCCGCTTTTGGTTGTACTGCACAGCCATTGGAGCTTTTGTCCCGCGTCCCATGTATTAAGATAATGTCCCGCCTTATCATTAAAATGGTCATTGTTGAAAACACACATGCGATATCTGTCTGCCTGCGTTCGTGCCATAGCAAACTTTTTTGCGTTTGTCCAATGAATGCTTGAGAAGGGAGTACTGTATTGATGTCATTCGTTTTATAGGCTGTGTCATGCGTCAATCAAATTAGACGATTTTGGGGGTGGGGGGGTGGGGGCAGGAACACAAATACAAGCCAGCAAGTACTGAGGGACGAGGCAATGGTGGAGGGAGAAACACTACAGAGAGCATGAAAAGAATGGCCAACGAGGCAAAAAGAAAGAGAACGTGCAGGTACAAAAGGGAGTGGACAGAAATATATTCGTGGGTGCTGCCAGTGGAGGGAGAGAGTGAAAGGGCGCTTTGCAACCTCTGTAAATCCAGCTTCTCCGTTGCTCACGGAGGTGAACATGACTTAAAACGGCACAGCGCACGTGAGGCTCACCGGAAAAGGGAACGTCAGCAAGAAACCTCAAAAGCAGTGCAGTCAGTGGTTACTGAGAGACAGTCAAGAAAAGAATTTTCCATTTTTTTCAGTTCTCACGTTTTTTTTAATTTTATTTTATTTTTTAATGAAAATAGCATATCAAATGCTTTAAAGAATGACATTACAGATTTAAAGTTAAGTTATAAAGGTTTCTGGCAAACTATCATAGTTGAACTTTAATTTATTGAGTCCGTCCCACCATGTCCCACCAAATCACACTATGTGTCCCTCTTTTTGGCTTTTTTGAGGTGGTCACCCTACTTATGACCTCTCCCTGTTCCACACCGTCCATGGTCCCATATAGCCTTGAATTTCATCACCAGACAGCAGAACTCCTCCTTCATGTTTTTCGTCTACATGGGCTACCAGAAGACATCTTTTCGGATTGTGGCCCCCAGTTCACCGCTGCCTACTGGCAAGAATTCTGCTCTTTGCTTGGGGCTTATGTGAGCCTCTCTGGCTTCCACCCCCCGACTAATGGCCAGACTGAGAGGCTTAACCAAGAGCTGGAGTCTGCCCTGCGTTGTGTCATCTCTTCAGAGCCATCATCCTGGTCCAAAACAACTTCTCTGGGTACATGGGTAATATGCACATAACACCCTCATAACACCCTGTACCGCTATGGGTATGTCTCCATTCCAGTGTGCCTATGGGTATTCCCCAACCAAGAGAAGGAGGCTCTTGTCCCATCTGTCCAGGCTTATGTACGCCGCTGCAAAAGAACCTGGACCAGGACTCTGTCAGCCCTGCTCCGTTCATCTGCCCACTATGCCACAGCAGCCAACTGTCGCTGGACCATGGCTCCGAACTACCAACCGGGACAAAGAGTGTGGCTTTCCACCCACGATTTACCCCTGTGTGGAGTATCGGATGTTGGCGTCTCCGTTCGTCGGCCCATTCGTCATCCAGAAAGTGGTCAATCCAAAAGCTGTCCAGCTCTAGCTTCCTCTTCCATGAAGAACCACCCCACCTTCCACATTTCCAAGCTGAAGCCAGTAGGCTCAGGCTTACTTACCATCTCCTGCAGGTGTACTCAGACACTGCCAGAGGGAGCCAAAGACCACATCCCTGAACATTGACCTCTGCTCCAGTTCAGTCCAGTCCTTAATAAAGTCGAACTGCGTCCTCAGAGTACTTTGTTGTGCATTTGGGTCCTGGTTTTACTCATCACACAGGGCAGGTGTATGTATGCAGCTAATTTTTGTTAGTAAATGTAAGGAATTAATTCAAAATCATACTTAATTTTTAATTCACTTTATGGATCTCCAGTTCTTTGCTGGCATAGACGAGAAAGTAACCAATATATATATATATACCATACTTTGATGCGTAATGGAACTTGGCGTTGGGTTGCTCGGCTTATTGGTTAGTTATATTGTTGTATGTCATCATACAACCCATACCATTAGTACTATTGAGCTATTTTGTTATTTTACAGATATTTGTTAATCCTATGGAATCTGCTGTCAGTGTAAGTGAATATCAGAGCTGCATAAGTGTTCTTATCACTCATGTAATATAAATGTAATGTTTTTTTTCCTTTAGGTTTCCAGTTCTCCAGTGGCTTCTGAGATTACTGGAAGAACGTGACAGGGCTTATTATAAAACAGGGGCCACCAACACTGTGCCCGCGGGCACCAGGTCCATATGAGTCGCCTGCCTGAAAACGAAAATATTGTGTGTGTGTGGGGAATGTTTTATGTATACATGAACTCCGACCTAGTCTGGTTAAAAGGTCAGTTGTGTACGGGAGATAAGCTTGAGGGTGCTGCTAAGACAAGTAGCTGGATGTGATTTATACCCCCAAAAACATGGCAGAAAAAAGAAAGAAAACTTATCATTTTCAAAGTGAATAGGAGGAAGAGTTCTTTTTTACGACTGTGAAAGAAAAATGTGTGTGTCTCATTTGCGGGGCAAATGTGGCAACGGCAAAGTGGTACAATGTGGAGAGACACTTTAGTACGTGTCACAAAAGCTACCATGCTAACTACCCACAAGCCTGTGAGTTAAAGGCAGCTATGGACAAACAGCAGTCTTTTTTTCAAGAGGCCAATTTATGTATGTAGTGAATGAAGACATGAAGGAAGTTTTGAAGTGGAACTTTTAAGGTTGAAAATGCTAACGACAAAACACACAACTTACGCCAATAGATGCCATTGTGGTCTGTGGATACACTGGGAAGGTCCACAGCGATTGCAAAAAGGCCATTATTGAGTAAGTTAAGTAAATTTAATATGAGGGTGAGGTAAACAACTCTTTGATCATTAGAGCAATCAGTCTTCATTCACTAAGGCTAATACCGATGTTAAGTCAATTTTGT
Source organism: Rhyacichthys aspro (assembly GCA_036850595.1). Lineage (NCBI taxonomy): Eukaryota > Metazoa > Chordata > Actinopteri > Gobiiformes > Rhyacichthyidae > Rhyacichthys > Rhyacichthys aspro. Next base: position 721,998 of record CM072154.1, read on the forward strand.
CAAGGAATGGTCATCTATGGTTTCAATGAGGTGTTGCTACAACACTATGAAATGCTACAGCAGCTCTTTTTTTTCCAGGAAACCTTAAAGAGGTATGGTAATTCTATGTGTAAATCTCAGCAACAAATGGTTAATGGATCAACACAAGCAACAAAATTCAGTCAAAATAGAACAGGTGAGCTGAAATAGGCAAACAAAGAATGCCCTCTACTTGGGAACATAAATAATCACACACTTCAACAACATAATAGGGGGCAGATTATTATACTTTACAAAAAGCCATTACTCAGATCTTCACAAAATGTTTAAATCATGTGTACAGATTTTTGTCAAACATAGAATTTGCTCATTATACACATCAGTGCCTACAGAAATCATCATATCATATATCTTTTAAATCAGAGTGTAGCTCAAGTAACCTAAACTTTTTGGATGTTGCTCTGGTAATTTATGTAGCTGAGGTTGTTAAGCAGTTTTAGCTGCTTTAAGATGTTGATATTTTATGTGTTTTTAGACTGTCCCTTTTTGTAAGCAACATAAACAGTTATGTTCATAATAATAGCAGTGTGTTTAAAAAAGTGAGTAAAGCTCAAAATCCTTAGCTTTTGTTTTCATACAAGCAAAAGCATTGGGAACACTGCACATCTATTCCAAATCAAAACATGAATGGAAAAATGATCAAATCTAAAAGAAAGTAAAGACATTGGAACATTAGACTGTTCAAAAAATAGCAGTGTCTGCATTTTTCTTTACAAACTCAAACATTTGCTGTTTAAACTGAAAAATTCTTTAGATTCATCTTTCCTGTGAATCACTAAACTATGACTCATGAATATAATATGCATGTTTAAATCAACCCACCACGCACAAATTCCTGCTCGTGATCCGAACAGAGGTTATAAAGACATACAGTAATGAAAATGTCTGTATTCAACTACAAAACATAAAACCTTAAGTGATACTCAAAATACACTACAGCAAGCAATAGTGTTATACCACTACTCTGTTGCATTGTTACACTTAAAAAAATTTAAACTCACACTGGTTGTCTGAGGAGGCTCAAATCAGTTATGGTTTGAGTAACAAAGGGTATGCAAAAAAAAAACAAACGTATAAATCGATGAAACACAAACAGTAGTTACTTGCTGTTACATTTACAATTATAAAAAAAATATTCTGACAAACAACGCCTCTCGACCATATTAATCTGTGCATTCACATCCCCGAAATGGTGCTCAGGTGTGAGAAATCGCTAGGGATAAGATGCTAGATGTTATATTATGACCAGTATATGAGCTTGCCTTATGCCATATGAGCTTAGGCGCAGTATAAATGTATTGTCTTTATAGTGTTGCGCTGCTCCACTAAGCTAGGCTACTTCAACAACACCGGATGTTTTGTAAACAAACCACGGCCAACGTGTGAAAGCTTGTGTTCTCCACAACCTCTCTGATAAACAGAACGAGCCCCAAAGCATAATTACTGAATATTACTACTGCTGTCGATATCAGCGCATTCCTAGTAATCAGGGTTGCACTGTACTGAATAATGTATGACAAACTTAAGCATTTTATCTACAGTTAGCAAACTCATCGTACATATGATTACGTGATGTTTGTATTTGTAGAATTTCACATCGAGAGCGCAGCAACTGAGCAACTTCATGCTCGGAGCAGAGAACGTTCACTTGTGTATGTGTGTTATTTTCTCACACAGCTTTCAAAGTGTGCTACTATGAGTTACTTACATGTGTGAATTAAAATAAACTGCTCATGGTCGTATTTATTGCGCCTCTCGACTTTTGTCATTATTCTGACACCATACAAAAAAATAAATAAATAAATAAATAAATTGAGCAAAGGCATGTAAAGTGCAGTGTTGATAACAACACAATGCATTCAAGCCCCATGCATCAACAGACAGACCTTGGAAATATCGGTCCAGGCTGTTACTCCGTGTTGTAATGCGAATTTTAGTAACAAAACCTCTTCAATCTGGAAAGGTACACTGTGTAACACTGGTCCCAGGTGCAGTGCAGTTAATGCTGAGCACAATGTCTCCTGAAATGAGGTTTTCAAAGGCAGTGTGAAACTTATCTTTGTGGTGTTACCTATGATGCTGTATTAAAGACACGTTAAAAGTTTTCCAGTTTTCCATATGGCAACAACCAAAATCAGCCCTGTGTAGAATCTGAAGATGATGGCTGTAGAGCCACACTCAAACCCTCTGTGGTTTTTGTTAGCCTTTAGCCTTTTGTTTGACCTGGTAGGACCGGCTGTCCTGTTTTCGCTATTTTCTTTTGTTAGGGCTTAGACCTGGGGTTTTTGTTAGGGGTAGCGGTGTGTCAGCAGCTTCTACGGCCCTGTACATGGTTGGCCTGTCTGACACGCCGTCGTTATTTTCTGTTTGGCCGGCTCACTACGGTTCTTTTATTTTGTTACTTTGGGGCAGGGGAGGGTTTGATTTCCGAAACAACGGACTAAACCCAAAATAAACAATAGTTTAAACTTATGCCTTTGTCTCCTGTGTCCATCTTAAATATGTTTCGCCCTTGGGTCGTAACACTGACCAAAATTTATAATGAGCTGAAACCAACAACAAAAAGTATAGTTTATTTTATAACCCCTCCTTGAACCACCACCTTATTATGGTGGAGGGGTTTGAGTTCTGATAGGGTTTCCAGACAGACTAAAATCAAGGACTGTGATGTCGCATCATATATCCAGATCCCAGCTGGGCTCATCCCAAAGGAGCAACCTGGGGCTGACCTCCCATGGGCCCATCACCCGCAGGAGAGACCTTAAGGGAATGGTGCAAAGTGGATTGGATGGCAGCCAGATGATTTCATACTATTGAGTTTATAAAGTCTAATAGTCAGTGCGCATGCAATGCTGTATCAAAAGGGACAGCAATCACTTGATGGCCTAAAGTTTGAGCCAAGTTATCCAACAGATGACTGAGTCTGTCTAAGATAAGCCACAAGTGAAATCAATGACTAAGAAAGGCTTTCACAAGCTCTAACAGGGTGTTCTGACCTAAGTAAACTGATCAAACCTTAGAGAATAACATGTTTTCATTTGTTACTTAAAAAGATAGGCCCTAATTTAGGTTAAGGATATTATAAAGTTAAAGTAGATCTAAAATTCCCCAACAGATCATTTCTCTTAAAACCCTTTACAATGGGGTTTAAACTTAAATGAATGCCATTACATTACAACCATTACATTTAATCAACACAAATCATCAATAAATCAAAAGTTCAATAATTTCCTTGACATAATAGCAAATAGCTATTACCGGTGTTAAAACAGTATCACAGTAAGATGGGCTGGCTTAAATGACCCCAACCCCACGGACCCCAAAAGCACTGAGACATTCTTCTTATTAGTCCCCAATCACCCAATATAAGTGAATATTGTTTTTAGCAAAACACATGCATCTAATGCTTATGCTACGCCATCCAATCGTTTTCAATGCTCGCTATTCCAACTCCTGACTCCTCGCTACAGCGGTTTTGACGGAACAAGACTTTTTTATACTAGGGCCATGAGCTGAGGCATGGTGGCAGTGCCATCTTACGTCACAGGGCACCCTCATGTCAAATAAGACATAGGCAGTAGCCACCGGTCAACCTGGGCAGCACTCATACGGTTTTACAACATACAGTGGGGCAAAACAGTATTTAGTCAGCCACCAGTTGTGCAAGTTCTCCCACTTAAAAAGATGGGTGGAGCGTCAAGTATGTAAGACGTGTCTGCAGGAGCTCCACAGGAATGTGACTGTTTAAACTTGTTTTTTGCATGATTTATCGAGACATTTTTGACAGCAACAGTTATTGGTAACATCTACACCACATTTGTGCCTAACATGTTTTAGTAACTTCTTTAAACCATGGCAAGCCGAGGAAAACCCGATACCTCTAAGGTAGGCCGCAGCAAGCCACGCCTGTCACCTGAGCCCGAGGCTGCTCCTGTACCCAATGCTAACGACCGCCTGCTAACGCGTACGGAGGCAATGTTGGAGGATTTGCGCTCAGATCTTGTGAGGAAATTTGGCGACATGGTATCTGAAGCAGTGAAAAGGGAAATTACAACTGCCCTTGCCCCGCTGGAGGCTAAAGTTATATCGCATGATCAGACTATTGCAGACCTTGAGCTAATGACCATGATGACAAGCTAACTACCCTGGAGGCTACCGTTAACTCACAAACAGATCTGGTGGGTACCTTATCAAAAAAATGTGAGGACTTGGAGGGACGCTCTAGGCTGAATAATGTATGTGTGGTCGGTGTCCCAGAGGGGTCTGAGGGAACCCGCCCAACGGATTTCGTGGCAACATTATTACAGAATTTACTCGGCCTCGACAATAAACCTGTGTTGGACCACCTGTGTTGAAGACCCATCACTCGCCATGGACTTTGTTGAAAAAAACATCCTAAACGTGGGACCCCAGAAACAATTCAGATGGGCTATGTGTTATGATGGACATATTTAGGACTAACTGGTGCATTTACGAATGGGGATTAATGTGACTTTCATCACTTTTATTCTTTGTGCTATTTGTGACGCAACATTTTTTTTGGTATTCTGCTATAATCAGTTTTGTATCCCCATTACAATTAGGCCTATTAATGTATCTGCACTTTGAGGTGTTAGATAATAGGTAGGTACAGTTACTATTTTTCTTAAAGCATATAGCCTATTTAGGTTGAACTATGTGCTTTGGTTTACTGATTGTTACCATTATTTTTATGTATAACTTTGTGATGTTTATATTTTTTTATTATTATTATTGTTAATATTTTTATATACTAGAAATAGGTGTCTTTTGTTTTACCGTATTTTCCGGACTATAGAGCGCACCTAAATATAAGCCGCACCCACTAAAATTTAAAAGAAATATATATTTTGTCACATATAAGCCGCACCGGACTATAAGCCGTTGATATCCAGGCTGAGAAATAAGATATTTACATAGAAAGATTTTTCTTCCTGCGCACTGTTAAAGCGCAACTGCGCAACTATTAAAGTCGCTTCATTCTCCCGTGCACTGAAACCACAAGTCACTATTCATCTTCCTCCTGAGCATTGAAACTACTGAACACCAAACCACTGTCACTTCATTTGTTTTCCATTATGAGGGGGTGAGGGTGTAAAAATATTACCCTATTTTGCTGTTGTGCGTCTTGGGTTGCATGTGCTAAGAATAAACACTGGCGCTTTCTTGTTTGTACCGACTACCGCTGCCTGTCTCGTTTTTGCACTTCCTGCTAGAGCGCCCCCCTGAGGGCTGAAGAAAAATTCATAGAAAAGCCGCATCTCTGTATAAGCCGCATGGTTCAAAGCGTGGGAAAAAAGTAGCGTCTTATAGTCCGGAAAATACAGTAGTTAAAATATTATCAAGGTGCACCTAAACATATTTACTTGTCACACTCCATATGGAGGGATTTTCTTTTTTTTTCTTTACCTCTCCAAGGGCCTTGAAGGCCAGGTTATGGGTATTTTTTGGGGGGAGCGGGCTTCGCGCATCCCGTTTGGGGAGATGCTTCTGCGAGATGTTCAGTGTTACTATGTTCTTTGTGTTTGTTTACCTCCAACTCTTCTCTTTTCTTCTCTTACTTTTTTGTTTTGCCAATCAAGTGCACAGATTATTTACTACATTGCTTATTTATTTAACACTTTGCTATGTCTCCGTCTTTGATAGGACAGGACCTCCAGTTTACCAGTTTTAACTGTAAGGGGCACAACAACCCTGTCAAACGCAGTAAGGTATTACACCATCTTCACCAGCTGGGAGCGAAAGTTATTTTTTTACAGGAGACTCATCTCAAGAATCTAGAGCACTTAAAACTGAAGAAAGGCTGGGTAGGCCATATCTTCCATCTTTATCTTTCTGCGGTAAGGCCAGAGGTGCGGCTATTCTTTTGCATAAATCGGTTCCATTTGTTTGCGATCAGACTATTTCTGACAACAATGGCAGATATATTATTGTCACTGGCACGATTCAGGGCTTACGGGTTATGTTAGCTAATGTTTATGCACCTAACTGTGACGATGAGGCTTTCTTTAGATGTTTCTTCTCACTTCTCCCAGATCTGTCAACACATTATTTAATACTAGGTGGAGACTTTAAATGTTGGCTCAACCCAAAACTAGATCGCTCTTCCTCTAAGCCAGCTATACACTCTCGATCGGCCAAAACTATTCAATCCTTTATGCAGGAGTTTGCAATATCTGATGCATGGCGTTTTCTTAATCCTTTAAAAAGGGAGTACTCTTTCTTTTCACCTGTGCATCGTACGTTCACTCCCATTGATCTACCATGCTCTGCTTTTAATGAATATTAAGTTAAGTACCTTATCGTCTGAACGTCCACTATGGCGGCTAAACACACGTCTTCTCTTAACATCCGTACCCTGCTTTAAAAAAGTCACATTGACCCCTCTTTAGGACAAAAGTGTCCTCTTGAAAAAGTGTCATACAAATGGTATATGGTCATATTTTTTTTTCTACTTTTTTTTGCATAAATCTTTTAATCCACTTCCGTCCTAAGCATAAATATAAAATATTTTATTATTTTCAGAATTTTAATCCTATATATGCCAGTGTATATGATGGCATCACAAATCTTTCATAAAAAAAAAAACACAAAAAATGCAATATTTTCCATAATTCCAATGCAAAGTGATTTTTTCTTGGGGGGATTATTAGAGTCTTGGATATGTCATTGATTGGCATCAACATTGATTTTGATGAATTTTAGGTTTTTTTGTAATGTCAGAATAACAAAAAAAGTCACATTGACCCCTCTTCAGGACAAAAGTGTCCTCATGAAAAAGTGTCATACAAATGGTATATGGTCATATTTTTTTTTCTACTTTTTTTTGCATAAATCTTTTAATCCACTTCCGTCCTAAGCATAAATATAAAATATTTTATTATTTTCAGAATTTTAATCCTATATATGCCAGTGTATATGATGGCATCACAAATCTTTCATAAAAAAAAAAACACAAAAAATGCAATATTTTCCATAATTCCAATGCAAAGTGAATTTTTCTTGGGGGGATTATTAGAGTCTTGGATATGTCATTGATTGGCATCAACATTGATTTTGATGAATTTTAGGTTTTTTTGTAATGTCAGAATAACAAAAAAAGTTACATTGATCCCACTTCAGGACAAAAGTGTCCTCTTCAGAAAATGTCATAAGAATGGTATATGCTCATATTTTTTTCTACTTTTTTTTGCATAAATCTTTTAATCCACTTCCGTCCTAAGCATAAATATAAAACATTTTATTATTTTGAGAATTTTAATCCTATATATGCCAGTGTATATGATGGCATCACAAATCTATCATAAAAAAACCACACAAAAAATGCAATATTTTCCATAATTCCAATGCAAAGTGAATTTTTCTTGGGGGGATTATTAGAGTCTTAGATATGTCATTGATAAGCAAAAACACTGATTTTGAAGGATTGTTTCTAATGCTATATATGATTTAAAAAAGCTCCCATTAAAACCCATTAAAACATCAGTTTTGCACTCGGCCTTTTTTCACTTTGATGTGTCTTTGAAGTAAAAGGATAAGAGGGATAGTTCAACCCATTTGTCCCCATGAACTTTTAACATCACTTCTGCATCATAACAAACTTGGGAGCTGCAAATCACTGCAGGGCAAAAAGTAAACAGCCTGGGAACAAAGGCTCTGTTTACACAGGTGGCACTGTACACTAAATCTATAAATAAAGCCGGGTCAAGAGCTGTGTAGTCATTTCTTAACTGGCAGTCATGGCACGCAAATTCCCTGAGCAAAAAAAATTTAATGTAGTGCAAGCTCTGGAAGAGATCATGCAGTCTCGCGAGGACTGTGGTGAGGGAGCCCAGTCCCCATACTCTTCCTCGCCAGAAGATTCCACCGACTCTGAATGGACAAATTCCATGCAGTCCGGTTCTCCCTACAGCTCAGACGACAGCTCGGATTTCAATGAAGAGTTGGAGGAGACTGCGATACCCAACTGGACATCCAAAAATGGACAGGTCTCCTGGTCAGCCTCTCACTCAGACACGCTCCGCTACTTACCGGCCAACTGTGTGCCCCCTGGACCAACAAGATACGCCGTCGCCCGCATCACAGAGCAGGTGAGATCATGCTGGGATCTGTTCATCACTGATGAACTAATCCAGCTCATCTTGAAGATGACAAATCTGCAGGGAAGACGCACCATCCAAGCCTGGAGTGACATTGAGAAGATGGAGCTGGAGGCGTTCCTGGGCCTGCTCATTTTGGCTGGGGTTTACCGGTCACGGGACGAGTGTACCCGTAGCCTGTGGAGTGACCAGTCAGGACGCACCATCTTCTCAGCCACCATGTCCCGCCACAAATTTGAAATGATAGCCTCCAAGCTGCGGTTTGATGATCCCCTGACCCGGCCCCAGCGTCAGAGAGGAAACAAACTTGCTGCTATTTCGGAGCTGTGGGAGAAGTGGGAACATCGCCTCTCTCTTCTCTTCAACCCTGACAGAGAGATCTGTGTGGATGAGCAGCTGGTTCCATTCCGGGGTCGCTGCAGATTCAAGCAGTACATTCCCAGCAAACCAGCCAAATATGGGCTCAAAGTGTGGGTGACCTGTGATGTCCGCACCTCATATGCATTAAGAATGCAAATCTACTCCGGAAAACAAGACGGCTGTCCTGCGGAGGTCAACCAGGGGAGGAGAGTGGTCTTGGAGCTGACAGAGGGACTGGCAGGGCATACGGTAACTTGTGATAATTTTTTCACCTCATATGGACTTGGGGAAGCGCTGCTAAAACGCAAGATGGGCCTGGTTGGGACAATTAGGCGAAACAAGCCAGAGCTTCCCCCGATCCTGCTCCAGACCAAGCAAAGAAGGGTCCTCTCCTCCCTCTTTTGCTTTGCCAAGACCCACACAGCCGTCTCCTACATTCCAAAGCGTGGCAAGAACGTGCTGCTGCTCAGCACCGTGCACCGGGAGCCGGCTATTAGTGAGGAGGCCCACCAGAAGCCCAAAATGATCCTGGACTACAACAGCTGCAAAGGCGCTGTAGACAACCTGGATAAGGTATGCACAAGCCCACATCAATTACACACACACTTTTTTTATCACTGAAATAATGAATGGTGTATTTAGGTGTGATGTGGAAGAATTTCATTTCTCCTTTTCTCTTTTTTTGCAGTGTGTGGCTGCCTACAGCTGTCGCAGGAAGACCTGCAGGTGGCCACTTAAGTTGTTTTACAACATCCTTGATATCTCTGCTTTTAACTCCTTTGTGCTGTGGATGGCTGTGGATCCAACCTGGAACCAGAGCAAATTATACAGGCGCCGGATTTTCTTGGAGGAGCTGGGAATGGCGTTGGTCACTCCACTAATGCAAACCCGAAGGCGCCTACCCCTTGGACCAAGCTCTGCTGCAATGGTGACAGAAGCACAGCGGCCAAAGCAAGAGGACGACAGCGCCAGTGTCAGTGGGTACCAAGGGACTTCTAAAGCTCTGAAAAGGCGACTGTGCAAGGAGTGCACTGGCCCACGTAAGAAAGCCACCAACACCTGCTGCAAGTGTGGCAAATATATCTGTAAAGTGCACACATACCTCTGTTGCAGTTCCTGTGCATGAGAAAGAAATTTATAATTACATGCATGTTCATTCAAGCAGCTGGTTTCCTGTTGTAAATGCAATATACATTTCTGTTCCAAATTTGTTCTTTGTTATAAATAAACTTGTATTTCTGAACTATTTGTAGAGCAATCAGCGTTGTTGCTTTGTAGGGTAACACTCCACTGTTGATTAGCACTGCGATACCATCATACACACTGGCATATAAAGGGTTAAAATTCTGAAATTAATCAAATATTTGGTATTTATGATTAGGACTGAAGTGAATTAAAACATTTATGCAAAAAAAAGTAGAAAAAAATATGAACATATACTATTTTTAGGATTTTTTTTGAAGAGGACACTTCTGTCCTGTAATGAAAATAATACAACTTTTTTCTTTTAAATCTGACATTACAAAAAAATCTAAAATCTATCAAAATCAATGTTGATGCCAATCAGTGACATATCCAAGACTCTAATAATCCCCCCAAGAAAAATTCACTTTGCATTGGAATTATGGAAAATATTGCATTTTTTGTGTGTTTTTTTAATGCTAGACTTGAGATGCCATCATATACACTGGCATATATAGGATTAAAATTCTGAAAATAATAAAATATTTTATATTTATGCTTAGGATGGAAGTGGATTAAAAGATTTATGCAAAAAAAAGTAGAAAAAAATATGACCATATACCATTTGTATTACACTTTTTCAAGAGGACACTTTTGTCCTAAAGAGGGGTCAGTGTAACAATTTAGGTTACAGAGTGCAAAAATAGAGGAATATGGAATTTGTGTTTGGAATGTCAAAATTAGGTAAAAAATACACACCTTTACCATATATCATAGCAAAAAGCATAATCCTCGCTGAGTTATCAAAAAAATAAAAGTTGAAAAGGACACTTTTGTCCCCAGTGGGGTACAAAATAACTTCACTGACTTTGTTTCAAAAAAGATAGATCTATTCTTGACTGTTAACAGAACACCAGGAATTTCAGCTTTTCTTCTTTGGGAATCACTAAAGGCTTTTATTAGGGGGGAGATAATCTCTTATAATAATTATGAGAATAGAATAAGAAACGAAAAGCTAACTAATTTAAGGCAACAAATTTTACAACTTGACAGTATGTACGCTGTCTCGCCTTTCCCAAATGTTTATAAAGAGCGCATCTTGCTACAATCTGAATTTGATGTACTTATGACTCACCGCACTACAGAACTCATGCTGCAGTCCAGGGCACAGTTGTTTGAACATGGTGATAAGGCCGGCAAACTGCTGGCACACCAAATGCGACAAATCTCTCAGGTTCAAACAGATTCGGGTGTTACAACAAATCCATCTCAAATTAACCTTGCCTTTGAGAAATTTTATAGGTCATTGTATTCATCTGAATGTGCACCTACGGATGCTGACTTTGATAATTTTTTTGCTAATTTGGCTGTACCTACCGTTGATCAGGAAACTGCTGTTAACCTGGGAAAACCTATTACTTTGTTGGAACTGAATGCTGCTGTGCGGTCTCTTCAGGGAGAAAGTGCCCGGGCCCCGACAGGTACCCTTCTGAGTTTTACAAAAAATTTTGGGATAAACTTGCGCCGCTATTATTAGACATGTATAATGAGGCTATTGCCCTTGGAATATTCCCTCAGACTCTTAATCAGGCCATTATCTCTTTTCTCTTGAAGAAGGGTAAAGACCCTCTTTCTTGTTCTTCCTATCGTCCTATAATTCTTTTAAATGTAGATTTCAAGTTGTTATCCAAAGTTCTAGCTTTGCACCTCGAGTCTGTTATACCCAGTGTAGTTCACTCGGACCAGACTGGGTTTGTTCAAAATAGACATTCTTTTTTTAATATTAGGAGGCTCTTTAATATTATCTACAATAGCTCATCTAATAGCACTCATTAGGCTTTAATTTCTCTCGATGCCGAAAAGGCCTTTGACCGAGTTGAGTGGTCATACCTGTTTTACACAGTCAGAAAATTTGGTTTTGGTGATGCTTTTTTATCTTGGATTAAATTGCTTTATTCTAATCCGCAGGCCTCAGTCAGGACTAACAACACCCGGTCAGGGTACTTTTGCCTCTATCGCTCAACAAGACAGGGGTGCCCGCTGAGTCCCCTTTTATTTGCACTGGCAATTGAACCACTCGCTATTGCGCTTCGTTCCAGTCCAACTATTACAGGCATAGTGTGATATGGTCTGGAAGCAAAGGTCTCACTCTACGCCGATGATTTGCTCTTATATGTCTCGGATTTGCACACATCTGTTCCTGCTACTCTGCGCCTGCTCTCAGATTTTGGTTGTTTGTCGGGATATAAGCTGAACTTGGGTAAAAGTGAGTTGTTTCCCATTAATGTAGCTGCTTTTTCCCTGCATGATTTCCCTTTTAAGATAGCTGACGACAGTTTTACATATCTTGGAATTCAAGTTACACATAAACCTGAGGATTTATTTAAGGCCAACTTCTCCCCCTTGCTGTTAAAAGTTAAGGAAGATTTTGAGCGTTGGTCTTTGCTTGGGTTGTCCTTGGTGGCTCGTATTAATTGTGTTAAAATGAATGTGCTTCCCCGTTTTGTATATCTTTTTCAATGTGTCCCAATCTTTCTAACTAGCTCCTTCTTTAGTCAGGTAGATTCTCTTATTTCGAACTTTCTTTGGGTGGGGAAGGTCCCTAGGCTGTCAAGGCAATCTTTGCAAAGACCTAAATTGTTGAGGGGGGGGGGTGGCTTTGCCTATCAACAACATGGTTCCAATAACACAATGTATTCAAACATAAAGCAATGTTTCTATAGTCAATAATCATAGTCCTTTAGAAAATACATTTGTATTTACAGTGAAAAACAACATTTCTTTAGAATGTATGTGCATGTATTCACATTGACGACATAAACAGGAGAGATAAAGGTAAGGCTTATCACCTTTATCAAGTCTTTAGTTCAAAAAGGTAAAAGTCTTTATTCATTAATGAGCAAGTTTTTAAGTCTGTTAAAGTTGATCCTTCAATGTTTATTCAAATTTGGTCTTTTAAAAAGGAATGCAGGGATGAGACTCATAATTTAGAGTGGTGCCATCCATGCTAAGCATAGATTATGTCTTTCATCAGGAACGTTCCTTCAAAGTTGTAACTCCGTCAGGTTAAAGCCATGTTCACAAGAAAGATATTATTCTAGCGGGTCCGGGAAATTCCCTATGTTCCTGCACATGCAAGTGAATACCATGTAAAACTGTAGTTTTGAAGACATAAACCCAGTCATCTTTGCCCGTTTTAGACTCTTTGTCTTGATTTAAGCTCTGGATGTATGAGTTCGTTAATGCTGGGAACTCTCAGGGAACTCTCTTTCCTGTTTCAATCCAAATCTCTACGCAGGACATGGCTGTTGTGTGGAATATATATTATACAACTAGAGAAGGTAAGAGATTATTTGCCGTTAATAATAAGTAGGCTACTGTAAATTAATATTATGTACAGTAGGCTATTTTAAAGGAGGTGTAGATGAAGAATAGCATGGTTTTTGGGCATTTGTGTGTCACAGACCCTGATTTCAAACTGCATTTTTCGTTCCGGCAACTACTGATTTAGAAATTAAGCACTGGTCATGACACTGTGGATGTTATTTTACTTTAGAGTAAGTTGTTATTTTTGGATTTAGTTTTTCTATTTAACGTCACTAGATAAAGACATTTTAAATTGTAAAAGTTGTACTAATAACACAATTTAATAATAATACCAGTGTTTCTACAGTTCTACCGGTAATTCTGTCAAGGAGCGGTTCATTTGCTAATGTTACATAATTTAAAGTTTTTCTACTACTGTTTTATTGTTAACTCAGAAGTAATTGGTAAAGTGACTCTTTTTTCCCTTTCTCTCTCCCTTTTCCTTGTTTCTTTGTTTGTTGTGTGTGTGCTTGTTGGTTTGTATGGTTTTTTGGTACAAATGACCTGAATACATACCAGCGTTACGAGGACCTCAGGGGATTAGCAGTACCTTGCCAATGTCCTGCTCAGTTTTTTTGTTTTTTTTTATATTCAATTTTTCCCCCGAAGTCCATATAGTCCCCCAAACCTAATTTTTTTGTGTATCTTGTGTATGAGTTGCTCCCACCAACTCTACTCTAGTGGTACTGCACTTTTTAACATATTAATTTGATATTGCTCACCTGACTCTGCCAGATAGAACTGCTCCACAGAACATAATCTATTTCGCAGTACCATCTGGGAAGGCTCCCGTTGAAAGCGTTTGCAAAAGGGAGGCGCCTTCTGTCAAAAACTTGGTAGTTGATTGGATGAAGTACCGACTAGTATCTGCTTAGCATGGGGTTTCTTTAGCCAATTATAGCAACGATATGACATGCCACTCTTTGTGCTTCTTTCAAAGAAGAAATACTCTCTACTTCTGATAAAACGGTTTCGATAGCAGCGTCAAAGCTAACGACTTTAGGGGTATCCATGTTGAAAACAAAGAGGAGAAAAGAGCGCTTGTTGCTTTCATAAAATTAAAAACCCGCCTCTACCTGTTAGTGCTGCAACATCATTGGTCAAAAGAGTCCGGTGAGTCCACGGTTCGCCGACTCAAGCAGTTTGGTTGGCGCGATACAAGATGGATTTACAAGAGTTTTAGAAACAGCTGCAGCGCAAGGTTATGATATTGCACCATTGACTGACTTTTGGCGGGCTCTTGTCTTATTGGTTGTTTAACAGGACATGGGCGGGACATGGGTGACTCCTCTTAAGATGGCTTCCTTTGAAAATGAAACATCTATTGCTAAAACTAAAGGTTAACATATTTAAATGACATACATAACTCTGACAGCGGGGGCACTCTTGCGAAAACATTTTGGTTCTGGAGAGGACAGAAGACGTTTTTTTTTTTAAAAGGACGCCTTTTGAAGACTAATTGAGGACAAAGTATACAGGTAAGAGCCAATTACTCTTTATTTAAATTACATAGTCAAGTATTTAGTGAATATCTTTGCACATTTTAACAGATAGAAATGCAATGCTGATGAGAGGTGAAGCTGAAGTGTACTGCTCCACATGTGCTATTGTCAATGATCTGTTAGGCACATTAGCTCATTTTGCGTTTGCTACATTAGCACCAGTTTGTAGAGTTTTTGCATTCAAGGCTTTTGAACATGAGAGTTGACAGTGCAAATGAAGCTGTTATAAATACATAGTATTTACTTGCCTTAGTGCTAGTACAGTTGCCTGTGTAAAGTAATTTTAGTAATTGCAGGATTATTATTATATTTCAGATAAACGATCATTATGCCTTTGCAAATAATAAATAAAAAAAGGATGACAAATTAACAAATCTATTTTTCAAATATAATATTAAAATTTGAAATATTTATTTTTGGCGCATCAGGTGATAAGGGTATTTAATCATGCACATATGCGAACCTAGAGGCTGTGGTTTAGAAGAAAAGTCCACTTTAATATAAATGTATTTTTTAATATACAGAGAACATTAAAAATGAACAAGGACAGCAGCAATGCTGTCTGCAGCAATAGCGCTAAAAGTTGAGCCAAGATTAGTATTTTGGCTGTAAATAATTAATATTAAAAAGGGGGAAACTGTCCATAAACACTTTAAGCATTGAAAAGCAAAGAAAGCAGGGGGCAATTACGTCGTGTGGTAGTGTCAAAGGGGACCTGAGCTGCAGTGTGTCCTAAAATTGAGCCTGAAGTTTAAAATACATGTTTTATTAACAATAATAATACAAATGGGCAAACCTAGCGCAAGATTTTTATTTCATATGAAATTTCATTCAGGTATAAATGAGGACTGTAGTACAAAAGCAATGCTGTGCTTTTCTTTATTTGATAAATTAATTTTAATTTTTGCTTTTGACAGAAGCTAAAAATCATGTCCATGAGAACCTACAAGTTTTTATGTTTCCCAGCGAGCACCGTGACATCAATTTGATGTTGAAGCTTGGTCAAGATTTTGACTACCATGATAAATAACCTACAGAAGCTTTGACCTCCTTATGGTTGGATAAAGGTCCAACCAAAGGATCAATCTCACATCCAGTTTCTGCATCATGCATTGTTAATCAATATATTTGACATTAAAACAACGTTGCTGCACAAAACTTGACATCAAATTGACGTTGATGATGTCTGGAAACAAGGCATTGAATTGATGTCACATTGATGTCCCAATCAAACTGCTTAAGTTGAAGCATTTTGCAATGGGTGTGATTTTTTTTGTTCTTGCTTTAGGGATGATAACAGACAAAAGACTTGGCAACTAGCATGAAGCTATTAAACTCTCAATCTAATAATTCATGCAGAAAATACATCAACCAACATCAGCCAAGCCGGTTTAACCTAGTTGTTTGTGATTTGCCCCTTGATGTCATCATAAGCCAAAGTCCCGCTTCACAGTGCGCTCTGAGACACACATAGGCACACAGGTGTTTGGGGGCGTGCCACTTGGCACAAGCCAGGACGTCAGGTCTTCTGCGGTGTCTTCTCAACCAACGACCGCGTGTTGGATAGCATTGCTAAAAGCTTTATGGTTATATTGTTGTCATAATTAGTGCACACTGACCTTAAATTGTAAAGGGTGTATTGTCAATGTTTCAAAACACATGACATTAAGCGATGCTAATAGCAGTTAGCCAACTAATTGTAGCTAACGCTAATGGCTATAGGCCTATTCACGCTCAACTGCAGTAAATGACACTATTTCAAAAAATTTGCAATTTATCCGTATTTAACTTGACTCAAAGTCCATGAAAAGGCCCGGTTATTAGCCACCAGTGTGGAGGGAGTTATACCGATGCTATTAGTTAGCAGTTAGCCAACCAGCTAACGCTTGAGCCCGACGGACCCCGATAGGAAGTGTTCCCCCTGGCTGCGGGAACGTGCATGTATCCAGCGAAGGTGGAACTATGATACTGCGCTTGATTTCGACTATTCGCACATTTGCATTGTCTGATCCATAGTTTTAGTGGTCTGGTTTTATGGAACTCCGTTTTGATCAAAATTAAATAAATAAATATGACATTATGAAATAAAAAACATGCAAAACCATCATTCAATTATTAATATTATTAATATATTATTTAAATAATTAATAATTCTTTAAAACAGCCCATTATTATAAAAATGAGTTGCATTAAAAAATGTAATAAAATTGTTTTAATGTTATTTTCATTTATTTATTGTTTATTTCATAGTGATTTTTATTTATTTCATATTGTATTTATTTCATATTGTCTTTTTTATTTATTTTATTTTGTATTTATTTCATAATGTCTTTTTTCATAAGTCTGTATTGGCTGTTCCGGACACTTCAAAGTACTCACGGTATTCCGGACACTTACAAACTGTACTACAGAGCCAGTTTGACGCGTGCAGATGGATGCTCTGCAGTTGTCGTGGTCAAAAGAGGGGGAATTGGGGGTGACACAGATATATAGTGCCCATGACCCAGAAATACTTATTAATTTATTTGCGGGAAAGTTCAAGTGTCTGGGAATACCATGATTACTTCTAGTGTCCGGAACACCGCGAGCCTGCGTTATTCAACGCGCTAGTCACTACACTGAATTGAGATCGCAGGCTACTGAAAAATCTAAGCAAGCATATATTTGCGTTAAAAACTAACATGACACATTTTATGGCCGGTGGAAAAAACTGAAATAATATGGTTCCCTCAGTAACTCTGGGTGTGAAAGAGGAACTAGCTCATATTCTCCATGGTTACTGATTATGGTCACAGTTACCCACAGAATGGAGGACTTGGTGGTCAGACTTCATTTGTCCATCACAGTGGTAAAGGCAACGCTACAGATCCAGGTCCAGCCATCAGAGATCTCACCGGAAAAGAACCATGGAAACACCAATGCATCACAGCAGGTCCAGATCCACGTCAGTGCATCATTCCACCCATCGGTAGGGCTGCGCAATTAATTTGATTTCAATTACAATGTTGACTGTATTTTTACACATTTTTGAAAACATTATTCCTACATATATAATAATAATAATATCCAGTGATCATTATTCAGGAGGAAATGGAACCATTTTTGAAAAATTGTTGTGAAGTTCAAAATCCTCAACTTAAAAGAAACACCACTGTTCAAGATTATCATTTTTGCCTTAATCGCACAGTCGGAGATCTTGCCAGGAAAGAACCATGGAAACACCAATGCATCACAGCAGGTCCAGATCCACATCAAGGCAACGCTACAGATCCAGGTCCAGATCACGCCATCAAGAGTTAGCAAGCTCCCATGAGAGCAGACATGCTCTCCCAATGGAACCGAAGAGTAAGTGTGTAATAAACAGAAAATGCTGCATGGAGAAAAAGATATTGTACAGAATATTAAGTGATATTGCTCTCTTTGGTCTGACATTGAAAGTTACCTACATGCACACAGATTGATGCACAAACACGTGACACTGCGCACAGCCTCCACACAAATATGGGGGTTCACCCCGTCTTGTTTGATTGAGGATTAAAAATGTATCAAACTTCTTACATATTATATAGGCAATAGGCAAGTCAGTCAAAACCTAGATGATAGTGCACAAAGAGAAATTCTATTTACCTATCATGACCTTGCAAAGGGTCATTCTTCGAAAGGCACCTTTTCCACCACCACTATCCATATTAAGTCCCGACATCAGCTTATTTGTAAGGACTCTGTCAAACACATACACACAATTAAATCAAGGTCAGGCCAAAGTACAGTGGAAAAATATATACAAATTGAGGAAATTTCATGGTAGACATTATATTTATTCATACAACAGGTTTCTGGTGCTGTGAGGGGAGTGTCAAAAACTGATAAAGAACACTTCTTAAAAGAGACTAACCTTTTCATGACGTTGCTCACATTTTCACGAATGCTGGCTCCACCAATCTTCACCATTTGAGCTGTCTGAAGAAATAATTTTGCATACATTATATATAAATATAAGATATATAAATACACACACTCACAGGGGGTATTTTGAAGGGGACAAATTGTAGTTTGGATTTGTAACAACAATGTTCAACATTTGTAGATTTTTTTGTGACCCAGTCCTGTTACTTTTCTGACACACCGTGTGTGTGTGTGTGTGTGTGTGTGTGTGTGTGTGTGTGTGTGTGTGTGTGTGTGTGTGTGTGTGTGTGTGTGTGTGTGTGTGTGAGAGAGAGTGAGAGAGTGAGAGAGTATATATATATTAGTTGCACCCTCTCATCCTCACATCAACACACACAAATCCAAGTCACGATCTCAAGTCCTTTCGTAGGTGTGGAGTTCCTCTACACAAAAATTGACCTTATATTCAACACTTGCAAAATGTGCTTTTTTTTCCAGCAGTCACAGCCTGGAGCCAGTGAGGCTGCCTTTGTGTCCCGGATGGTGGCCTATTTGCGCTGACGCCAGACAGGAAAGGTGGTGGTGGCCGCAAGACTGCTGCAGCTGACAGTGATGTTTTTAACTATGATGGGCAATCTGTACTGTAAAGTTCATCTACGTAAATATAGCCAATTCTGTTTGCAATACAAGATGGTGCAGGATCTTTCCGTCTATGCATTTTTATTTTTTTTGCAAAATATTCACATAGAAACAATGTCAAAATAACATCAATATCATTATTTGGGTGAAATTTCAAAGAAGCTTGATATTGAAATAATGTCAAAGATGTTCACTGGGTTGAGTTTCATTTTAGTGGAAAGATGTATTTATTATTTATTTATTTATTGCTTTTACTTCTTGCTCATCTTTCTACAAAATATTTAGTACTAGAATTGCCACAACTACAAATCATTTTTGCAGTGGGGATGCAGCGAAGGATGGGTCATTTGGCATGCTGGTAAATGGTGATCATGTCAACCCAAACGGCAAGATGAAGTGTTTGACTGTAGAGAAGGCCCCACCTGTGTTTATTTGCCAAAAAATATATAAATCCTTGAGAGGAAATAACCTATGATTATGGCTCAAGTGACTGGCCATGGCGATGCATGGTAACAAAAATTTTTACATTTCTTTAAAGAATGAAGTTGAACACGGCACTTTTGACAGATATATTCTTTCCTATTATTTTAAAAAGACATCTGCATGTGAAAATGAGAACCAGGGGGACGGAATCAAACTCAAAGAGACAATTATATTGGTATGAAGGTTCTTTCTGTCTGCCACAGAGTGGATAGTTTAAGCTCAAAAAGCTTGGACCCGAGCTTACATTACAGTTTTGGAAACATACAGGGGTGGAAAAATGATTTAATTGTTTGTATTAAATTAAAATCTGAAGTATTACACACCACAGAATATGGTTTAGAGGGACAGGAGTTTACTGGACCCTCAAGTCAATAATCCCAGTATTGGATGTGACTAGAGTTGATATATGTTTTTCTTTCAGAATTTGTAGTTTTCTGATTGTCAGGCATACAATAAGGTCATAATCAACTCAAAGGCAAAACCCTATAACCCATATTTTGTTTCCTGTTATCTTAAACAGAAAACCACTTGTAAGAATAAGGGCCAGGGAGATGTGGCCAAGTTCAAAAAGAAAAGAGCAGCTGCTGATCCACTACTAAAAACTAAAGACACAAATGTAATGGTATGTATGGTCATCCTGTCTGCCACATAGTGGGTTATTTAAACCCAGGAATCTAAAAGCTCATTCCTGAGTCTACATTTTATTGTAGGGATATGTTAATAACAAATTATATGTATCAGGAGCATGATCACAATTTAGTTTGATGACAGTACTTGTTTTCGTTTCTCTCAGATGGCGACTGAGGACAGTCAAAGCCACTTGGATGTGATTCAACATAAGACCAGCCCAGTATCAGAAACACTTGTTAATACTGAACAGGTGTAACGGGGGTGGTTTGGACCCAAAAGCAGAACACAGGAGAAAGGGTACAGTTGGTAATAACCTTTATTGCCACAAAAGCAAATAGGGAGCGGAGCAGTACGAGTCAATACAGCGTTCAGGTCTCTCTTCAGGCCGAAAGCCCGCACACAGTCTCTAAAGCACGGGGAAGGGGCGAGGAACGAGTTCGGTTCCCCGGCCACATGAAATGAGAGAGAGGAGCTTACTGTGGTCGCCGAAGCCGTAGCGAGGAGTCTGCAGGCCGTAGAGTCCGCCGGCCGTGCGGAGGTGCAGACGAGGGAAGAGCAGAGGAGCGGTCCGTGCCAAGCGGGGGGGTCAAAACCGGAGTAGCAGTCCGAGGTAACAGAGGCGCCGACGAGGAGCAGGCAGGAGGTGAGTCGAGGCAAGGCGGAAGAGTCGTTACCGGGAGAGCAGGACGATGCCAAGGACGCCGCGGCAGAGCGCGTGGTCAGAGACGGAAGGCAGGTGAGTTTACCGGAAGGCAGGCGAGGAGAGCAGGTCGGGTACAGACGAGGTCGGCAACAGGAGATCAGGCAGGGGAAGAACGCTGGAGAGTCATGCATAATGCAGAGGAACAATCTGGCAAAGTGTGAGTGAACAGGTGAGTCTTACATACTGGGCTGATTAGCAGATGAGCCGCAGCTGCAGCACCGGGTGAACGAGGAGGGGTGAACCAGTGGGAGTGGCTGGCAGGTAGAGAGGGGCAGAGAAGATAGGAGGAGAGCCAGGAAAGATAACAGCTGTGACAACAGGTAAATATAATCGGAGGAGCTTTTTGAAAGAAACTGCTGAAGCTGTTAGTTATAGCCTAGGCCTCGTTCTATGTGTAAGAAGTGTGCATTAGTGTTTCTGAGTACCTGTGGATTGAGAGAACACAAGTGTGGATGTCAGTGCCTTCATTAGAAAAGCTGTGTATAAAAGGTAGGTACACCACAGAATATGGTAGAGGGAAAGGAGTTTACTGGACCTTTTCAGTACTGTTGCTCAGTTGTGAGCCTGAAACAAAAAAGCTTTGAATTTTGTAATTTTTTACCTTATGTAAAAGCAAATTTATGTTAGGGATTGGCAAAATGGGCTTAAAACTATATATGCTCCTGAACAGGGCGGACGCTTTTTCCTGCTGCTCTGCTGCTGTGCTTATCTTTCTATCTGTTTAAATCATTTTGCTTTCTTCTTAAGTCTTGGAAATGATTTTATTCTTTTCTTTTAAGTGAACCAAGATTTTTTAATCATTTTTGTGAATATTATCTTTTTTACAACTTATCTGACAAGCCAGCGACTACAGACTTCTCAACATGTCCGAAGGAGTAACTCAGACAAAGTTTCCCTGTGAAAGCTGTCGGATATATGAACAAGAAATTTGGGCACTAAAACGAAGGATTTTTGCCCTGGAATCCGAAAATGGACTTCATGAAACGCTCCCAGTGGAACCCAGTGGTAAGAAGTCTACATTTACATCAAAAGGAAACGGTGAAAAAGAAGACACCTACAACTTAAAGCTAAATGATACCGTGTCTTTTCCAAGACTAAATAAAGACAGTTACTATAATCAACTTGGTGCTAAACCAAAGTGAAGTCATAATGTTGGTATCAGAGGATATAAAGTTAGTTAACAAACAGGAATAAAGTTAACAAACAGATTTTCACCACTGTCAAAGTCAAATGTGATTGAGTTTAATAAACAGAGAGAAAACTTTACAGTTAATATACAAAATGGAAACAAAGAAGCCAAAACAAAGCAGCAAAGGGACAGAAAAACTGTGCCAAGTGTGAAGGTCAAAGAAACGCTCCTACTTGGAGACGGAGCCATATCTAATATAAACATAAACAGAATAGCTACATGCAGCTATCCCAGCGTGACAGTCTCTGACATCACAAAACTGCTCACTGAGGAACTGGCAAAACACAAAGGGGTGAAACAGCTGATTGTGCACGTGGGTGCAGTGGACATCAGAAAGGAACAGTCTGAAATCCTAAAAGAAGACTTTAATAAACTTTTTGAGAGTCTTGAAAAAGTAGCAATGCCAACGCTCATTAGTGGACCTCTTCCAAACATCGACAAGAGGATAAACAAATTCAGCCGGCTGCTTCAGCTGAACACATGGCTGTCCAAAGTCTGCAAATCCAGAGGACTGCATTTCATCGAGAACTTCAATCTGTTCTATCAACGTGACGATCTGTTTAAAGGGAAAGGCCCACACCTGAACAGAAGTGGAGTGAGACGACTTGTGGATAACCTCCTCCATGTTCTGAGGCATCAGAGGAGGCCTAAACAGGACCCTGTGCAGTCACAGACAGCAGAGAGGAGTGGGAAATTCACTCCTGACCCACCACCCAAGGACCTTGCAAAGGATTCTA
Organism: Rhyacichthys aspro; assembly: GCA_036850595.1. Taxonomy (NCBI): domain Eukaryota; kingdom Metazoa; phylum Chordata; class Actinopteri; order Gobiiformes; family Rhyacichthyidae; genus Rhyacichthys; species Rhyacichthys aspro. Next base: position 744,830 of record CM072154.1, read on the forward strand.
CCACTCCTGACCCACCACCCAAGGACCTCGCAAAGGATTTTACCACTCCTGACTCACCACCCAAGGCCCTCACAAAGGATTTTACCACTCCTGACTCACCACCCAAGGACCTCGCAAAGGATCTTACCACTCCTGACCCACCACCCAAGGACCTTGCAAAGGATTTTACCACTCCTGACCCACCACCCAAGGACCTCGCAAAGGATTTTACCACTCCTGACCCACCACCCAAGGACCTCGCAAAGGATTTTACCACTCCTGACTCACCACCCAAGGACGTTGCAAAGGATTTTGCCACAGCAGCACCTCCACCAAAGGATTCAGCTGCAGCAGCCCCTCCATCAACCTCACCACAGCCCTCAATAGAGCCCTGGGACCCACCTGCTGCATCTACACCTTCCAGAGACATGTCACTATCGTTCTTGTCTCCACCGTCACCCATGGGGCTTCCCAAACACCTTGAAAGCTTGGTAAAATCAGGGGTCAAAATGTTTCCTCTCACCCCTGACATTAGAAGATCTAGGATTCTAACCTCAAAAAAGAGAAAGGCTCCTCTTCCTCCTCAGAATGCCTCACCAACCAGAGGCCCCCCAGCTCGCCCTCCTCCACCGGTGCCTACAGCTGTTATCTCCAGCAGCGTCACTGCTGTTGTCTAGGACACTAGGGGCCTCTGCGTTGATACTATTCATGGCAAACCTCAAGCAAACCAGAGGTCCGTGGAGAGAGTGTTCTCTTCTAAAACAATAACTACAGTTAAACCATACAGATTAGATAAGAGAAGGACAGTCAGACTGTCCCATCACAGAAATCTAATCCATGTCCCTTGCAAGACGATAGCATCCAGTCCAACTCAACTCAGCCTCAAACACGCTGTGCTTAATGTCAGATCTTTAAGTAATAAATCATTTTTAATTAATAGTTTAATTTCCTCCTATAATCTTCATTGCATGTTTTTATCTGAGACATGGCTTGACAAAAACACCGCTAATACAGTCCTGATTGAGGCATGTCCACCTGAATTCAATTTTGTGTCTGAAACACGACAAAACCAGAGGGGTGGGGGTGTTTGTGCCATATTTAGGGACAATATACTCACCCACAGATTGTCATTTGGGGTTTTTTCATCATTTGAGCATGTGTCATTCAAAATGGAGATACAACAATCTTCCATACTTTACATCACCATTTACAAGCCACCACAGAAGTGTTTTATTGATGATTTTACTGAGTTACTTTCAGTTGTGTGCACTGACTTTGACTGTTTGGTCATTACCGGAGATCTGAATGTGCATGTGGATGTTGTTAATGATAAGCACGCTAAAGAACTCTGTGCTGTTCTTGAAACGTTTGGTCTGACTCAGCATGTGACTGAGCCCACACATAACAGAGGGCACACTCTAGACCTGGTCATCACAAAAGGTGTTGTCATGTCTCATGTGAATGTTGTTGATGTTGCTTTATCTGATCATTTCTGTGTTTTCTTTGATCTGTCTGTTAGACCCAAACCAGCAGTTGGGCCTGCAGTGGTTCGGAGAAGGCTCATAAATGACAGCACAGGAAAACAGTTCATGGAAATGATTCGATTTGAAAATACCCCATGTTTTAATGTTAATGATCTTTTGAACTCTTACACATCAATTGTTTCAAACGTCTTGGACACCATTGCTCCTGTCAAGGTTAGAATGGTTAAAAATAGGCAAAAGGCGCCATGGAGAAATGAGGACTCGGTAAAGGCACAGAAAAGGGAGTGCCGGAGGGCCGAACGTAAATGGCGCAAGTCAAAGCTCCAGGTTGATTATGAGATATACAAAGAGAAGTTATATGTGTTCATTCTGCGTGGAACAAGGGAGAGGTATTTTTCTGAAATCATTTCAAACTGCAGAAACTCTTGTGTCCTGTTTGCCACAGTAAACAGATTAACAAACCCTCCAATTCCACAGCCATTGGAACTCATCTCTACATCTAAATGCAAACTCATTGCATTTAGATGTAGAGATGAGATATTCTTTAATGACAAAATTCAAGGCATTAAAAATGCAATAGCTTGCATAACACAAATGACAACCCTGCAGCCAGCTAGACACCATGAGCTGACACATTTCACACCCGTCACTGACAAAACAATTGAAGAGATCATCTGTGGACTGAGTCCATCGACATGCTGCCTTGATGAGATTTCTAAAGTCTGTGCTGAGCAGTTTGTTGCCACAAATTGCTCATTTAGTTAATATCTTGCTTCAGACTGGAACATTTCCAAAGGCCTTGAAAACTGCTGTCATTAAGCCTCTAAAGAAGAACAGTCTTGATGCCACAGTACTGAACAACTACCGGCCCATATCAAACCTGCCATTCTTAGGTAAAGTACTAGAAAAAGTTGTTTACCAACAGCTTACTGACTTTCTCCAGTCCAACAATGCCTTTGATATTTACCAGTCAGGCTTTAGGCCCCTCCACAGCACCGAAACGGCTCTGGTCAAGGTGACATCCGTCTAAGCACAGACGCAGGCAAAGTTTCAGTCTTAGTTCTGCTCGATCTGAGTGCTGCCTTTGACACAGTGGACCATACGATCATGTTACAGAGGTTCGAAGACTGGGTGGGAGTCTCTGGTACTGCTCTAAAATGTTTTAAGTCCTATCTTGAGGAAAGAACATATTTTGTTGAACTTGGTAACTGTGTTTCAGACCAAATGGCCGTGACCTGTGGGGTTCCCCAGGGGTCAATCCTGGGACCCCTTTTTTTGAAATTATTGTCTTTGGCCCACAGAAACAAAGAGAGAGTGTTGTAAGTCACCTTGAGTCTCTCTCGTTAAAACCCAAAAATCAGGTTAGAAATCTGGGGGTAATAATGGACTCAGACCTGAACTTTAACAGCCACATAAAATCGATAACATCAGCAGCTTTCTACCATCTCAAGAACATTGCCAAGATCAAAAGTATAGTGTCTAAACCAGACTTAGAGAGGCTCATCCATGCGTTTGTCTCCAGCAGGTTAGACTACTGTAATGGCCTCCTCACTGGCCTCCCTAAACGAGCTGTAAAACAGCTGCGGTACATCCAGAACGCTGCTGCTCGTGTCCTGACCAGAACCAGGAAATATGACCATATTAGTCCAGTGCTCAGGTCTCTACAATTGCTTCCTGTCGCTCAGAGAATTAACTTTAAAACAGCTCTGCTCGTGTATAAGTCTCTTCATGGTCTCGCACCAAAATACATCTGTGACATGCTAGAGCCTTATGAACCACCTCGGGCTCTGAGAAGCTCAGGGAGTAGCCTCCTGCTGGTTCCCAGAGTCAGGACGAAACATGGTGAGGCTGCATTCCACTTTTATGCAGCTAAAATCTGGAACAGTCTTCCTGAAGATGTGAGACAGGCCTCAACTCTGACAATGTTCAAATCCAGGCTGAAAACAGTTCTATTCAGCTGTGCATATGACAACTGAATATTTTATCTGCACTCTTCACTTTTTAATTCTGTTTTAATTAATTAATGATTATATTTATGTTTTTATGTAATGATTTTATTTGCTTTCTGTTAATTTTATGTACTGTTACTGTAAAGCACTTTGAATTGCCTTGTGTACGAATTGTGCTCTATAAATAAAATTGCCTTGCCTTGCCTTGCCTTAAAACTAAAGTAAGCTGTTGCTATACTTATTATTGTATAGCTGGAAATAGAAAAAGGTAATTAATTGATATAGGTATACTTTTTGTGTTACAAATGTTATTTTGATACCCTGTTTTAACAAAAAACACAGGAAGTGGAGTCCCAGTGATGTGTTAGGCGGTTTTCAGAAGAAGCAGAGCAGTTCCTGTACCAGACAGTGATGTAGTTCGTCAGGATGCTCTCGATGACACAGTGGTAGAAGTTCACCAGGATGGCTAAAGAAAGGTTGTTCTTCTTCAGTGTCCTCAAGAAGAAGAGGCGCTGGTGAGCCTTCTTGACCAGGTTGGAGATGTGGGTCCAGGATAGATGTGGATCCCCAGGAGCTGGAAACACGCTCAACAGCTATCCCGATAATGTGGATGGGGTCATGTGTGCCTCCTTTCTCCCTCCTGAAATCCACCATGAGCTCCTTGGTCTTGTTAGTGTTAATTAGCAGGTTGTCCGTGCACCATGCAGCCAGGTGCTCTACCTCCTCCCTGTAGGCTGTCTCCTCATTGTTGCTGATGAGGCCAGTCACCGTTGTGTGGTCTGCAAACTTGATGATGGAGTTGGAGCCATGCACAGGTCTGCAGTTGAAGTTGAAGAGGGAGTAGAGGAGAGGGCTAAGCACACAGCACTCTGGTACACCGGTGTTGAGAGTGATGGCGGAGGAGTGGGTGATGTCTGACCTAACGTGCTGAGGCCTGCTGGTCTGAAAGTTCATTAACTTGTTGCAGACAGAGGAGCTGATGCCCAGGTCTCCAAGTTGGGTGGTTAACTTGGAGGGGATGGCAGTGTTGAATGCTGAACTGAAGTCCACAAACAGCATTCTAGCGTATTTATTGTTATTGTCCAAGTGTGTGAGTACAGAGTGCAGCAGAGTGGAGATGGCATCCCCTGTACTCCTATTCCTGCAGTAGGCGAATTGGTGGGGATCCAGTGTGGGTGGAAGGCAGGTGTTTTGGTGTGCCAGGACCTGCTGCTCGACGATACTTCATGACGATGGGTGTGAGTGTTACAGGGCGGTAGTCATTCAGGCGCATTGTTGTGGAGTGTTTGGGCACTGGCACAATGGAGGTGGTTTTGGCACAGCTGCTTGGGACAGGTTGAAAATGTCTGTGAAAATCCAGGTGAGCTGTCCAGCACATGCCCTGAGCGTCCAGGAATACCGTCGGAGCCAGCAGCCTTGCATGCGTTGATCCAGCTCAGTGCATTGCAGACATCTGTAGTGGTGAGTGCAAGGGGTTGGAGGTCTGCGAAGAGCGTGGCCCTGGATAAACTGTAGGTATGTGTATCACCTGATCTGAAGGCGGTGTTGCAGGCTTTCAGCAGGAGACAGACCTCCTTGTTCATCCATGGCTTCTGATCAGGGTATGTGGTGATCTGTTACTGGGTTGTACCACTGTCAATGGTGGAGTTGATATAATCCAGAACAGAAGAGGTGTTTGAGTCAATGTCAATGTGAGAGTCAGAGGTAGCCTGGGAAGCAAACCTATTCCAGTCTGTGTGGTGAAACATATCCTGAAGTATAGAGTCTGTATCCTGTGGCCACACTTGATGCCTTCACACGGTGGATAAGAGGTGAGTCCTTGGGGGTGAGGAACCAAGAAAGGTGATCTGATTGTCCAAGGTAAGGGCAAGATGTCGCTTTGTAAGCTCCTCCTATGTTTGTATAAACATGGTCCAAAGTTTTGTTTCCTCTGGTGTGACAGGAAACATGCTGGTGAAATTTAGGGAGCACTGTTTTTAAGTTCAAGTGATTAAAATCACCCACAATAATAATAGCAGCCTCCGGGTGTGTGGTCTGATGTTTACTAATGAAGTTCATTCATAGCAAGCTTAGCAATCTCAGGGAGAACCACAGAAGGAGGGATCCACTCCCAGGACGAACAGGCCATGCAATAGATGTATCCAGGACTGTCACTGACAAATAGTCCATCATATGTACAGGTGAATGAAAATTTATATGAATATAGTCCATGATAATGTCATCAGGAATAGTTCATCTGAGTGAGAGGAGGTCAGGAGGGGTCCTAGGTTGACCCAGGATCACAAATGGGCCACAGCTAAGGTCCAGTCATTACTGGGACGTGTAACAGCATCTGCAACAGTAGCCACTCCCCCAGAGGAGAGTGGGACAGAGGGACAACTTGTGAAAAGCACAGAACTAAGCAGAGATGTAAACTATAATGTAATAAGAGTGTGGACGGAGGCAGAGGATAGAAGCTCAGTGTGTCATACCTCCCCCAGCGTCTAGGCCAAGAGCAGCTTATCTCATCAATTGTATATGTCCTGACCATAAGCCCTTTCAAAAAGGAAAGTCTTAAGTCTAACCTTAAGTGTAGATGTGTCTGCCTCTTTAAAGTGAGCTGGAGCTGATTCTATAAAACAGGCGCTTGATAACTGAATGCTCTACCTCCCATTGTACTTTTGGAAACTGTAGGAATGACTAGTAACCCTGGCAATACCGTAATCCACATTCAGATGTGTGAGTCTCAATTATATCAGTGCTGAATACACCTCTGCACAAAGGACACTTAGCAGTCTCAAAATAATATTTGACAAAAATTATAATACTGACACAGGGTTTATTCGTATGCAAATAATTTCTGATATCTCACCATCATTGCTTGATATTCTGTACAAACTACAGCGCCCTGGGTTTCATTTTCTTAGTTATAAACCACAAACTGTAAAAACAAACTCTACCATTTTAGTTAAAGCAGACAACACTCAAACGCTCATTTTGACATACATCCTCAGAAGACCTACACAAATCTATATTCTTCTCCTTGCAGCTATTTATGTGGACAGGGAGAAATTGAAGCGGAATCATCTGTCTGCAGGTGGTGCATGTTGTTAAATTCTTTTGCCTCTGGAGGTAATGAAGTCGATTTGCTCCTGCAAAGGAGCTATGTACTCAGTACATTTATCATTCCCACTGACTCCTTTAAGCTGCTGTCCACTGTATCCATCCAAGTCAGAAGGAATGATGACCAGCTTGCGTTGCCCACCCCCACCTACAAATGGTAAAACGGCAACTGTAACAGTTGAAACATTCCATTTAAAGACACATTAGTACTTGTTATGAGTATATAAAAGCAATATCAATTTCATGCCTGTGGACCTGTGCAGCAACTTGCATCTTCCAGGGCATGCAATTCATTTTAAAGGCTTACAGGTACATAGTGTCTTTAGAGTGTACAGTTTCCTCTGTTACCCACCTAAATCCAATTTACTATTAAGTACAAGTACAAATGATTTTGTCTTTTTGCATTAGTTCTGTAGTACCTATGTGAAACCAGCAGATGGCAGTGTAGCTAATACTGCCATTAATCCGCCATCTTGTTCTCTGTTAAGAGCTTGTAAACAGGGCAGCAGCACTAGGGTGACCACCTGTCCCGCTTTTGATTGTACTGCACAGCCATTTGAGCTTTTGTCCCGCGTCCCGTGTATTAAGATAATGTGGTCATTGTCGAAAACACACATGCGATATCTGTCTGCCTGCATTCGTGCCATAAGGAACTTTTTTGCGTGCAATGAGTGCTTGAGAAGGGAGTACTGTACTGATGTCGTTCGTTTGATAAGCTGTGTCATGCGTCAATCAAATTAGACGAGGGGGCATGGGGGGCAGGAACACAAACTTTCCTCGTCGTCTCACTCACTCTCACATACAAGCCGCAAGTACCGAGGAACGAGGCAATGGTGGAGGGAGAAACACTACAGAAAGCAAAAGAATGTCCAGCGAGGCAAAAAGAAAGAGAACGTGCAGGTACAAAAGGGAGTGGACAGAAATATATTCGTGGGTGCTGCCAGTAGAGGGAGAGAGTCAAAGGGCGCTTTGCAGCCTCTGTAAATCCAGCTTCTCCGTTGCTCACGGAGGTGAACATGTCTTAAAACGGCATAGCGCACGTAAGGCTCACTGGAAAAGGGCACGTCAGCAAGAAACCTCAAAAGCAGTGCAGTCAGTGGTTACTGAGAGACAGTCAAGAAAAGAATGTTCCATTTTTTCCAGTTCTCACATTTCTATTTCAACAATGTCTAAATAAAGACATTACTTTTCAAAATTTGTGGGGTTTTTTTGTTGTTTTTTTTTTGTTTTTTTATTTATGAAAATAGCATATCAAATGCTTTAAAGAATGACATTACAGATTTAAAATTAAGTTATAAACGTTTCTGGTAAACTATTATAGTTGAACTTTAATTTATTGAGTCCGTCCCACCATGTCCCACCAAATCACACTGTGTCCCTCTTTTTGGCTTTTTTGAGGTGGTCACCCTAAGCAGCACTGCAGTAAGAGAGATGAATGTGGCAGCTAAAAAGTGCTGTTTGGTGTACTAAATTCAGTTCTTATCCTAAAACTGTGCCAAAAAATACAAGAGTGAGGATCTGTGAGTTCTTGTTCTATTATTCTCGAGTTGTTATTTTGTTGTTGTTGTTGTTGTTGTTGACCTGATTGAAGCTGGGCCATGTGGTGCGGAGGGGCCATTGGACCAAGGAAGTCTGGATGTGCTGCAGAATGCTCTAACATACTACAATGGAGGACCTGTCTATTCTTCATTTTACCATCACAACCAGATAAGCATTGAGACAAATTCAAAACAGGAAAAAACACACTACCCGGGTAGATTAATTTTTATTTGGGGAAATTATTTTTTTTCTGTGGACTCTTTTTAACCCATTGTGGGCCTCGTTGAGTTAATTTATGGACTAATTTGAGAGTTAACAAAAAGGGTGCTGAAAGGAAATCAAAAGACCCTATAAGGTGAAAATAACAAACTATAAGGACTGACTGGACAATGGACTAAATGGAACAAGGGTTACAAAAACAAAGGAAGTGATACTGATGTGGTGTTATGTCAAATTATTACCAATAAACGCCGGCTTTGTTCTATTGCATATAAAAGAAGTTATCAGTCTTTATTTTACCTGTGCTCCTCCTTGTACAGAACTTAAGCTAAGAGTGTACGCGTATTGCCTAAGCGGGGGTTGGTAAATGTTAAAGATATACATGTTACACCTCTAAATGTGTCATGTTTTCAGTCCTGCCAGTATATGTTTGAGTTCTTCGTTCTTTGTCTCCTTTAGGTGTCTTTGCAAGCTGTCTGCCAAGCAGAAAAAAGTTCAAATGAAATGAAAATACAAATGAGATAAGATTAAAGAAGTTAAAGTTAAAGTCTCTGCTGGCAAGGAAAAAACACTTCTTGGTGCACTGACAGTTCAATGCCATTTTGCTGGGACCCCCTTAGTTCTGTCTGTTGAGGTGTATCTGTTTGGCCTCTCTGTCACTCAGCAGGCTGTCTCAAATGCCCCTCTCTAACTGACCTGACATTTCTTGAAGAGCTTACCTGGCTTTTTAACATCGACCAGACAATTCGCTAGAATATCCGCTAACTGGGTCTAACACAAAGAAACTATTTAAGTTATTTGCCTATGAATAAAGGCTAACAAAGGTATAGTAACTTGTAGGTTTTGTGTTGTAGATGTATTGTGAGATAGCGGATAAATTAAACATTTATCATTACCTGATTCTGTTCAGTCTCTGGAGCATCTTCTTTGGACGTCTCAGTGCCTTGAAGTTGAATGCACTTTGAAAGCATGCGCAGTTTGTGGACTCGATGTATCTTCTACTCAATACATAATGCCTGTGACCCCGTGACGTATTTTTGACAGTTGTATCACGGCTCAATTCTTATTCGTAAAGGTCCTATATTGTACTATTTTGAACATTATACAGTGTATTTTGGATACATGTAGGTTACCATATCACGTTTTGCAACATGAAACACACAATAATTATCTTATACAAGCGGTTTGGATGCGCTCTCATCATGAGTCCAAAGTGAACGGTCTGATTTGGCGCTGTCACTTTAAGGCTCAGCTCTCCCGTGTTGGCTCTGCCCACTAATGACGTCACGCTAGCGTTGCGCTGGAAACAGACTGAAGTAAACACAGTACATCGTAGTAATAACTTTTTCAGCAATGGCTTTGAGAGTAACTGAGCCGTATATATCTTCGACCCAGAGTCTGACGCTGAGTTTGAAGAACATGAGCAAACACAAAGACCTCGAAGGCTTCTACAAGATGTTTCTACTTGGTAGCGGCTGTTAACTGCTTCTGTTTATAGGTGCCCATGTGGAAATTGCCGTACAATGCCTACTGAAGTTGAGAATGTATGCTGCCTGGAGACTCCAAAGGTAGCTGTTGTGCAGTGTATTGAAAGTAAAGTAAAAGTATTGACGGTAAGTAAGCTAACACAGTAGCAGCGATGCTTCTCTGTGCGTCTGAGCTGCAGAGCACAGCACTTGTTGACAGTGCAGGAGAGAGGGGCTGGAGGAGTGTGGAGGAGCAATTCCTGGAGAGGAGTGGTTTACTTCACATATTGACGTCATTGTGTGAAACAGCTCGTTGAAAGGACTGTAGCTCAAATTAAATAAATTACTCAAACATGCGCAAAAAACAAAACACAACTTTGGGTATGTGTTTGAGGTAGAAACAACGTTAGAACATGGTTAAAAGCTCAGAAAAGTCCTTTAATGAAGAAACCACAATCGTAAAATTACACTTCATACTTGTAATTTTGTAAAGTCACAACTTTTGTAATCACATTTTCTTATACAAGAGTTTACACAATGTAATTTATGCACAACTATAGACAAATATGCACTGACATTTACTTATCCCCCTAGTGATCTGAAGGAGAAGACCCATCACGGTCTGATGACTCGTCCTCAGAAGGCGACCCTTCCTTATCCAGGGTGGCAAGAGGCGGAGCACGATTAAGAGCTGCTCAGGATGTTCCCGGTGGTAGTCCTTGATGAGTCCGGGGTCCAAGATGAAGCTGGCTGGAACCCAAGATCTCTCTTGTGGACTGTACCCCTCCCAGTTGACCAGGTTCCGGATTCCTCTACTGCCACTGGATTGATGACCTCAAAGGGGGCTATGAACTTTGATGCCACTTTCTTGGACTCTACTCGAAGTGGCAGGTCTTTGGTGGAAAGCCACACCATTTGGCCAGCTTGATAGGTGGGTGCCTCAGAGCGCCGGCAATTAGCTGCAGCAGAGTAGAGACGGGCTGAACGGAGCAGGCCAGCACGGGCCCAGGTCCACGTATGATGGCATCGGTTGATGAAGGCCTCATCGGATGGACAGGAGACCTCTTTCTCCATGGATGGAAATAGAGAAGGTTGAAACCCATTGGCACACTGGAATGGAGATAGATGTGTTACTGAGCTGGTCAGGGTGTTGTGCACGTATTCAACCCACAAAAGTTGCTGGGGCCAAGAAGAAGGATGTCTGAAAGCCATGCATCACAGGGTGGTCTCCATCTGCTGGTTCTTTCTTTCAGTCTGGCCGTTGGACTGTGGGTGGTACCCTGAAGACAAGCTTACGGTGGATCCTAGGAGTGACCAGAACTCACGCCAGAAGGTGGAGGAACTGTGGGCCTTGATCCGAGACAACATCAACAGGAAGTCCATGCACGCATCAAAATATGATGTAGCATCAGTTGTGCTGTCTCCTTGGCTGAAGGGAGTTTAGGCAGAGAGATGAAATGTGCCATTTTGCTAAAGAGGTCCACCACTGTACCTATGGTTGTATGTCCTTTAGATGGGGGTAGTCCAGTGACAAAGTCCAGGGATATGTGGGACCAAGGACGATGAGGAACAGGCAGGGGATGAAGAAAACCAGCCGGAGCTTGTCAAGAAGACTTGCAATGGTTGCAGATCGGACAGGCATTGACAAAGTCCTGAGTGTCTTCATGTAAGGTGGCCCACCGGAACCTTTGTCGTAAGACCTCCTTTGTTCCCTGGATCCCGGGATGACGTAAGTTGTGAGCAATGAGCCAACTGCAGGACATCTGATCTCAGATGCTGGGGCACAAACAGGCGATTGGTAGGACAGGAGCTGGGTTCTTGTTGAGACGAACACATTCAATTCCAAGTTAGAGAGCCAAACTCTCATCAATAAGGTTGATGTCAGACCCCAAGTCAATTAAAGTGGCAAGTGTATGGGTGTCCCCATTTAGGGAGCAGGCAAACATGGCTTAGGGTCGCTCTGTGGGGAAAAGACTGGGGGTCCGCACCTGCATGGGCTCGAGACCACCATCTTGAAATGCTGCAGTGGAGCTGGCCGAGTCTTGGGGAGGATGCGGTCGTGGAATTTGCCGACGTTCAAGAAGTCCCTGCCATTTCTGTCGTTGTCTGGCCTGAATCCAGCGATCCAACGTGGTTGACAGTTCAAATAACCCATCGAGAGAGGATGGCAGATCATATGAGACCAGTTCATCTTTGATGTAGTCGGCAAGGCCAAGGAGGAAGACGTCCGTTTGAGCAGCTGGGTTCCACTCACTCTGAAGGGGTGTGGTCCGGAAGTCAATGGCGTAATCAGCTGGCGCAGACAAGGCAGGACCTGCAGGAGGTGGGGGTGAAGCAGCTGCAGGTGCTGGAGTATTAGATGCGGCCAGCTGGGTGATGGCTGCTGTCATAAAATGTTTATTTTATTTTCATTTATTATTCAGTTTTCCTTCCTCATTATATATGATTTGCTATTGTTTAAGTTATTTAACATACTCAACTGAAAGTGTTAAAATATATAAAACAAATAAAACCATTTGTTTGTTGCCGAAAAAGTATATAGGATTACTTTTTTTTTCCACACAGAGCTATCAGGAATCGATAAGAGAATTGATAAAGAATCGGATTGGTAAGCAGAATTGTCAGTGGCATTGATATTGATAAAATCTTATCAATTCCCATCCCTAGAAGACACCATTCTATTCTATTCCATCAAATGTCTAATAAAAAGTAGACGGCTAAACGGTAGACAAACACTCTCATTTAAATTAGTTTTACTTTTCGTAAAACAATATAATTTAAATATATAACTGTTGAATAGCTCACTCATCTAAAGTAAATGTGCTTTTTGTGAATGGTCAAAAGTCCAAATACAGAAAAAAAAATAATAAAGCTTAAATTTAGATGCTATAATTGTTGGGGAATTTTACATTCAATGCTGAACAGAGCCATATGAATGAGTTTGTCCCTGACAGGTGATATGTCCCAAAATGTTTTGACATATGGAATGAAGTTGCTCTGCAAAACACATGCACAGATAAATCTGTCTTAGCAATGCAGTTACACAAGAAAATCCGCCAATTAATACACTAACACAGGAACTGAAGCTTGACTTAATGGTGTGGGGGCCGAACTTTGAATTATTTGTAAATTAGTCCTCCTATATCTGCGTTACCGGATGGATACTGGATGCTCAAAGCAGACCTTTTCTGTATGACGAACGTTCCCTTCTACAAAAAAGTAGGCCTCATTGAACCAGAATCTCATCATTCCAATATTTGCTTCTATTCCATTCAGGTCCTGTGTGATAATAAAATTCCCTATAAACAATAAATTTACAAGCTTCTACTACCATACACAAACAGTTAACCTAATGAGTGTGTCTCTTAAAAACAGCCAAGGATTGTAAATTATATTCTTAAATAAAAGGCAATCTGTCACCATTTAAAAGTTGACAGGAGATGACAGGAGGATTAAAGGAATGCAGAAAAAAATAATTAACGTGTGCTGTATGATTGGTGTCTGTTTCTTGTTTTTTGTTTGTTTGAACCTATGGAGCTTGTTGATCCAAGTCTAAAGAAAGATGGGAAGTTTATTCCAGTGACTGTGCTGGTCCAGTTCTGTGTGTGTTTATTGTTCTTAATGCTGTGTGGTAGTTTGGTGTGTTTTAGGTCTGACAGGAGACTGTCCAGTTCCGTTCCAGTCCGTGGTGTCTGTGGTGAGGTTTGGAGCTTAAGAACTTCACGGTGTTTTTATCTCTTGTGGAGGTGTGTCTGCTCTTGAGATTAGGCTCTTAAATAATTCTAGTGTTAGTTTACTTGTAATAATCATCCAAAAATATACATTATTATATACATAATACAAATAAATGCAGCGGAAGGAATCACAAGAGTCAAAGAAAACATTTGTGCTCCAATGCACAATGTTCCAGAGTGGGATCAGAGCCAGCAGCTGACTTACACAGGCTTGATTTGACAACGTAAGATCTAATGAAGACCCTCTACTGGCCAGAGACTGTTTATGTTTACAGGCAAACACCGAAAAGATAAAGTTCCTGTTGGGATCCAATCCAGAGTCCAGATATTCACCTGGGATGAATACCAGTATCCTTTTGGAAAGTTGCTTAAAGGTCCCATATTATGCTAAATCGACTTTTCTGAGCTTTTAACCATGTTCTAATGTTGTTTCTACCTCAAACACATAGACGCACAGAGAAGCATCGCTGCTACTGTGTTAGCTTACTTACTGTCAGCAACATGTATTACTAACAAGTATTACTGCATAGCTCTACATATTACTAGGCTACTTTATTATAGTTTCTTTCAATACACTGCACAACAGCTACCTTAGGAGTCTCCAGGCAGCATACATTCTCAACTTCAGTAGGCATTGTACGGCCATTTCCACATGTGCACCTATAAACAGAAGCAGTTAACATGCGCTATGCTATGGGCTACACCATAGAAACATACACAATAAATAGTTTCTCATTTACCATTTACCAGCAGAAACGTCTTGTAGAAGCCTTCGAGGTTTTTCTGTTTGCTCATCTTCTTCGAACTCAGAGTCAGACTCTGGGTCGAAGATGTACGGCTCATTTACTCTCAAAGCCATTGCTGAAAAAGTTATTACTACGATGTACCGTGTTTACTTCAGTCTGTTTCCAGCGGCAGCTCGTAGCTATAGCGTGACGTCAGGCAGGAAGTGGGCGGAGCCAACACGGAAGAGCTGAGCCTTAAAGTGACAGCGCCAAATCAGACCGTTCACTTTAGACTCATGATGAGAGCTCATCCAAACCGCTTGTATAAGATAATTATTGTGTGTTTCATGTTGCAAAACGTGATATGGTAACCTAAATGTATCCAAAATACACTGTAAAATGTTCAAAATAGTATAATATATGGGACCTTTAAATAATTTAACAAGCAAATGGTTATTTAGACTTATTTAGACATGGATCAAGATGCAAAGTCAGATGAGGCTGAGGCAGACGAGGCTGGGGGTATGTCAGCTGAACAGGAGTAGAGAGGACCAGAAGAGGAGCAGCTGGAGACAGGTAAGTGTAGAGGGGCTCTGCAATGTCAGAGAAACTAAATATGAATGTTTAAAACACGTCTTCCTGTTGGGACCCGTCACCTTTGAAAGAAAGTGATTACTGCTAACCTCCGAAAAAATAAATAAAAAAATGTATGACTGCAAAGTAAAAAAACAAACAAAAAAACCCCTACTAAGCTTCAGTGTCTAAATATCCTCTTCAAAGTGGTCACCCCACAACCAAGCAGAGCCTTTTTTTCTGATCAGCCTCAGCCTCACAGCATTATCTGTAGGATATGTGTTGTGCATGTGTCAAATGTATTTACTGTCTTTAGCTGTACAATGACACTAACCAGATCTTAGAAGAGTACATTAAGAGAGCCCACTAATGTTTTGCATTTAATATAATTAATAAAATAATAATATATAGCCTTTACAGGGGGTGCAAACTAAATAGTAATTATTCTTTCAAAGACATTTATCCTAATTTTACTTAATTTACATTTTTGTTAGTACAAAAATAGTTTACCAGCACAAACACCAAACTGTATAAGGGTATTATACCGTTATCAACATAACTGAAGGTTAGACATGTTAGTATCTCCAGCATCTTCATATTATTAATCAAATTTGACCCAGTGCATCGGATTAAACTATCATTGTTAAAACGGTGTAGAAGTAAATGAAGCCTTTATAGCAGCCACTTTTGGGTTAGCTAATAAAAGCTTACTAGTTTTGTAGACTGTATATATTTCTGAACAGTACTTTAAGACATGCAGAAATTTCCTTACCTACAAACTAGAGAACTTATAGAAATCAATCTCTCTATTTTGTCCACAAGTATCAGTAACGGTAAACAATGAGACGAGAGCATAGAATGTATAAATAAGTTAAGTTACTTACTGTGCAGAAACAGCTTTGTATTTCTTCATGTTTTATTGGCTAAACATTAATTCGTTTTTTTTGTTGGTTTTTTTGTCTGTATATGTGCGTGCCCTGTGAGAAAGAGAAGCACTGGACGACTGTGACTCTCGTGACGAAGAATGTGGACCAGCTTCACCTGCAGCGCCCTGAAAATAAAGATCATGTCTGCCATACCTCAGGATCTGTGTTTTACTAAGTACTAATATTTACTGTTTAGAATGGCTCTGCACTCTTTTTAAACTAAACATGGTCTACATGATTTAACATATGAATCTGATTTGATTAAAACTTACTCCCACTAATTAACTGCTGAAGGTAGTATCAACCAGAATGTGAACAGATTAAAAATGTTTTTCTTTATCTTTTCTGATGTTTGTACCATTTATGAACACAACTTACTTTATTGTCTTTAACTGCTGCCTGAAAGTGTTTTAAAATGATCTTAAATGAGAACCCTAAACAAACTTAAGGATGCTATGCTCAGGCCACAATTAGGAAGTTGTGTGAAAAATAAGTGCAATAAAATGAAAAACAAGGCCGTACATTGTTCATTTTTAATTGCCTGCAAACTGTGACAGCACATGTGAAAAGTAAGGTAAAAAAATATGTATTGTAGTAGATAGTACATTAGGATAGCATTTCTGTAATGCACACAAACAAATGCTTGTTATTCTATGTTGTGTAAAAAATGAAAAAAGAAGATGAAAGTCAAAGTGGCAGAAATCTGGTCTTCAACACGCACTGGTCAGGTTTGTCTGGATCACCTCCTTCAGAAAACAATACACAAAGTCAGTGAAATACAATGTGAAATACAGTTCAACAAAGGCTCCGATTATACTGATTGGTTTATTTTAAGAATGTAATAATATAGATTCAAATCAATCTTTTCTGAAATTATAGGATTACTGTAGCAAAATGAAAAAATGCCTTAAAATAGCAATAATAAGATAGAAATCTGCACGAGGCAGTAAAGCATTGCAGTAATGCATCACTGACCTCAATTTTGTCTAATCACAAATTATTGTATTATGTTTAGAACAAGTAAACTTAGAGCATAATTCTAGCATAAAACTAGTCTAATAACAGTAATGTTCTGGCTTTACATTAACTACTTACATTTTTGAAAATGATAACCATATTTTACTGTCTTAATAAACAAAATAATGCTACCACATCTTTTTATATGCGACTGCACTTCCCCAGATCTAACATAAACATAGAAATATTCTTTAAAATTCAAAATATATAAGACTTTTGAATCTCATTTTGAGACTGGTTTTAACTGATTTGAAAACTGCTAAAATAAATTGCTAATAAAGACTTAAGCAAATATACAATTTGAATGTTACTCACCAAAAAGAGTGGAGCCAAGCTTCTTGGACGGTCTGTTAATGAAGGTCACATAGTACTACAGAAAAATAACTCAGTAGTGTTATGCAAAACTTCTCTGAAGAGAAAAATGACACAGCAAACAACTAGCAGCTAGTGTTAGCACCGTTCAGGCTAGCGGCCGCCATGGCCCACGCAAAATGACACCCTGTCAGTCAAAGTAGCCACTCCTTTAATTATGCATAACTCTAAAGTTAAACTGAGGGCAAACCAAAGAATAAAAAAAATGCACTCCCCCTAGAATTGTCACCTAACAATATCTTAGCTCTAGAGACTAGAACCATCTTTTGTACCAGGCTGTAAAAGGGTTTTTTTTACACTTGTAAAGTTGCAATTGGATTTTTACAATATAATTCTTCTTTTGGAGCCTGCCCTCTGGTGGACGGAGGTATATTGCTGTATGGTGGCGCCCTCACATGAGGACTCTTTATGAGGGCGTGTCTGAGTGGCTTGGACTAGAGGTGTCAATCGAGGCCACACCCCCGCAGAGCAACATGGCGGAAACAAGGCAGCTGATTGATCAGTTATTAATCTTAATATCTTGAGTTATGTCGCAAATATCAACATATCAATTACGGGAATAATAAGAGTGTGTTAAAACAAAGATGGCATTGTTGATGACCCTAACAAAAATAGTAACTTTGTAACCGAATTTTGAATGGTAGTCAATGGGAGCCAGGCTTGATGGAGCCTACCCGTACTTCCATATTAGCTTCAAACCCGAAAGTGGGCTTGCTATGTCCAGCCCTTTATACCGTCAATGGCCGTTTTTCAGTACCTAGAACGCAAAGTACGTATTTGTGTTCTCTGTAAGTACGTTCTTGCTGAGTCCGCTGGAAGTACAGGTTTGGGGAGAATGGGAGAAAGCAGACCAGTTGCTTGAGTATTGGAACGGCAGTGCACTCAATGGCGTCACTGCCCGCTTGTCTTTACCATGCATTTCTCCCCAGTATGAATGTAAATAATAGAATTATATACACATATTACAGTAATGTAATACGCTTAGTTATTGACGTTTATTGAAGGATATTTAATTAAAATATATTTATTTGTGTTATTTTACTGGAATAACAACCATCAGAGCGAGTGACAAACTCTGACACAACTGGCTAAGGCTGCTCTTTGCCAGGTACATTAGCGCTGCTAGCCACTAGCTAGTGAAGGATCCCAGTCCAACAAACGTTGGAATAAAAATCTTGAGCAGGCTCTTTCTTGGTAAATGGGCTACATATTTGACATTAAAATGATAAACTTCTCATCTGAAATAATCTTGAAAAATGATTGAATGCCAAAACAACTGATATTTCAACTTTTAACTTACAGTTGTGTGCTCGCCCCCCCACCAATGCCGTGAATGAAATGCATTCTGGGATATCAGGCAGTCTTGAGCACGCACAAGCCTGCTCTGATGCAGACTTGGTAAAATGGGGGGAGTGAGAATTTATCCGGGGATTTGAACTGTTCTCGGTGTTGTGTGAACTTTGAATTGGAACAGTACTCTGTCCACAACGGATGACGTTTCACAAGAACACAAGAATGAACAAGAATGCATATTGAGAAACACAATACAGCAGTTAGAGCAAACTCTGTGTGATATATTAACGACTGTTTGTAACGTTTGTCAAAAAAAACGTTGACAAAACATTAGCTTAGCTATAGCTAGCTTTATCACTAGCTCACATAGCTTTTACCAAGGCCCTGCAGTGTTTACACAGTAGTCTCAGCAGAAAAACAGCAAAAGTTTGTAAACTTATATCAGATGAGATACGATAGATAATGTGTTACTATTACCTTTATTTTGTCGAGTCTTTGCCCAAATTTTAGAGCATTTCATTTTTTAATTATGTCTAATCAGCTGCACTGTTCCTAAACCTTGTGTAACATCAGTGACAAGCACCAAAACACTCACTGACCTCTTATTTATTCTGGAGAAAAGCAAAATACATATTACTAAGTACAGGAGTTTTGCTTGTTTCTAGGAACCACTACTGTACTAAATTGGTCTTGCATTAGGTTGAGACAACATAAATGTAACCCCACTGTATAATTTCAGCTTATCCTTGTTTATTTTTACTGTTGGTGTCATTTAGGATACCTCCAACATGAAATTTCGCACAATAGAAGTACAAATATGTCATTTACTTTTATTGTTCTCTTCTCAGGACCCCAGCTCTGGAATTTGAAGTTCCTGAGGAGGAGAACATTAACAGTGACTAAAGGAGGGGCAGAGGAAGAGCTGGATCTGTCTGTGAGAACAGACTGAGGGTGGCCCAGCTGACTCCTGCCAGGACAGCAGAGATGCAGGTTGATTATATATCTAGATATTATCACACACCCAAATCAACCTATGTAATGCAAAAATTGCTTGTTGCTCCATTTTCAGGCAGTTACAGCAGCTGTCCCAGGGGGAGAAGGATAAAGTGCTCCAGATGGATGTAATTCGTCTGTGAGGGTTTTTTCTGGATGTGACAGAGCACCGACGAGCCACTGCAGGACCAGCCGAACCAAACTGGGGTCAGCCAGCTCAGTGCACCTGCATGAACTGCCAAATCATGCCAACAGATCTAGAAAATAAATACTGCAGGAGGATCCAACAGGGCGGGTCAGCACACGTTTTTAAAAGTAAAGAAATTGCTGCATTTGACCACTGTCTCTTTTTATTGCTGCCATTTGTTTTTGTGGCTGAAGTAATGTCCTAAAGAGAGCGAGAGAGAGAATAATAAGCATTTTGACAGTCATTGCATTAATTTATTTACTGTATTATAACATACAATACACAGATAATACAGACAGAGTTTGACAGATAACAAACATGTCCACAGCATTGTAGATAAGTGCATCTTGATATTATGATGTAAAGCTGATAAATAACAAAACAGGCTAGACTTCTTCACTGGTGTATGATACCTGAACATAACGGTTCCTGTCCTCTGCAGAGTTGTGTCTGGGCCAGTTAAGGAGTAGGTGGGGACGCAACCCCAGGGAGAAGACCAGGGGCCTGAGGGTCATCTGGCCTGTGACCGCCTCCCACATCCAGAGGTGCATGCTGGATCTGCTGAGGGCCCACTCGTGCTCACCGCTGACATGGTGCAGGACACCTCACCACATAGCCCAAAATATATTGAATTTAGAGTCTAAGTTAAAAGGAATGATAACATCTGAGTTAATTTTTTATCTAAAATAATAACTGAAAACAAACTTCACTGTCAGATTCCCCTGCAGTTATTGATTCAGGATGGTGTGGCAATCCTGTCTTTACACTGTTGTTTTCTCATAGCTGTAAACAATTCAAAAATTGTTAGAATACAGGGAAATACAATTTGATTGTATTTACAACAGCGTTACTATTAATGCCCCTATATTTTCAACAAATAAACAAAATATAACTATATTTTCATTGATCCATTCCCTCCACGTTACTAACCAGCTTACCAGTTGATAATTAGTCACCTAACATACAGATGAATGCATATGAACAGCTAATCCCACCACGAATGTTTACTTTATTCCCCACCTCACTCTATTGTGTGTCGTACTGTGTAGCACAACCAAGAGACAAGAAGATGTGATTTTTCGTTACAATAAACAGTACGACCTGTAAATAAGTATGACATGAATATAATGAGGTAACCAGTGAAAGACGTGTGCTAGAGTTATCTTTAGCTCGTCTGTGGTGACAATTCCATTCTGTCTAACAGACAGTTATAATGTTAGTGTAATGATTCGCGTTTTCTGGTGTTTATTTAGCAAACAAGCCAATATTGCCACACACAGTTAGCATTACATTGCTTTGTGAAGACAGCCGATAAATTAATTTGAAAAGCTAGGACAGCACATTTATCAGATTCATAAGCCTCTGGAGTCAGGATCATAACGCAGTTATGGTCTGAAGGTATTTAATCCGAACAACGTCACATCCGCCTTGATTTTGTGGAAAATCCAACCCGAATACCTCTCAATCAAATGATATAGAGGCAACCCAGTTGGAAACTTAAGATTTCAGTCTTCTCATCACAGTACTAGCGGCTCACTAATGACCAAATAAAAGCATTTTTTATTGTTAAAAACATACACATAGATCCTTTAATGCTGCAGACAAAGTAACCTATGATACAGAATTACAAGTAAAAATATAGTGTGTCTTAAAATATTGTGAAATTACAATAGTGTCCATTACAAACAAAATAAAATAAATTAACTTAGCTATTGGTGTTCAAGCTCTTAGGCATAGAAAATAAGCAAAACTTTTAGGTCTAAAAATAATACAAATAATTGTTTTATAATGTGTGCTTTAAGTAGCCTTTAAGTAGCCTAAAATAACACAAAGGAGCAAACTACTAAGTGGAGTCCTGACAGTTTTTATGTTTCCTAACATCAAAGAAATAATTTCTGTTCCATTGTTTTTTGTAGAGGTGAATTCTAATGAAGAAAATGCTTTTATTTCAGATGAAGGAAAAAAGTGAATGCATTGTGATTATGTAACATATGTTGTTTATCAATTTTTAAATGAGCTACTGCTAATACTGTGTAAAGCTTATGTATGCATTAAAGAAGTCCTCTCTGTAATTCATGTAACACTGATGCATTTGTGATTGTGAAATGCACAATTATTGCCTTAAAATTTGTTAAATGTAAAAATGTGTCTTGGTAGAAATATGGTTACAGAATATTTTGCATAGTCCAATTTATGATGAATTCAACTGTGTTTTAAAGAGGATTGTTTTTCCTGTAGAGCAAAAAGCAAAATAGACTCTATTCAAGATGACATTTGTTAGGGAACTTGTGTGTGCAGGGCAGAATAATCCCATAACACTACAAGGTTAAGGCGTGAGTGAGCACTCACAATCTTCAGTGCTCTTTTAACAACACTTGGACTTGTAATTGTTATTTGCTAGTATGTTATGGTGGTTTGACTTTAATTTACTGCAGAGTTATGTTAAGTTAATATTAAGGTCTGAAAATGCTCCTGTGGTGTAGAAATTCTCTCATGGTCATTTGTTTTAGATTAAACCAATTGATAAGAGTTTAATGAGGGGGGATCTGATGGAGAATTTCAGTCTTCCTTCACTGGTCAGGTCAGCTCCTTCCCTCTACGTCAAGGCCAATGTCGTACAGATCACAGAACTGGGCTCCAAGTCTAAACACCATTCCTTTGATTTGGCATTACCTGTGCACTGACCTTCTGACATCCAGAAAGTCTCCAGCCTGTCTTTCTCGTGTGACTCCTCTCAGCTCCAAGGGCAGCTCAGATTTTCCCTAACAGTTTGGACTTTCAGACCAAATGCAAAAATGAAAGTCATGGCCAATTAATTAAGCAAATGAAGAAGAGCTAACTGAGGAGGGAAACAGATATTGGCTGGATTTAAAAATACATAAGACATACAGATTGTTTGATGTTTTTTGTATTGTATGGCTCTATTTTTATCACTACAGTGCTGTGTAACAATTTTTGAGTTCTTTGTGCAGACCTTTAGGTGTGAAAAAGCCCTAACACACACACACACACACACACACACACACACACACACACACACACACACAGTATTTTAACGCTAATGCTGAGACCATAGCTTATTATTTTGGATAAAGAAAAATTTAATTTCCTAGTGTGGCATGTCATTGTGCTCACCTGTGAACTAATTGGTTCTACTTCATGTGTGCTCTGCCCACCTACGGGCTTTACTAATGGTTATCTCTCTGGTGTATGCCAGCACCTCTGAGAAAGATCAAAGCATTCACCGCACCAATCGTGCCCATGCCCTGGCATAGCCTCAGGGGCTATAGAAGCCCTCCAGCCCAACACTCTCTCTTCTTCTCTCTTAGCTCCTCTGAGATGCTTAAAAAGAGTATGAACTTCTACTCACCGAGAAGACTGAAGATACTTTCTGCCCGTGCTTCGCCACCCACTGGTGTCGGGCATCTCCAATCCTGCTGTTCCAGCTGCACCCCTCTGCTACCTGAGGACAGCTACGTCCGCTGCTTCACCTGCCTTGGATGGCAGCACCAGGTGCTAAACTCTTCCTGCTCCGCATGCCTCCCTCTGCCCAGAAAGGAGACCTCTTGCCGATCCGCCTTCTGATCCGCAGCCGGCTAACTGTTATCCGCTGGACAACTTCTGCTATTCTCCTCCACCGCAGAACGAATAGGGATTCCTCTTCTGCCCCAGCCTCCTGAGATGGTCCACCGCTAGTCACGGGTCCGGTCACGACCGCTTGTGGCGACTCTCTGTCCCCCGATGACTCCCATCGTCCTTTATGCCCAGCGGGAGTGGCAGAGCCCACTCTTGGCTAGAGGTCCGACCGGGGCTATTTGGGCTACTGCAATGTGGAGGGCTGGAACGGGACTAACAGTGTTCGGTCTGCTCCCATCATCCACTCCCTGGCCGAGCCGGAAGCCGGCCCTGCCGTCAGAGAGGGACTGAATGACGTCAGTGCTCCTAGACTGGTGCCATGCTAATGCTGCCCAGGTGGTAGCGTTGGCTAATGTCCCAAGATTTCATCGTAGATGGGGGGCCGCACAATGAGTGCTGCTCAGCTCCCTGAAGGAGCAGGATGACGGTGGCTCTCATTTGTGCTGGTTCTTGTCAGTGCAGCCATGTTGGGGCCCATATGCTCTTGGGAGAGGCAGGTATGAGCCCAGTGAGTGTGACGGGTGCTCTTGGTAGAGGCGGCCCGACCGCATGCAGTAGTACTGGGATCATTGGGCATGGGCATAACCGTAGTGCCAGGATGCTCTTGCGAGAGGCGGTCTTGGGCGCCATTGCCTGGAGGCATGCATGGCTACTCTTGGGAGAGGTGGGCCCGCATTGCTCCTGTTTTCCACGCGCCAATGCTATATTTAAAAGTTTTCGTCTCTAATAGGTTTTTATAAAATTGTATGTGCAGGCCATCAGGACCTGGAGTTTTGCCTGAATTAATGCTCTGGATGGCTTGCGAAAGTTATTTTACTGCTATGCCACTATCCTTCTTTGGCATGTGAGCGTTTGAAATTGAAGCTGATCAAGAAATGCATCTCTATCAATATGTGAAAGGGAGTATTCTGTTCTGTATAATGTTTGGTAAAATTCTGTAAATGTGTTATTTATATCTAGTGGATCAACTGTGACATCTCCCAACTGTGAAGTTATGTTAATAAGCCCTTTCGGATTCTATTTTCTTAACTCTCCAAGCTAGCAATTTACCCGCCTTTTCTACCTGGTCATAGGCCTGTCAGCTTATTATATTCAGTTCTTAGAACTAGTCATTTTTGTTTTAGGGGGTCATCATTCTAATTAATTTTCATTTTTAGAGATTTTATTTGTTCTTCTAATTTATTAATATCTGCTTTTTGTTTTTTGTTTTTGGTGCTTGTAAAACTAATAATTTCCTCACTGATATATGCCTTGAATGCTTCCCATCTTATGGATGCATAAGTCTGATCAGTATTTAGCTCAAAATAGCTATCAATCTTGTGTTCTACATATTTGACAAAGCCTGGGTTTTGGAGCCATCTTACCCATAGAGGCCAATTAAGGAGGGAATGTACAAGTTTGTCTATGTAAATTGATGAAGAAATGGGGGCATGGTCACTGATAACTATACAGTCATACAAGCACATTATTCATTCATCTTCTACTGCTTGTCCCACTTTGTGGGGTCGCGGGTGGCTGGAGCCTATCCCAGCTGCTTTGGGCCTTAGGCGGGGTACACCCTGGACAGTGGCCAGTTCGTCGCAGGGCTGACACTTAGACGTTCACTCTCACATTCATCCACTAGGGGCACTTTAGAGTCACCAATTCACCTATACATGCATGTCTTTGGACGGTGGGAGGAAGCCGGAGATCCCGGAGAGAACCCACGGTGACACGGGGAGGACATGCAGACTCCTCACAGAAAGACCAGAGTTAGCCAATGATGTTAGAGTTGGCTACAATCGGCCAACGATGTTTTGGGTCGGCCGGGATTCGAACTCACGACCTTCTTGCTGTGAAGCAGGAGCACTAACCACTCTGCTACCGTGCACCCCACAAGCACATTATAGTTTTTGATAATTAATTAATTCTCATGACCCTAAAAAATAGTCAATACGAGAACGGGACTTGTGCATCCCTGAGTAACATAAGTATTCTAATTTATTCGGATTAAGTTCCCTCCAAATTTCTGTCAACTTTAAATCAGTCATATATTGTATTATTGTTTTCCTAGATTGTTTCGTGTGGGGATCAGTTTTTGTGGAGCGAACTAATACAGAAAAAAATCCTCAAAGAATTTAGGGTTATCCTCAACAGGACCATAAAGGAACAGATTTGTGAATAAGAATAAGAATAAGAATAAGAAGCCCTCGAACGTAATTATTATATGTTGCGTGTATAACTTAACTGGGCCACCTATGCTGTATTTATTTAATTTTGGAGACTGTTATATGTGTTTCTTGAAGAAAAATTTTCAAGTCTATTCATAACCTGTTTCAATTTGTCCTATTGAAACCCCTGACATTCCGGCTTGTTAAGCATGTTATTTCCATAAGCATGCTTTAGAAGTACTTCCAGTAAGTAACCATGTCAAAAACAAGTTTAGTTTCAATCACTTTCACTTCACGGAGTTTTTCCTCATTACATTGGGAACAAAAATTTTACTGCATTTAATGCTTAATCATGTATATAAATGTATAAATAATCGAATTAACAAACTTAGTCTGTATATTTTTGCATTACTTTGAAAATCTGGATGCATTGCTTGTTCAGTTTCCGTTCTGATCTGATCTGTGTAGATTGTTGTGGACTGGCTTTGCCAACGGGAAAAAATAGAACTGCTGCGTATCTCGTCCGCTCCTCTTGGCACTGTTGGATCGGAGCCGCAACGCAGTGGATGCAGGGGAAATGCTCTCATTGAAAATAACGGATGCGTATATGCTGTGGAGAGTGGCAGGGTGGAGACGCATGCAGTGGTAATTGGGGGTTAGCATTCTTATACAATACAGCAGGCTTTGGCCTTTCCTGTTAGGTCCATCTGTACTTATGGACCAGTCCACCTTGTTGTCCAGATGCACTCCCAGGTATTTATAGGTGGAAACTACTTTTCCATTGATGATCACAGTTTGAAATGGGGGTTTATTGCACCTAAAGTTAATGACCATCTCTTTAGTTCTAGATATGTTTAGAATTTTTAAAAAGTAAGAATGTTTTACCACTGCTTGGTCTTTGGACTTCAATAAAAATGGGTCTCAGCGAAGCCCCACAACTGACTTATTGCGTCAATTCAAACTGAATATAGTGACCTCTTCTCCACTGAGTTTTGAAAGCTACCTGTAATAAATTCATGACATTTGACCCAAATGAGATTAGAATCCTTAATCCAAAACCTTAAAACTGACCACAAACGCCAAATGTGCACAGAGGAAGATATGATAACAAAAATGTTAAACACCACAGTGTTTTCTGTTTTAGATGTAAAGAACTCTTTTTGACAGGAATCACTTAGATGCAAATCTTTTATGCAAATCTGGCTCATTAGTCCATTAATGGCTCATTCATCGTACAAAATATAATCTCATGAAAGTTCCGAATGACATTAAAACAAGATACAATTAGCCAATGATCATACAATGACAACGGGACAGAAATACACCAAATTGAACACGAAATATCCACCACCCACCTAAGGCACGTCTCTCATCAAATGGCGACATGCCCACTGTGCCCTGGGCACTTATCACTACAAGCCACCAGGAGACGGCGCCACTCAACCAAAATGCATATGCCCAGCCAAGAGTGATGACAAGTGGAATTATAAACAATACAAAAGCACAAAACCCAATTAACAGAAAGCGCCACTCCACTTTTTGAGAGGCACAATCAGCATTATCTGGTGCTTGTAGACCACTACTCAGGCTGGTATGAGATTGAGTTGCTTCGTGATCTTACATCTACAGTCATTAGTAAGCTCACACTTCTCAGTGCACAAGGCACCACATAATCATACTCATTTCAGACAATGGCCGACAGTTCACAAGGTAACGTTTTAAAGACTTGTGGGACAGTGGGACTTTACTCACATTACAAACACCTACTCTCAATCAAATGTATAAGCTGGGAGAACTGTTTGCAGTGCTAAAACTTCGCACATTGATTATTGTAACTCACTTCTCTCATATCTTTTAAAACTGCGTTTGTATTGTCTTACACTCTGTAAGGTCACCTTGTTTTTAAATAAAAAAATGTTATTGTTATTATAAAAGAACAGTTGTTCAGGATCTAGGCTTTTTACTAATGAAAGACATTTTTAAAAAGCCTAGATTCTATCCAACTCAGTCAGAGGGTAAAATCGACAGGAAAAACCAGAGACACATGTTGCCAGGGGCCAAGTCCACTCCAGATCAGTCCAATCCGCAAGACTCTGAGTAACAGGACACTAAACCTGACTCAGGAGGATAAAATTTACAGTTAGTAACGCCCAGGTGCCTAAAGCTAATCCATCTTTGAACAGAACGGCAAGTCCTACAGAATACATTCACAACAGTTAAGTTTAAGGTTGTCTTAATTATGTCATTATATAGCCACTTCATCCAACATACATCTACTCTCATTACAAATTAAATTTCAAATTTTGGTGACTCAGACATGTTAGACAAATTTCTTAAAATAAAACATAAAAGTTTGGAAGGATTCATAAGAATCCAGTGACCAGTGAAGCATTTCGTGTAGGCTAAATTTTCTAGAGCAGGTAAATATAAAGACACATGCTAATGTTCTCTATAGAACATCAATAGAACCTGTCTGACAATCTCAAGTAGGGCAAAAGTTCTCAAAAAGCAAGACATGATGCTGTGATCCAAAGAAAAGTTTAGGTCGAAATTACTTTTTCACAAAGAGCCATGTAGGTTTGTATAGGTTTTTTCCTTTAATAAATAAAATCATCACTTAAAAACTGCATTTTGTGTTTACTTGAATTATCAATTATTTAAATTTGTTTGAGGATCTGAAACATCTAAGTATGACCCATATGCAAAAAAATTAAATAAATACATTTTAAAAAGAAAGAAATCAGAAAGAGGATAAATACATTTTCACAGCACTGTAGCTACAGATAGAGATAAAAGTTTTAATTCTCCTCAGATGGTGGCTAAGGGGCCCTATGCATTTGCATAGTCTGCATATAGCAAGAAGTAGCTATAAAAGTAACGATCAATAAAAATAAATAAATTAAAAAGAAATAAGAAGAAGAATAAGGATGGTGAACGTGTGAAAAACTTTTTTTTTGGGCAGCCAGACATCACTGATGCCAAAAACCTGTGTGTGTTTAATATGTATTTACAGGGTGGTTTACATCTTTGCCTTTCCTGCTCATTAAGTTGTTTAGACGTTTTAAATATTTAGGTAAGTAGGTTGGAAAGTAACTGGAAAGACCTTTTGGGCGGAGAGAGAGAAGTGACCAGCACATTTAGCTGTATTTGATTTTGGAGTATCATTAGCGTCCAAGGAATAGCTCTGCCTGACCGCAGGGAAGGAAGCGAGTGCACACCTGCACACATGCACACACAAATACTTACCTACAATCGTCCACACATTCTGTCACTCACATTTAACACTGTTTTACTTACCCCTGTCTGTTTATCCACCGCCATTACTAAGTCACAACAAGTGCACACTTGGTCTTTGTGTAACCATTTCCCCTCCATAAACTCTCACCGTTTTATCTCCAGCAGTCAGTCAAACCAAAGCAATACTACCTCCTGGTATAAAAAAGCACATGCACGAGGGCGGAGCACTGATGAGGTAAGATGTGTTTGTAGCTGCTTCACAGGAATTTTACTTTTAAACTACTTTTTGCACAGCTTTGTCATTTATTTGTACATTTGAGGGTCACTGGTGATCTAATTCACCTGTGCACCTGGCTTTTGTGGTGAATGATGATGGGAACCTGAGAGAAATCTAAATGTAACAAGGCAAGGAGCTGCAAGCTAGTGCCAGATGCTAACAACTCCCTCCTCACAAGCATGAGGCAGAATTTAGATTATAAGAACTTTGAGCTAATAGTCCACATAAGTTAAGAACGCCACCCTAGGTATAATCCTACCTAGCCCGCAACATTAAGGCAAAAACACAGGTCCGTTTAATTGAGGTACAGAGACATGGATTAAATTACCACAATTTATTCACTAAGCTTAGCATAAGTGTATACAAAATATTTTTATTTAAACATGTATTAGTAAAATATAAGACAACTCATTCACACACTCTCTCACACACAGACAAATTCATAAAACCATCAAGGGTTCGTATTAAAATGACCTGGAGAAGTACACACAGCAGCTGTTGACAATTCACCACATTATAGTGGATAACTAAACGCTGAGGGCTTCACCCTAGCGCCCCCATACGAGCAGTTATAGTATAGTCTGGGAAAACCCCTTTACACTCACGATTTGATGGGAGGACGTCCCGGGGCGGACCACAACGGATCGAACCATGGAGAATAGAGTAAAAGGCGCCGGGATAGAGGCGTCAGTTCGATAACAGGAGCCAACAGTAGTCAAAAGTACTTCATACAGGGCTCCACGAGAAAAAACCAATACAAGGAGTCCAATAATAAAGGCCAACTATAAACGAAAGGTCCGCTAGAAGGAAAACGGGTCCACTAATGAAGAAGGGGAGGCTCGCCGCCAACAGGAAACCTAAAAGATACAATACACTTAGCTCGGCACTTATAAATACAATTATAAAAAATAATTAGTAACGTACCAAGGCTAGTTTTAATCAAAGTATGCCACATGTTGAGCGGCAATTCAGACAGCCACACGGCAAGGGAAAGAGGTCCAGTGGCAACGCTGAGCCTCACGAGGACGCCAGGCAGCTAAAAACATTAGCCTGTTAGCTCAGTCCACAATGAATGAATGAGTGTGTAATCCGTAGCTTATCAGAGATATGCAGTGCGGTTTACACTGTTATTGACGCAAGCAGGGACGATCCAGCTCTGTTATCTGCCCCATTGAATAGTAGCGCACTGTAGAAAACAATAAAGTAACTCCAGCACCATATCAATGAATGAACAGAATTTTACCGCAACTCACCGAAGCTATAGAGCCGTACGCATTAGTCGCCAGGCTTTACACCGAGTCACAGCGACTGTGGGACTAGTTTGAAAACAATTTTGCTGGAAACCAAGCTCCTCTACTGCCTGCAGCGTGTGGAACGGCGTCTGAGGTCAGAGGTGAAAAAGAGGTGTGGCCAGGTGAGAGACCCCTCTAAATAGACTCCCTAACGTGATTGGTTTGCTAGCGGATGTGCGTAACACTACATTAGCTTGCAGGCAACGGTGAGCTCGTTGGCTTGGCTGACTATCTTCCAAAAAGTGTCAGGATCTTGAAGGGTCGAGGCTGAACCATATTCACTTGGTGGGTGTACCTGAGGGCGGCAGAGGGCCCTCGCCCTACTGAATTCGTGACCACTTTACTGCATGATCTTCTTGGCCTGGATGATAATCCCATTCTGGACTGGGCCCATCGTACTTTTCACACCAGGCTGAAGGACGTAGAGCCTCCTCGTCTGTTTGTGGTTCGAGTCAACATGTTCCAGACACTTAATGAGATCCTATGCAAAGCCGGGGAGTCTCTCTTGTCTATGGAGGAAAGAAGATTTCTATTTTCCCAGATTTTACGCCAATGTTGGCCAAAAACAAGCTGACGAGGTAAAGAAGAGACTACATTCCTTCCTGGGCATTAAATTCGGCCTTCTTTACCCGGCTACACTATGCATCTTCCACAGATTTGAGGACCCGAGCCAAGACTTTGTTGACAAACACATTAAGAACATGGCTGCTACCAACTTCATGTGAATGTCTTTGTGAACGATTTAATACTTTCTTTTGCCCTTTGATCTTGATCAGTGCCTTATTTCTTGTTTTCTATAAATGCTTATGTTGGTTATGTATTGCTACACACGATTCAGCAGTGTTCTTTTTCTTTCTTTTTTTTCTTTTTTTTTTTTGTCCCAATGTGTCTACATAAGCTTAGGCTGTGCAATTTGTTTTGTCTGAATGAGTTTGATTTTTTTTAAATTATTTGTTTATTTTATTTTATTCTTTTTCTCTATTTGACCTGTTTTTTGTCACATTCCATTGAAGAGATTAGTTAGAGTTAGACGGCTCTTCATGCCTCCAAGAGGCCCAAGAGCTTTCTTTTTTGGGGGGCAGGGTGGCACGCATCCTGTTTTTTTTGCTATGTTCGTGATGTAAGCTGTGCTTAAAAGGTTTGTACTTTTTTGTTTCTCTCTTTTCTGTTTTTTCTTCTGTGTCTCTTTGTTTTTCTCTTTTTTTATTTTTCTACAATTAGGTGCTCAGCCTGACCATGTGAACTGGTTAATATCATGTTTAAACTTGCCATGTCCCAGCCTGTGTTAACACCGTCTCTGGTAGGACGGGATGTTCAATTTACCAGTTTTAACAGCAAGGGGCTCATTAATTGCAGTGAGGTTTTGCACCACATTCAACAACTAGAAGGTCGTGTTGTATTTCTGCAGGAAACACACTGTAATAAATCGAATCACCTTGAACTCAAGAGTTGACTAGGCCAGATATTTAATTCTTCCTTTTCTGGTGAGTCCAGAGGAGCTGCAATTCTTCTACATAAATATGTCCCATGTACACATTCCCAAACGATATGTGATCCTAATGGTAGATACCAGTGGTGGGCCATCAGGGCCAGCAAGGCCTTTTCTGCTGGCCTAAACATGCTCAGAAAAGTACATTTATTTTATATTCAAAAATATGTAAACAAAATTATTCTCTATTCTCTGTTCTCTTTATGTCATAGTATATCCACTTTGTTGAGTGGCTTCCAATGTTGTTTATTATGGTAGAGTTTTTATCCAATTATATTTCAGCTAGCTTGTGTTGTCAGGCAAATTAAATTTGCCTGAGACCTTCAGAATAAACAGAGCAGGCCCCTGTGCACTGTAAGTGAACAGACACAGTGAGTTGCAATAGCCAATCAGATCTCGATTCTGCATACTGACGCCAGCTACTTCTAGCTGGCCTTGGTATGCAGAATCGTTGAACTGGACATGTACGCGTTCTGTGATTGGATAAGCACTTACTAGAGCCTGAAAGGCGGCAATTTGCTGAATATCGAACTAAACCCAGAGATCCAACAGCTATCGCTGTATGTTTAACCCATAATGGCCGAAGGAGGAGAAGAGATTGATCTGGTTGCAGATATACTTTCCACGCCATTTTCAAGATGGGCCTCTCACAAAAAGCTGGATATTGTGAGAAGAGGTCGGCCAACCCCTGTGCTAGCTAGCCTGTCCCAGCAAGGTAAAGGGTTTGTCCGTCATTTCCAGACGAGCAACTATGAACGGTACCTGTGGCTCCCAGCTTCTGAGAAACGCTGCAAATTGGTGGCATTTTGTTGGGCATCTTTAAATCGCCTTTTTATTTTTTATTTTTGACAGTATCTGTGAACTTAGTTTCCTACTCTTAATTGTGAATGCATGCTTATTGGTTTTAAATGGTCCTGAAATTAAGTGTTGCTTGACTAGTCCATATTGAGGTGATGTTGTAATGTGTAAGTGGGACGTCACTGAAGGCCTAAGTGTGAAATGCACGGCCAGACCACTGTTAGATACATTAATGTCACCAGTCGGATTCATGATCTCTGCGTAACCTTGGCCAACATATATGCCCCCAATTACAATGACAAAGCCTTTTTTAAATGCCTTTCTTAAATGCCTTCTTCCTGACATAACATTACATCGTGGCAGTGACTTTAACTGTTGACTTGATTCACTTCTTGACCGCTCTTTTCCAAACTTGCCTTCACAATCGGCAAAGGTGATCCGATCCTTTATGAAAGAATTTGCTGTATCGGACGCATGGCATTTTCTCAACCCCTCTAAGTGGGAATATTCATTCTTCTCCCCAGTACATCATACATTTATGTGTATTGACCTTTTCCTAATTGACAACAGACTGTTATTGTCCCTGTCTGCAGGATAACACCATTGTCTTGTCAGATCAGGTGGATAGTAAATATCCTGCTTAGGCTTCTCCTGATATATATAGAGATCGTCTTCTATTGCAAGCAGAATTTGACGTGCTCATGACCCATCAAGCTACTGAACTCCTGCTCCAATCTGGGAATAATTTTTATGAACATGGTGATAAGGCCAGCAAACTGCTGGCACACCAGATCCGACAGATATCTGCATCTCGTCAAATTCCCCAGACCCGTACAAGCCGGGATATGACAACCGATCCCAACAAAATAAACTCTACCTTTAAAGATTTTTATGCATCTTTATATACATCTGAATGCGCACCCTCACTGACTGATCTTAACCACTTTTTTGCTAATCTACAAATCTTGGCTATCAGCCAAGAAACCATGGCCAGCCTAGATAAACCGGTCACTATTGTGTAGCTAAGCACAGCATTGCAATCACTTCAAGGAAGCAAGTGCCCGGGCCCTGATGGGTATGCCTCAGAATTTTAGAAATTTAGCCACAAACTACTATCGCTGAAACTGGAGATGTATAATGAGGCTTTTGCCCGTGGACAACTGCCACAGACTCTAAACCAAGCATCAATTTCTCTGCTTTTGAAGAAAAATAAAGACCCCGTGTCTTGTTCCTCATACTATCTCATAAGTCTTCTTAATGTTGATTTTAAGTACTGGCTCTGCATCTCGAAACAGACACCTCAGACAGCTTTTCAATGTAATTTATAACTCTTCCCACACTAAAACTCAAGAGGCTGTCATTTCTTTGGATGCCGAGTAGGCTTTTGACCATGTGGAGTGGGTTTACTTGTTTCACACTATTGGGAAGTTTGGTTTTGGTGAAACATTTTTGGCCTGGATTAAATTACTCTGCTCTAACCCACAAGCCTCAGGCTGAACCAACAATGTCACAATTCTTTGGTCTCGGTGTCCACTGAGCCCACTACTATTCGCTATGGTTATTGAGCCCCTTGCAGTTGCGCTCTGCTCCAACTCCTCAATAGTAGGCATCTGTAGAAATGGTGTAGAAGCCAAAGTGCCTATGAACTGCTTTTACATACTGTATATCAGATTTAACAACTTCTGTTCCTTCTGTTCTTAACATGCTAAATGAATTCGGCCAGCTGTCGGGTTAAAAATTAAACCTGGCCAAAGGTGAATTGTTTCCTATGAATTTAGCAGCTAAAAACTATCCATTGCACACCCTCCCTTTCAAAATTGCCATCATGGATTCACATACCTTGGCATCCAGTTCACGCAGAGATTTGAGGATCACTCTAGAAGTAACTTTTCCCCTCTGATGCTGTGAGTTAGGGAAGACTGTGAATACTGGTCGGTGCTCAATCTGTCTCAGGTTGCACATATGAACTTTTCTGCCTACAGAGGCCCAAATCGCTTAGAGGCATGGCACTACCAAACTTCAGATATTATTTCTGGGCAAGTAACGTCAGGGTTTTGAAATATTGGCTACAGTGCATTCCAGGATCCACAAATGTGGCTTACTATGGAGGCCAACTCTGAAAAGCCTGTCTCCCCGATGGCCCTGTTATACTCTCCGCTCCAATCATCGACCTCCCTCTATATGACCAATAAAATAGTTAAGTCCTCCCTTAAGATCTGGATTCAGTTTAGACACCACTTTGGCCAGCAAGGTTTCTCTCCGTGTGCTCCTTTGGCTGCCAGTCACACATTAACTCCGTCTCTGTCTGTCCAAAGTGCCATTTCCCTCCTTCCTTAACTTACCTAAAAGCTCTGTTCTACATGACTTGCTCTCACCTCTCTCCACTATCAAGGGCTCTATCTCTTTTATCTATAACCAGATAACCCAAACTTAATCAGATTCTCTTGACACAACCAAGGCCGTTTGGGAGGGGGATCTGGGGGAGGACATTTCAGGGGAACTGTGTGTTGGTGTGTACAAATCTTCAATTTGTGCTAGACAGCCTCATTCAGTGCAAACTTGTACATCGTATTTATAATACAAAGGCTCGGCTAGTTAAAATATACAACACCGCTTCCTCAGCCTGTGATAGATACCAGCTATCTCCAGCAAATCTTATGCATATGTTCTGACCATAGAATGTATAAATATGGGTGTATGACATGTTGGGTGTTAAAATTGTCCCTAACCCTCTTTCTGCTTTATTTGGGGTCTCCCCATCCATGCCTTCTGTTAGTGCCTCACCTTGCTGTTGTCCTACGCTCATTGGCTTAGGTACGTTTTTCATTTCCTGAAGTTGGAGAAACTTTAGATGATGATTTCCTGTGTGTTGGGTTAATTTTTTTTGTTTTATTGTTTTTTTGTTTTGTTTTTTTGTTTTTTTTAATTGTTATTAATTTTGTCATTGATTACCCTTACACCGGGGGATCGTACTGCAAGAATACATATGTATTGACATCTGCTACTGCTATCCAGTCTGATGACTTTAGCCTTTAAGGTGACACTGTTATATTATTAAACTACTCAAGTTTATATATAAATCTTCTAGGTCTTTGATTAGTTGGCTCAGGTCTTCTCAGGTAAGTTTGAGAGACAAAATATGCTGGCTATTTTCTCCAAAGTTAGATATTCTTGGTCCAATTTGGCTTCGAGTGCGCTAAGCATTGTACTGAATTTGGCCTGGAATCCAGCTGCTAGCTTTTCTGTTTCTTGTGTTTCCGTTCCAATAGGTTCATAATGGCATTGAATGTCGAGCTAGCGCTAGCATCGTGTTACTTGGTAGCTTTGTTACCCTTGGATGGAACTTTGGGAAAAATGGGGACCACGCAGTTTGAATAGGTAGGAGAAACACAAACTG
The DNA here is from genome assembly GCA_036850595.1 of Rhyacichthys aspro. Classification (NCBI taxonomy): domain Eukaryota; kingdom Metazoa; phylum Chordata; class Actinopteri; order Gobiiformes; family Rhyacichthyidae; genus Rhyacichthys; species Rhyacichthys aspro. Next base: position 780,664 of record CM072154.1, read on the forward strand.
AAAGTTTGAGGGCTGGATGTTGCAGCATACCACCACGTGTCTACTCCATTGCTTAGCCAGAAGCCTATAGAAAAAAGCAAACCATTTTGAGGAGACACATGTTCTTAACAAGAAACCATTATTTTGTATCACAAATGATATATCAATGATAAATCCATATCAGTAAATGAAGTGAAAAAACTGCTCTACATCATGGACAATGCATCCCACCAACTTCAATAGACTAGACTATTTCCTAACACAATTATTCAGCCCCGTTTCCACAGTAAACGGTACAAGACATCATTTATACAGTTTTCAACTTTACAATAATTCATCATTATGCAACTGATAGTAACCAACCCACATAAGCCATCTGTTGTTTAATGCACCTTATCATTTAGTCTCTTCTATTATGTATACAATATATACTCCTAACTTTAAATATTGTCCTCCATATACAAATTCACATACATTTGCTTTTGCTTATATTATTGTATTATTTATATTTACTAATTGGATTTTATTGTTTGTTTTCATGTTCATGTTTGTTTGCAACTGAGCTACTGTGACAAAGCGATTTCCCTTGTGGATCAATAAAGTTAAGTCTATGTCCAAGTGAGTAACACTACAGTAAATTTAGGCAGATCTGTCGGGTTGCTCATTCAAATTAGCCACACCAGTGACCAGCCTGGCCCTTAATATACTTTTGCGTATGTGGCCCTGAGTGAAAAAGTTTGGTCATTCCTGGTAATTTCATTTGTTCAAATCGAGTGATGTGAGTCAACTCTTCAGTGCAGCAGCAGCAACAGCAGCAGCACTCATCTCCTTTGTTTTGGACTGTCAAATTCAGTCCACTACCAAAAAAAAAGGTCTAATAAAAATTGGGACACCTTATAATTGTTTAGATCCTTTGAGTCTGAATCAGGACCCTGTCCTGATTTTTCCAGAATCTGTGGTTATTTCCTGACACAGGTCACATTAATGTAAATTACTACCATTTAAACAGGACATAGAGAGGCTCTTTTGGGCTGCTCAGGTGTGCTGCTCAGATATGCTGCTGAGATGCGCTGCTCAGAAGTGCTGCTCAGATGCGCTAAGGTGAGCTCCTCAGGTGCGCTGGCTGGAGCCAGGCTGTAGTTCAGGTTTGTTTCCCCCACTTTGCTCCCATTTTCTGGACAGGGAGCTCTCATCTCCCCCCTGCAGGCCTCCAACCATCGAGCCCAATGTGCCGTAGCTGCCACCATAGGTCTCCATTTGGGCTGCCACACTCAGGCCCACCTCAGGTCGTGTTGGTGTCTGACTGACCCAACAATGCATCGACGCTGGGGTGGGGATGTTGTCCGACAGACTCTGCACTGTCACTGAGGACTGGCATAGGGTTACCATAGAAACCAGTTACACATGCTGTTCTCTGACTGAGGTACAAGATGAACAGAGCTGGCAGTCTTACTCACAGTGGCCACAGAGGCCTGGCTCCCAGCCAAAGTCCTCTTCTTTCTGGCCATGCTGGGATTCCAGTGACACACCAGACTGTCGTTCTGCACGCTGTAGTTCTTATGACCCACCAGCCAGTAAGTGTTCATCATACCTTTACCCTGCAGGAGGGAGCAGTGAAAAGTGAACCTTGGGGTGAATTTTTTGGTACATCTATCCCTGTAAAGACTTAAATGTCTTAAATCCTTTCAGCTTGTGAATAATCTCTCACAGCAACAGCAACAAATGTTTGGCAATGCTTTAAAAAACTCTAAGATTGATGAACAGTAACACCACTGCGCACTGTGTGTCTTTCCCTCTTAACTTTTGTTAAAACACATCTCTAGGCAGCAAACATACAAATTTTCTGCTCACGTAAGTGAAAAAACTGCTTATAAACCTAATCTGTAAAAAAATGTTTTATTTTATGTTTATATTAATACTTGACTTCATCCCGCAACCCGCAACAATAAGATTCAAAAGGTATGTTGACGCTTGTTTGTTTCTTCTTAGCCTCCACCTGTTTATCACCGGAAGAAGACAAGCATTGTTTGTTTTTTTTTATCATGCAGCCCACCTATACCCACATTAATAAGCTAAGGGCTTCTGAGTTCTTTACTAACTATTATTTAGTTACTATTATTTAGTTATCGCTATGAGTATGTAATATCAATATAGATGAAAGACTAACTTAAATGACTGGCTCTTAGGTCCTAATTACCCCTTTAAAGTATTAAATTACTATATTATCTTACAATTCACCCTTTAACACCTATTAAGTGACCAAATTACATTCATACACACCACTAGACAAAGCAAAATGACGAAACAGTAAGTTAGCATGAACTTTTGATCTACTGAACATAATGTAAACGTAAATCTATGCAAACAGACAACATACACGTCATTGCATTGAACACTTCTGATTTCAATTCTGTGCTGTTACCCATATGTAAATCATACCTTATGTTGTGGGCCCAGTCACCAATAACACACACACTCACACTTTCCGGCATATTTAGCTATAAAACCTTTTAGTAGCAGGTATGACTGCTGCTTGTGAGCAGTGAGGCCCAAAGCTTAATGGCTGTTCACGCTATGAGCAAACCAAAATAATGAAGTGGTACCTGGTTCTGTAGCTCATTGGACAACATCGGTGCCATTACTGGTCTGCTGGTCCAAGCTAAGACTCCAGTAAGCAATGTGCTGGGAAAAATACACTCCTAAAGCTCTATTCTAGCAGTCTTATGGCACTTCACTTATGACCAATCTTCATACCCAGGCCGGAATGATGAAAAAGAAGATTCTGTTGCAAGCTTAGTTAACTATACTAGTCGCAGCGGTACATCCACTTAGCCAGAGAATGTTAAATGTTGTGCTAAGCCACTTCCAAGTACTGCAAAATACCTTACCACAGGGCAAACTTCAGTCAAAGTGTCCATAGGTAGTCCAAAATGTATCTGAAACAAGGGTCTTTTGCCGACCATTGGTTTAACGAACTGGGAAAACTTGTTTAACTACCTAAAACAGCGATGCACATGTTGACTTCTACTCACGTCTCTCCTGGTTAAGTTAGTGCATCTCATATCACTTTCTTCCGGTTTCACTCACATAAAGCTAAGCACCTAGCTAGTCTTGGTTGAATACAGACACATCACTTCCTTTAGCTCTTCACAATAAAATGAAATAAAATACATTTTAAAAAAAGAGAAAACAAGTAACAGTCAAATATGTACAGGATTAAGAGAAAAGAGTTAAGTGAACACCCAAACAAACCTTCCAGGCAAGTGTTTGTACTCTAGAGCAGGGATCCCCAACCTTTTTTGTACTTCTAGCACCACTTTCAAACTTTAGGCTTTGGATGATGGTGAAGCAGCTCAACATTTCAGATGCCAATAACACACTTCCCAGCTAGCTAACTCCTTCTATTTGTTGATGTGGCGTGCCTTGCCTGATGAGGCTCGTAGTGTTTGATGTTTTTGGTTGCTTTCCTCCAGGGGGGATTTCCTTGTGAAAAATGTTGCACACAGGGAGTTTATTGTTGTGTTAGTGTTTTACATGCTTAAACACCTCAAAAAATGCCAGACCTGAGATGCCATTTTTGTGGTAAACAAGTGAAAATTTTGCATGTTTTGCGTCATTTGATTGGCCCTGCTGATGAGCCATTCTAATCAATCTCCGATCACACATTTTTTTGCCATTATCGGCTGATGATGACTGGTGGCCGATCGATTAGAGCACCACTAATGGTCCACATTTATCCAGACTGTTGTGAGGTTTGAAGTAGTCTTGACTTCAGGCCACAGTCATTGCGATTTCAAGCACCTGGCTTGTTCAAAAATGGGTAACAGTTCCATTCATTCCCAGTATGAAGGTCTTTTGTGGTTGGTAAATAACACTTGAATACTTTTACAAGGTGAGACAGGTGATCCTGCACCAGCTGGGAGAAAGAGGATCCTGGTGCTGTCTCCCCCAAAGTCTCTGCTAATAATAGAAACATGTCAAATACTCCTGAGTTTACGCACTGTCCCCACTTTTCCAGTTTCGCTTCAAAAGCAGCCACCTCATCTGCCAACTTGAAAAGTGTTTTTTTCTTGAGTTTGTTGAGGAGGTGAAATATGACACATATGAGAGTTTCTCAACCCAGTCTGTCCTACTGAAATGTGCTGCAAGTGGTGACTGTTTTTGTAAAAGAAAATGATGAAATGGTTCTCACAACTAAAAAACTCTGGTCAGCGCTCTCTCATGGGAAAGCCAACTGACATGTGCATCCATAACAAAGCTGCTCAAATATATGCGAGGGTATTTACTTTGATATGGTTAATAACTTGAATCACATTATTCAAAACTGCAATAAGTTCAGGTGACTTTTTTTGGCTTGCTAGCATTTCTTGTATGAATGACACAGTGAGTAGACTCACATTCAGGCACTGCAAAGTCGTGAAGCCAGAAAGCCTTCCTGTCATTGCAGCCACTACATCCGTGCACACACCGACACATAATGACCACTTTAGTTTTCCTGACATGTAGTCATTTAAAGACTTGCACAGCTCTGCAGCTTGTTTGTTTGTTGGTAACAATAATGTGCTTAGCATATCCTCATGTACGTGCACTTGAAAAATATTCCGCACAAAAACAAGTATTCTTTCCCTGTTCTCAATGTTAATCCATATTAATATTATGGTGGTCGCCAATAGAGGTGCCTGTGCCAATTTAATAACTACAGCCTCCCCTAAACGTTCATGGCAAAAGTCCTTGGCAGCAGAGAGAATCAGCTCCTAATCAATAATGTATAGCTTTTTAGCTTTAGCTATGCGGTTAGGTACAAAGGATTACACTCTCAGTGCAGACTCATTTAATGATGTTTTAGCCTTAAAAAAGGCTTATCTTTAAATTTAGAGTGCTTGGTTTCTATGTGTTGAAGCAGTTTTGATGGCTTCATAGCCTTATTTGATAGCTGCTCGCCACATATTACATAGCGCGGGCTTGGGCAGTATCTATAACCTAATGAGAGGAAGCCGTAATTTAATGACATGAAGCTGTGAGTGAGTCAAGTGGAGTCAAGTGGAAAAAAAGCTCTTGGCAAAGTTTTCAAAATAAAATATCAAAACTATCGTGAACGTCTATAAAACAAAAGTTCAAAGTCCAATTTAGATTTTCATGTTCAGACCAGTAAAAAATGAGGGGGTTGGGGACCCATCCTGTGGAGTTAAAATTCACCCTGTATACCAAGTGTTGTGCGCATTCATAGGTGTAAATGAAGGATACAGCTTTAGCTTGAGGTCACGAACAACGACATTCTAGGGTAATTTTTTATTTTGATTTTATTTTATATTTATATAAATATTAATTATATATTATATATATTTACAATATATAATTATATATAATATAATACCTATTGCACCTGGTCTGCATGACACAGAATGTCAACTTTCCTCCTCTGCATCATATCTATGAGCTCTCTACCTTTACCTGTCATTGTACCAACATTTAAAGTCCCTACTTTCAATACTAAACTCTTGGCTTTCCTATTTTCTCTCTGCCTATGGACACACCTTTCTTCGGTAAAAAACACCTTCCTCCTTTCCTTCTTCAACCAACAAATAACGCAGTTATTTACGCAATTACTATAGGGTGCACGGGCTCTAATAACTCAAGCAAATACAATACCAGCTCACCAGCTCAAACTTATTAATAATAACTTGAGTTATACAGTTAACACAGCTAATAATAACCAAATTCAAAACCAGACAGCAGATGACAGTAAAGCATTAATAATGATGATAATAATGATAGCAACAATGCTGTCTGTATTGAGTCTCCTAAAAGACCTGTGCGCACTCAAAAATCTAAATAATCGATAAGAACCGAAAAATAAGCAATCAGTGAACAGCAATCACACATTATCAACAGTCAGACGTTTCCATGGTTAAACAAGAAAGGAACAGACAGTCCAAACAAAACATGAGAGCACAAAGGTGATAGGTCTGTATTTTAGGTATTTTTAGCGTTATTGTGAGATGGCAGCACCTGCACGCAGGACCTATAAACAGTTTCTCATTAAATAAAAGGATCTCACCAAACATTGTGCCGAAGTGTCTCCTATAAAGAGCTGGGAGGCCCAGGATGTCTGACGATGGTGTTTCAGTGCTTCTTTGACAGAGACAATCCACTTTCTGGTTCCCCTGGGTAGCACCATACCAAGCCGAAGTTGATACAGTAATGGGCAGAGGAGGATGCAGGCGGAAGATAGCCAGCTGCCAGGCTAGCGAGCGTTTGGGTCTGTCAAATTCTGGTGTAGACAACAGCAACTTCTTGCCGAATAACTCGTGGAGCAGTTTTGATAAAAACTCAGGCAGCCGCTTTTGACAGACTCGGGTAATCCCTGTACATGTATGGTTTGACGACTGCTATGGCTCTCAAGATTGATAACCTTAGCCTCTAGTTTAGCATTATCCTCTTGGGGAGAGGACTTACCTCCTCTGGGTCTTTTACTCCGTCTTTTGACTTTGGCTCAGGTCCTGCAAGGCGAGCTCAAGAGACAAAACACATCCACCATGTTACTCCACAGCTAGACATGCTTGGTCCAATTTGGCTTTGATTGGAGAAAGAGCTTTCCTGAGTTTGGCGATCAGCTTTTCAGTTTGCTGCTCATATAGGGCTGTAATGGCATTGACTGTTAGGCTAGCGCTCAGTAGGAGAGAAAACTCTGTAAGACAGAAAGTGAACCCGCCAGCTAAAAGTTTGAGGGCTAAAAAAAGTTGAGATCCCACCGGAGTTCAAACAAAGTAGATCCTGACTCATCGTTAGCTGGAAACAGAAAAAGTTTTGCATTTTAGTTGATTTGTTGATTTTAGTTGATGTTGATTTATTACATTCCGACTCCTTTGGGAAGGAGTTGAAGGTCCAGGGCGATGATGGGGGCGTGCATCACCTCTGTATGGGGCCAACCTGTCCCTGTGGAGGGCCAACTGAACCCTATACACCACCTCACCAAGTTCACAAGGCCCCACCCAATGACTGTCCAACTTAGGGTTCCATCCCTTCTTTCTTTTTGGGCTGTACACCCACAGCAGGTCCCCGGCCCTAAAATCCTTTCCTTTTGCCCTAATGTCATAGTTTCTTTTCTGTCTTATGCCCGCTTTCTGTAGCTGGTCACGAGCAAAAGCATGGGCCGACTCCATTTGATCCTGGAGCCTCCTTGCATACTCTGGTCCTGCAGGAACTGCTGGTGTGTCTGGGGGTTTGCCAAACACAATTTCTGCAGGTGTCCGCAGCTCTCGCCCCAGCATGAGAAGAGCAGGTGTGCATGAGTTGGAGTCCTGCACGGCGGCTCTGTAAGCCATTAGGACAAGAGGAAGGTGCATGTCCCAATCACACTGGTGTTCAGCAGTAAGTATGGCAAGCTGTACATAACACTAGGATATAACGGTTCCCCTTGTCTGTGCGGGGAAATCGGCCTATTATGTCTACTGCAACTCTTTCCATTGGGGCCCCTACTGCCAGCTGTTGGAGCTGGGCATGGGACTGGTCTGGGGGACCTTTGTGGGCAGTACAAAGGTCACACTGGCGGCAAAAGTCCTCAACGTCCTTCCTGAGCTGGCCCCAGTAGAAACTTTTTCCCGGAGCCGACAAAGAGTTTTTGAGACTCCAAAGTGTCCTGCTCCAGCAGATCCATGACAGTCCTTTAGCACTGACTCTCTAAGTGTCCAGGGGACCACTACCTGCCACCTCTCTTCACCAGTGGCTGGCTCCTTCCAGGCCCTCTGGAGCACCCCAGCCTTCACCCAGAGAGCCCCAAACTTTTCAAAGAGTCCTTTAGTAGCAGGGGAACAGCCAACGATCTCGTTCCACTGCGGTCTTTGACCTGACTCCACCCTCAGCAGCACTGGTTGTAAGTCCGAATCCCACTCTTGTTGTGCTCTCCGCTCCAGGGGGTCGACCAACTGTGTCGCTCTGCAGAGCAGTGCATCTCCGTCGTGCGTGGGGCCCTGCTCCTCCTCAGAGCAGAGCTCGTTCTCTCTGGCCTCTCGCTTTTCACAGTAACAGCAGCCTGGACATGGCGTCTGTATTGGCATGACGAGTTCCCGCTCTGTACTCCACCTGGAAGACATATGACGCCAGTTACTCCAGCCAGCATGCAATTTGCCTCTCCGGCTCTTTGAAGGACATTAACCACTGGAGGGCTGCGCGATCAGTCCGGACAGTGAAGGGTAGGCCGCAGAGATAGTATTTGAAGTGGCTTATCGCTCTCACAATAGCAAGGAGCTCTCTGCGTGTGACACAATACCGGCGTTCAGCTTTATTGAAAGTCTTACTAAAGTAAGCAACCACTTTCTCCCCCTCCTGGCCCACTTGGCTCAGCACTGCTCCCATTCCCACATCGCTGGCATCAGTGTCCAAAACGAATGGCAGGTTGAGGTCTGAGGGCGGGGTGAGAATCGGAGACTCTGTCAAGGCTTTCTTCAAACAGCTGAAGGCCTGCTCGCACTCTGGTGTCCAGGCAAAATCAGTATCCTGATGCTGCAGGCGGAACAGGGGCGCAGCTATGCAAGAAAAGCCACGAACAAACCGCCTGTAGTAGGATGCCAGTCCAATGAAGCTCTTTAGCTCTCTCAGATTGGAGGGTGTCGGTCAGTCCTTCACAACCTGCACTTTCTCCTCCATAGGGCTTATGCCCTCTCCTCCAATCTTGTGTCCCAAAAACTCTAGTTCTTTCCTCATAAAGCAGCACTTGTCGGGGTGGAGTTTCAGACCTGCCCCTGCTATATTTTTTAGAACCCGCCGCAGGGACAACAAGGCGGGTGTGCACCATTTTAACTTTGGGACCCCCTGGAAAAGTCAGTGTGTTCCTCCCCAGGTCCAACACGCAGCGAGCAGCCCGTAGAAAGTCCAGTCCTAATATGCATGGGTCTTGGACTGCTGCAACCCACACCTCAAAGTTACACTGACATTTCCCCCACCCGAATAGTGACCACCCCTCTTCCGAACATAGGGGCTAGCTCACCAGTCACTGTCCGAAGTTTTACTACAGTAGATTCCAGCTGAGTTTCAACTGGAACCAGATCTGGCTGCATCAAAGTAGCAGTGGAGCCCGTGTGCCACACATGGAGCACCCACCAGGGTCTTGGGGACATGGCAAAAATCCCCCACGTCCGTGCAGCCGGCCTGCCCACACACCCAGCACACAGGAGGGCCCCGGCGAGGACGAGAATGAGTGCCGCCATGTGGTGGTTGCAGCGACACTGCACGGATCAGTTCAGTTAACTCAGCAGCCCACCCCGGTTTCTCTTGGCCCAGGTTTTCCTGTACCACCGTCCTCACGACAGGGCCAGCTCCGACGTGGTCACTTTCTGCAGCCGCACCCACGGCCTCTCTCTCTAAGGCCAGCACCAGCACCTCCTGCAGTGTACAGGAATGTGCCAGCTGTGTCCGTATACGTAGCTCTCTGGGAGTTATGGCCCGGATGAACTGGTCTGTGGCTAATTCACTTTGCACATCAGCAGACATGTGGGAATATGCTCTTCTGGTTAGGGTTTCAATGTCATTGGCCAGTGCACGTAGTGGCTCTCCATTCAGTCTCTGCCTACTTGCTAGCTCAGAACGCAGAACACCGGGCTGGTTACACTGTCCAAAACTCCGCCCCAGAGCTCCCACTAAAGCCCCATAGTCGTCCCTTTCAGCTGGGCTCAGCAGTAGCAAGCATGTTAGGGCTTCATTAGTAAGGCAGAGGGCCAGCTGTAGTGCTTTAATATCCTGTGACGAGCCCGTAGCCCATGCTAACAGTTCAAATTGGGCATGGAAAGCCTCCCAGTCTGCACTACTGGAGTATTTAGGCGTTTTCACTTGGAGCTGATTACCATGGGCGCCGCCATCTTTGTTTACCTTCAGCCATGCGTTGCCGTGTCCCGGAGATTTCGCCCTGGCGCGGTCCTCAACACTCAACGAACTGAAACCGGCATCGGAAGCTAGCTTCCACGCGGTCTGTTTCAAACGAGCACGCCCAGAGTCCATCACATGCCATGAAGTACCAGCATTATCACTGTCCGACACCTCCTCTTTGACACCCAGGGCGTCAGTCCTGCCCCGCTGCGCAGCCATCCTTCTGGTTAATGGTGAGCTAAGTTAGCCGTGACCGGGCTACAAGAGGCTAACAGCGAGTAGCAACAGAAACTCCGGTCTTTCACTTCTGACACCAATGTAGCGTCCAGCCGGACGTTGAAAGGATGGACAAGAAAGGCATTAACAAGCGTCGCTTTATTGCAGGAACTGAAATGGTTACTGTGGGCCGCAACCACGCCAATACAAGTTAACAAGGTGCTAACAAACCGTCACTCGGGGTGAACAACGTTCAAGACACCTGCACACACCACAAACATTCGACTCCGACTCTCTAGCCCCGCCCCCTCCCCTTATCCTCCAATCACATGCTTGTCTTATACCCCACCTCCAAACCGTTAGTAAACACAAAACATCTAAAGAGTACAGCATTTTTAACAAGAACATTACTGCAGGGTTGCTACAATATGCTGTATACTTCACACACTTTATCGATACAGTACAGGTTCTTCACATGATGTAATGTACCTGCTCAGGTTTGTTTAAATGCATAGTTGATGAAAAATCATCTGTTGCCCTTGATTGGTGCGCATTCTAAAGTGTGCCAAAGGGCCTAAGGGAAAGTGCAAGAGAATAAGGAGCTGGGATTTTTAGTGAGTTTGGAGTGTAATACACTGCGAGAGCGCTCAGGTCTCAACACTGGACTCAGGTGAGTTCAGATCCATTAGAGTTTAGTCTGTCTTACCTTGGTCAATATCACTATAAAGCAGTGGTGGGCTGTCAGGGCCAGCAAGGCCTTCTCTGCTGGCCTAAACATGCTCAGAAAAGTAAATTTATTTTATTTTCATAAATATGTAAACAAAATTATTCTCTATTCTCTGTTCTCTTTATGTCATATTATATCCACGTAGTTGAGTGGCTTCCAATGTTGTTTATCATGGTAGAGTTTTATCCAATTATATTTCAGCTAGCTTGTGTTGTCAGGCAAATGAAATTTGCCTGAGACCTTCAGAATCAACAGAGCAGGCCCCTGTGCACTGTAAGTGAACAAACACAGTCAGTTGCAATAGCCAATCAGATCTCGATTCTGCAGACCAGGGCCAGCTAGAAGGTCTTATGTTGAACTGGACGTGTACGCGTCCTGTGATTGGTGTAGCTGACGCTATAATGGACTGTATATATGTTACCATGACAACAGGAAGTGCAAATATGCTACGAGATTTCTTTTTGGTTAATTATGGTTAATAATTGCACATTTTATAGTAATGTGTAACATGGCTTTATAGCTTAAAGTGTTTATTTTATTGGTAAAATTACCTGTGCTTTATAAGAAAATATACTTTTAATGAGTCACGTGATCTCACGAACCGGAAGTCTATTTGAGCAGTAGCGGGAGGTAACAGACACGAGAGAAGTAAGAGAAATACGAAAAACAGTGATAAAGACTACGAAATCATTCTACTACTGGTAAAACAGGCGCACACGGTAAAATTTATTTGTTACGCTGTTATAGCATTGTTACAATGGAAATGTGTGATTTGTGAGTTTGAAACATCGTATTTTTCTTTATTTTAGTTTTCACGGTGTGTACTAAGGTGTTTCACGACGGCTAGCTAGCCTGGAAAGAAAAAGGGTTTGTCCGTCATTTCCAGACAAGCAACTATGAGTGGTACGTCACTGAAGGCCTAAGCGTGAAATGCACGGCCCGCCACTGCTATAAAGTGCCTTTGGTGTCCCGATCAAAATCACCCAATCATCATGAACATATTATAAAATAATGAAATTCTAAGGTTTTGTTATAAATGACACTTATGCTGTGTTCACACCAAATGAAAATTGTGCAAATAAATCACGCTATTCGTGCGTAGTTGGACCCTTGAACATTTTGAGTTTACTCGCTTCATTCGAGCGTGAAATTCGCTTCATTCGCGCGCGTGAAATTCGCTTCATTCGCGTCTGTTGTAGACGCGAATAAAGCGACATGGGAGGGGCTTCTGCCGAGCGAGTTTTCTCCCAGTCTCGTTGCAAAATGGTTGAGCTTTATTTTGGTTTATTTTGTTTGCCACGGTCTATTTACTTACTAAACGGCGTAGACCTGTTCGGCGCCGTGCCTGGCTCCATCGGATGCTTCAGAGACACTCCCACCTTGATCCAGGAGCTGCCCCTGGATGACAGCAGCTTTCAGCGGTACTTCCCACAGAGCCGGGCCCAGTTCGGTCGGTGTTTTGTCTAAAGTCTAAAGTAATATTGTTTTTACTGTAAAAAACTAAAGAGAAATGATGTCATGTATTGTCATTGTATAGTCGCCAATAAGGAACTACAGTCTGCATTTATAACATTATTTTGTACATGTCTTTGTGTTAAATAAATGGAAACAGCCCCTGTCTTGTCCCGTTGTTTCTCATTAACACTGGTCCACTCACAAATAACTTTTCTTTTTTTTTTCCATACTATTGTGGGTGTTCTTGCAATAGGATATAGTAAGAAGAAATATTCTAGTGTTAAATAGTGGACAAATAACATTACATTATCCACAATTAAATCAGTCTTAAATATTGAAGTTATTTTTGGGACAAATAAATTAATAAATCATCATCTACTATGTTGTGCACAATTAACACATCAAAACTTTATTATATAAAACATTAATTTCAAAAATATCTATGGAAATACAAATATCATTGTGGTGGTTGGTATTTTGTGGGCTTTTGTTTTGTTGTCACTGTTTCCTGGTTTGTGTTTTTGTGGGTAACTTTTTGTTCTCCCTGAGGCACCCTTCCCCCGCGGCGTTGAGGAGTGATTGAGAACACCTGTCTCTGCTTGATGACACCTGTCGCTGATGTACAATCAAGCCTCCCTACTTAAGGCCAGCAGAGACACTCCTCGACGCCAGAGTATACCGTTCACCTCCGTGGTATCAGCTTGGCCCTTTCTCAGCGTTGGTAATATTCCTCGTGACTTGTGACATTGTGTTTTACCTGTTCCTCTCTTGTGTTTTTTCCAGTGCCTCCCGTTGCCCTCACAGCCCAGCACTCTCCAGCGTCTCACCTTGGTTTTTGCATTCGTGGATTGTGTTTTTGGACCCCCTGCACCTGTTAATAAATCATTTTTACTGTAACCGTTTCCGCTCTTGGGTCCTCTTTGCTCCCCACACGCAACAGAATACTCTGGCCACAATGGACCCAGCGGATCCGGATCCCATTCGGACAGCAATCACCCGTCAAGGATTCTGGCTTGGACAACTCGAGAGCCGGTTTGAGGGAATCATGGGCTCTCTCCAAACTCTCAGTAATCAGGTCTCCAGCCTCACCGAACAGATCTCACACACGGACCACGGCGCCCCCAATGAGCACCCCACCGTGAGTACGGCACCTCCTCCCCCTCCTGCACCGTCTTCACCACACGTTAGCCTGTACCGAGAGCCCTTTGTTCCTGCACCTGAGCCCTACACCGGTGAGATTGGGGGGGCTAATGGGTTTATTCTGCGTTGTTCCCTGGTTTTTGACCAACAGCCCGTTAGTTACCCAACGGATAAAGCTAAAATAGCCTACACTATAAATTTACTTCGGGGTAGAGCTGCTCAGTGGGCTACGGCGTTGTGGGAACAGGGTTCCCCCATACTTGCATCGTTCGCTAGTTTCTCTAGCGAACTGGGCCGAATTTTTGATCACCCCCGGCAAGGACAGGAAGCTGCTAAACGCTTGTTTTCCCTCGTGCAGGGTGCTAGATCGGTAGCGGATTACTCCATTGACTTTCGTATAGCCGCTTCAGAGAGCGGTTGGGGGAGCGAGTTAAGAGGGGTATTTCTCCGTAATCTCCAGCGAGCTTAAGGATGAGTTAGCCTCTCGAGACGAGCCGGACTCGCTAGAGTCGTTGATTTCATTAGCCATCCGTATCGATAACAGGCTGAGAGAGAGACAGAGGGAGAGAGTACAGACCAGTTCCACCAGAGGTCGCCAGTCAGCTTTCTACTCAGGTCAGTCAGCTCACTCCAGCCCTCTCCCTCCACCTTCGGTTCTCACCTCCAACTCATTCCCTGAGGAGCCCATGCAGGTGGGCCGGGCTCGCCTACACCCCAGTGAACGACAGCGCAGAGTCAACCTACGGTTGTGCATCTACTGTGGCCAGGCAGGTCATTTCCTAGCTTCATGCCCCCAGAAGCCAAAAGACCAGACTCACCAGTGAGAGAGGGCGCACTGGTGAGTCAGGCCTCTACTGCCCCCAGCTCTATTGCACGCTTAACTGTTCCCACCTGTCTTCTCTGGGGAAGAGAATCACGGCCCGTTAAAGCCCTGATAGACTCTGGAGCGGATGAGAGTTTCATCCAGGACGAGTTGGCAGCACAACTGAACCTCCCATTGGAGCCTTTGGACGTCCCGAAGAGTGTCACCGCCCTGGATGGCAGACTTTTAGCCCAGGTCAAGTTTCGCACCGCCCCCATAACCCTCATCATCTCTGGAAACCACAGAGAGGATCTCCAGCTGTTCGTGATCCCTTCTCCACATGCTCCCTTGGTCCTGGGTCTCCCCTGGTTGCTCCGTCATAACCCCCAAATAGACTGGAAAGCAGCCAGTATCGTAAATTGGAGTCCTCACTGCCACTCTCATTGTCTGCGTTCAGCCAACCCTCTTATTCGGCGTGCCCCTGTGACTCCTCCTACTCCGGATCTCTCCTCTGTTCCACCTGAGTATCACGACTTGGCCCCGGTGTTCAGTAAGGAGTTGGCACTCTCCCTACCTCCACATCGTCCCTATGACTGCTCCATAGACCTCCTCCCGGGGGCTCCTCTACCATCTAGTCGCCTGTACAACCTGTCTCGCCCCGAGAAGGAGGCCCTGGAGGCGTACATTCAAGACTCGCTGGCTTCTGGACTCATTCGCCCCTCCTCCTCTCCTCTGGGGTCGGGGTTTTTCTTCGTGAAGAAGAAGGACACCTCTCTTCGCCCCTGCATTGATTTCCGTGGTCTTAATGACATCACAGTGAAGAACAAGTACTCACTTCCTCTCATCGACCCCTCCTTCGAGCCCCTCTGCTCCGCAACCTTCTTCACCAAGCTCGACCTCCGAAACGCCTATCACCTCATCCGGATCAGGGAGGGGGACGAATGGAAGACAGAGTTCAACACCCCCCTGGGCCACTTTGAGTACCTGGTGATGCCTTTTGGACTCACTAACGCTCCCGCTGTCTTCCAGGGCCTCATCAATGATGTCCTACGGGACATGCTCAACAGGTTTGTGTTTGTTTATCTTGACGATATCCTGATTTTCTCCCGCACCCTTCAGGAGCACAAGCAACATGTCCGGCTAGTTCTCCAGAGGCTCCTGGAGAACAAGCTCTATGTTAAGCCTGAGAAATGTGAATTTCACTCTTCCTCTGTTGGTTTCCTGGGTTACGTCATCGCTAGGGGTCAACTACAACCAGACCCTGCCAAGATTCAGGCAGTTACCTCCTGGCCGGTTCCAACCACCCTCAAGGAGCTTCAGAGATTCCTCGGCTTCGCCAACTTCTACCGGAGATTCATCCGGGACTACAGTAAGGTTGCTGCTCCCCTGACTAAGCTCACGTCTCCTAGCTCTCCCTTCCAGTGGTCACCCGAAGCTCACCAAGCTTTTACCCGGCTTAAGGAGCTTTTTACATCTGCCCCTGTCCTCAAACACCCTGACTCTACTCGACAGTTTGTGGTGGAGTTGAATGCTTCCGACACCGGCGCCGGGGCAGTGCTGTCCCAGAGGGACCCCCTAACCAACAAACTGCATCCCTGTGCTTTCTTTTCTCGCCGTCTTTCCCCTGCGGAACAGAACTACGACGTGGGGAACAGAGAGTTGCTGGCTGTGGTTTGGGCTCTTCAGGAGTGGAGGCACTGGCTGGAGGGCACGACAGTTCCTTTTTTGGTCTGGACCGACCACAAGAACTTGGCCTACCTTCGCTCCGCCAAGAGGCTGAATCCCCGCCAGGCGAGATGGGCGCTGTATCTGAGCCGATTCAATTTCACCCTATCCTATCGGCCAGGTACCCGCAACACGAAACCGGACGCCTTGTCACGGCTCTACGCTCCTTCCTCGGACTTGGAGAGTCCAGACTTCATCCTCCCTCCTTCCTGTTTTGTGGGCATGGCAGCCTGGGAGATCGAGGCCGTCGTCCAGGAGGCTCAAGCGCGGCAGCCGGACCCAGGAACAGGACCTCCCGACCGTAGGTTTGTGCCAGACGCGGTTCGGTCACAGGTTCTGCAGTGGGCCCACTCTTCGAAGCTGACGTGCCACCCCGGGTTTCACCGAACTCTTCAGTTCCTCCGACAGAGCTTCTGGTGGCCTAACATGAACCAGGACACACGGGAATTTGTCGCTGCCTGCTCTGTCTGCGCCCGGGGTAAAGCCTCTCACCAATCTCCTGCTGGCTTGTTACGCCCTCTGCCCATCCCTAGTCGTCCCTGGTCCCACATCGCCCTGGACTTTGTTACCGGACTTCCCCCGTCTGAAGGTAACACAGTTATTCTCACTATTGTAGATCGTTTCTCTAAGTCTGTTCACTATGTGCCACTCCCTAAGCTCCCTTCGGCTATCGAGACTGCCCAGCTATTAGTCCACCACGTGTTCAGGTTACACGGGATTCCTCTCGACGTGGTGTCGGACCAGGGACCCCAGTTTGCTTCGCAGGTTTGGAGGGAGTTCTGCAGAGCAGTGGGTGCCGCGGCTAGCCTCTCCTCAGGCTACCATTCCCAGACCAACGGCCAGACAGAGAGGGCTAACCAGAACCTCGAATCTGCCCTTCGCTGCGTCGCTGCCCACCACCCGGTCTCCTGGAGCATACAGCTCCCGTGGATCGAGTACGCCCACAACACCCTCGTCTGCTCCGCCACTGGTATGTCCCCTTTCATGTGTTGCCAGGGCTACCAACCTCCCTTGTTTCCTGAACAGGAAGCGGCTGTGGCGGTCCCCTCCGTCACGGAACATCTCCGGAGGATGCGGGCGGTGTGGAGGGCTGCCAAGGCGGCGCTCACTCGTACGGCTGAGAGGAACAAACAGCTCGCTGACTCTCACCGTTCTCCTGCCCCCGAGTATCGTCCCGGCCAGAGGGTGTGGCTGTCGTCACGTGATCTTCCCCTCGATGTCGAGTCACGTAAGCTGTCCCCCCGCTTTGTGGGGCCATTTGAGATTCTGAAGGTCATTAACCCCTCCGTTGTCAGACTCCGACTGCCGAACTCCATGAAGATCCACCCATCTTTCCACGTATCCCTGTTGAAGCCCGTCAGCACCAGTGAGCTGTCCCCCTCCGGCCGTCGCCCCTCCACCCCCTCCATCGACGGCCATCCCGCGTTCACCGTCTCTCGGATTCTGGATGTTCGGCCCCGTGGGAGGGGTTTCCAGTATCTGGTGGACTGGGAGGGTTATGGCCCTGAGGAGCAGTCATGGATCTCGCGGGCCCTGATTCTGGATGACTCTCTCCTCCGGGATTTCTACGCGGCTCATCCGGGCAGGCCCGGTGGACCGCCAGGAGGCGGTCGTTGAGGGGGGGGTACTGCGGTGGTTGGTATTTTGTGGGCTTTTGTTTTGTTGTCACTGTTTCCTGGTTTGTGTTTTTGTGGGTAACTTTTTGTTCTCCCTGAGGCACCCTTCCCCCGCGGCGTTGAGGAGTGATTGAGAACACCTGTCTCTGCTTGATGACACCTGTCGCTGATGTACAATCAAGCCTCCCTACTTAAGGCCAGCAGAGACACTCCTCGACGCCAGAGTATACCGTTCACCTCCGTGGTATCAGCTTGGCCCTTTCTCAGCGTTGGTAATATTCCTCGTGACTTGTGACATTGTGTTTTACCTGTTCCTCTCTTGTGTTTTTTCCAGTGCCTCCCGTTGCCCTCACAGCCCAGCACTCTCCAGCGTCTCACCTTGGTTTTTGCATTCGTGGATTGTGTTTTTGGACCCCCTGCACCTGTTAATAAATCATTTTCACTGTAACCGTTTCCGCTCTTGGGTCCTCTTTGCTCCCCACACGCAACAATCATACAAATTTACAAGTACCTCTATGCAGGAATAAAAAGAATCTTGCTTGGAAGAGGAAAAAGTGAGGAGAGAGAAGAAGTGATCTGGTTCAATTCCTGCACTGACAGCTGCCTCATTTTTATACTATACTAACTACTATACAGTGGTTTTCAAATTAAGGAGAAGGCATAAATTAATGTATATATTTGACAAATTCTTTCATCTGAGACGGCAACCTCTGCAGGGAAGGAACCAGACTCAAGAGAGGAGCTCATCCTCTGAGTGTGTAGGTGAAGATGGAGCTACAGGACGGGTCTGGAGGGTTTCCAGGAGGAGCCTGGGCCTTCTCTGGGGTCTTCTCCTTGGTTTGAAATGACACATAACAAAGCAGAAAAAATATTTTTAGAAGAACTTATCACAAACCAGCAGGGTTGTGTGTTTGTATGTGAATTTAAGAAGCTATGAATGCCTACTGTAAATATGACTGTCCATGTAAACATGGTAATATATTGTTTAAACTCAAGCCTGTACACACCTTCGGTATTGTCATGACAATATAGTAGTATAGAACATACTCTTACAATATATTACACCAGTCAGAAACAACAACATATATGCCCTGTCTGTGTCTTCATTTGTCAACACTCCTCCTGGATGTCCTGCTGCTGCTTCTGTCTCTCCATGACCTGCTAATGACCCACTGCTCTTCTCTGACTGCTTTAAATAAGTGTCCCTCTGGCTTTTCAATTTCGTTCTGCACACTTTACTCTGAATAAACTTAAACTCGTCAGTGGCAAAGTAGTTGTACAATACGGCAAATTAGATCTTGATTTAAGTAAAAGGCGTTATTTGCAACTTACCAGAGTTTCCGACCTCCACACACACTTTATTCCAGACAAGGGCCTTTTTATTACAGTTCCTTAAATTACGAAGATGTCTCGTAGCTTATAGCTCCGGGTGCCCGCACAGCCCCGATAAAGTTTGTCCTCCATTGTTGTTTCGGACTTCTGCCTCTATGGCAGCCTCCGCTCGTTACGTGGTAAGTACGTCACTACTAGAGCAAGATCCTGATTGGTTAACGTGGGGCGAATATTCGCCAAAGTTCAGATTTTTCAACTCGCGCGAATGAGGCGTTGGACGCGATTCACACGTCAAACGCGTGATTCGCTCAATTCGCTTCACGCCGCTTCATTCGCATCATTCACGCCGCAGGATTTCTACTCGCGTCTAATCGCGTCTTTGCATTGACTTAACATGTAAATCACTCGCGCTAGACGCTTCATTTGCGTTTGGTGTGAACGCACCATTACATTTACACAGACACATCAGTGCAATGACAAGTCTCCTACAATGCATTTCCCTCATTTTATACCATTTTCTTTGAGTGGGCGGATGTGATTGAAAAAAACATTGAAAAACTTTTTATATTTCCTTATTGTTCTTCACATATTCTTTAATAAAACTAGTAACTTTGATCATTTAAATTTCATTTTTATAATAATATTTAACATTTTGTTCATGTCCCTGACATTGCTGTCCACCAAGTCATTATGGGGTAATTGCCCCTTTAAGAGGCTGGCTGATGCAATAAGTGACATTACCATCAGCATTCTATCTTTCTTTACTGGAGGTGGACACAACTACAGCAAGTACATTAAACTCCTGCACTCACATTTTCTAATTTTCATCATATTGTGTTTGTAGTTGGATGTTGTCAAGCTTAACATGTCCACCCTGTCATGATGAAATATTAGATAATATAACAACTTTTCAGAAATTTAAATATGTTTGATAACCAGTATAGATGGGGTGAACGGTAGCAGAGTGGTTAGCGCTCCTGCTTCACAGCAAGAAGGTTGTGAGTTCAATGAGTTCATGATTGTGGCTGACTTAAACATCGTCAGGTAACTCTGGTCTTTCTGTGAGGAGTTTGCATGTCCTCCCTGTGTCACCGTGGGTTCTCTCTGGGTACTCCGGCTTCCTCCCACTGGCCAAAGACATGCATGTATAGGTCAATTGGCAACTCTAATGTATCCCTAGTGAATGAATGTGAGAGTGCATGGTTGTCTGTCAATGTTCATCTATAAGTGTCAGCCCTGCGACGAACTGGCCACTGTCCAGGGTGTACGCTGCCAAAGGCCCAAAGCTGCTGGGATAGGCTCCAGCCACCTGCGACCCCAAATGGGACTAAGCAGTAGAAAATGAATGAATGAACAGTATAGAGTCATTTTCAACAATGAATCACTTTGCTAGCTGAAGGCCCACCGTGTGCTCATTAAATGCTAACATTAGCAAAAAATGTCCACCCTGTCATGGTCCACCCTG
The DNA here is from genome assembly GCA_036850595.1 of Rhyacichthys aspro. Classification (NCBI taxonomy): domain Eukaryota; kingdom Metazoa; phylum Chordata; class Actinopteri; order Gobiiformes; family Rhyacichthyidae; genus Rhyacichthys; species Rhyacichthys aspro. The sequence continues at coordinate 800,982 of CM072154.1, forward strand.
TCATCGATCTTTCCATGACAGGGTGGATATGTCAACAGTTTTTGCAACACTCTGGTAACTTTACACATATTACAACAGTTCTTATGCATATATAACATATAACAGTAGACCAGACCTGGGCATTTTAAGGCCCGGGGGCCACATCAGGTCCTTGACTTACCCCTGTCCAGCCCTCAGGAGGCTTGTGTCAGAAAAGGAATTAGACCATGACCAAGAGCGTAGACCATGTACAGTATTCATACTCTGTACTCTGTTCATAAAATGTATGTGTTCAGCTCAGGTCAGGCAGGTATTTTTGTGTGGTGACGGGAAGCTGTTATTGTTAAAAGTGTATTATGTTCCTGGTAAGCGTTGTTGTGGATAAATTCTAATTCCTTGATTCAGGCCTTGTTTGGAAGCTGCTGCACAAAGGAAGGAGCTGTTATCAATAGTGTTTCTGCAGGAGACTAGACTTAACTTTAGTGTTGAGCCAGGCCTGGTTTTAGAACAAAATGGAAAGAGTAGATCTTAAACAGGAGATGATGTCACTGTTACGGTGGCATATATTTTACATATTTTTGCTTATAGTGTAAACTTGTATGTGTTTTTATTGAGCATGAGTTGACCGTGTTGGTCCGGCCCTCCACAACAGTCCCAGGTTCTAATGTGGCCCTTGGAGAAAAATAATTGCCCACCCTGTGCTAGTAGAATTGCAATATTGACTTTTTTGGTGATAATCAGGAGGCCTTTTTATTGAGATGATATTTAACGTTTTCTATGTAATTGACAACTGACTGAAAGGGAATGTTCTGTATTGTCTTAATAGGGCAATAATTTTTCTTCAAGGGCCACATTAGAACTTGCAACTGTTGTGGAGGGCCGGGCCAACACAGTGAACTCACGTTAAAAAAAAACAGTGTTTAAAGTTTAAAGCAAAAATATGTGAAATAAATGCCACTGTCACAGCTGCATAATCCTTTGTTTTAGATCCACTCTTTTCATTTGCTGTTCTAAAACCAGGCCTGGCTCAACATGTGTATTGAGACCTGAGAAAATTACTAAAAAACACTAATTGTCAGGATCCATTCCTGGTTTTTGGTGTCTTCCTTCCTTCTGTATGTTTCCCCTCCCTTCTGTGTGTTTGTCTCCACCTTACCTGGGCGTGAAGTGGGCGTGACCTGACCTTGGCAGATGGCACACCTGTCTCCAATTCAACCATCGTCAACTGCAGTACAAGAAGCCTGGTCATTCATTCACTTCTCGCCAGTTCGTTGTTGCTAACTACTAGTCAGTGAACAATTGGCCCAACTTTGTCTTGGTATTTTTGTACTCATTTGTACTTACCTTCTCCTGTGTCCAGGTGCCGTCTGCCAGTCTGTCTACCTGTTCCTGGTTCTGTTTCTCTGCCTTCGTCTCTGCCTGCCTGCCCGCTCGCCTGCTCCTCTTTGTCAAGATTACAACTATTACATCCGTCTGTTCTTACATTAAACCTTTTTTGAGACTCACCTGCTGTACTCTGTTTTTGGGTCCTTATAAGAACTGTGACACTAATGTAGAAACATTAATGATAACAACTCCTTCCTTTGTGCAGCAGCTTCCAAACAAGGCCTAAACCAAGGAATCAGAATTTATCCTCAAAACATTTACCAGGAACATAATACACTTTTAACAATAACAGTCTAATCCAGCTTCCCCTGAGGGCCAGACAGGGGTGGGTTGAGGGCCTGATGTGGCCCCCAGGCCTTAAAATGCCAGACAAGGACTAGTGCTTTTCTATAGTCAGAGACACCCCCCATCTCTCCTGAAACTCTTGAAAATCTGCCTAGGACAAGGCACTCCAGGTTAGAACATGTAAATAAAGTCAGTTAAAATGACTGTGAGTCTTTTGCATTGTTTTACTACTATTCCTTAAAAGGAAGTGGTACATATGTTTTTTGGCAATATGGCAATGGCGATATTGGTGTGTTATGTGTTTAACTGTGTTTTAACCTATGTGTTAACGGATGAAATCATTCTTTCTAATCAATAGTAGTTTCTAATAATTAATAGTTTCCATTAATGCTTTTGTTAATGCCAAGGTCCACCCTGTCACATCATTGTCCACCCTGTCATCTTCAAGTTTTATGAGATAAACAAATTATTAATAGTAATAGTAATTTCTTAATAAACAAATGAGGCCCAAATAGTTTTGGCTGAAAATTTGACCAAAAATATTTGCAGTCAGATTTTATATAGAAAAGAAGGTGCAACTAATGCATATTTAACGGGAAACAAATATTTTGCAGTAATTTTGTCATTATCAAAAGACTTTTCCCATTATCTAACACATATTGTTAAGAAAGGGACAAAATATCTCTATGAAAATGTGTGTTATATAATCCCTATGCAATGAAAATGTATTTATTCTACTTTGACTTTGCCCCTGACAGGGTGGAGATATTTTACGATTTGCTTGTACAAAATCTGCTTATAGTGAATATATAAAGAGGGCTGGAGCTAGACCAGCATGCATTTCTAACAGCCTATGGTCTACTTAAAGGTCCTATATTATACTATTTTGAACATTATACAGTGTATTTTGGATTCATTTAGGTTACCATATCACGTTTTGCAACATGAAACACACAATAATTATCTTATACAAGCGGTTTGAATGAGCTCTCATCATGAGTCCAAAGTGAACGGTCTGATTTGGCGCTGTCACTTTAAGGCTCAGCTCTCCTGTGTTGGCTCCGCCCACTCATGACCTCACGCTATAGCTGTGCTGGAAACAGACTGAAGTAAACACGGTACATCGTAGTAATAACTTTTTCAGCAATGGCTTTGAGAGTAACTGAGCCGTATATCTTCGACCCAGAGTCTGACTGAGTTCGAAGAACATGAGCAAACACAAAGACCTCGAAGGCTTCTACAAGACGTTTCTACTTGGTAAATGAGAAACTATTTATTGTGTATGTTTCTATGATGTAGCCCGTAGCATAGCGCGTGTTAACTGCTTCTGTTTATAGGTGCACATTTGGAAATGGCCGTACAATGCCTACTGAAGTTGAGAATATATTGTTAGGATTGCACTTGTGTTTTTCTTTTCCTCCTGTTCCCCCCACTCCTTTCTGTCAGTAGAAGCAGGCAAGGTGTGGCTTCATCTGCTCACCTGCAGGCAGTCAGCAATCATCTACTCACCTGCATGCATTCTGCAATCATCCTGGAGTATATAGATCAGCTCTTCCCTTCAGTCGTCGCCAGTTCGTTGCAAACCCTTTGTGGTAATGTTCTCGGCCCCGGTCTAGCACCAGACGTGTATGTGATTTTTTCCTCGTTGTATGTTCTTGGCTCCTGACTCCGATCTCCTTTGTTGCAGCTGTCATTACTCTGCCGCTGACCTGCCTCGCCGCCACTGCCTTCACCTGCTGCACTCCAGCCTCAACCCGCAAACACCTCAGCAGTCTGCCCTGCTCCTACTCGACATCCAATCCTGGATATCTCACCCTGCCTCTGTCAAGCTCATTCTCCTTCAATGCAGTTTGGTGTTTAAACAGCAGCCCCAAGCCTTTTCTGTTGATTCTGCCAAGATCCATTATGTCATTGGGCTATTGCGGGGGAGGGCTTTAGCCTGGGCTGAGGCTGCTAACTCCAGTTCTCCTACGAGTGCATCGTCATACCAGCAGTTTGAGACCAAGTTTCGAACTGTCTTCGACCATCCCAACTACAGTGGCAACGCTTCGAGTCGTCTCCTGAATCTACGCCAGGGAAACCGGTCCGTGGCTGATTATTCCGTGGAGTTCTGGACACTGGCGGCAGACGCCAAGTGGAATGACGAGGCACTGCAGGGATTATTCAGTAATGGCTTGAATGAACACTTAAAGGATGAACTTGCTACTAGAGATAGACCGGATGATTTGAATTCCCCCGGGTTTCTCTTGCCATTGCTTTGGATAATCGTCTTCGTGAACATCGTAAGGAACGTGCTTCACGCTCCCTGCCCTCATGCTCTCTGTCTGCTTCCTCCTCAGCCAGTAATTTTTCCAGGCCCGTAGGCCACAACACAGAGACTCACTCAAAGAGTGTTCCTACAGCTCGACCTGCAGAGGAGCCCATGCAGCTGGGTCGCACAAACTTAACCTCGGAGGAGAAGCTCCACAGGATCCGGGCGGGTGAGTGCATCTACTGTGGGAAGATGGGCCATTACATTTCACACTGTCCTGTGCGTCCAAAAGAGCAGGCTCACCAGTGAGCATGGGGGTGCTGGTGAGCCAAATCTCTGAGACCGTTACTAGCCCCCAAAAGAACTTGCTTCAGATCCAGGCCTCTCTGTGTGTGGGCAGCGTTAGGCTTCCTCTGTTAGCCCTTATTGATTCCGGTGCCGAGGACAACTTCATTGACGAAAGACTGGCGGAGCAACTCGGATGTGAGCTGGTGCCCCTAAAGACCCTGATACAGGCTAATGCTCTGGATGGACGCCTTATTGGCAAAGTAACTCACTACACATCCCCTGTCAACCTCACTCTCTCTGGAAATCATCATGAGTCAGTTTCCCTTCATCTGATATCCTCCCCTCAGACTCCCTTGGTGCTGGGTCACCCCTGGCTCAAACTGCATAACCCACATATTGACTGAGCTTTGGGAAAAATAATGGGGTGGAGTACTCATTGTCACTCTGTCTGTTTAAAGCCTGCTCTGTCTCCAGTAGGTAGAGCCATTGAGCAACCCCTGTATAATCCTGATCTGTCTCTTGTGCCCTCAGTCTATCATGATCTCAGGGAGGTGTTCAATAAGTCCCATGCTCTGTCTCTCCCCCCTCATCGTCCTTATGACTGTGCCATCGATCTGCTGCCTGGAGCCTCCCTTCCCACCAGCAGGCTTTACAACCTTTCCCGTCCTTAACGTGAGACTATGGAAAGCTACACTTTGGCATGCAGGCATTATTCGTCCTCTTCACCTCTGAGAGCCGGATTCTTCTTTGTTGACAAAAAGGACAAGAGTTTGAGACCATGCATCGATTTCAGAGGTTTGAATAGCATTACTATCAAAAATAAATACCCCCTTCCACTGATCAGCTCTGCTTTTGAACCTCTCCAGGGTGCCACCATTTTTTCTAAGTTGGACCTTAGGAACGCTTACCATCTTGTACGCATTAGGGAGGGGGACGAATGGAAGACCGCCTTCAACACACCTTTGGGACATTTCTAATACTTGGTTATGCCTTTTGGACTGACTAACTAACGCCCCAGCTGTTTTTCAGGCCTTAATCAATGATGTTCTGAGAGATTTTCTGAACAGGTTCGTTTGTGTCTACTTGGATGACATCCGGATTTTCTCCCGCAGCCTGGAGGAGCACGTCTCCCATGTACGCCTGGTCCTGTCCTGTCTATTGGAGAATAAGTTATTTGTGAAAGCAGAAAAGTGTGAGTTCCATGCAAAATCTGTGTCATTCCTTGGCTATGTTGTGCAGGAGGGGAGTGTCAAAGCTGACCCTGAGAAGATCAGAGCGGTGGAGGAGTGGCCAACACCACAGAACCGAAAGGAGCTTCAGCGGTTCCTGGGGTTTGCTAATTTCTACTGGAAGTTTATTCTGAACTACAGTAAGGTAGTTGCACCCCTCAACCGCCTCACCTCTTCCAAGCTTTCTTTCAGTTGGTCCCCAGACGCTGAGAAGGCCTTCGTTCATTTGAAAAGTCTGTTCACCTTTGCGCCTGTTCTCTCGCAGCCCAACAACAGTAAACAGTTCATCGTTGAAGTCGATGCTTCTGACACTGGGGTGGGGGCCATATTAAGCCAACGCTGCGGTCCTGACAATCGGCTACATCCCTGCGCCTTCTCCAGGCGTTTCTCTCCGCCGGAGCGTAACTATGACGTGGGCAACCGTGAGTTGCTGGCTGTCAAGTTAGCTTTGGAGGAGTGGAGGCACTGGTTGGAGGGGGTGGAGCAGCCGTTTGTCGTTTGGACTGATCATAAGAACTTGGCGTACATTAAGTCTGCTAAGAGATTAAATTCCAGACAGGCTAGTGTCAGGATAGTCCTGCCCCGGAGTCCATCCTCCCTGATGAGCGTGTGGTAGCTGCCTTAACCTGGGGCATCGAAAGAGTTGTCAGAGATGCCCAACTTCTGGACCCTGATCCAGGTAATGGTCCTGTAAACCGTTTGTTTGTGCCCTCCTCTGTGCGATCCCAGGTTCTGCAATGGGCTAACACCGCTCGATTCTCCTGCCATCCTGGTGCAAGTCATACCTCAGCTGTCCTCAAGAGGCATTTCTGGTGGCCTGCGATGGACGCAGACACCCGGGAGTATGTGGCAGCATGCACAGTCTGCGCCCGCAGTAAGACCCAACATCAGGCTCCTGCTGGACTTTTACGCCCTCTGCCCATTCCTAGCCGCCCTTGGTCCCACATTGCTTTGGACTTTGTCACCGGCCTGCCAGACTCCCAAGGTAACTCAGTCATACTCACTGTGGTTGACAGGTTTTCTAAAGCAGCCCACTTTATTGCTCTCTCAAAGGTACCTTCAGCCATGGAAATGGTTAACCTCCTAACTGAACATGTCATAAAGCTACATGGGATTCCCTCTGATATAGTCTCATACCATGGCCCCCAGTTCATCTCTCAAGTTTGGAGGGGGTTTTGTAAGGCTTTACGGGCTACAGCCAGTCTGTCATCAGGTTTTCATCCTCAGACCAATGGCCAATCTGAGAGAGCTAACCAAGAGTTGTAAGCTGCTTTACGTTGCATGACCTCCGCTAACCCTTCTTCCTGGAGTTCCATGTTGCTTTGGATTGAATATGCACACAATACTCTGCCTTGCTCTGCCACCAGACTGTCACCTTTTGAAGCCTCTCTAGGTTATCTGCCTCCTTTATTCCCGGACCATGAGGTGGAGTTGGCTGTTCCTTCGGTCCAGGCCCACATTCACCGCTGCAAGGATGTTTGGACCCAGACCCGGAGGGCACCTGAACGTTCCCAGCAAAGTGCCCAGGACACTGCCAACCGCCGAAGGACTACCGAACTCAGAACATTCCGCTTCATGTTGAATCCCGTAAGCTGATGTCCGCCGTCGTGGCCTCCAGTACCTGGTGGACTGGGAGGGGTATGGTCCAGAGGAGCACTCTTGGGTCCCTTGGTCCTTCATCTTGGACCCTGATATGGTCCGGGAGTTCCATCGTTCCCACCCAGACAAGCCGGGTGGGTCACCTGGAGGCGCCCGTTGAGGGGGGGGTACTGTTAGGATTGCACTTGTTAGGACCCCCCCCCCTCCCCCAGGCAAGGCGTGGCTTCATTTACTCACCTGCAGGCAGTCAGCAATCATCTACTCACCTGCATGCATTCTGCAATCATCCTGGAGTGTATAGAGGTATATACACCAGACGTGTATGTGATTTTTTCCTCGTTGTATGTTCTTGGCTCCTGACTCCGATCTCCTTTGTTGCAGCTGTCATTACTCTGCCACTGACCTGCCTCGCCGCCAGTACTGATGATAAGTAAGCTAACACAGTAGCAGCGATGCTTCTCTGTGCGTCTGAGCTGCAGAGCACGGCACTTGTTGACAGTGCAGGAGAGAGGGGCTGGGGGAGTGTGGAGGAGCACTTCCTGGAGAGGAGTGGTTTATTTCACATATTGACATCATTGCGTGAAACAGCTCGTTGAAAGGACTGTAGCTCAAACTAAATAAATTACTCAAACATGCGCGAATGAAACAAAACACAACTTTGGGTATGTGTTTGAGGTAGAAACAATGTTAGAACATGGTTAAAAGCTCAGAAAAGTCGATTTAGCATAATATGGGACCTTTAATAGAATGAATATAAAGTTAAATGGAAAATCTTAGATATTTTTTTTTGAAAGTAGGAAGTCTCAAAGGCACTTTATAATGACATTGACCCACCTGTGCCTGTGGTTTACCTGTCGCGCTGAGCGTGCCCCTCATCTTTGCTCAATCAACGTCTATGTTTACTATAGGCTACTGTGTAGCTGATCTAAACTAAAACAAACATGTAAAGGGAGCATCCTTTTGCAAATAAATTGTTTTGGAACGTGAAAGGTGGAGCGCTGCATCAGGAGCGTCTTTTTTATGTATCAGAAACAGCAAATGTTTCTTAGTTTATAATATAGGCTGCAGTGTGTAGCTGATAAAGTGAATTTAACTACAAGAAACACCTAAAGGCAAGCAAGAAAATCCTGATGAAGTGTAGTAGAAATGCCTTTGTAGTGCCACGTGTTGCGTAAAACGAAGGCTCTTGTATCTTCGTGAACAAGGGCAGAGTTAAGGGCTTTAAAATAAAAAGAAAATTAAAACAAAACATAAAAAGCCTAATAATAATAATAATATTAAAAAGGCTTTAATTAGAAAAAAGCTAATTTGTTGTCAACGATTCGTATTTGACACCTAATAAACAGTTTTTGTGAATTAATTCTAATTAAACGGAAACATCAGGTGACGTCATGCAGGCGGCTAATGGTTAACCAATTATTGATCATTAAGGCGTTTGACTATCGGTTATACAAAATGCACAATATGTGCATCTCTATACAGCATATTCATATATTTACTTAAGCGTTTGATTAGGTAACTGTAAGCCTGACACAAGTGTTTCTGCTTATGTGGCGTGGGGTGTTGTCATGGAGGTGTGTGACATGCTTGTTTTATTAGATTTTAGTAACATGATTGATACGTCCTCTAATGGAGTTTCCTCCACTTATTTGAAAACAGTAGGAAGGTCTGAGCCAGAGCCGCACAAAAGCTTTACGCTTTAAGCTTTAATCTATGCTTTTTAATCAAAATTTTGAACACATTTAGTAACCTTTTCTTCCCGTTTTCAGTTGCCCAATGCAAAATACCTTGTGTGTCTCAGGACCAACTGGTAAATTAAACACTATATATACTTTTCTTTAATCCCAACAATGTAGGTTTACTTATTCAGGCTTATCCCAGTTGTGTTTGAGATGACAGACATAAATGGTACTAGGACAGTCAGAAAACCAAATCAATCAAATCAATAACACTTTATTAATCCCCTAGGGGAAATTCAATAAGACACAACAAGACACCTACACAATGTAAAGACTTGAGTTCTTTTACCTTGACTTCAATTTCTCCACGCAGCTGTAGCTCATAGGCATTGTCTTTCATCAAGGCTAGGTAGGTCTCTGAACTGATGTGGATTTTCTGAGCTGGCATAAACAACACATGCATTAAAAATCTACAGCACAACCATCACTAATCAGTATATTGTACATTCATTCAACAGAGAATACCTTCTTGCCTGGGACATTTGTTTTTGTATAGCCTAATATACTCACTCACAAAAGAGCTGCCTCAAAGGACTTTACAGACTGTTCAAGACACCTCTGTCATTAGACCTTCCTCTTTGTAAGGAAAAATCACATAAAACTTTTGTAAACATGAGAAAAAACCTCAAGAACTGCAGAACTGCTGTTGAGTGCACTCCCAGGGTGTACAGAACAGACAGAAATATAACAAATACAGGCAGAAATATGTAGAATGCTCAGTAGCATGTACAATCCCTAACTAGAATTGCTCTTTTTTTTTAACTTTTGAACTGCAGCTCTTTCTGACCCTCTCAACACTTCTCTATCAACATTCTCAAAGCAAATATTGCATCTTCCTGCTCTCTCTCTATGCTGCTGCTCATAAATGCTCACTTTTCCCTCTTAGCCTAGCTTCCACAACTCTTTCCCATAACTTAATTGAATGACTCGCCAGCTTAATACTTCTGTAGTTTCCACAACTCTGCACATATGCCTTGTTCTTAAAAATTGGCACCAAAACACTTCTCAGTCATCCTCTCACTCTCTAAGACCTTGTAGAAACCCAGTTAAAAACTCTACTGCCATCTCACCTAAACACCTCCATATTTGTCATTAGGACCAACTGCCTTCCCATCTCTGTCTCTAATAACTCTAACATGCTGCACATCCTTTTCATCTCTATCCCTCTGCCTCGCCAACCAGTACAAATCCATCTCACCTTCCTTACTATCTAACCATGCATACACGTCCTCTTATGCCTTCTGTTTGGCCTTTACCACCTCTGTCTTAACCTCACGCTGCATCTCCCTATAATCCAGTTTACTTTCCTCAGTCCTCTTACTGTCCCACTTCTTCCTAGCTAACCTCTTCCTCTTAATACTCTCCTGAACTTTCTCATTCCACCACCAAGTCTCCTTGTCTACTTTCCTTCTACTAGATGACACACCTAGTATCCTCCAAACTTACTCCCTGATCACCTTGGCTGTAGTAGTCCAGTCATCTGGAAGCAACTCTTGAACTCCTAAAGCCTGTCTCAACTTCTACCTGAAAATCACACAGCACTCCTCCTTATTCAGCTTCAACCACTTTATCCTTTGCTCTGTCTTTGCTCTGTTTATATTCCTCACCACCAGTCATCTTATATACCACCATCCTATGCTGTCTAGCTACACTATCTCCTACCACTACTTTGCAATCACTAATCTCTTTCAGATTACACCTTCTACATAAGATCCAAAAGCACAAGTCCACCTGTGTGGCCCTGCCACCACTCTTATATGTCACCATATTTTCCTGCTTCTTCTGAAAGTACATGTTCACCATAGTCATCTCCATACTTTTCTCAAGGTCTACCAACCTCTGTCCTTCTGGGTTCACTTCCTAATCACCACTATTCCCTGCACCATCACTTTATCAAACTCACTCCAGAATCTGTCTCCTCTTGCTCACAACCTACTAGTGGGGCATAACCACTAACAACATTAAACATCACACCTTTCCAACTTTAGACTTATCACCCTATTTGACACTCTTCACCCCCAGAACATTCTTCACAAACTCCTCCTTCAGGATCACTCCTACTTCATTTTTCTCAGCACTGATGGCAATTGTTGTCAGCCCCGACCAGTCCAGTATGGAAGTTTTGTTAGTAATTTGTACACTGAATTTGGCAAAGGTTTTGCGTTGGATGCCATTCCTGAAACCACCCTCTCTAATTACCCGGGATCGGGACCTGCACAAAAAGTATACTAGCTTGTAACCCCCTGTGGCCAGATTTGGTATTATGCTCCAACAGGTGGAATTTTAGAGAAATCAAATTTGGTCTACTCTTCCCATCTCGTGAAATAATATCCTAATGCAGTGTAGGTAAGTTGTTGCTCAGCATTAGTGTATGCACCTACGTAGGCTCGTGGACTCCATTCTGGAGGCAGTGTTGACTGTGTCACCAAACAGACAATATCTGGGCATCTTGTATCCCACTATTCCAGCCACACAGGGACCTGTAGATGATCCATAAAAGATCCATAAAAGAAAATGGTGAAATAAGCACCAAGTGCCATGCTTTGTTTTTTAATAAATGAAAAGAAATTTTAGTTAGCCAATGTTATTTTTTCTGTTCAGTAACTTGATTCTTACCTGATTGGAATTCATCTTTATTTTTTGTTATCTTATATTTTTACATGACTGAAAGTGAAATACCTGTGTGGATGCCAGCCCTCAGCTGCAGCCTCTGGTTAGGCATGTGTGGGATGGGGACCTGTCTGACTGCTGCTACTAGGTCCAGAGCCATCTTGGCGATTTCATCTGCATGTCTTTCACCATTCCTTTCAGGAAGCCCACTTACCACCATGTAGGCATCTCCAATGGTCTCCACCTGTCACAGAAATAGACTCAGCATGATGTCAGGAGACAGACTGCATCTCACATTCATGACTTACTACTCAAAGTACAACAAATTAATACCCCATTTCCTCCACACTAACAATATGATTTTTATAATCATTTTTCATTTTATTAAAAAAAAAAATTGTCCCCTGTAGCTGGAACACACTTTCCGACAAAGACTTGAGATACTTAATGCTTTCCCCCTCCTGAGGCCCCGAACAGTTTGCCAGAATTTATTTGAGGCCAACCTATAGTCCACCATTTCCTCACCGGACTTCTCCCAGGCCCTGCAGACCTACAGGTACCCATCAGCTGCTTCAGGATTTCCACAAGCCAGAGCTCGATAGGACTTTTTCTTCAGCTTGATGGCAGGGCCGGTTCTAGCCTGTTACATTAGGGTGGGCTGATACAAATTATAAGTGGGCAACAATATTTAGTAGTGTAAAAAAGCACGCAAAACTCAAGTTATTCTTTCTGTTAATACTTTTTACATCAAATTAAATGTTTTCAATAGCTCAGTTCATTACTTATATTTTTCATAATTAATAAATGTTGTAATGCGTGTACTGACATAACACTATCTTTTCTCTTCATTTTTTGCTTTTGTATGCTGCTAATAATCTAAGGATTTAAGCTAACAGCACTAATTGGTGGACATACATACAGTGGTGGAAAAAGTTTTCAGACACCCCATGCATTTGTGAAATATTGCATTAAGAATCACTCTTAGCGCTTCAAGTGCATTTTTTTTAGTTTATTTTTTGTTCAGTTTTGAAACACATTCTCTGTTTTTTGTTGACTTTGATACCAACAATGTTGTGAACTGACATATTGAAATAGTTATTTTTTTCTTAGTTTGTTTTTCTTGTAAACAATAAACAAAAAAAGTATCATTTGTATTTATTCGTGTCTGTCTAATACAGCCACACCTTTTGAAACACAAAAAAGATTACATGATAATATTTGAGACTGTGTAAAATTTTAAGGGTGTCCGAAAACTTTTTGCAACCACTGTATATTCTCCCATGTCTCACCACAATGAACAGAGACAAGACAACAACAGAATGTGTCCTGACATTAGACTGATTGTGGATGAACCGGTCCATGTCTCACCTGGTCCTGCCTCAGACTGGCTCTAACACTGTTCTCTGTCTGTGTCCTTGACTGTCCTCCTCACTTCTCTGCTGTCAACCAAAAGGAAAATAAAGGTGCAAATCTGCATTTAATTATGTAACATTGGAGGTCTGAATCTGTTTTTATATGTTTTTGCCCTCATTTACCCTTATTAAATGTTTTAATATTTGCTACAGTAATTTGGGTAAATTTGCTCCACTGTTGTTTTGAATTTAAAAGACTTGTGAAAATCTGCTTAGGTTTCTGGGAACCTTAAACATGAATAATGTCTCCTGTCAAAGACATAAAACAGTATCGGTGTTATATTTTACAGCCAAATGCCCCTAGAAGCATTTGAACACAGGTTATAATAATGATAACAAAAAATCTGGCCATTATATATTCTCTACATGAATAAAGCTGTAGCCCTGCTGCCTCATGTGCCACGTTATTGACAGAAACCTATTTCCTGCTATTGGACAAAATATTTACCTTCAAACATGTTTTTGACATGAAGGGAGTATAGAGATTTGACTTGCTTTACTTAATCCTCTAAACTCCCCTGGTGTCTGTCTCTGTTTTCCTCTGCTCATGTCCGCAGATGCATACATTCTTGACCTTATAATGATTAATATCAATGTTATCCCAAATTCTATCAGTATTTTTTTTTAATTAGTAGATCTATTGACATAAAACAAAACCTGTTATAAAGTTAAGTCTTACCTTTCAGCTCAAATGCACTGTTTCTAAATGCTATTGTTTTTTCTTCTTAGAGCGACGAAAAGACCAAATGCTTAGACACACTTCATTAAAAGGTGAATTTTAATTATTAAAATTAGGGGTGTGCACAAATACTTGATCAGCAATATGGGGGTGCGCGGTGGCAGAGTGGTTAGTGGAGTCTGCATGTCCTGTCCTTGTTACTGTGGGTTCTCTCTGGGCTCTCCGGCTTTGTTCCACCACCCAAGGACATGCATGTATAGGTGAATTGCTGACTCTAAAGTGCCCCTAGTGGATGAATTAGACAGTTAATGATTGTCTGTCAATGTCTGTGTCTAAATGTCAGCCCTGCGACTTACTGGCCATTGTCCAGGGTGTTCCCTGCCTAAGGCCCGAAGAAGCTGGGACAGGCTCCAGCCCCACGCGACACCCAACGGGACCAAGCGGCATTAAATGAATGAATGAACGATCTGCAAAATTAAAAAAATTTGCCACCGACCGACGTCGCGGCCCTTGTCCACTGGATGCATTTCAAAAACTAAGTTATCACAATAGCACCACGACCATGAGAATTCATATTAAGTCCAAACACAAAAACATAATTATTGACCCGCCAACTGAAGACAGACAGCTTGCCCATCACTGCATTTGCGACTGCAGGTAGGTGGAGAGAAGACCACTCAGCTCATAGCAAAAATTATCTCAAGAGATATGCTTCCTTGAAATTTCATCAAGTGGCTCCTTGCTTGTGTCCACCACCAGGCACCACCAGGGGGTTGCCACCATGACAAGCACCAGAGACCTTGTGGTCTCAGCTCCAAGCTGTCGTGTCGTCAATGAAGATGGAGAACATGGTCCACTCTGACTCACAGTACCTCACAGTACGTCTGGGTCTGCAGAGTGAGTCCAGTTTCCTCCTCCTCCATTGGATCCAACCCACCACCAGGTTGTGATCAACTGACAGCTCAGGCCCTTTCTTCACCCAAGAGTCCAAGACATACGGCTGGAGGTCAGATGAAACAACCACAAAGTTGACCCTCAACTTCCAGCCTACTAATCATGCACTTTAAGATGCCACTGTCATTGTCCACATAGGCATTGAAGTCACCCAGCAGAAAGATGGAGTCACCAGTCAAAGCATCTTCCAGGACTCCAAGAACGCCAGGTACTCTACACTGGCATTCAGCCAGTAAGCACAAACAACAGTTAAAGACCTCTTCCCAACCCTAAGGCAAAGGAAGGCAACCCTCACATTCACTGGGGTGAACTCCAACACATGACGGCTGAGCTGGGGGCTGAAAAGAAAGCCCAAACCAGCCCACCGCCTCTCACCATAGTCAACATCTGGAGTAGTAGAGAATCCCTCCAGCAGGTGCTGGGCCTACGGGAGAGTATTTAACTCAAGGCTCACAAAATTCAACTTAATTTAAAGGTCCTATATTATACTATTTTGAACATTATACAGTGTATTTTGGATACATTTAGGTTACCATATCACGTTTTGCAACATGAAACACACAATAATTATCTTATACAAGAGGTTTGGATGAGCTCTCATAATGAGTCCAAAGTGAACGGTCTGATTTGGCGCTGTCACTTTAAGGCTCAGCTCTCCCGTGTTGGCTCCGCCCACTCATGACGTCACGCTAGAGCTGCGCTGGAAACAGACTGAAGTAAACACGGTACATCGTAGTAATAACTTTTTCAGCAATGGCTTTGAGAGTAACTGAGCCATATATCTTTGACCCAGAGTCTGACTCTGAGTTCGAAGAACATGAGCAAACACAAAAACCTCGAAGGCTTCTACAAGACGTTTCTGCTTGGTAAATGAGAAACTATTTATTGTGTATGTTTCTATGGTGTAGCCCGTAGCATAGCGCGTGTTAACTGCTTCTGTTTATAGGTGCACATGTGGAAATTGCCGTACAATGCCTACTGAAGTTGAGAATGTATGCTGCCTGGAGACTCCTAAGGTAGCTGTTGTGCAGTATATTGAAAGAACTATAATAAAGTAGCCTTATGTAGCAATATGTAGAGCTATGCAGTAATACTTGTAAGTAATACGTGTTGCTGACGATAAGTAAGCTAACACAGTAGCAGCGATGCTTCTTTGTGCGTCTGAGCTGCAGATCACAGCACTTGTTGACAGTGCAGGAGAGAGGGGCAGGAGGAGTGTGGAGGAGCACTTCCTGGAGAGGAGTGGTTTACTTCACATATTGACGCCATTGCGTGAAACAGCACGTTGAAAGGACTGTAGCTCAAACTAAATAAATTACTTAAACATGCGCGAATGAAACAAAACACAACTTTGGGTATGTGTTTGAGGTAGAAACAACGTTAGAACATGGTTTAAAGCTCAGAAAAGTCAATTTAGCATAATATTGGACCTTTAACTAATTTACAACAAACTACTTTCTGGTGTCCCTTAGGTCTTGTATAAGGCTAGGATTTTCATATTTTGGAGTGTTGCCATGGCAACTCAGTTGTACTTAGCGCATGGATCCAATTGAGTTTCTTGCTCAGGGACACATGAGGATTGTATGTGTCAAATGTCATCCTTTCACAACAAACTAAAAGTTTGGCGTGTAATGGGGGCTCATTGCATAGAGTTTCTATTGGCTTTATATGGCAGGTTTCTGTCATTGCCACAGCAACACTGTAGCAGATAGGGCATGGATGCTATTGACTCTTGGCCCATGATGAAGGTCTGTGCAAAAATGTAATAAATTTCACAATCATCATTGACTTAGTTTTAGTGCGCTTCGCACACTTTGTGTAAATCAAATAAGTTTGTCGCTAACGCCAAAAGGCTCAGGCCTTATAATTCAATTTCAATCATGCGTTTTTCCTATCTCTGTACATATATATGGGCATAGACAGTGCACGATGTGTACAACTTATATGACTTTGTTAAGTCTGTTTTGCGCACTCAACAACGTTACCGTTTCAATTATGTCGTGTCCATGGCAACCACCAATTATATATTTTTGGAAAGTTCGAATGACCCTCCACAAGACACAGGGTTATTGGTCAGTGATGAGTGCAAGTGGTTTTAGTGTGCTTTGTGTACTTTAAGCAGTTCCAATAGGCTTCTCACCATCGCTGAGGGGCTCAGGCCAAAGAATAATTCCTTCAATTTCAATTATGCATTTTTTTGTCACGGGCAACTCATATGTGTGGCTGCACGCTTATCATTGACTTGATTTTAGTGTGCTTCACGCATTTAGATTAGTATGCTTTGCACATTACGAGAAATTTCAATAGGCTCTTCGCCATCACTGAGGGGCTTAGGCCTAATAAATGAGGCTGGAACAGAACAGAATGTGCTCTCTGTAAATAGATCATGCAGATAGTTTACACAGTACAATTCTGTCAATACTGATGTGGACTTGTTTGGGAAACATGTGCCGATGAGTGGACAGTGTCTTAGTTACCTTATAGACATCGTAGGAATCAATGCGTGTGTCGAAGCACATGTAGAGGTTATTGAGCATTTCCACCACCTGCAAAGGGGTGCAGGATGCAGATATCGAGGTAAAGCCCACAATGTCTGAGAAAAAGATGGTCACCTGCAAAAGAGAGAAAGAACATTGAAAAAGATGACCAAAATGTTGAAATTGTTTTATTTCCACCAAAATTGCAGTTTAAAGTGTAATGAATAAAAGGGACAGAAGATTGAGAGAGATACTGACAGAAAGGGCTGTCTCAGCAATAGGTTAAATTGTACAGCAGTACACAACAGTGTGTGATGTACACTCACATGACCCACTGTTTTCTCATAAACAAGATATATCACTGAACAGAAACTACATCCTGAGCTGTAACAACTAAAAGTTCCAGGCAGCTGCAAAAAAAGCAACTTTAGTGACTTTGCTAATGTTTTGATAATCCTACAGCTGAGCATCACACCTGTCGTTCTGCTTGTTGCCCACACAACTGCTAAAGGTAAGGCAGTGGTAACTTTCTGGGGAGTGGCATCTGTTGCATTTACTACAAATTCTGCAAACTTATTTTGCCTTCCTCTAGCAAATAACCCCTAAAGCAGGGGTTTCAAACATATGGCCTGTGGGCCACCAGAGGGTCTAATCTGGCCCTACTCTTTTGCTGTCAAAAAAACCCCTCCATGGTACCCTGATTACCCAGAAGTCTTTGTCAAAAAGGAGAAAAGTAGACACAGGGTGTAGAGTTTTCCAAAACAAATGGACCACGTCCTGTTTATTCACAAAGGAGAATGGATGTGTGTTTGGTGTGTATACAGCAAGTTTCAGTGCTCAAGGAATATTTGGCCACTATGACATTCATCATGGGGAAAAATACAAAAGAAGCATGGAAAAAAAATAGGCGAAGAGCCGATTGAAATTGCTCGTAGTGTTCAAACAAAGAGAAGAAACTAAAAGAACGAGTCTGAGGATAGAGCTGTCTGTTTTTATCCATAGTCAAGAGCATGGAGCAGTAACAGTAAGCCACATTATTGGTAGGAAAATAGCATTAGCAAGGAAAGTGAGGTGGTTAAGGTGTCATGCTGAAGAGTTTCTTTTATCTATAAAAAGAAATTGGACAATTTATGGAGAAAAAAAGACCTCAAACCTCAGAAGCTATTTCAGAACAGATCCAGATTTTAATATTCATTCATCTTCTACCGCTTGGTCCCCTTTGGGGGTCGTGGGTGGCTGGACACTATGCCAGCAGCTTTGGGCCTCAGGCAGGGTCCACCCTGGACAATGGACAGTTAGTCGCAGGGCTGACATTTAGACACAGACACTGATAGACAACCATTCACTCACACATTCGTCCACTAGGGGGGACTTTAGAGTCACCAATTCATCTATATATGCATGTCTTTGGGAGGTGGAGAGAACCCACTGTAACACAGGGAGGACATGCAGATCTACTTGCTGTGAAGCAGGAGCATTAACCACCATGCTACTGTGCACCCCAGATTATAATATATATCATATAAATAAATACCCTTGTATTTGTCACATTACCCATCATGGGGGTGGGGCTTAACAAAAGTAATATAAAGCAATTTTATTGTACTGAGTAGGCTTGTCCAAATAAAACAATTAAATAAAGACCATTATACAGACATACAATAACAACTGGTTACTGGTTACAACTTAATAGAGGGTGATTCATTTATTTATGATTAATTTTATTTTACTTTTACTCATAATTCTTATGGTAGTCTACTATAATCCAGAGGTTAGCATTGATCAAACCAAAGGGAAGAGTAATCCTCCTCAGGAGGAAGACACTATCTTTGAAAATACAGCTGATGGAGTTTAGGGACACAGTGTTTACATTAAAATGAATACAATACATCTTACAACAACATTTTTGTGAATTTAAGGATTTTTACAAAGAAAAAGCCCAGGGTATAAACATAGACAATAAACACTACAAAATCCTACCTTTTTAGTGGTTGCAGATGTCCTGTCAGCCAAATACGAGGCGTTTGTTTTTACATTGCTGTCTATGGTGAAAATCCTTTTTGCTAAACTTAGCATTGCAGCTCATTTATTGTCCCTGTGTTAGTGGTCCCTGTGTTAATGGCTTTTAATTCAACAGAATATCTTGTCTCCACACAACAGTCAACATTGTTGAATAAGACACAAGGTTACACCAGGTTACTGTTAAATCAAAATATATTTTCTCTGTCATATCAATGTTAGCATCTGTGGTTAATATTAGTTTTCTTCACCGGATAATTGCATTTTAATGGACACATTATTGCAAACCTTACTTAAAATAATTTAACAATGCATGTTAGGACTTCCGGTTCCGCAAACAGAGGAATGGCTGAGTTGCAAACTCCCGATGTTTTTTTTTTTTTGTTTTTTTTTTTGTAAAATAACCCCCAACAGTACATTTTTTGGTCAATACGGTGATGGCTCTTGAAGATGGAAGCGGGGGTTATCACAAGAAGTAGCGCTAGGAAAACTACAAACACGACAGACGACAAAATGGAGAAAAGCCATGGAGGTTGAAGCAATTCTCCAGAGCTAATGTTAGCTACGGAGGGCAAGACATACCTGTGCCCACCTTAAATATTCTAAAAGAACTCCGTGCTTTCAGAAAGGATAACAACAAACAATATTCAAATATTAAATGCAAGCTAAAAAGAGTCCATGACAGAGTGGAGGAAGCAGAGGGATGAATTGAGGAAACTGAGACAGTGCTACCAGCAGCCTCATCGCTTATTATGAAGCTAACAGAACAGCAAGCTAGCCTAGAGGCAAGACTGGTTGAGCAAGAAGGCCATGCACGAAGAGACTATATCCGGATATATGGAATTCTTGAGAATAAAGAGGGGCCAGATATGGTGAAATTTCTGGACAACTTATCGAAAAACAAGCTCGACATTACTAGTTACCAGTCCCTTGGAATTGAAAGAGCGCACCAAACTCTGACAGCAAAACCTAATGACGAGACAAAGCCAAGATCCATTGTTGTGAAGTTTGGGAGTTATCGTACGAAAGAGGAGGTTCTTCGTAGAGCATAGCAGAAGAAAAAGGTGTTCTGTGATGGAGTACGTTTCTTTGTGGACCATGACTTTCCAATTGAAGTGCTTAAAAAACACAATGAATATAGGGAGGTCAAGAAGATACTTTGGGAAAAATACATCAAGTTCCAGATCCCGTATCCAGCAAAAATGCAGGTTTTCTACCATGGTGGCACTCGCCTATATCAGGATGCCGCTGAAGCAACGAGGGATATGACCCTGTGTGTGTCCACCACAGACAGGGTCTGACCCTGGCTACCTGACACCGTAGTGAAACCTGCAGCCTCTCTGGATCAAGATGACATATGGCTGCTGTCCACTTGGCACAATGCAGGCAGACATCCCATCGAGAGAGGGGCGCATCCCTCTGGACTAGCTCCATACAAGTGACTCCATATAAGAAAACCAACACGCTCAATTCAGGGAGAAGCTTCAGGTATTCAGAAGAGATGTCGAAGTCTGATGACCTTGGTTTTATTCACATGTCGGATATTTTGGTAAAACTTGCTTTATTTTTCTCTTAAAGAGAAACGTCATGGCTATTATGATAATCCTTTGAACAATACTTATTTTTGTTATACTTGTTTATACAGCGTCCTTTATATAAAAAGAAAATTGAGAAATTTGAGGTGAGATTTTTTCCCTACTGGGACCTAAACAACACAAGGTCGTGCAGGGCTCTTTCTAATGAGCCCCTACCTAGGAAGGACCATCTTTATTTTGTTTTTATGTTACTGTTTTTTGTTTATTGCTTGAGTCCATTACCTGTTCTATGGGAGAGAGTTTGTTTGTGCACAAGTGTGAAGAAAAGGGTGAAAAAAGGGTCTTTTTTTAATTCTTCTATTTTTGAACATATTTAATATATTATGAACATACAGGACATTAAGATAACAAAAGTAAAACGTGAAGATGCTCAAATTGTACTGTTACAGGAGACACACCTCTCTGTATCAGAACATGAAAAGTTGAAAAGAATGGGCTATACAAGAGCATATTATTCATCCTATAAAAATGGGCGAAGGAGAGGATATAATTGTGAGTGTATATATATATATATATATATATATAAAAAATAAAAATAATATAATAAAAAGTACTATTTGAATATATTTCAGAAAAGTCTGGGGAGGTATATAATAGTTTCAGGAAAGATCAACGATGTAACAGTAACAATTTGTAATGTTTACGTTCTCCCTGGAAGTAATTTTATCTTCTACAGACAAATGTTGGATTTCATGATTGGCGTACCAGGAATGGTAGTATGTGGAGGTGACTGGAATCTTCATCTTAATCTCAACCTAGACATGTCTAAAAATTTACCAATATCTGTTACGCATAAAAAAGTGAGTAATTTATTAACTGAACTGGGGACCTTTGGAGAGATTTTTACCCTTCAGGTCGTGATGACGCCTTCTACTCACATCCACATGATACATATTCATGAATAGATTATTTTTTTGTGTTTAAGAGAGACCACTACAGAATTAACAGTTGAAATTGGTTCTATTGATTTATCTGATCATGCTCCTGTTTTTTGCACAATACATATTAGTCATACTCCACGAAACACACTCTGGAGACTTAACACAGGTGTGTTAAACAGTCCACAGTTCGTGGCTCAGATGAGAGGGGAAATAAAACAATTCTTGGAAATTAATGACACAGGAGAGGTAGACTCATCCACAATATTGGACACTTTAAAAGCGGAAATTGGGGGAAAAATTATCTTGGTGTGCCTATAAGAAGAAAGAGAAACAATTAAGACCGATAGACCTTAAAAAAAAAACTAAAAGATTTAGAACTGCAACATAAAAAAAATAATGCCCTAATCTGTTGAGTGTGATTAAGAAAATACGCAATGAAATAGACTTGTTGTACACACAGGACATTAAAAAGAAGTTTGTCTTTGTAAAGCAAAAATATTATGAAGCTGGCCTCAGAGCAGCAAAAATTCTTGCCAGAAGATGGCAAAAAGAAAGAGCCGACAGTACTATATACAAAATTAAAGATCCTGATTCTGGCATTGTATTGTATAAAAAAGAGGAATTACAAAAAGCCTTTGAGAAGTATTATAAAAGTCTGTACACACAACCACTTTAAGAAAGTGAAACGCAAACGGAGGCCTTCCTTAACTCTCTTAACTTGCCAACTTTATCTGAAGAACACAATAACCTATTGACAGCTGAAATATCAGAGAGAGAGCTAAATGGCGCCATTTCTAGGCTGAAGGCTAATACGACACCAGGCCCGGATGGTTTTCCTTCAGATTGGTACAAAGCAAGCCTTCAAAAAATCAAAAATGCCACCTTCATTGAGCGAAGCAGTTATATCAATCATCCCTAAATATGGAAGAGATAAGTTGGAATGTGGATCATACAGGCCAATTTCTGTGTTGAATGTGGATTATAAATTGTTTACAGCTATCCTTGCTGAAAGATTGGAGAAGATGCTTCCACATCTTATACACACAGATCAAACTGGTTTTGTGTTACAGAGACAAACTCATGATAACATTAGACGCTCATTGCATATTATACACCACATTCAACAGAACAAATTAGAGGCTCTTCTGGTGAGTCTTGACGCTGAAAAAGCCTTTGATTCAGTCAGTTGGGCTTTTCTATATAAAGTATTGGGACAATTTAAGGTGCATGGTAATTTTGTTGAGGATATTCGTACACTATATGACAAGCCGTCTGCTAGAATTAAAATTAATGGGCATCTGTCTGAATCCATTACATTACAGTGGGGCTCGAGGCAGGGTTGCCCCCTTTCGCCACTCCTTTTCTCTCTTTATATAGAACCACTTGCACAATGGTTGAGAC
Organism: Rhyacichthys aspro; assembly: GCA_036850595.1. Classification (NCBI taxonomy): domain Eukaryota; kingdom Metazoa; phylum Chordata; class Actinopteri; order Gobiiformes; family Rhyacichthyidae; genus Rhyacichthys; species Rhyacichthys aspro. Next base: position 823,766 of record CM072154.1, read on the forward strand.
AAACAGAACAGATTAAGGGCATTTCGGTAAATGGAGAAGACCATAAAGTTGCTTTATATGCAGATGATGTTTTGGTGTATATATCAGAACCTCCTAGCACATTTCCTGTGTTGATGAATATTTTAAAGAAATTTGGTAAATACTCTGGTTATAAATTAAACATACAAAAGAGTCAACTTTTAACATTTAACTACTCACTCTCAAAACAAATTGTTGAGAAATTCCCTCTTAAGTGGGACATCTCTTTACTGACAGAAATAAATTACTTCCCTCTATTACCAAAAGATGATATTAGAAGATGGAATTCAATTTCCTTTCTCGGTCTGAGTCATAGAATTGATAGTGTGAAAATGAACGTTCTTCCACGGTATCTGTTTTTGTTTCAAGTGCTTCCAGTGGAAATCTCTCAGAAAGAATTTTCAGAAATTGACAAAATGATTTCCAGATTCATTTGGCGGGGTAGAAGACCCAGGGTGAAATACAAAACATTACAGCTTTCAAAAGAAGAGGGAGGCATGGCCTTACCATATTTAAAAGGATATTTTTATGCAGCTCAGATCAAACCGTTCATTAATATGTGCTCATCAAAATTTAATGCTTGATGGAAAGACATAGAACTCTCGACAATGAGAGATCCTCCAATCCAAGTGGTTTTAGCTCATTTAAATTTAGATATACATATCAAGACCATTCAAAACCCATGGATTAAAACTCAGTTAAAAATATGGAATAAAGTGAAAGGAGAATATCAGTTACATGATAAAATGCAGATAATACAATGGTGTGTATTTGACCCTGAATTCAAACCTAACTTCATAGACGGTACATTTAAACACTGGATTTCAAAGGGTGTTTACTTACACATAATGGAAAGATGAAAGCTTTTGATAGTTTGAAAATTGAATATCAGCATACTAATACAGACTTCTTCGGAATTATTTTCAAGAAAATATTGTCACTATAAACAGTTATGGATGACCCAATATTGATCTTTTTTTTTTAAAGCTTATGAAAACACTTTAGTGAAAGGAGCTATTGGTAGATTTTAGAAAGGGAAAGAAGTTTCACTCTACAGGATATATTAAAGAAAAATGGGAAGATGAAGGACATTTTCCAATACCAAAGGAAGAATGGTTAGATGTATGTACCTTTTGGGGTGAGTTTCATAAAGCTCTACTTAATATATTCAAGGTTAATGATATACCATTACAGTTTTCTACTATTTTCATGGGAAGTCTTAATAACTTGCACAGACTTTTTGACAGCAGCAGCCTAAAAGGCAATCACGAGACGCTGAAGCAGGCAGACAGGGTTGGGGGTATGTCAGCTGAACAGGAGCAGAGAGGACTGACAGGGGAGCAGCTGCAGGCAGGTAACTGTAGAGGGGTTCTGCAAAGAGGGAGAACAAGTAAAAATTAATGTTTAAAACAAGTCTTGCTGTTGGGACCAGTCACCTCTGCAGAAGAGTGATTACTGTTAATCACAGAAAAAAACACTTATTTATTCACAAGCTCACTGTATGTTACTGTGTGTGAATTTTTTTAATAAAAGAGTTGTTTGCCTAAATATAACGCTTAAGTCATGTGAAATGTATTGCATAAGAGGTAATGGCTGTCATGTTTCAAACCTGGGACAAAATATACAGTGCTTTTTCCGCAAGAACTTTCCTTAATCTGTAGTCATACATCACTTTAACATGACTATAACTAAAGTGCATGTGTTAGTATTATATTTGTACATTTGTCATCTGCAAATCATGATAACAGCAGAGAGGTACAGTGCTGTGAGATGAGTTCTTACTTTTTTGCATATTTGTCACACTTAAATTTTTCAGATAATCAAACTTATTTAGATAACACAAGTAAACACAAACAGCGGTTTTTGCAACAGTTACTGCCCCCTAAACCTAATAAGTGGTTGGGCCACTCTCAGCAGCAACAAATGCAATCAAGCAGGTAGGTAATGAGTCTTTCACATCACTGTGAAGGAGTTTTGACCCACTCTTCTTTGCAGAATTCTTTTTATTCAGCCACATTGATTGTTAGACATCCTCCTTTAGGATTTTTTGCAGAATTTGAGCAGAATACATGACTCCATCAATCACAGCAAATCATCCAGGGCCTGATGCAGCAAAGCAGCCCCAGACCCTCACACTACCACAACAATGTTTGACTGAAAGGCTGTGTTACTTTTGTGCCAGATGTAACAGGGAGCACACCTTCCAAAAAGTTTTGTTTTGTGTTTCTTTTGTGTCAGTAGTGTTTTTTGCCTTGGAACTCTGCCATGAATGCCATCTTTTGCCCATTTTCATGCCCAGTTTTATGCTTGAGTTACAGACCTGTAGGCCTACAGTTCTTTAGGTGTTGTTTATTGTGACCTCTTGGATGAGTCGTCACTGAGCTCTTGGGGTAATTTTGGTAGGCCAGCTACTCCCGGGAATGTTCACAACTATTTTATATTTAATTTGTCTACATTCCTCTCACTGTGGTTCGCTGGCAGTAATCAGGGTGGGTAGCCTGGGTGTGGCTAGTGAAACTCAACTAAGCTTTCCAAAAACTGTGAAAAACCACAGTTAATTCATGACTTATCAATGGTGTCAATTACTTTTTTACATAGGGCCATGTAGGTTCAGATAGTTTTTTCCCTTAATAAATAAAATCATAACATAAAAATTGCATTTTGTTTTTACTTGAGTTACCTTATCAATATTGAAATTTGTTTGATGATCTGAAACATTTAAATGTGACATACAGTAGTCCCTCGCTATAACGCTGTTCACCTTTCACGGCCTCACTGTTTCGCAGATTTTTTTTAGTGCAATTTTGCATGCTTTTTTTTTACAGCGTATGAACGCACATTGTGTTCTGCGTCTTGATTGGCTAAGGGAGAACTCGCGCATTGTGTTCTGTGTCCTGAGGTTGGTGGGCACTGCAAGTTTAATGATTTAATGAACACGCACCTTTTAATTGACTGAATAACCTCTTCAGAGTGGTCACACCACAACCAAGAAGAGCCTTTCTTCTGATCAGCCTCAGCTTAACAGCATCATCTTTAGGATATCTGTTGAGAGAGTAAAATTTATAAATGAGGGGCAAAATGTGTATTATGTATTATGTGTCAAATGTATTTACTATCTTTAGCTGGGTTAAATAACACAACACCAGATCTTTGTAACAATGTGCATGAAGGAAGCCCACTTGCATTGCATTTAATAGTCTTAATTTAACTTATGGTGCAAACTTAATAGTAATTATTAATTCAAAGACATTTATCCTTATTTTACAAAAAAAATGCTTTAGGTCTAAATCTGTATTTAACAACAACAAAAATAGCTTATTACCAGTACAAACACTAAAGTGTATAAAGTTATTACACCATTATCAACATAATTTAAGGTTAGATATGATCCAGTATCTTGATGTTATTAACCAAGCTTGGTCCTGTGCATCACATTAAACTATTGTTAAATCAGTGTAGCAGTAAAGTTTCAAGTAACGCTACCTTTAAAGCAGCCACCTTTGAGTTAGCTAACAAAAGCTACTAGTTTTGCAGGCTGTAACTATTATGAACAGTATTTTAACACATGCAGTAATTTACTTACCTACAAACTGGGGCATGGTTCCTTCAGTGCAGTTAAAAGATGAAAAAGTTGTATCAGCTGAATTAAAGGGGACATTCCATACCAAAAAAACCCACTTTTACATACTTTCTGCACCATTGTGTGTTTGGGGTCTCTACTAACTCAAAGTGTGAAATAAAGCAACTGCGGGATCTCTCTGTTATCAGATAGAGTCTCTTGCCTTGTTTCTCAAAACCTTGACTTTGATGCTATAATTAAAAGAGCTGGGCACTCTCTTCGCGTCTCTACTCTTTAAAGGCCAGCAGAGCGAAGAGCGTGCCTGCCATATTGTTTCCTTCACTACAGTTAATTCGTTAAGTCAGTTTTTTGCTTAAAGCCAGTGGTGGAGGAAGTACTTAATTTCTCTACTTAAATAAAAGTGCAGATTAAGGGGTAGAAATGCACTCAGGTAAAAGTAAAAGAAACACATTAAAATTATTACTTAAGTGAAAGTATTAAAGTACTTGCTTTTAAATGCACTTTAAAGTATAAAAGTAAAAGTATTTAACAACTAATCGATATAAAATTGATTTATTTTATTAATAAAAAAGGTTGATTGGATAATAATTGAGAGGGATTAAAAACTTGTGCAAAAGCCAAACACACAGAGCATTCTTTATGACTTACGTGACTGAAGCTCTTATTAAATCATTATCCTACAATTAAGTTTGCCTGTATGTGTCTGTTCAATAGTTTGACAGATCAGAGAGAGATGCCATGTTCAAGTGTGGTTTGTAAAACTATGTAGCACTTCTAAGGGGACAGATTATGCCTTTTTATCTACATTTAATACACTTCCTTGTGGTCTAACTGAAATGTAATGTGACATACTTGGGTCTGAAAACCTCATGGATCAAGCCCCACAGGCCTCTTTTCTATCTTTTTTTTTTAATTCTCAAGCACCGCCCCCTTCACTGTGTGTTTCCTGTTATTCCCAGACTTAAGAGAGTTTATAATGTTTAAGTAAGCTCTATAGCCTCATGTTTTATTGCATTGTAAAGACATTCAAGCAGACACTCAAGAGAGCACACCGAGGTGTTTTTTCATTTGCACTAAGAATAGAGTGGTAAATTGTCTTGTTAACATAAAATAATTAATGTTATTACCAGCCCGCAAGGCAGTCTTAATGTGACCACATTATTCCTAAAGACCTGTTCCCTGTTCTTACGTAATGTGTTTTACAGCTTTCAACTCTAATAAGCTTTTATGTTTGAAATGATCAGCCATAAATGCAAGAAATGTATATAAAACAAATATATCAGTATTAGACCAAATAATACAAGCAAACAGTCGATAAACATTTATTGTGGGACAGCTGAAAAATCCTCAAAGCATTTGTTCCCATGTGAAACGTCTCGGGTTACATGTCTGTAACCCTGTTCCCCGATAAAGCGGGAACGAGATGCTGCGTAGCATACGCTATGGGAAACATTGTTTGTCGGACCGTTTGTGAAGCTCGTGTGTCAAACACGCCAAAGGGATTTGGCCTGCTTACATACCTTGTGCTCAATCAACAGCACCTGCGAGATTGGGCGCACCTGGTTGATTGGGCACAGGAGGTATAAAAGGCATGTGACTGGAACAGTCCCCAGATCTGTTTGTCTGAAGACCGCCCAGACACGCCCATAGGGGCGGCACTGCAAATGCAGCATCTCGTTCCCGCTTTATCGGGGAACAGGGTTACAGACATGTAACCCGAGACGTTCCCCTTCAAAAGCTAAACTTCGATGCTGCGTAGCATACGCTATGGGAACGAGAATACCAACGCCGCCGCCCCTAAAGTGTCTGGACCCCAAGGTAGTGTATCGTGTGCACTAAGACCCAGGAGACTCAAACACAACTGTGGGATGAAGACTCAAGGACATGAGATCCGGAGTCATATGAACATCCAAACTATAAAATTTGATAAAAGTGTGCGGAGAGGACCAGCCCGCCGCATCACAGATTAGTTGCAGAGGGACCCCCTTGCCAGAGCCAAGGAGGAGCCCACCCCTCTAGTTGAATGAGCTCTGACACCTATAGGCGGGGGCTGACCACACGCCTCATAGGCCAGAGCAATAGCGTCCCTCACCCAACGTGACATAGTCTGCTCGGACTTGCTCCACTGTTCCGTGTGGCGGACATAAGTCCGAAGTGCACATACTGGACACAGTAAATGAAACTTCTCCTGCTCCGGCGTAGTAAACGGCGGAGGACAGGAAGCTTCAAGAATAATAGGATTTTGAGCAGAAAAGGGAACTTTAGGGAGATAATTAGGGTGAGGATGCAAAATAACTTGACCAGGCCCGGACGGTGACACCTATAGAGCCTGCAAATCCCCAGTCCTCTAAGAGAGGTAACGGCCATGAGAAAAACCAACTTTAAAGTCAGAAACCTGGCAAGTGCTGACTCCAGTGGTTCAAAAGGGGCAGCCACCAGGCCCTCAAGTACAATAGCTAGATCCCAGGAAGGGACAGCTTCATTCCAGCAGGCGGCCTCAGCCGCTAGCCCCTCGAATAAAGCAGGCAATCAGTGAGTGCCTCCCAACTGTCACCCCGTCCATCAGAGCGTGGCTAGCTGAAATAGCGGCCACAAAAACCCTGAGTGTACTAGGATGAGTGCCCGAAGACAATTTATCCTGCAGAAACTCCAGCACTGAAACAATCTGGCAGTGAACAGGGTCTGCATGGTGCGTAACGCACCTGGCTTCAAATACACGCCATTTGAGTGCATAGGTCCTCCTACTAGAGGGAGCGCTAGCACTCAAAATAGTATTATTAAGAGGGGCTGGGAGTCCCACTTCCGTTAATTGGTCCCCCTCAGGGGCCAGACATACAGATTCCAGAGCTCCGGCCGGGGATGAAACACAGTCCCCTGCGCCTGAGAGAGGAGGTCCCTCCCGGACAGAATCGGTCAAGGCGAGCCGTCGAGGAGAGCTATTATGTCTGAAAACCATATTCTGGTCGGCCAACAGGGCGCTATTAACAGGAGACAAGACCCGTGTTGACGGACCTTCGCCAGGACTCCCGGGAGGAGAGGAATTAGGGGAAACGCGTAAAGACGCATGTCGGGCCACACATGCGCCATTGCGTCCAGACCCAGAGGAGCTGGAGGAGTCAGAGAGAAATAGAGGGGACATTGTGCAGTCTCCACCGAGGCAAAGAGGTCCACCTCCACTTGGTAAAACTTCCCCAAATCTGATTCACTATGTCGGGTGAAGTCTCCACTCTCTGTGCGTCACTGTCTGGACAGTAAATCCGCCCCCACATTCATGTGCCCAGGGATATAAATCGCTCTTATAAGAGGAACTTGTCCTGATCCCAGAGCAGAAGCTGCCGCGCTAGCTCGTACAAGCGGCGCGAACACAGTCTGCCCTGATGATAACAGGGACAGCACAACAGCGGTCCCACATATATGGGACCACCGCTGTGCTGTCCACGCGCACCAGCACAACAGTGTTCCCACACACATGGGACCACCGCTGTGCTGCCCACGCGCACCAGAACATGGTAACCCCTGAGCTGAAGGAGGAATTATTTCAGAGCCAGAAATACAGCCTTCATCTCGAGGCAATTGATGTGCCACGCGAGATGATGGCCCCCCCATAAACCCTGAGCTGGTCGGCCGTCTAGGACCGCACCCCAGCTCGTAAGAGATGCGTCCGTTGTTAGCATTTTGCAACGACAACATGGACCTAGAGTGGGACCCAGAGTGAGAAACTGGGGTCTGAACCACATAGACAGGGTACGAAGCCTGCGGCGCGTAACCCTTATTTGCTCCAGGGATGAAATCCCCTGGCCTGAAGCCACAGCTGAAACGGTCTCATGTGCAGGCCCAAAGGAACCACTGTGGACACAGCCGCCATGAGACCCAAAATTCTCTGAAAAGAGCGCATAGTGACCCGCTGGCCTAGCCTGACTTCTCCCAGTGCTCTCAATATGGACTCCACACGAGCAGGAAACAGATGCGCCTGCATCTCGGCGGAGTCCCAAACCACGCCCAGATACGTGGTTCTCTGGGCAGGAGAGAGAACACTTTTCTTGACATTGAGTCTCAGCCCCAGAGATTCGAGATGAGTCAGTACAATGTCCCGATGTCCCGAGACTGAGCCAGAATGAGCCAGTCGTCTATATAATTCAAAATGCGGATGCCCTGGAGCCGCAGAGGGGCCAGAGCAGCATCCATACATTTTGTATAAGACCAGGGTGCCAAGGCTAGATCGAATGGCAGGACCTGATATTGATAAGCTTCCCCCCCGAAAGCAAACCTCAGAAATTTCCCGTGCTGTGGCAGAATTTCTATATGAAAATACGCGTCCTTCAGATCTGTGGCGATAAACCAGTCACCTAATCAGATCTGGGACACATCATTTATAGTCAGCATTTGAACTTGAATGCCTTGAGGAAGTGGTTCAGGACGCGAAGATCCAAAATCCAAAGCATAATCCCCCATCCTTTTTTGGAACCAGGAAACACCGGCTGTAATATCCGGATTGCCTGTCTGCCAGAGGAACATGTTCTATGGCCCCTTTGTCCAGCAGAACCTGCAGTTCCTGAGTCATATGCGCTCGCTCCGCTCTCACGGAAGTGAGAACCACGCCGTTGAAGCGCGGAGACTGATACGCAAACTGAATCCTGTAGCCCCTCATGACGCTCCTACTACCCAAGGAGAGATATGTGGCAGTAATTCCCAAGCTGCCAGTTTCTCTGAAAGGGGCATTAACAGTGACACGTCGTTTGGAGGGGAGGGGGCGGGGGTGATTCTTCTTTCTTCTCTTCTTCTTTCTTTCTTCTTCTCTTTTTCTTTTTGAGGGAGAGGACTTAACACTCCGCCGGAGACCGCTGCTCCCCGAAACGCCGGTGGCGGCGGGGAAAGACCAGCGGGTCTTCGAGGTTGAGTATTCATGTGCCCCTCCCAGGGGGGAACCCCCGCGGTCCTGGGCGTACAGCGCCAGGACTTATTTATTTATTTATTTTTGGTTGAAATGATTGTGCGCAGGTCCATTCTTTGGAGGAGCGCGGTGGCCAGCCCCCCAGATCTTACGAGGGGGGGCACGATCCGCTACACTCTCCTTCTGGGCTGCACGCCTAGATTGAGCTGGACCTGACTGGGACCGAGTGGCCGATGGTCCCGGGGTCTGAGCGCAGGGGGGGGGCCTTTGCTCTAAAATGCCTCCTGATTTACAGACCCCCCACGCTCAGATCCTGTAGCAGGTCAGCCTGATACGGCTGCAACACAGTCATAGTGTACAACGCAGCACCAGCGTGACCCGCTGCTCGAAACGTCCTCCCCACCAGCGATGACGTAACACTGCACGGCTTGGTGGGGAGGGTCGGTTTGCGGAGGGAGGAAGATGTCCCAGGAGAGAGGTAGAGGACTGTTCCAGTCACATGCCTTTTATACCTCCTGTGCCCAATCAACCAGGTGCGCCCAATCTCGCAGGTGCTGTTGATTGAGCACAAGGTATGTAAGCAGGCCAAATCCCTTTGACACACGAGCTTCACAAACGGTCCGACAAACAATGTTTCCCATAGCGTATGCTACGCAGCATCGAAGTTTAGCTTTTGAAGGGGAACAAGGGCTACTAAGCCTGTGTATGTTATTTGAGTCGCGTAACTTGTTGTCCACTAGAGTGTGCTAAACGCTCCGGAAAACACGTGACCGTAACATGTGCGTTCCTAGTCACTCTCACGTTGAACGAGCACGCCCCGCTAATGAATACTGAGTAGAGAGTAAGTAGAAATGGCAAATAAATACTGAATAATTTCAAATATGCTTGCTGATAGTTTGTTGTTAACAGGCTGTGAAACCTGCTGGTCAAGAGTGTCTTTCTTGAGAGATATTTCCTTGGGAAGACTCTGTGAGTGTGCTAAGTGTTCACGCTAGCTAGCAAATTTTGTGAGATCAACATGGTTAAATACATTGTACAGCCAGATATCATTTACAAAAAAACAGTCGGGAGTTCTATAATCTTGTCTTCATTTTTTGCCTGCTTTGGTGCATTTTGTACCATCACTAATTGTATAAACTGACTAAACAATGATAAGTGGGCTAAAGCTAGCGCTAGCTGCTATGCTAACGGCTGACATGGTCAATGTTATTTTAGCATTAGCATTACATTAAGAGCACAGGCTTACCTTTGTACTGCAAATGATTTGTTTTTAATGTATTTACCGTTAATTCATGGTTGAAAGCCTACTTAAAGATACATTAAGCTGGTTTTGGTTATAACAGCAAAAATATTCCATGAGGTCTGTTTAAAATTGTTAATGTTGAATGCATTAAACATCTGAAAAGGTTAAAAAAAAAAGGCATGATAAATAATCATCTGATAAAGTGGAAATGAGTTATGTACAAGTTCATGTCACCGAATGTATTTTTATGTTAAAATGTCGTACAGTTGTTTATATGTTACTGCTAAAAACATGTTTGGTAATTCATCATAACTTTTACAGCTGACAAAGCTGGAAAAATTGATAACAAACAATTCAAATTCATTTATTTTGGATGAGAAATTGTAATGTTCATAGGGAGTTAAAAAAAAGATATGAGATCTCATATTTATAGAGAATAGTCAGAACATGATAATTTACTTTCTGCACTTTTTGTGTAGATTGTTTTTTTTTTTTTTTTTTTTTTTTGTAGTAATCTTCAAATGTGATGGCGAGCATAGCCCACGGTGACTGCGGGCGATGCTGAATAGTTTGGTCAACCAAAATCCCTCTCCGCAGAAGATCCTCAATTGAACATTCGACTGAACATTTCACATTGCATCACAGACAAGACACATGCACAGTATCGCAATACCCGAGTTTTATTGTATACATATATATTGTATTTATTTTATTATTATTTTCACACATTGTACACATACAAATGTGGTTGTTACATGTGGTGAAGCAATAAACTCGTTCAGTAAATCTGGGGTAATCATTCCAGTACATCATCTTCTTGGATGAACCTAGTAGATGCCTAGTGCTTCTCTCATATTGGTCCACTCTTAGAGCACTACACATTCTTTGTATTCCTTTAGCTCTAAATCATTACTATTATAAATAGATTAGAAGAGATTCTTAAAATAAAAACTGTACAACCTTATTAACTAATACAACTTATCAGTACTATTGGTTGTTGATCAAATCTCCTGCACATTGTGCTTCTCTTTTGCAGACTCTTGAGCTGGAGGACTGAAGTGATACTGTGGCCCGTGTGAAGCTGGAGGCAGATGTGTGGGGTTCAGCGCTGCTTTGGCTCTCACTCTCTCGTCACTCTCCTCCGGTCTCTCGTCTGGTCTGGAGGAGAAAACTCAAAATCTGCAACAAAAGACAAATATATCTTTAGGGTACTAATAGTTTTTGTTATATTTTAGGTTATTTTTTCCTGCAGAGCCGCTGTTCTGTGATGTCCTCTTTTTCATCCTTAAAAGTCATCCTTGCAAACAAATAGTACACTGAATTAAAGGTCAACCGATTATCAGCCGGGGCCGATATTTGGAATTCCATTGACGTATATCGGCATCGGCCTTTTTTTAAATCCGACAGGCCAATGTCAAGAAATCTCTCCTGCTGTCCTCACACACACGGCGGAGAGGAAAAGTTTTCTCGTTTGGAGAAGCTCCGGAGAGCAAACACGTGTCGAAGGTAAACGCAGAAAACTCTCCCGAAATTGTAATAAACATCCCAGTGCTCTACATCTCACAACTACTACTAACGTTACAGTGAGCAGCAGAATAACGTAAAAGCAGAGTAAACATTAGCGGCAGCTCTGCTAGCTCGTAGTACCTCCCGACATATCTGTGAAGGCTGCTGATAATATAGATATGGAAACAGTCTGTGATAGTAAAAGTATGTGTGTGGGATTGAGAGAGAGCACGTAAGAAACTCAATTCACTTGTTTTATTGGAGGGAAGCATACTAAGGTGGAGGCTGATTAGCTTTTACCATAACATTAGTTCGCCGATCTGGCTCTAAACGCTCAGCAGACTGTGTATTAGCAATGGGGAGAATGTTTGTAATGTGGAGAATAGTGTGTGTTTGCGTGAAAGTCACATGAAAAACTCTACAAATCACGACTACTAACGTTGCTATGAGCTTTCTGGTTCTATGATCTGAAAATTAAAGTAAAGATGAGACGCTATGGGCTATTTAGTGTTTAACAGTTGGTTTAATCCCTTGCAACAAGGCTGCTGATATGGAAATAGTGAAAGTAGTAAGAAGTGTGTGTGTGTGTGTGTGTGAGAGAGAGAGTAAAATTCAGAAGTGAAATATCTGAACAAAATGGTGGAACATTTTAAATACTGTGTCAGCTCATTAAAGCCCTAAAGTTGCTGTTTGTGTTCTGTCAGAAGTTTTACTGCACTCATAGCAACTATTATACTTTTTATGTAGCTTTTGTCATATTACACATTAATAATGTAGCAGCATAGTTTTGAATGACAGAGTCCCTGCTATCACATGGTAAAATATAAAATTCCCAAATGCTGTAATAAATTGAGCATGATGTGTTGAGCATATGTCGGCATGTGGCCCCACCTTTAACACTTTCTCTAAGTGTTTGTATTATTCAATATTTTTACGCCAATTTTTGCACTTTTATTGCAAATGAATATTGGCTCCAAATATCAGTAATCGGCCTCCTTAACTACTAATAATCGGTATCGGTCCTGAAAAAATTCCCTATCGGTCGATCTCTACACTGAATACAGATATGGACGCAAAGATACACAAGTAAGGCTAGTTTCCCGGTGTGTTGCAGGTTAACTTGTAGAGTACTAGACACTGTTTGGCTGCTTATATATTACAGCATGTGTTCTCTGGACATTAGATAAACTAAATCATGCTTTGCTATAGTTTGGCTCTGACAAGTCATTTGCATGTAATGTAACCATAGTATGGACACTTTTGATAACTTTTACACAGAGAGCTAAATAATGAGTCAGCTAATAAGAGACATTACTTAATATATTCATACAGTCTATACTAAAGTGGTTTAATGCCCCATTAGCGTTTCAAAGTACCTTAAACTGTAGATATAAAAAACCTCTCATGTCACATTATGTAGCTTAGCAATTAACAAAGTAGCTAGAGTTGCAAATTAGCTAGAGATGAGCTGAGCTAAAAAAAAGAAAATACGAGCCTTTATGTCTATGTATATTATGAGCCACAGGTTGTGACAGATAAATAATACTAATATAACATTTACATTTAGAACAAAGACACTTACCTCTCCCTGGTCAGCAGCTTGGGCAGTGTTAGTTAATCCCTCTTTTCAAAAGTGTCTGAGCAGTCCTAATGTGAACATCTCTCATTGCTTGATAAGTAAACAACTGCATGTCTACTACACCAAACGTAGTCAGTAAATTTAATCTTTCCTCTGAGGCTGAAGGCTGTTAAATTTCTGTTGCTCTGTGCTGCAGACAACTGTATTTGACACGACAGCAGCAGTATTCAAACAGACCGCTGAAGCAGACGGACAGCCGGATGTTGTCCCCTCTGTCTCGCCCGCTCAGCTCCTCTGATTGGTCGGCGTCATGTCTTTATGAACTGTTACACAACAGATTCGCAGAAGTAGAAAACGGAGCACTTGGATGGTATCGATACTTGCTGCACACAAACTGAAAGATTTCTCAGCAGTCCCTGAACAGATCAATCTCAAAATTTGGGAGCCAAATACACAAATATGTGCCAACATACAATAAAATTAGCTTTTGCATAGTATGTCCCCTTTAAGACTTTCCTTTTTCCTTAGGGCTTATGGTCAGGACATATACAGTAGATGAGATAGGCCCAGATGCCGGGGAAGTATGACACACTGAGCTTCTATCCTCTGGTTCTGTCCTCATTCTTACCACATTATAGTTTACATTTCTGCGTAGTTCTTTGCTATTCACAAGTTGTCCCTCTGTCTCGCTCTCCTCTGGGGTAGTGGATACTGTTGCAGATGTCCGGCTGCTGTTAGTCATCCCAGTGATGGCTGGACCTTAGCTGTGGTCCATTTGGTGTTCTGTCCCAACCTAGGACCCCTCCTGAGCCCAGTTTTTCTCACTCAGATGTACTGTTCTTGATGATATTCTCATGGACTATATTCATGTACATTTTTCATTCACTTGTACATATGATGGAATATTTGTCAGTGACTGTCCTGGACACATCAATTACACGACCTGTCGGTCCTGGGAGTGAATCCCTCCTTCTGTGGTTCTCCCTGAGGTTTCTCTTTTCCCCCGGCTGGGTATTTTGAGTTTTTTCTCAACCTGATGGAGGGTCTAAGGACAGGGGATGTTGTCCTGTTCAACCTGTTTGCATATTTACTGTCTTTTGTTTTGTGAAGCCCTTTGAGGCAATTGTTATGATACTGGGCTATACAGATAAAATTGAATTAAATTGAATGATGTGTAAATTTGTTTTTCTGTGTTTATCAATAAGACAAATTCCAATCAATGCTTTCATTGAAATGCCAACAAACTATTGAAACTATGTTGACCTTAGACTTATTATTGATCATACAAATATCTTAAGTGCTGTTTCTAGAAGATTCCCGAGAGACACAGTCAGTGCAGTAATTAGTGCTGATGAGTAAGAATGGTGTTCACCCCTCCCACAGCACTCTGGCCACAGCTGCTTCAAGCATCTTCAGTAACCCAGATGCAATTACCACTTGTACAACTTGTTTTATCTCCTGATGAATATGAAGCAGGGCAATTATAGGTAATTATGTCCACAATGGCAACAAAGGCAGCATACACACTCATGTCCGTTCAGAGGGTTAGTGAATCTCAGATCCCTCCTGAAGCACATCACAAGCTTCACAGTAGTGGTCGGTTGTCAGGTCTCAACATCTTCAAGATGTTCTCCAAGACAATCAAGGGTCTTATACCTTGAACATCAGTGTCTTTACTTGTTTGTGTCCTATAATTATGTATTCTTTCACATTCAGTCTCCTATGAATTGAATCTCTAAAGATCTGACAAGAATGTTATATTCTGAGAGTGCAGACAGGAAAAAATTGTAAAAATAGTAAATGGCATACATTTATATTGTACTTTTATCTACCCTCTTGGGCACCCAAAATGTGGGGTGTCTTGCCCAAGGACACAACAACAGTATGAACTGGGGGAGCAGGGACCAAACCGCCAAACTTCTGGTTGGAAGACCTGCTCTTATTCTTCTCTTTCATTTTTGTGTAATGCTTTAGAGTCTTATCCCATGGAAAGCCTATTTCAGATAAGTAGTATCCAATGTATTTTTGTGCTGGAAATATTCACTTCATTGTACAAACCAGGGGTTTATGCAGTAAGTGGATTACATTGGTTGTTCCAAATACCTTCTGTACTCTTCTTTAGTACTCAATTTATAATTCGTATTTTTATAAATCCTGTTTTGTGTGAAATATTATAAATAATTAATTAATTCTCCTGCAACTCTCAAGGCCATGTTATGTACCATGAGGCCAGAACACTCTGGACAGTCAGTCTCTTACAAAAGATAATCTGCAATAAAGTTTCTACAGAAAAGCCATGACCAAGGGGTTGAGTTAACATTTGTAAGCTCTTGCACCATTGCTCCAAATTGACATGGAAGAAAGTTAAAATTCTTACATAGAAAGTTTACTATGTGCATAAGCCCACCTTGTCATAGCTTTCGGCCTCCACATGCCGGTGCTTTCGAAGCTGCTTGGCCACAGACTTAGGCAGCATCTGATGCAGCAGGTCCTCTGCCAACTGCCTCTGTCTCTTTAAGTCTGCAGTTCTCTCCTTTAGGCTCTGGGCATAGTCATGGATCCAGGCAGTCATCTGTTTAAAAGAACACAGTACCACTGGGTAGATGAGGCAGGCCAAAGCCAGCAAGCAGACCCTTTTACTGAGTTCTGAGGACAGGGAGCGGGACTCTAGCCTTAAAGCCTGCCCTGCTCTTTCAAACACACACTGCTGGGTGCTCCTAAGGGCCTCCACCACGACAGAAGACCAGGACCACAAATCCATCCCAGGGACCTGCCACGGCCTGAGGTGCAGTACATCCAGCTGCTGACTGGAGTTGAGTGTCAGCTCCATGTTCTCTGCCCAGCAGTCACTGAGCTGTTCTGAGAGAAGCTTGGCCAGTCCCAGGCAGCTGGACACATATGTCCACCTCTGCTGGAAATCCAACTGGGATGCAGAGTTGGGGACATCTGTTAACTGCAGGTGGAGTTCTGAGAAGAACACCAGCAGTCTCACAGATAGCACATCTCGCCAGTTTGAATTCTGTTTAACTTTTAACAAAGTGTCTTGAACTGTTCCCCAGAGGTCCAACAGTTGACTGATAACTAGTGAAAAAGCATATGTCTGATTCTTACTGCTGCTGTGTGCCTCCGTGGACACATTCAGGTTCTCACTAATGGTCCTGCTCATCTGTGAACAGAAACTTGGCAGCCCAACACCACAGGGCAGGCCATATCCATCACTGCGTCCTGCAGTTTCACTGCAGATATTAGCCAGCACAGGCAGCAACAACTCCTCAACTGTATTATTGCCCTTGCTCCATAAATGTCTGATTTGCTGCAGCCTGCTGACCATTTGCAGGAGACCGCTGGTCCTACATGAGGTCAGCTCGACATAAGCACTGTCTGTTGAGTGAAGCAGCTCGAAGTTGGATCTGAGGTCAATGAAGACTGCGCCAAGCAAAGCAAGGAAGGACAGAAGACAGGCGGCCAGGATCCGTTTTACGGTGGAACTGCTCCCACTCAGGGCCGCCAGGGAGCACCTGCAGGAGGGGGCATCAGATGAGTTCAGATGTTACAATCTGTCTTCTTATCCCATCACAATGGTCCAATTAAATTGATAGATATTTTTGCCATTTAAGAATTTTACCAGCATTTAGGCAGGTGCCAATGTCAACCAGAGCAATGCTTATCTATGATGCCTTTTAAATGAGTGCTATTTGGTGAAGATATTAAAATAGACATGTCAAAGAAATTGATATTTATTTCCTTTTTCTCAGAGGCAGTTGAATAAATGATACTGGCAGTATCATACCTATTAACCTATTATTATATATTATATATGTGATATAATATATAATATACCTAATAGTATGTTTAACTGACTAAAATATTGTAGGTTGAATTGTGTCATTGTTGGATGTTATTTTATGGATAGACTGTGCAAACTAAAACCATATGAATGTAGTAGGCCTACCTGCAGAGTTTGCAATCGCTATCCGCATGTCTCCGCGGTCCCGGAGCCACTTTCCTCTTCCTGATGAACTTTTTTGTGAGAGAAGCTGAGGACAGGGTCCCAGAAGTAAAACACTCTTTTTTCATCAAGTCTACGGGTGACATGAGAGGGGTTACCGCTGTACAGTTCACTCTGATGCTCTGCTCTGTCCCGTGCAGCACTGCTCAGAGCCCGATCCCCTTTTAGGTAGTGCAACAACAATGGCAAGTTACTGAAACCAATACACTCGACTACCGCCAATAGCCTTCATAATAAAAGGCAACACAGGCGAATAGCACGCAACATGCAAATAATGCGATATACAATAATACTGCCATTCTGATTTAACGCGGTTTCAGCTGCTACATGAAAGGGTTTCATATTTACATTTTACATAGGTATTTATTCCACTAAAACATTCGTTAAGTTTTTTGCAGAATACAGGCTTAATAATAATACTAATACTAGCCTACTACTAACACTACTTGTACTACTACTTGTAATAATTATTATAATAATAATTATTAGTATAATAATTGTTGTTATTTTTCTCAACAACAACAACAACAATAATAGTAATAATAATTGTGTACAAAATAACCTACATTGTGTTTGATCAAGATATAATTTGGAGTAAATTGGGATTATGATATTGTACGTTTATTATTGAAATTTAAGAGTTATTCAGAGAGTTAAGTTTGACGGTTGATTGTGTCAGTTAGTCAGCTGTGAATATAAAGAATTTGGCAACTGAAATAAATAGTGCTAATGATCTGTGCGGCTCACACTTGGATTTGGCACAGCTCTCTTGAGTGTAGTTGCTGTCAGGCTTTAATTGTGAAAAGCATTAAAACGGAAGTTTTGAGTTGAGCTGAACAGAACCGTGGCTGTGCTCAGACACTGAAGAATAAACTGAACACAGTTGGCTATGAATCCGAACATAGGACGTGAGTTTGTAACCAGTCGTTAGTTCAACGTAACCGACAACAGCACGCGGGGCCGGCGGCGCCAGGGCCACTCTCAGCGCTGGAGACGTTGAACAAAGAACTCTTCCTCCCTCTACCATTGTTTCCGAGTGCACCGCACTTTCTAACGCTTTCAGGTGGTTTGGGGTTGTAAAAGTAAGAAAACAGTTTAAAATTTGTTCGCAATATGCCAGTGACACAAGAAAACGCAGACGTTTGTATAGATGTATGTATAGACTTTAATTCATTCGCAAACCCAACCGGGAGTCCGTGCAAGTACTCGTAACTCACGCGATAGAGTGCTAGCCAACGTTAGAAGTATAGTTATCAGTGTAATAGTAACTGAACTCGTTTTGTACATATAGATGTAAACACATGTCCATAAAACAGTGTTAGAAACATTAGAGCATAAATATTTTTCAAATTCAAGACGCAACTACTAGGCTACCAACTAGATAAGTTTCAAATAGTATTTAAAGCTTTGCCGACTATGTATCCCTGAGAAACCTTTATTGTAATCCAGCATTATATGCGTAACGTTACACATGAAAATACTCGCCGCACGTTGTTTACCAAAAACATAGTGTGAGCCAATCCTTGTTTGCATAACGGGATGCTCACAGCGCTAATGGAGAAGATTGTGTTTGCCCTACACTAAGCCTTAACACTGTCTCAAATACAAGTGCTGAAACTGTCACGGTTGTAATGTAACTCGGATTACCACACTGGTCAACAAAGTGACAAGTTTACCCTGCTTCTTGTTTTGACCGTACAGGGGCGGCCTGTGCTCCAGCCATGACCTCTGGGAATGGGAACACCTGCAGCAGCCAACACACTGGGGAGAGCAAACCTGCACAGGCTTTGATCAAGTCTCACATCCTCACACATCTTATAGAGGGCTTTGTGATTCAGGAGGGCTCTGAGCCTTTCCCTGTGAGTACATTAACACATACACTGACAGTGTATAACCCCAGTTAAGGAAAGAAATAGGGGTTTCATGCTACGGGAGAAGCATAAATGGTCAAGACTTTTTGTCTGTCAGAGTACGTTTTGTTTTAATTAAAAGCTTAGGACTAACAAAAGTCTGAAACATTCATCACTGTGTGTTTCTAACACATCAGCATACAGTATATATGTACAAACCCAATTCCAAAAAAGATGGGACACTGTAGAAAATGTAAATAAAACAGAATACGATGATTTGGAAATCACATAAACATTTTTTTATTTTTATTAACAGCTGAACATAAAAAAAATATTAGTGTTGAAACTGAGACTTTTTACATTTTATGAAAAATAATAGCTCAGTTTGAATTTGATGTCAGCAACATGTCTCAAGAAAGTTGTGACATGGGCAACAAGAGACTGAATGCAGCATAAAAGGAGCATTTTAGAAAGGCATTCTGTGTTTTCTTAATTGAATTAAAAAACGTTTATATATATATATATATATATATATATATATATATATATACATACATATACATATATATATATATATATATATATATATATATATAATTCATATCACATGTTTTCTCATTACGTTTCAGGTAGAACGTCCTTCTTTCTCTGTTGATTGCATAAAAAGACACAGGGTAGACTCAAAGATGGACAACCTCCCACTGAAAGGTAGCATTACATTTCCCATCTCCATTGAACATGTTGCCTTCTATGCTTCTTCTGAAATAGTTTAGATAAACTTGGATTTATTAAGTCTCTATCTATGATCACATTATCGTTAACACAAACAATTTAAAAAAATGCATTATTTTATTTTGTAGCAGTACCAAAACAATACCTTGTTTTTTACTGAAACCTAAACAATAGTTTTTGATACTGATAATAGTTTATCTACTACTATATTCATAATACTACATCCTCAACAATACCAATACAATAACGTATCAGTGAAAGTGGAGCTGGCTGTAAGTGTAATAAAGAAAAATATAATAGAAGAATGTGATATTTAACTAAATTATCATAATTGTATTATTAGTGGTGTTTATAAGATTTAGTGTGTTTTTTTTTTTTTTTTTATTAATTTGAATTTAACAAATTACTTTAGCAAGTAATTATCAGACAGGGTTCCCCAACTTTTAATTTTTAATTTTTTACCATGGACCATTTTATAGTAACCCTTGGAACAACTAGGAACCCTTTATTTTGAGAACAAAGCACTCTGTTAGGACAGTGCTGCACGACGAGGTGTCTGAGATAGAACGGGCCTTACCACAAAGGAGAAAATTTTAACTTAATTCTGAATTGAAGTAATGTTCTCTTGTCTGTTGTTTCCTGTTAGTATTATTGCTGCTACATTTTAGAGTAGTAAAACTTTTCAAGGATAACTTTTTTTTGGATAAGATATTCCTAATCTTGGCTATGTTGAGCAGATGGAAAAAAAAAATCACTGATTTATACGTTCTTTAAAGCAGCCCTGTGTAACTTTTAGCCAGAAGCATTGCATAACTTTTAGCCCACAAATATATACTCTTGTAATCATTTAAAACCCATTATGCAACTTTTGACCTACAAAAACAAAGCATCAGAATCATTTGAGATGGTTCTTTGCCATGAAATAGGTAGATATAAACCTTCTTTCAGAGCCTGAGGCTGTCCCCTATCGAAAAACCTGAGATGCATCTTTGGTCTGAGCGGCCCGTGGACTCCAGCTGTCACGTGACCTCTAACTTCTCAGGCACTGATAGGAGAGAGGAGGCGAACTTGGCGGCATGCTGTAGCAGCTGAAAAACTATCGCACTTTCTCACTGTTTTTAGCGATATTTGTCATCGCTAAACTCTCAAAAGACACAGAAAACACAACAACAAGGGAGAGGAAAAGATTTCAGAGATGAACTTTGGGCTGGATTGCACTCGTTAGAAAAGTTTCGAGAACAGACCTGGTGCAAACAGATATCTTCTAATGGTAAGTGTTGTAGTTTTCTCTTGATAAATCACTAGTTGCTTCTGTGGTTTATTTACTTCAGTATTAAAGCTGCTGCCAACCTATGGCTCTGTGTTTTTACTGTTTTAAAGGATACAACTTCCAACTAGTATTTATACTGCTATGACATAAAACAAGCTTAGTATCTACACCCTTCATCGGCTGCAACAAATTGTGAACTGAAATAAATTAATAACTCTTGTTTCTGTCAAGCGTTTATAGCTGTGTAAAGTAGTCTCTTATGTCAGAGAAATATATGTTTTGTAATAATGTATTTGAGAAGCTGCTTGTTGTTCATTAGTTATGTAAGCGCTATGAGTGTGTTTTTCTGTTTTAGCTCGGTTTAGTCATTTACAGCTTCTCTTTTTGTGTCCAGCCACACTGTCGATACTTATCTTTACCCTCGATGAAACACTGGACAGAACGTGAACCATCAGAGGGAAATAAAAGAAGCTGTAACAGGTAATGCGTTGTCCAAAACATTTTACTTTAGTTTCTGTCAGTGCTATGCTCAGGTTTGAGAACACATAAAGATAATGCTTTATTAGAGTTAGACCAACAGTGGAGACATTTACAGAAATAATAAAGCCAATTAAAGCCGCAAGCGGCGTTAAAGGCCCTTGACAAGCCTACATTTTGTCTCACCTTGCACAAACACTTCATTGGGTCCAACCAAATCCGACAATGTTTGTGAAAGTTACCGGAGATTTTGTTGTGCCCAAAATGGCAGCCTCATTACGGGTTTGTCATGGCCACACCCAATAAAATATAAAAAAACTATGGAAAACTTTTGTTGGCTCATGTGTCTAGGTGATTCTGACTAAATTTAGAGCCTTTTGGATGAAAATCTGAGGAGAAATAAGATTTTGAATGAGGGGTGCGATTTTGGGCGCTACATGTTCCACCCAAAATGGCTGAATGCCTGTTTGTCACGGGGCAAAGCCATAATAAAATTTTTTGTTTGGCTTGATGTAAAGAAGGTATGTACCAAATTTCATGACTCTACGCCAAAAAAAATTACTTTCAGTTCCCATTGGTGTAATGTATTTTCACTTTTCCAGGATGCACTATTGGGCCCCCTTTTTATGGATTTGTATGAGACCTCCAAAATAAATAATTTTTTGCCGATCGTGAATTTTGGGCAAAGTTTGGTGAGCTTTTGAGCACGTTCAAGGGGTCAAATTAGCACTCAAAGAGCAGAAGAAAAAAAAAATACAAGCGGTTACAATAGAGCCCTCACCACCAGCTTTGGCTCGGGCCTAATAATAATCTGAGCGGTTACAATAGAGCCCTTGCCACCGGTTATGGCTTGGGCCTAATAACAGACGCATACAGTTCTAATAGGCCCTCTCACCCTAACGCCGGCTCGGGCCTAATAATAATAACAGACGCATACAGTTATAATAGGCCCTCCCAGCCTACCGCCGGCTCGGGCCTAATTATGGACGCTAACAGTTTTAATAGGCCCTCCTGGCCATCGCCAGCTCAGACCTGATAAAAGTTTAAAAACAAGTGCATATTCCATCATTGTAAGGGTCTGGAAAGTGTAAATAGAGAATTAAAGAGTAACATACAGTAACGCATACACAGGCTGTTGCACACAGTGGTTTAGTGGTTATTTTACTGATTTTTAAAGTCTATATTCTGTATTTTTTCTGTTCATTTAGGAAGAGATGAGAAGGTAAAACAGTTGACCTCTGGAGAACTCCTACAACCAGCGTCTGTAAAATCTGCAGACGGTACTCTGTCTATGAGATGGACACCTACAGCTACATCACTAAAGAACAGTCCTCAGTCTCCAGCTTGAGGATGTAAAGGACTGCTGCTGCCTCTGTGATCACAACTGCACTGAGAGGACCTGCTCTTGAGTTTTTACACTACATTTAGACTCACTTTACAAGACTTTGTTCTCATAGAAATAGCAGTAGTGTGACCAGATCACCTTTACTATATCATGGACATTCAAACGAGACAATCCAGTTCTAATCAGCTGTACCTGACATGATTATTTGAAAAATGACATAAAAATACTGTAGCAGCTATTTTTATTTGTCACAGCCACAAGGAGCTACCGGTATGAATGTTTTTTTTACACTGAAAGTAAGGAGACGTAATCCATTTTAGTCCATTTAATGATGAAATTAAATCCAGACATTACAATCCTCGACACCAGCAGGTAAAAAATGTGTGTGCTCCCATACCTGACGTCACTCTACTGAAGCGTGATGGCGTCATATGCCTTAATTTAAAGGGAGCATACTAGGTCAATAGATAAAGATTTTAACACATTACATTTTAACATTTTAACCGTTTTTAACCTAATTTATTAAACAATAAATTAGAATGGCATTATTAAAAAACCTTTGAACTTAACTATCTTTAAATACATATTAAAAATGAGATACCTTTCAATCAAAATCATATTTAACATTTTAACTATGAAATAGTTTAACCAGTCTGGTCTGGATGAAATATTTTGTCTTTACAATTCATTCTTAAGATGAAGCCTTAATTTGGTGATATGTCACCATATATGTAAGGATACCTGTAAATTAGACCACTCAGTTTACTATGGTTTAAATAATACAGTTGTACAGAATATTGCCCAGTGACTCTACAATCCGTCTTGCATAGTTCATTTATTCTTTATCTATTAAGATGGACCAATTTGGACTTATTCAACATTTATTTGACCTAGGTCTAAAGTGTTACGCACAGGATCATTTAAAGCATGAAGACACTTTTCTCCTAAATAGAATCCTACTTAGAAATGGACTGTTTCGCAGAAATTATTCCGTTTGTTAGAGAAGAGCTTTATGGCTCAGAAGCATGGATATACATAGATGTACAGTAAATGCAAGGAAAAGGGAATTCATGTGTGCAAAGAGGATATCTGCCTCATTCTATCCACTCTCGACCCAATAGGCACTGAAATGCGAAGAAAAAGAAGATTGCATAGAAGAGCATACTTTTCAAAGGGTCCCAACTTTCTTTGGCATGTTGACTCTTGTAACAAATTGAAGCCATTTGGCATTTGCATCAATGGGGCACTTTTCAAGGAGAATACTATGCTGGAATGCATATCACACAAGCAGTGACCCTAAAGTCATAGGAGGTTACTTCCTTGAAACAGTAAGAAGTCTTGGAGGATGTCCATTGCTTAAATGTTGCTTGTGACGAGGATGTTTTCACCCTTTGTGTGCACACATCATGGCAGAACATCATCTTTTTATCTGTTTTTGTTTATTTTTAAGACAATGTATTCATTAGAACAGGACCAATTAATCATAAACTTCATAAAATGAATAAACTTGTAACATTGCTTTGTAAACTTTGCAAGAACACTTTTTAAAGCACTGAACACATTTTATACACACTGAACACAGGTAACACAAATAAATAAGCCCTGAAGTTGAAGCTATGAAATTATATAATTTTATATTGTAACTGCTGTATAACATTTGTGCATTTATTTTATTTTTTTCACATGGAACTTACAATAACAAATATCTGAAGAAACAAACAAGATCACATGCTGCTGCTGAGATGTAACCATTTGCTACCTGGTGCACATTCAGTACTGTCTTTAACTGACTGACTCTAACACCTCGGATAAACATATCATTGAGGATAACAGATGAGGATAATTTATAAGTACACATATGTTTGTTATTTTCCGCCTAGTATTTTTACCTTTTATACCTGCAATATTATTTTAAATATTTATAGTACATATTTTTGCATTACGTATATTATGTATATGTATGCTATGTCATATGGATATTATATAATGTACATATATATTATGTACCCCTTAGCAGAAGTTCTGCAATTTCGTTGTATCTTGTATAGAATGACAATGAAGCATTCTGTTTTATATCCATCACCCGAATGTTAGCAGCAAGGACAAACAAACTTGCAAACTCCTCTGCAAGCTTATTGTACGAAGTGTTGTTATTTGGAACTTCCAACACACAACCACAGGTGTGGGACAGAGGACTTCTTGTGAAGGAATTCTTTGGCTGCACAAACAGGACATGAATAAACTTTGCATCAAGAAGGCCAGCTCCTACCAAAAACAAGCAATTCAAATAACAAACATGAATAATTTCACAAACTTTTATTTATAAATAAGTAAATTATTGTAGTATAGCTGATATGTGAGTTTACAAAAGTGTTTTCCATTTCCATTGTTTTATGACAGAGACCATGATTACAAAATATTTTTAAAATTACCTAAATTCATCTTATAAAATAATCAAAAATACTTAAATAATCACCTGTGCGGAGAATTCCTGAGCCGTGCATCGCTGGAGTTCCTGATGAACGTCTTCCATGATCTGGCTTTCTCTATTGTTCAGTGTTTCATGTTGTAGTATGGCGACAACTTTCCTTGTTGTGGTAAGGCTAATCATGAGTTCATTTAGTACTCCTGGTGGCAGTTTTACTCTGATTTCAACATTCCTGAACACTCTGCTATGGAAGCTCATTAAGAAGGCAGTAACACAGAAAAGGCTTGACCAGCACAATGGGAAAGTACTGAACAGTATTGTAACCAAGAACCATCACTTTAGCTACATTTTCCCATTCATCTTTCATATCAGGTCTTGTTATGGGTACCTTTAGTGTGCTTTCTGATGTGCATTTCATAAAAAAAAGTACTCCAGTACTTGCTTAATGCATCTCTGAGGATTCCACCATTGTCTTCTCAGTCAGTGCTACCATTAGGTAAGACCATCTCAATTTCTACACAACAGTCATCAACAGATACTAAGGCATCTCTGAAAGCTGCATTGAGGCCTCTGACTTATCTTGCACTATTTCAACCATGTCCATTGGTAGAGTGTCATCCAGTATGGTACTGTCTTGCAAAACAGCATATCCAATTTCTTCATCAACTGAAACTGAGCTTTCCATTACATTTATTACATCTGGTTCTTACAGAAATGGTGAATCAACCTTTAGTTGCGTGTTCACCTGCTCTTTGAATGCTGGTGTCTGTTCTCTTGCAAGAAAGATACAGTCTCAGTGTTTTTACCTTCCTCGTTTCATATTGTTCACCTAATGTTGTCTGTGGATCTAGTTCCTCTTCAGTGATGTCTCTTAATTTCAGCTCAAATTCTAAAAAATCCCCTAGTTTATTTTTTTCCTTTGGAAAGAACAACTTCTTGCCACACTCCAAAAGTTTTGCCATGGTACCTCTTTTTAAGGCCTTTAACTGGTTCCAGCACCTCGTTTTTCTTGGACTTGGACAAATGAGCCGCAGACCTCTTCAAACAGTCCCATTTGGTAACTTTGCTCATTTTTTGGGGCATTTGAGTTTCCAGTGAGTTTATCAGTACGGTTATCACAGTGCTTTTTCTTTTTTCTAGCAGTTTTAACATGAGGTTTTCTGTGGCTTTAGACACTGTATTGGTGTTTCCTTCTAATGCAGCAACTTCAAAAACCTGCCTAATGTACGGTTATGATTGGTGCAGTTGTATTGATTTGGGGGAAAATAGGTTTGAATGGGAGGAGTTCCAGACTGACTTTTCATTTCAATAAGAAAGTGACAGGGACTGGCTTGCCAGGCTAGAAAACATTGGCAACAGCCTGTAAACCCTGCCATACTGTGTAAAGCTTTGCTGATTGATGACTGTTTTCTGGTTCAGAGCTGAAGGCCCAGGAGGAGCCCATGTTGACCTGTGAGCTTTGTGGCAGGGTGGACTTTGCATACATCTTCAAAAGGTCCAAGAGGTTCTGTTCAACAGTGTGTGCCAAACGGTAAGGCAGATTTTTAGTAGTATGGATAGACCGTCAAAACATGGATATACCGACACATTTCCTTTTAAACTGGGCTGAGCTTATTTTGCATGTATTCCTCATGTTGATGCCTATTCAATTAGTGCTTTCTCGCTGGCCAAAAATAAAACATTTTGTAAAGGTAATTGAATTGTTTAAACCAATAGTAAACAATCTAATACTTACATTGTAGTGATGTAAAAACTATTTACCAGGTAAAACTATTTTGAATTCTTTCACACTTTTTTAAAAGAACAAGATAAGCTTTACTTTAGAAAGTGTTGTGTTTTTCTTTCAATTCCCGTTTGTGCCCAACTGAGGATTCTTTGTCATCCACTCGATAGACTGCAGTGTTTAACTCTATCTCTGAGAAACCATACCACTTTTCTTTATCCAAGCAGAGGGGTGACCAAAGTGGTACAGTATGTTTTTTTAATACTGTACATAGCTCTTTTGACATTGAAAATATCACACTGTCCTGCTTGGAAACATTAAGAGGATTTGTATGATCATTTTTGTTGGGATAATGGCCAAATATATGTGCATATATGCATAATGTCTTGTTTAAGAGCATTAAGGACTATTGGTGAAAATAGAGGTTTTTGGTACAAAACAGGTTTAATATCATTACTTATGCAAATGTTATCAATAATTTTATCTAATGCTGAATGACTGTGAAATATGTTTTGCATGCTATTTGAAGGTACAATGTAGGATGCACAAAGAGAGTGGGTCTCTTTCCAAATCGCAAATCCACAGTAGAGAATTTGAGAAAACGGAGAGCTCTGAATGGAATCCATAAACACTCTCCCCTAGAGACCAAAAAGAAGGTGAGACATGGATAGCTGGTATTTGCCATGGCTTGTTTGGTGTAGTAGATGTGAACTGCTCTGTCAGTGCCAAATGCTCTCACCCTGCAGAAGCCTGCTGCTGTGTCGTCCTGTCATTCTCCTCAGCCTGCACAGGGGGAGTCCAACCAGTGTCCAGACCTGCCCTACACCAGAGCCTTTTCCCCACTATCACCCTCTCAGCAACTTTCTGTTGGTTGCAGCTCCAACGCACCCCTTCTGCCTCACAGCTTCCTGACCACTGACCCGGGACAGTGGAATGTGGACCATGTCTATGAGTTCATCTGCTCTCTGCCGGGTGAGTTTGTTTAACCCCAAATACGCAGAATGAGTGTGTAGCACTAAAAGATTCTGTTGTATTTCAGCCATTTGTTCTCATGCTATAAAAAAAACATACAGCTGAGAGGGCACTTTTGTTTCGTTGTGGCACCCCCATGCTGTCCTTTAAACTCTTAATATGGCATCCTTAGTAACAACAGTAATATCCTAGCCTGTTTCCAAAAAGCTGTTAGCAAAATACAGTGCATTTGTGCTTCATACACTGTTCTGGTAATATAATTTATAATTAGTATTAGATGTATAAATCCATTATGGGGCTTCAGAGTTTATCAGCAGAGTTCCAAGTTATGTGTTTTGGGGCTGACCTCTGTCAGTGCTATTTGAGTGAAATGACTAATATTAGCAGTGTTAATGTTCATAGCGCCCCCACTGGTCTGGCATACATACTACAGTGTTCTCACCGGCTGTGGTTATCACTGTGATCGCAGATTGTTTTGATTACATTACTTCTGACCAGCGTTTTAGGTTTGGTGTCAAGTAAACTGCCCCATGAGTATATTATGGTGACCTTGTGTAATATCTCCGTAGAGTACTTTTTCAACTGTTTGTTAATTGGTCTTATATAATTGTGGGATAAAATCAAAAGCCCTAGATGTAAACACAAAGTTATAGGCCACTTGAGTGGCATAATGTGTGGAGAACTATTGGATAAAAACATGTGGCAATAAACCCATATCAATGAACAGGTAACACCAGTGTACATTGACCCAAACCCATGTTTTCAATTTCTTAATGATTTTTCGTCACAATCATGCTGCCCCTAATTTGTGTTGAGTATTGACGTAAATAGGGGTGGGAATTGACAACTGGTTCTAAATTTCACAATCCATCGGAATTGCATGCCCTCGACGTTAATGATTCCTCTTATCTGCTCCTGCTCCAAGTTCCAGCCATACATACAGTCCGAGAACTCACAACTGTCCCTTTTTCCTTTATCTGGCACCGTAGCACAGGCTGTATTTTGGGAAAGGGTGCAAATACACACAACATGCTTAAACATCTATCTACCCATGGGACTAAATTGTAGGAATGCCATGTTTTCCGCTGCGTACAACTGCCCGGGCTAGCAGCACCGTTGTTACTGTTTAACATGTGATCATGTCTTCTGGGTGAGATTTGTTTACATTTTCTAATCTCACCCGCTGTTCTCTCTCACAGATTTGACACGAACAGTGTAGGACTACTGTCAACTCAAGTGAGATAATTTGTGAAAAGATATCTGACCCAGTTGAAAATAATGATCGCTACAATCTGGAAGTATCAGTGTTACTTACCAATAACAAACTTTTAAACCATAAAGTGGTAAAAAATAAAATAAAATACATGTTGGAGTAAGTCTTGATCCTGCTTCATTTAAACTGCTAAAACTTGGTCCCTATTCGACCAGCTCCTAAACCAGTACACTATAGTGTCACATGGTTACCCTCACCATCGCTCAGATTTTGGGAACTGTTTACTGTCACATCACGTCGAGCCACACCGTTTAGTAAGTATGCCCATGTTAACTGGTGATAATCACAACTTGACATGCAAACAACACTAAATTAGTGCACTGCACTATATAGCCTTAATGGATTTGCAAATATAAGCTATAGTTAACGCATCAAGACCAGGGACAAGTGATGAGCCTCACTCATTGATGTTTCCTTTTAATATTATTTTATGTAAAACTTTGGTTTAGACCTATGTTGTATGTGTAAAGCTTTGTAGCATTAATTTGTAGCACCATGTAAATCAATGTGAAAAAATAAAAATCTGTGTAAGACTCAAATCAAGCTACAAGCATGCGAATGTTGAGGATTTAAAGACCATTCGAGCCATATCACTGAAATAACTTGGAAACAGGAAACAAGGAAACAACGAGTGAGGCTACATTTTTAGATGATGACAGGCACAGGTAGGATAAAAGCATTATAATTGTTAATGTTTCCTCTCACATTTGGTTAAAATTATTTCATCACAAACCAGTTTTGTGGTTGTTATGTAGGCTTCCAGGTTTGTTAAAAAGTTTTAATTAGGAAAAATATTTTCTGACTTATGCTTGTGTGAACAGACTTTTATTTTCAAAATCATATTTATTATTCCTTCCTCATTATATATGATTTGCTGTTGTGTAAGTTTTTTAACATACTCAAGTGAAAGTGTTAAAACCACTTGTGTGTTGCCAAAAAAGCAACCCACACAGAGCTATCAGGAATCTATTAAAGAATCAATAAAGAATCGGATCGATAAGCAGAATAGTCAATGGCATTGATATTGATATCAATCAGTTCCCATCCCTAGACTTAAAGTTGAGAGGACAAAACAAAAAATATTTTGTTTTCATACTGGTTAATCATTGCTCCTCCTTTTTGTTTTTCCTGTACTTGCCTTCCCAACCTCTGATTTGGGTGCATGGGTGGTATACATGTGACAGCTGATTTGTGGGATGTTGAGATATGAAAAGACTGAGATGGAGAGAATGACCACATGTTTCACAGGTTTTAGAGCTTGATATCCATTTTTGTGCTGTGTATGCTGTAGTAGTTTGAGCCACACCAACGCATCTCTGTGTGTGGTAACTTTGTTATTGAAACAGCCTTTATTATGTAAAGCTGTCATGAAAAAGTCACAGGAGTTCTATATTTAATTTCTAGTTCCTGGCAGAGTCCTGTACCAACAGACAGGAAATGTGTTACTAATTCTTTAATTTCCATGCTATTCTAGAGGGACTTCCATTGTATTAGCATTTATTTTTGTGGAAATCAATATGTTATAGGAGAAGTAAAGGAAAAGTGATTGGAAATTATATCAAAGCAGAATGAAACAATTTTTTTTTTTTTTTTATATAACATGTATTTTATATTTTGTGTTACAATTCTTAGCATACATATGGAGCCCTACTCCACAGTAACTACTGGTTACTTTATCTGATAATCCTTTGGTCTGAAGGTTGTCTGGAGATCGCTGAGGAGTTTCGCTCTCAGGAGATTGATGGCCAGGCACTGCTGCTGCTGAAAGAAGACCATCTCATGGGAACCATGAACATCAAACTTGGTCCTGCACTCAAAATCTTTGCTCAGATCAGCATTCTCAAAGACTCGTAGCCACACAATACTCACTACTCTGAGGCAGCTGTGACTGTTCAAGACGTGGTTACATGTGATGTCACTGCCTATGAGCCACAGGGACTTTTCAGATGTGTTCTCCTCCAGTAAAGCTTGAGAGGTTTACACCTTCCACATTCTTGTAAACTAGTTAGTCGGTTTTATGACTTGCATTTTGTTTTCTGAATGTAACTAATGGTTTTACATTAAGGTCTACACTGTGATCACCAGGGATGTCTTCAACCCAGTACTACAAAGTTAGATGAAGCAATCCAGGATATGTCTCTCCTACCCAGTTTTAAAAAACACTCCAGGTCGGGATGAGTGGGATCATAAAGCGGGTTATCAACTGCTCGATCCCCACAGAAACCCAGGGTTTCTCTGGGGACATCAATTGAACATGAGAAAAAAGGCGAAATTACACTAAACTCAAGCAAAACGAACAGTACCAGAGACTAAATGACTGAATAAAAGACAGAAGTGTGGAGTTTACGTTTTGAATTCTGCATTAAAATAAATATCACAGAGTCTATTAAACCTTTGATCTAAGCACAGTGCTGAGGATAAAATAAATTTTCAGCACAATGCCATTCACATTTTTAAAACGTAGTTTCCTTAGATAAGTTACAATATGATATCACTTTACAGTGTCACTAGTTAGCTGTACATTTGTGCCCAGTAAGCTGCCGCTTGTGCCGCTGTGAGACACCCTCCTTCTTGACCCTGGCAGCTCGTTTCTCGTTCTATCTTTTACCTGGTACTTAGCTGTTAAGCATAAGTTTCCTTGGAGATCTACCTCGATAGAAAGTAAACCAGCTTCATGATAGGGTTAATCCTGAAGTTACTTGGCTAACCTCATCGTAGTACAGGGCCCTTATCTTGAGCTCAGGATTGTCATCATTAAAGATATTGTCATTTTTTTAACTGCATTCTACTACAGCTGAGTGTCAATTGCACAATACAACTATTTCAGTTTGCCTACCTTTTACACAGTAACAACAAACAGTGGGCAAGATTGATAGTAAGTCTGCTCCTTGAAATTGTCAAATACATGCAGATTTTTGTCACCAGCTCATCTCTGGAGGAATATGAATTATTTTATTATTTTACCAGAAAAATATTATTGTCTTTGACACTACATTTCAGTAGTTCCACTACTGTAAGTATGGTGTATATTTTACAACATTACGAAAGCCACTAAGATGGTCTTTTTAAAAGGATTAAGATTCAGGATAGTTAAAAAACACATTCCAGAAAAGCTGATTGAGACATCCCTAGTTCTCATCATCAATCTCTTGTATTGTATTTTCATTGAAAGATAGACAAATATGCATTTTAAGAAGCTTCCAATACACAAAGACTATCTTATAGAGCTGGAGTGGAACAGTCTCAGTCACCAAGATCACCAGTAAACATCCTTTAGCTTTGTGTCAAAAAGGTGTGTTTTCACACAAATCTCCACATTTGTCTATGTATTGTTAACTGTTAAAGATCCTAATGATATTGCAGATGACAACGTTCCCAACCTTTAACATTGTGCAGTTATTGAAAAATAACAGCTACAACATCTATTTATCTCAGCAATCCACTGGAATGTATTACCTTATTTGAACCCTTTTTGTGTAATGCTTGCCCACTTAATATTAAAGGTTTTATTTTTCATACAGTTGTACAAGGTGCTTCAAGCATTCAAGTTTCACTTAGACTTTTTGTAAAAATCAGTGGATATAAAAGTTCCAAAATTACATGAGTTGTGTTAAGCCATATGTTTTTATCATACACACTATTTTATATCACACCTGCCCAGTAGTAGGTATCCCCCAGTATGTACAGTTGTGTTCATAGTAAAGCAGTGAGTTTAAAAAAGTGAGTAAAGCTCAAAATCCTTATAATAGCTTTTATTTACAGTCATGCAAAAACATTGGGGACACTGCACATTCTATTCCAAATCAAAATATGAACAAAAAAATAATCAAAGTTGTTATTGCTTTAAAGAACGTGAAAAAAAAAAAAAAAAAAGGAATATAGGGTCGTTCAAAAAATAGCAGTGTCTGCATTATTCTTTGCAATCTTAAACATTTGCTAAATTTACTATTTCTTTAAATTTATCTTTCCTGTAAATCACTTAACCAATAATTCATGGTATAACCACTTATTTTGAAAAGCTGACACATCTGTGTAGCATAGAGTCGACCAGCTTCTGGTCCACTGGACTATTCCTCTGCATTTGTTGGTTTTGCCTCAGACAGCATTTTTTTTTTTTTTATTCTTTATTTTTGAAACATTGAGAATATTACAGTAGCTTGATTTACATCACCCCATGGTCACAGATCCAGTCTGTGAGCAATGTCAGAATCCTCCATTCTCAACATTTTCATTTTGTAAATATAAAAAGAACACAGAACAAGGGGTGCATTACACTAACATATATCATTAATACATTCATAATCAAAAGACAAATAAACAATTAGTTGGTTAATAGACATAACATGTATATATATATATATATATATATATATATATACATTGTCTCAAGCACAAAAATCTGATCAAACATTTCCAACTAAATTCCCTCCATGAATGTGAATTTGTACATTTTCACTGTGATGTGCAGTAACTGTGCCATTCATCATCAGTTATTTTGATATTACTTTCCCTTTCCCATTTTAATTTAACATATATTGTTGAATGTGTTTCTTTATTCATAAATCCCTTATATAGCCATGATATAATACCTTTTTTAGATCTTGCCTGGTATGCCATTAATATTTCATTAAAGGGCCATTGTGTAACTTTCATACATTTCTACCAGTTACTGACACCTGTGGCCGTTAGAGGAACTGCAGTCAGTGTCGTGCTCGCTCTCGCGTGCGCGTTCGTACGAGCACGCCTGAGGAAGCGGCGCATCAGCCTCATCACACTCTTTTACAAACTCATCACAGACTCTGAGATTTACTGGAGTTATGTTTACGGAGGAGGTAAGAAAAGTTACACTTCTGAAAGTTTGACAAACTTTATTTGAGACTAAACTATACTTGACTCTTGAGACTGACAGAGAGTGAACTCTTGAGACACAGGCAAGATGTTGACAATAGTATGTTTTATAAAGTGTTTTTCAACACAATACAGTACTTAGAGCAAACTCTGTGTGATATATTATCGACTGTATGTAACGTTTGTCAAAAAAGCATTGACAAACATTAGCTTAGCTATAGCTAGCTTTAGCACTAGCTCACGTAGTTTCCATCGAGGCCCTGCAGTGTTTACACAGGAGTCTCAGCAGAATAACGGCAAAGGTTAGTGAACTTAGCTCTATCAGACGGGATGCGATACATAATGTGTTACTATTACTGTTATTTTTCCGAGACATTAGAGCATTTCATTTTTATTTGATCAGCTAATGTCTAGACAGCTGCACTGTTCCTAAACTTTGTGTAACATCAGTGACAAGCACCAAAACACTCACTGACCTCTTATTTATTCTGGAGAAAAGCAAAATACATATTACTAAGTACAGGAGTTTTGCTTGTTTCTAGGAACCACTACTGTACTAAATTGGTCTTGCATTAGGTTGAGACAACATAAATGTAACCCCACTGTATAATTTCAGTTTATTCTTGTTTATTTTACTCTTGGTGTCATTCAGAATACCTCTAACATTAAATTCAGCTCAATAAAAGAACAAATATGTCATTTATTTTTATTGTTCTCTTCTCAGGACTCCAGCTCTGGAGTTTGAAGCTCCTGTGGAGGAGAACACTAACAGTGACTTCAGCATCTGTCCCCGGAGAAGGATGAAGTGCTCCAGATGAATGGAACTCGTCTGTGAGGGGTTTTTTTCTGGTTGGAGTGAGCCACACCAGGGCCAGCTGAACTAAACGGGTCAGCCAGCTCGGTGCACCTGCCTGAACTGCCCAGTCATGACAACAGATCTAGAAAACAAATGCTGCAGGAGGATCCAACAGGGCGCCTCAGCACACCACATGGAGCTGTTTTGTTTTGTTTCAGAAAACTAGATTTAAAAAAAATAATGCTTTCATTTGTTTTATTAATTGAAAGTTTTATATGGTGTTTATATACAGGCAGAAATAAATATATATTTTATAGATTCTTTCCTACACATATTTATTGTAAAGGAATTGCTGTATTTGAGCACTGTCTCTTTTTATTGCTGCCCTTTGTTTTTGTGGCTGAAGTCATGTTCTAAAGAAAGAGAGAGAGAATAATAAGCATTGGTGTCATTTTTACAGTCATGACATTAATTTATTTACTTTATTATAACATACAATACATAGATAAAACAGATAAAGTTTGACAGGTAACAAACATGTCCACAGCATTGTAGATAAGTGCAACTTGATATTATGATGTAAATAACAAAACAGGCTAGACTTCTCCACTGGTGCATGATACCTGAACATAACGGTTCCTTGTGAGAGACAGGTAAGGACTGTGGACATGTGGCTGACATACCTGTCCTCTGCAGAGTAGTGTCTGGGCCAGTTCAGCTGTAGGTGAGGATACAACCCCAGGGAGGAGACCAGGGGCCCGAGGGTCATCTGGCCCATGACCTCTTTGTCCCACATCCAGAGGTGCATGCTGGATCTGCTGAGGGCCCACTTGTGCTCACCGCTGACGTGGTGCAGTACGCCTCAGCACAGAGCCTAAATATATTGAATTTAGAGTCTAAGATAAAAGGAATGATCACATCAGAGTTCATTTTTTATCTGAAATACTAACTGAAAACAAACTTACCTGTCAGATCCTGCAGTTATTGATTCAGGATGGTGTGGCAATCCTGTCTATTTTCTTGGTGTTTTCCACTGTTGTTTTCTCATAGCTGTAAACAATTCACCTATTGTTAGAATACAGGGAAATACAATATTTACAACAGCATTACTATTGACAGTGCCACTGTATTTTCAACAAATAAACAAAATATAACTACATTTTCATTGATCGATTACCTCCATGTTACTAACCAGCTTACCATTTGATTATTAGTTATCTAACATACAAATACAGCTAATCCCACCACATATGTTTACTTTATTTGTATATACGCTCTATTGTGTGTCGTACTGTGTATCACAACCAAGACAAGCGGATGTGATTTTCATTACTATATACAGTCCGACCTGAAAATAATCATGACATGAATATAACGAGGTAACCAGTGAAAGACGTGTGGTAGAGTTACCATTAGCTCGTCTGTGATGACAATTACATTCGGTCTAACAGACAGTTGTAACGTTAGTGTAATGGCTCGCATTTTCTGGTGTTTATTTAGCAAACGAGCCAATGTTAGTGTAACTCAAAAATGCCACACAGAGTTGGCATTAGCTGCTGTGTGAAGACAGACGATAAGTAAGAAAAGCTAGGACAGCACATTTATCAGATTCATACGCCTCAGGAGTCAGGATCATAACGAAGTTATGGTCTGAAGGTATTTAATCCATTCAAAACACAAACTTATTTAGAGAGTTGCTGTTAGCTGGTTAGCATCCCCGTTTCGGAAGCATGCTATTGTTATTTAGCATTAGACAACTGATAACGTAGCATCACAAGCTATTTTTCATGGTCAGTGATGATGTCTTACCTTCTGAATGAAAAGAAAGCCGATTCTGGGTCTGTTTTATCCCCAGAGCAGTTCTTCGCTCTCGCGGCCGACTCTGGCTCGTCTTCCTCCGGCGCCGGTCACACTCCCCTTTGGGTCTGCGGGCCTCGCTCGATAAAACGTTCTTTGTTTTTTTAATGTTTGCATGTAGTTTGTGTCGGTGTCCGGGTTGTGCTGTGTTGCTGTGCTGGAGGCCGTTCGTTTTTGTGTCTGCAGAGTCCATCTCAAAACTAACGCGAACTAATGCCGCTGACTGTCATGGCCGCCATGCAGGAAAGTCCAAGACCAAGGAGACGAGAACGCGCACGACGTCACATCCGCCTCGATTTCGCGGGAAATCCGACCCGAATACTTCTCAATGAAATGAGGCTACAGGCTTATGGAGGCAACCAAGTTGGATACTTAAAATGTCATCCTTCTCATCACAGCATTGACAGGCTGACTTATGGGCAAATAAAAGCCTTATTTATTCTTAAAATCCTACACATAGCTCCTTTAAGCACTGGTTCCTGCACATCCGGAAGTCGACGTATCTGTAAATATCTGTAAAAGTCCTGTTTCTCTGAATTATTACTAGTTTGAAGTGTTTGGACATTTTTTATTTCACCTTTATCTGTCAATGAAAAATGTGTTGTTATTCCCTTATGCACCCAGTTCCGGAATCTAACATCTGTTTGATTGTGCTTAAAATCAGGGTCGTAGGCGCACCATCTTACAATCCTAAGACTATTGTGTAGTTTATATTCCTGTTTAGCATCCGTCCAAATTTTTAATTGTGATTTTATCCAGGGGTTATCAACCTTGCAGAAAATCTTTTCCAAATCTTTATTTCCCAGTACCGCCTGCAAAGGGGGGTCCGAAATAAGAAGCAGTTCAATGTCTTTCCATCTAGCGTGATAGTTTTTATTACATAAATTCATCAGGGGTCTAATTTGAGCAGAATAGAAATAATTCTTTAAATGTGGTACTGTCATACCCCCTTTTTAAGTTGTAATGTTTTAAATCTGATTCTCAGCTTCTTTCCTAACCATATAAACCTAGAGATCATTTATCCCACTCTAACAACTGCTTTTTTGTAATCTCAACCGGAAGAGCTTGCAACAACAAGAGAAATCTTGGTAATAAATTCATTTTTACAGATTCATATAAGGGGTAACAGTCCATCTCTGTATGTCCAGTTTTATCTTAGTCAGGAGGTCATCATAGTTACACTTAGCTATAGTGGTTATATCTTTGGGGATTAAAACACCTAGGTATTTCAATGTGGTCTGATCCCATTTTAGGTTTAATCTGTCACTTAATGACTGGGGAGGATTAAAATTAAACGTCAATATTTTTGTTTTATCTACATTCAATTTATATCCTGCAAACTCACCAAAGCTACTTAAACTCTGAAATAATTTGGGACGGTTCACCTTTCGCGGCCTTGCTGTTTCGCAGATTTTTTTAGTGCAATTTTGCATGCGTTTTTTTTACAGTGTATGAACATGCATTGTGTTCTGCGTCCTGATTGGTTAAGGGAGAACTCGCACATTGTGTTCTGCGTCCTGATTGGCTAAGGGAGAACTCGCGCATTGTGTTCTGCGTCCTTGATTTACATAAATGTTCGATCACTAGCAGTGTGACTCTGAAGTGCTGTATGTTTGCAAGTTTTCTCCCCAACAAAACCCACAATGTCGACGAAACGTTCTGCACCGATAAAGGCACCTGCAGTCACACCCAAAAGGCAGAGGAAGATGCTAAGGTTTGAACTTTGAGAGTGTTTAAACAAGAGAGAAATGTGAGAAAATGTTAATGCCTGTGTGAGAAAGGTTTTTGGGTTTTACAGCCTTAAAACATATATAATAATTGTAAAAAATAAAGCTGACTACTTCGCGGATTTTGCCTATTGCGGGTTATTTTTGGAACGTAACCCCCGCAATAAACGAGGGACCACTGTATAGTAACACATCATCGACGTATAGCGCCACCTTGTGTACATCACCAGAAATAGTTATACCTTTTATGCTGTTAGTTTGCCTTATTAATTGAGCCAGCAATTCTATATAAAGAGCAAAGAGTAAGGGTGAGAGTCCACATCCTTGACGCGTCCTGCGTTCTAATTCAATAGTATTTGACAAATATCCATTCATTTTTATCTGTTCAGTCGGTCTTGTGTATAATGCTCTAATCACTTTAACAAAATCTGAATGGAAACCAAATCTCTCTAGTACTCTATACAGAAAACTCCAACTTATGGAGTCAAAAGCTTTTTCAGCGTTGAGACTAATCACTGCAGCTTGTATTTTATGTCTTTGAATATGGTTTATTATGTGCAAAGTACACCTTATATTATCATGAGTTTGTCTCTGTGGGATAAAACCTGTTTGATCAGTACAGATGAGTTGTGGAAGTATCTCCTCAATTCTCTTTGAAAGAATTGATGTAAAAAGCTTGTAATCAATATTAAGAACAGAAATAGGTCTGAAGGAACTACAGTTAAGCCGATCCTTTCCCTCCTTGGGGATTACAGATATAGCAGCCTGTTTCCATGATGGTGGCATTTTACCCTCTTTTAAAGCCAAATTAAATATTTGAAGAAGGAATGGTGATAACTCTAACTTGAATTTTTTGTACCATTTGGATGGAAATCCATCTGGACCGGGAGATTTTTTTTTTTTAGATCTTTTTTGGTATTTCTTGTAAGTACACCGCATTAATTTTGTTCCTTAATATTTTCAGTTTCATATTAAGCTCTGGTTTCAATTCCCTCTTATGTTTTGTTTCAAGCTCTTTTAATTCCCTATTTAATTCTGATAATTGACGTTGACTTGCTCTCTTTTTCTGGACACAAAATGATATAATTTTACCCCTCACAACTGCTTTTAGTGTGTCCCAGACAATTTCTGGGCTCACCTCACCATTAAGATTTTCTGTAAGGAATGTTTTAATATCAGAATTAATTCGTTAAATTGTAGGTCATTCAGTACACTCGTATTTAACCTCCACTGCGTATTTCTGTGGTCCTTGTTTAGTTCTAAATTCAATAATAGGGGGGCATGGTCAGACAGGTCAATATTACAAATCTCACAGTTACGTATCTTATAGCGGTCTCTTTTGAAGATAAAAAAATAATCAATTCTAGAGTATACAGAATGCGCATGGGAAAATTTAGTATAATCTCGGCTTGTTGGGTTGTCTATGATACCATATTCTGACATGAGAATCTTAATTTTCGTCTGTAACGACATTAAGGGAATTTGTTTTGAATAGTCAATCTTCGGATTAAGTCTCATATTAAATTAAGTATACCGGTTGATTGTACCATTAAATCAAATAGTCTTCTATAAAATGAAAGGTCACTGCCCTGAGGAGCATATACATTAAACGGTGTTATGTAGACTCCATCTATTCTACCTGTTATTAGTGAGTATCTTCCTTCCTTATCTTTAGTCTCAGAAATAAGTTCATATGGGACCCCCTGTAATATTAGAGTGGCTATGACCTGATTTATAAGATGAGTAATATATTTTAGAAAACCCCATCCTTTTTAATTTTTCATGTTCCACAGAATTAAGATGTGTTTCTTGCAACATTGCAATTTGTACTTTTTCCTTTCTCATTTTAGACAGTATCTTATTTCTTTTAGTGGGGTTAAGAACCCCATTTACATTAAATGATGCAAATTTCAAATGATCAACCATGGTTCCCTATGTTTCCAATATGAAATGTCTCAATACAAAACAGATACAAGTAATGCACACCCGTAACAATAACAAGTAAAGCATGAACAAAAATAAAGTAAGGTAAAGTCTTTATCAGAAATATCAAAATATAATGTCTCTGCATAAGGGTTGCTTCCAGATCAGAGGTTCTGATAAACTGAACCTTTAAGGGGCTCGAGATGTTAGAGCACCTGTCAGGGGAAAACCCGCTAACCACATAGCATGGGGCCCACTGAATTGGCTGCGTTGTGATTTTAGCCATTAGCCGAAAATGTCTGAGTGTGCCGACAATATAGTCTACAAATAAAAGTCGGGAGTAAAGCAAGGGTACAGTTCAGTAACAAAAGAACAGCTTCTATTTTTTTACTCAAACAGCTTCTGAGTTTACTCATTAGTAGGCTAGTCACTTATCTGTAGTGGGTTCTCGTCTGTATTCTTGCAACTTTTCTCTAAACCGCCGCCGGGGATCCTCATCCTCCTGGGAGTGTGCACCTCTCAGTGTTGTTGTGTCTCTGTCCCCGGCCACTTGCCAAGATGAGAGCAGTTGTAACTCCCGCTGGTACGGGTTGACTGAGGGACGGATAACAGTGACCGGGAGTCCCCGCAATGCCATATCTGATTTTGCCTCCGCTGCAGTCTGGTATGAACGGGTCTCCTCTCCGTAGAACACGCGTAGTCTTGCAGGCAGAGCCGGCTTTAGGAATAGGCCATCTAGGCGGTTGCCTCCAAAAAAAATAAAATAAGTATATATTTTAAATAAATAACAAATAATTAAAAAAATAAGGTGAATGGCGTTATTTCTTCTTTGTACTCTAATATGAAAAAAAAAAAATCCTAATGAATTCTGACCTGGCCGGCCTGAACCTGACTGACACAGTTTACGGTGGAAGCTTGGGGATGGGCGTATTGTTGACTCGCATCACAGCAGCGGTCCCTAAATTGATGGATGTCACATCAACAAGTAAATTGACAAATTTTTATCATGAAAAGGCCGTCCAAGCCATCAGGCGCTGCTTTCAGAAAGCGGAGAAAAGATAAGGAGGAAAAAAAGGCCCAAAGTAGAGGTATGTAGTTGTTTATTCTAACATTAAAAACTGCTGTTTAACTTTTCATTTGCACAAGCTACGAGGCTAGCGAAGTTGAAATAAACTATACTGTAGCTAGCCACTGCGTGTTACTTTGTAATTAAAGACAGTGAGTGTGCTGCCACGTTTATTTAGCCTAGACTATGTATCATAACTATTAAGGCCAACACACACCGGACGCGCCGACGCGCGTCAAAAAATACACCCCTATTGTTTTCTATGAGAGCCCTCACACTGGGCGCGCTAATAGAGCAACCCAGTCCATCTTCACACAGCCTGGGCGACTTCTATCACTTTGTCTGGTTATTAACAGATTTTTATTTTGTTAAGACATTTGCACAAAACCTGAACGGTTTCAGTGGTTTCATTTATGTTAATTTATTTATTGTTTATATTGTTTTGTTACATGGTCTTGTTTGCACATTCAGGGCCATTGTTAACAAGAACAAGTAGCACAATTGCACAACTTTTTGAAACAAATATTTTAGTTAAACCACCAGTTGTCTTTTAAATTTACTTATTTTACATAGCACTGTTTTGTGTTGTTTTAAACATAGCACCTCTGTATTTTCTCAGTACATTTGCACAAACCCTGAACAAGACCTTGATCTTTTATTTAAATTTTCTAGTTATTTCATATTGTTATTTAATATTGTATTATTGTGTGCATTTGTCTGTTGGTGTGTTTTATTATACTCATGAAGACTTCTTTCACTTTGTAACTTGCAAACTTGACAATGATAGAGCGAGGCTTTAACTGTGCGTCAGCGGGTTTCAGGGCTAGGGCTCTATGGGCCCTTTCAAATCTGATGTCGGCATCCCGCGGAAAATCCAAGTACTCACGAAGCAGTTTTTTCATAAAACCCTTAATATTATTGCCTTCAACCTCTTCGGGAATGCCGTAAATCCTTACGTTTTCTCGGCGTGCGCGACCCACCTGGTCAACAAGTTTAGCCTCCATATTGTCCTGGCGTTGTGTTGTGGTAATGAAGAAACCTGATGTAGTAATAAGAACTTGGTTTTAATGGTGACTGGCAGCAGGAGACACACATACACATATGTGCGCTGTAACTAAGGCAACCGCGCTTAACCAGTGCGCATGTGTGAACAACAACAACGGTATCTGGAAAGGCTCAATATTACTGTGTCCACAGTCACTATTCTGCATCCCCTTTCCTTAGCTCATGCCCAATGCCATAAACATTCGGAAATCAACTGAAATGAATTTATCTCAATAACAGTATGATAAACATATTACATA
Source organism: Rhyacichthys aspro (assembly GCA_036850595.1). NCBI lineage: Eukaryota > Metazoa > Chordata > Actinopteri > Gobiiformes > Rhyacichthyidae > Rhyacichthys > Rhyacichthys aspro. Next base: position 866,183 of record CM072154.1, read on the forward strand.
CTCACGGGACTTAATTTAGTACCTAAGTGCATAGAAAAAATAACAACGACCAGAATGGAACATCACATGGACTAGCCATAAACACATTGGTTTGTTAGCAATGCAACCACATGACAGAGCTCAAACAATGGATTAGCTTAAACAAAAAAACCCTGTACTTAGGATTGGTGTAAGTGTTTCTTAAGAATTTATGAGTAAATATTGTAAAAAGGGGTAAAGATTAATTTAGAAAATTGATTTTGTACACATTACTAAAATATGCATTCTGTATTTATGTGTTTTATATGCTACTTTTATTTTGCGTTGACACTATTGCGAGAGTAGACTAAGAGGCAGGTGGGTGCCCTGCGTTTTCCCCCTGGCATAACACAAGGAGAAGACTAAGCTAATACTAAGCTAACAGAGACAGTAAGTTGTGCTGTACAAATGTTAACTGTTTAACAAGTTTCAACAAACCTAAAGACCTCCAAAGTGACAGGCAGCCAACGAGGTATTAATTTGCACCAATGTATTGTGTTATAACTCGTTGTGTTCTGGCTTTGTTCATTTAATTGTCATTTTCTTGCAGTTCTCACGGCGTCAGCCAGGAATGTTATTAACTCATGTAAGCTGTGGTGAAGGAGAAATAAAGACGCCCATTTTAAAGAAACCTGTGCCAGTGTTGTCACTACGGAGCTACAATTAGGTTTACTGACACGACCAAAGTGCGTTCTGTAGAAGATGACTCAGTAACTGTAACATGGGTCCTAGGATGCTCAGAGTCCATTTCCTGTTGTATCTGTCCGGTTAGGGAGATGCGACTTTCTGAGTTGGGTCTAGTGTCCTGACACTCAGAGTCTTGTGGATCAAACTGAGTTGGAGCAGGCTCAGCCACAGGTAAGATGTGTTTCCTGTTTCTTCTGTAAGTATGTCCTTCTGACTGAATCAAGTAACATCTAGGCTCTTTGGACATCTCTTTGACAGTACCTGTGCGGTCATAACCTTTTGGTGTTTGCAGCCTAACAACTTGTCCTTCCATCAAGGGCTGAAGAGGTCGACTCGTTCTGTCATAGTACACCTTCTGTGTCAGTCTTTTGTTGAGAAGTTGAGCATTTATCACCTCAGTTTTGCACATGTCAGGTTCAAGCAGTTTCTTGGAGAGAGGAAGTGTAGTATGTGTCTGTCTTGACATGAGCCTCTGTGCTGGAGATCCAAGTTTTGTATCACGAGGTATATTTCTCAGGTTTAGTAAGTTGAGAAAAACATCAGTTTTGTCTCTGTGAGATTTCTCCATGAGGTTCTTTGCACTGCGAACGGCTCTCTCAGCCAATCCGCTGGATTGAGGATACTCCGGGCTACTTGTAATATGAGTGAAGTCCCATTGTTCGGCAAAGTCTTTAAAGCGTTGGCTTGTAAACTGTCGTCCATTGTCTGATATGAGAGTATGAGGTGCACCATGGACTGAGAAGTGGTGTTTCAGTTTACCAATGACTGTAGCAGATGTTAGATCGCGAAGTAGGTCAATTTCTGGTAGGCCACCCATGTCTGATAATGCTGGGTGTTTGGAGAGCCATATCAGTGGCAGTGTGCTCTCTTAATTCCTCCAAGTGAGCAGATGACACATAACTCACAGACATCACGTCAAAATCATCCACTTCATCTGCAGGTTGAGCTGTGGAGCATCTCGGAGCGCTTGATAAAGTGTCGGCCAAATGCATTTGTTTGCCACTTTTGTAAACAAGGTTAATGCTATACTTTTGAAGCCTCAGCATCATGCTTTGCTGTCTGGCTGGAGCTGCATGAATGGGCTTCTTTATTATAGTCACGAGAGGTTGGTGGTCGGTCTCAACAGTGATTGCCTTGCCATAGATGTAGTCATGAAATTTTGAGCATGCAAAAACAACAGCTAGCAGCTCTTTTTCAATTTGAGCATATCGCGTTTCGGTGTCTGTCAGGGTACGTGAAGCATAGGCTACAGGGCTGCCATCCTGCAGGCATGCTGCACCAAGTCCATACTGTGAAGCGTCACAGGTGAGAGTGACAGGTTTGCGAACATTGTAGTATGACAGCACTGGTGGGTTTGACATGTGTTCTTTTAATGTCTCAAAAGCATGTTGCTGCTGTTCGTGCCACAACCACTCAGTGTCTTTCTGTGTGAGTTGTCTGAGTGGAGCCATGATCTCACTGTAGTTAGGGATGAATTTCCCAAGGTACTTGACCATACCGAGAAATCTGAGACGTCACTTGGCACTGGCATGTCTCTGATTGCTTTTGTTTTAGATGGGTCTGCTTTTAAGCTTTAAGCGGTGAAAACATGTCCAGCATAGCTGACCTGGTTTAGTCTGAACTTGCATTTGAGAGGGTTGAGTCTTAGTTGTACCTCTCTGGCACGGTTGAGTACTGTTCTCAGGTTGGCATCATGTTCCTCAATGTCCTTGCCCCCAATGAGTATGTCATCCACAATAATAGCACAGGGATATCCAGAAAAGATTTGTTCCATGGAGCGCTGGAACACTTCACTGGCAGAGCTAATTCCAAATGGCATCCGCAGGAACCTGTAACAACCAAAACATGTGCTAAAAGTGGTAAGCAAGAAAAATTTGTGGTCCAGAGGTATCTGCCAGAAAGAGTTCTTAGCATCTAAAACTGAGAATACAGTAGCATTAGTCATTTGTGATGCAACATCTTCTACTGTGCGCATTGGATAATGTGGTCTTTTCAGGGCAGTGTTAAGGTCTTTTGGGTTGATGCATATTCTGATCTCTTGTTTGTCTTTCTTGTTAGTGGCGACCATGGATGATACCCAGTCGGTGGGTTCTGACACTGGTCTGATAACCCCTAACTCCTGCACTCTATCCAATTCAGCTTTTACTCTGTCTTTCATGGCAACAGGAATGCGGTGAGCGGGGCGAACTACTGGTCTCACCTCAGGGTCAAGTGTCGTTGTGTATATAACAGGTAGCTTCCCTAGCTCGTCCGAGAAGAGAACACTTTTGATTCATTGTGTGAAATCGGTAACACTTTAGATTACAGCCCGGTACTTCCTGGTTACTTACAGTGTAATTACAGCGTAAGTTCTCTAGTATGTCCTGGTTACTTACGGTGTAATTAAAGTGTAAGTTCTCTGGTACTTCCCATTACTTACGGCGTAATTACAGCGTAAGTACACCGTGTAATTACAGCGTAAGTTCTCTAGTACGTCACGGTTACTTACGGTGTAACTATAGTGTAAGTTCTCTAGTACTTCCCATTACTTACGGTGTAATTACAGTGTAAGTCCTCTAGTACGTCCCGGTTATTTACGGTGTATTTACAGCACAAGTTATCTAGTACTTCCCGGTTACTTACAGTGTAATTACAGTGTAAGTTCTCTAGGACATACTGGTCACAAATTGTATTTAAGGGGTATAGCCTGTCATAAAGGGGCATAGAGTGTAGTTAAGAGGTGTATAAATAAAGGATACAGAGTATATTGATAGACACTGATTTATTTAATCAGCTTTAATCTTACAAAGTGTTATATGCTTAGCCAAGCTGATGTATTTCTCATATAAAGGTTTATTGTAAATGTAAAACAAGAAGGCAAAAATAACAGAAATGTATTTCATTCAGATATTTTATTACAAAAATGACACAAGTACAACATGCATATCCATGGATCAATATTTGTTCATAACACAGAGTATTTACAATTCAAGTACCAGTACTTTTAGGCGTAATTACGGCCTTAGTCCCCCTTAATTAAGGGTTAATTAAGCGTGCAACCGGGCCGTATTCTAAAGCGGGACTTTCGCCTTAGTACCGGTACTATCAGGGGGACTTGGGCGTAATTACGGCCTTAGTCCCCCTAATTAAGGGTTAACTAACCGTGCAACCGGGCCGTATTCTAAAGCGGGACTTTCGCCTTAGTACCGGTACTATCAGGGGAACTTAGGCGTAATTACGGCCTTAGTCCCCCTAATTAAGGGTTAATTAACCGTGCAACCGGGCCGTATTCTAAAGCGGGACTTTCGCCTTAGTACCGGTACTAGCAGGGGGACTTGGGCGTAATTACGGCCTTAGTCCCCCTTAATTAAGGGTTAATTAACCGAGTCTTGGCAATATTTGTAGCCGATACTAACACTCTCCTGAAAACCAGAAAGTGTTCTCTTTTGTTTTCCCACAGTGAAACAAGAACAAGCAGTGAATACAAACTGAGAAAAAAGGACCAATGCTTAGCTCAACTTACTCTACTGCAGCCTGCAACCTCTTGACGTAGTATCATTCAAATTGTAGCTGCGACTACTACTACTGCTACTACTAGTGCTTCTTTTACAGTAACCCTGTTGTCTATATGAACGAATGCAGTTTGCACAATGTAGTTTTGATAACAACACTTCACATAAACTGAACAGTTAGACATCAGGAAATCTATAGATTGAAAAGGTAAAATCATCCAAGGATCCATCCTCTGCTCCTGCTCTTTGGACCACTGCGTGGCAAGATTGTGCTGCACAGAGGTAAGAACAAACAGAATTAGTTTGCAAATAGAAGCATGGTGCATTAACATGTCACCAATAATGACTACTCACATTCATTTGTGTTGCCGTTGCCGTCTTCGTGTCATCACCAGGTGGGTATTGGGACAGGGTGACTTCAAGCCTAGTAGATTAAAAAAAATGTCAAAATTAACACTACCACTGCAGCAACCACAAAATGGCGGCGGTTTCCACAGGCTGCAAGCGAATACATGCTTGAGACGTGCTCTTGAACCTTACACATGTTCACCTATGCATTTAAGCATTAAAGTACAAAAACATTCAACATTCATAACTCACTTGATTGATCGTCTTTATATACAGCAGGCAGTCTCCTCGTGGTACGTTAACTCCTCGTTTTTTTTCATTTGGTTAGCATCCTGTTCACTAGCGTGTAACACTTGCACTTACCGCACACGTTCACTTTACTTTATTCTTTCAAAGGTTATTTTTTACTTTAACTGTTTTCCTGTACGCCATTCTGTGGAGTAGCCACCGGGTCAGCATCAAATACAAACAGGCAGATAATTTAAGCTTCATTTCTCCAATGTGCTTCTATTGCCATGCCGCAGGAATTTCTTTGCTGCTTCCGCCTGGGTGCAAGGTGTGCGCTCTGGGGAACATGCGCCATCTCCTGGCAAATTACGTTGTTGCAAATACATCCATTTGTCTTGCTTGCGTGCACTGCCTGCCCGCCTGCCTGTTTATATTGCAGTAAATGTCACACTACAATTTTCACTACTAACTAATTTAAAAGTTTTTATTTAAACACACATACAGCAAAAATAAACAAAAAAACAATATTTTATAAACAGGAACAATAAAAAACGCAAGCAAACAGAAACACACCAAAATAATAATTATCATCATCACCATCATAAAAATAAACCTATCTAAATTTGTTTCTAGTTTTTAGCGACATAATTTTTTTCTTTAGTTCCTTGTCTGTATTGAGGAACCGCTGGAGATCTCTGGCGTATCCGCTGAGCGATTTTAACAGGTCATACTGGTTGCGAAGAAAACCAAATCAACATACCCTGGTTTTCAAGCGGGAATAACGCTCAGCGGATACGCCAGAGATCTCCAGCGGTTCCTCAATACAGACAAGGAACTAAAGAAAAAAATTATGTCGCTAAAAACTAGAAACAAATTTAGATAGGTTTATTTTTATGATGGTGATGATGATAATTATTATTTTGGTGTGTTTCTGTTTGCTTGCGTTTTTTATTGTTCCTGTTTATAAAATATTGTTTTTTTGTTTATTTTTGCTGTATGTGTGTTTAAATAAAAACTTTTAAATTAGTTAGTAGTGAAAATTGTAGTGTGACATTTACTGCAATATAAACAGGCAGGCGGGCAGGCAGTGCACGCAAGCAAGACAAATGGATGTATTTGCAACAACGTAATTTGCCAGGAGATGGCGCATGTTCCCCAGAGAGCACACCTTGCACCCAGGCGGAAGCAGCAAAGAAATTCCTGCGGCATGGCAATAGAAGCACATTGGAGAAATGAAGCTTAAATTATCTGCCTGTTTGTATTTGATGCTGACCCGGTGGCTACTCCACAGAATGGGGTACAGGAAAACAGTTAAAGTAAAAAATAACCTTTGAAAGAATAAAGTAAAGTGAACGTGTGCGGTAAGTGCAAGTGTTACACGCTAGTGAACAGGATGCTAACCAAATGAAAAAAAACGAGGAGTTAACGTACCACGAGGAGACTGCCTGCTGTATATAAAGACGATCAATCAAGTGAGTTATGAATGTTGAATGTTTTTGTACTTTAATGCTTAAATGCATAGGTGAACATGTGTAAGGTTCAAGAGCACGTCTCAAGCATGTATTCGCTTGCAGCCTGTGGAAACCGCCGCCATTTTGTGGTTGCTGCAGTGGTAGTGTTAATTTTGACTTTTTTTTTTAATCTACTAGGCTTGAAGTCACCCTGTCCCAATACCCACCTGGTGATGACACGAAGACGGCAACGGCAACACAAATGAATGTGAGTAGTCATTATTGGTGACATGTTAATGCACCATGCTTCTATTTGCAAACTAATTCTGTTTGTTCTTACCTCTGTGCAGCACAATCTTGCCACGCAGTGGTCCAAAGAGCAGGAGCAGAGGATGGATCCTTGGATGATTTTACCTTTTCAATCTATAGATTTCCTGATGTCTAACTGTTCAGTTTATGTGAAGTGTTGTTATCAAAACTACATTGTGCAAACTGCATTCGTTCATATAGACAACAGGGTTACTGTAAAAGAAGCACTAGTAGTAGCAGTAGTAGTAGTCGCAGCTACAATTTGAATGATACTACGTCAAGAGGTTGCAGGCTGCAGTAGAGTAAGTTGAGCTAAGCATTGGTCCTTTTTTCTCAGTTTGTATTCACTGCTTGTTCTTGTTTCACTGTGGGAAAACAAAAGAGAACACTTTCTGGTTTTCAGGAGAGTGTTAGTATCGGCTACAAATATTGCCAAGACTCGGTTAATTAACCCTTAATTAAGGGGGACTAAGGCCGTAATTACACCCAAGTCCCCCTGCTAGTACCGGTACTAAGGCGAAAGTCCCGCTTTAGAATACGGCCCGGTTGCACGGTTAATTAACCCTTAATTAAGGGGGACTAAGGCCGTAATTACGCCTAAGTCCCCCTGATAGTACCGGTACTAAGGCGAAAGTCCCGCTTTAGAATACGGCCCGGTTGCACGGTTAATTAACCCTTAATTAAGGGGGACTAAGGCCGTAATTACGCCTAAAAGTACTGGTACTTGAATTGTAAATACTCTGTGTTATGAACAAATATTGATCCATGGATATGCATGTTGTACTTGTGTCATTTTTGTAATAAAATATCTGAATGAAATACATTTCTGTTATTTTTGCCTTCTTGTTTTACATTTACAATAAACCTTTATATGAAAAATACATCAGCTTGGCTAAGCATATAACACTTTTTAAGATTAAAGCTGATTAAATAAATCAGTGTCTATCAATATACTCTGTATCCTTTATTTATACACCTCTTAACTACACTCTATACCCCTTTATGACAGGCTATACCCCTTAAATACAATTTGTGACCAGTATGTCCTAGAGAACTTACACTGTAATTACACTGTAAGTAACCGGGAAGTACTAGATAACTTGTGCTGTAAATACACCGTAAATAACCGGGACGTACTAGAGGACTTACACTGTAATTACACCGTAAGTAATGGGAAGTACTAGAGAACTTACACTATAGTTACACCGTAAGTAACCGTGACGTACTAGAGAACTTACGCTGTAATTACACGGTGTACTTACGCTGTAATTACGCCGTAAGTAATGGGAAGTACCAGAGAACTTACACTTTAATTACACCGTAAGTAACCAGGATGTACTAGAGAACTTACGCTGTAATTACACTGTAAGTAACCAGGAAGTACCGGGCCGTAATCTAAAGTGTTACCGTGAAATCATTAGTTGTGGAGGTACTGACCTGGTGAACCTCTTTGCTGAGTGTCACAAGTCCCATTTCTAGTGAGGCACTTAGTGCAAGCAGTGGTAGCACATTCTCATCGATAATGTAGAAGGGTACAGTATAGTCCTTGTCCCCTAGGTGGCAGCATAGGTCAACAAATCCAGCAGTTTTAATCTTGCTGCCACCATATGCCACAAGGTTGGTGGGCTTGCTGCAGGGCTTTATCAGTTCACCTTTCCTCACCTGTTCAAAAGTCTTTGTAGAGATGACGTTACATTTAGCACCAGTGTCCACTTTCATTTCAACTGTAGTGTCATTGATTTGCAATGTGGCAAAGGCCTCGTCCTTTTCATAACTTGTGCATTGGTTGAATCAACAGATATGTTCAGTGCAATGCCATTCACATAGTAAGCTTCAATGACACTATTCTCGCCGCTGTCAGTGTCCACCTGGTGGACAGACCTCCTCTGCCTATCAAACTGAGGCTTAGATCTGCAACACTTTCTAAAGTGGTTCATTCTCTTACATGCATTACATTGTTGGCCAAAAGCAGGGCACTTGTTCCTCTTTGCCACGTGGCTACCACCACAATTACTGCAGTCAGTGATGAACTGTATGGTGTTAGTGGTAGGTGTGCTTTGAAACTTGGCCTTGTCATTGTCCCGGCTTTTCACGTGCCTAGTTTGAACAGCGTCCACGTTTGTGATGGGGCTTTGTGGTGACATTAATGTTTTAGCCTTAGTGAGAGTCAGATCACTGTCACGTAATAGCACTCTCCTCAGATGGTCATTAGTAATGCCACAGACCAGTCTATCTCTGAAGAGCTCGTCACCGGGCTCCCATATCTCTGCTGCATACACAAACGAGCGTTCACGCTCTATAGCCTCGGGACCGGTTAGGTTCAGCAGGATGTAAGCTTGAGTACCCGCTGGCTTGTCCGAGTGCGCTGCTGCGCTGAAAATGTCGTATTCCTGCTCGAATACATGCCAGTTCTCCGCTACGTTGCCATAAAAAATTAGCGGGTCGGGTCCGAGGATTGTGCTGGCCACTCCATAACGTCAATCTTGTCAGTCTGTAATCAAGATGCTGCTTACTTAATGGTGTGTTTGGGGTCGTTGTCTTGTTTAAACACATATTTCAAGGGCATTTTCTCTTCAGCATAAGGCAACAAGACTTCTGTAAATATTTGGATGTATTTCGAACTGATCCATGACCCCTGGTGTGTGATAAATGGACCTAACACCAGAGTATGAGCAACATCACCATATCATGATGCTTGCACCACCATGCTTGGCTTGAAATCAGGCTTGAATTCAGCTTGAATTCTGTTTTTGGGGGCTGCAGACAGTTTGTCAGATGACCCCCAAACACAGAATTCAAGTTACAGTGCACTGTGAAGACAGTGAAGTATGGAGTCAATGTCACGTCTATTTGCAAAACTAAATAATGCTTTGCAAAAGTAAAATAATGTACGGTCATTTATCGCTGCTAGTAGCTTCAGTAGCTAGCAGCGCAAACCCCCTCTTTACAGTGAAAATAAAGTTAAATTGCAAGCGATTATTAAGCGATTTTAAAATGTCTGTCTTTATTTTACCTCGTTCATTTCATTAGAGCATCAAAACCTTAACCAATATAAAAATGTATATTTTCATTTTGCAGTTTTGCAGGGACTAAGAAATAAACAGAGATGTTCATCCACCCACATATCCACCAAGGACCGCTGTACCAACAGCTTGACTTTTAGTCTATATTTTGGTCATAAAACTAATTAGGTACTAAGTAGTTGTGTGGTGTGTTCAGAACAGCTGCAGACAACAATTCAGTAATTTGATCATTTCTTTCAATATTTGCATTTCATAAAATATACTCAAGTGAGGTGTATAAACATGAAACATATAAAACACAACGCTGAATGTCCCTCTGGTCTGGGGTCTTCCCCACAAAAGAAATGCTGCAGGACGGTTTCAAATCCCACAGTATGAACAGTAGATAGAATTTATTGTTGACTGATCTGATATATACTTTAACATGTACAAACTTACTATAAAACAAAAGATACTTAAAATAAATGGTAAATTAAATTGTGCATGAGAAGTGAGATCCGTTGTCCAAGTTCAACTGGCATCAGGTTAACTGACGACATTGGGCAGCTGTAAAAACAATTTGGTGGCTATGTCGATGCCTGTTCAAAACCTGTTGGCTGTACCATGGATGTATTACAGGAAACTGCTATCACTTATCGTTTGCTGTTGATATTTAATCTGATTTTAAGTCCAACTATGTAATTTTTGGCGCAAAGGTAAAGCCGACAAAGCAAGGAATAATATCATTGCATGAGTTCTTCTGAGAGAGCAGAGCACTGAGGTTGTCTTGTGGCTACCTCCCAAGTTAACTTGTGACACTTGGCTTCTTGTTGAGTTAACACTAAAACGGTGCTTTCGAATTGTTTGCATGTTAGAGCTTGTTTGGCTTATTAAGGGTTCGCTGAGTAAATGTTATGAACTTTGTTTAGAACAAGGATTGTACTGACACTTTGAGACTGCATTTTCAGCGTAGGTAAACAGTAAGTTCTACGTCTGTAATCGTTTTGCTCTGTGGGCTACAGTTTTTCACTGTGCACTGTTTTTTGCTTAGGCAGTAGCCCATTGTCTTTAAAGAGTAACTCAACCCCTTAACTCCACCCACAGACGAAATTTGAAAAGTCTTGGAAAAGTGGGCAGAGCCCAGCAGAGACAGAGGGACGAGCTGAGGGCGAGGCTAAGTGAGGGGCGTGTACCTGAGACCCACAGAGACTGATTGATTGACAGATGTCAGATTGGCACAAGTATCTTTGCGACGGAGCGGTCCCTCTTTATTCTCCTCTTTCACCTGAGCTGGAGGGACTTGGTTTCTCTATGGACACCAGGCCTGAGACAGAACAATTCAAAGCCCAGGCTCAGCCCGAAGCACGGACTGACGAGGCATTTTTATAGAAAACGGGTGCCGTGATGGTAGAGTAACTTTGGCATTTAGGCTAATGTACAAAGCATAGACTGATAATAATAAAAATAATAATAATAATAATAAAGATTGCTTTAGATTAATTTTGATGTAGATATAGTGAACACTATTCTATAGAGAGACAGTACTGTGTCTGCAGCGCTCCGCTCAGACTAATGCTGCATTTATGTGAACTTGTATTTAACAGCATTAAGAAAAGAAAAGAAGGTAACGTTAAACCTGACTTGTTTGTAGCGTTTAATGCTAATATGCCTGGGTGATTTACTCAGTAATCATTGAGACATGAATAAAAATCAACGGTAACACTCCGTCTTTAGGAGTTAAAACACATGACATCAACAAACTAAGAACATATCGATTACTCTGCAACGACGCTGTGTGTGAGCACTTGAACACATCATAAACTACGGTAGACTGAGCTTGTTCTTCTAATGTTTTTACGACATGAACAGAGCAAAATAACAGACAGGAGCCAGCGGCAGCGTGACCCAAAATATGTGTCTCTGTTGATCTAAAAATGAGTGAGTCTATCTCTAAACACTGCTCGCGTTTCTTTTTTTCATCCGTGCGTGTGTCGCTCTGTGTGACCGTGTTCAGTCGCTGCAGTGACCTAGTTCTGACAGAGACCACCTCTGGAGGCGTGAGCTTGTACTGAGGGCTGTACCGCAGGTGTTGTTACCTGCTACAAAGGTGTGGTTACCTTACATGATGACGTCATCATGATGAGGAAGTACGGTCGGCAGCGTTTAACCTGAGGAGGGCAGCACTCATGCGGTTTTACATGTGTTTTACACCATATTTATGGAATTAGACGGATTTTTCAAATTTTGTCAAAAATAGGACTATAAACTATGAACTGTATTACTAAAGCCCAATTTATACACACCATCAGCTAAAAAAAGTTGTTTTAGGGTTGAGTTACTCTTTAAAAATTTTTTTAGGTATCTACTACCCTAGTCTGTCTTGATTTTTGGATCATCCCCAGACCATTTCACTGGAACCTAAATAAACAGTTTGACAATACAGTGGTCCCTCGTTTATCGCGGGGGTTACGTTCCAAAAATAACCCGCAATAGGCGAAATCTGCGAAGTAGTCAGCTTTGTTTTTTACAATCATTATATATGTTTTAAGGGTGTAAAACCCCTCACCTCACACTTTATACACTTTTCTCAGACAGGCATCAAAATTTTCTCACATTTCTCTCGTTTAAACACTCTCAAAGTTCAAACCTTAGCATCTTCCTCTGCCTTTTGGGTGCAACCGCAGGTGCCTTTGTCAATTGTTGTTGGGAAATTGTTTTATTTTGTCGAACCATGAGTGAGGATGGGGTGTTAGCTGGGTAAAATCTGTTAAATGTTCAGTGGTTATTAAAAATAAAGTAATATTTGAGTTCTACTTCAATTCCTGCGTGGTACTTACCCATCGCTCGCTACAACATTATGCAATCCTTACTGTGAAACCAAATAAATAAATGTAACACATTACGTTTTTTGTGGTCCTTTCTCTCCAACTAACTTTTGAAAAGTACATGACAATGCTTAAGTAACATAGCTAATATGCTTCATATTGGCATATAAATGTCATAAATGTTGGTTTTATGGCACTAAAATGACACTGTTGAAAAATGAATGTTCTATTTTCAGTCTAGTTTTGTCTTTTTCTCTAGGTTAATTGTTAAAAACAAATGGGACAACATGTATGACCGTAAACTCAAATGTCCAAGGTCTATGGAAGTTCATCCACCACCTCCCAATAAAGTACTATGAGTACTACAAAAGTTAAGTTTAGTTTCCGACACTTTAACCTGGGTCGCACACTGTGATAATCATAGAGAGTTTCCTTAGTTTCTTTTGATATGGCATCTACTTTATACTTACTGTAGCAATTCACTGCCTTTACAGTTTGTTTTTTTATTAGCTTACAATGCCAAAGACTACTGCCTGGGAAATTGAAAGGTCAAGGGATGAAAACATAACAAAGGCAAACATTAAAATTTCCAAATCATGGGCTTTAGAACCTATAAAGAAGGAACATACTATTATTTTATTTTATTTATTATTTTTATTATTTTAGCGGGAGACAGTAGGTACATTTACACATATTTATTCATTAAGGGCATTTCTTTATATCAGTTAAAATGTAAACTCTTTCATTTTCATCATACCATAAGCCTAGTTACACAAGTTTTAAAGGTAGGCTAACTTTCAGTAAAAGTTGCATAAAATAAGCAACGTGTCCACACGGCATTTTTTTAGTATTATTTAAAAGATGTTTCTCATGTTGAGCTGCTTAAACGGAGATCGGCTGGATCAACTGGGGTATTTCAAAACTTGTAATCCAGAGCATAATGATCCGGATAACCAAATCCCCCTATCCTCAGCTACGGATCAACCTAATCCGGTATCCGGTATTTTAAAACTTTGCCAGATTGGATCAGAGTGATCCTGATCCCCACATATCGGGATGTTAAAATCTGTCCCGCCCCCTGAATCACAAACAGGAAACGGAGCGAACATTTACCGAAATAGGAAAGAACTGGCACAACTTTCTTCTCTAAATGTAAGTATAACCTTGATCGGCAATGATGTGCTCTAAGACTAGATGAAGGGCAATTATTATATTGAGTTAACAAACTACTTAAATCAGCACAAAGTCGAAAGAAGAGCGCGGCGAAGTAAAATAAAGCCGTGGTCGCGCTAACGCGAGCTAACACTGCTCCATTGACTCTAGTGTTAATGAGCTAACAAGTTAGCAAACAAGCTAACAAACGTTTAAATGTATTAATTTGCAACGCGTTGTGTGTTGATTTTTAAACATATAGAGCCCAGTTTAATGACAAAGCGCCTGTATTTGTACGTGTCATTGTTTTTCCCTGCAGTGGGCTGCATAAGCAGACAGCTGCAAATGTTCTGGTTGAAATGTTCCCAGTTTTAACAGCTCATGTTTTATGTACACAGAACCCTTGAGGATGAGTACTCTAGACGTTTATGCATTCCGCTGCAGACCAAACAGTTCATTACTCTCAGACTTGTACAGTTCCAATGAAAATAAAGCCCCCAAAGTCATTAAGCATCTACCTTCACACACACATCATAGAGTGTAACACTTGTGAATACAATGCAATTAAGTACAAAAAACATCAGCTATAAGAACTTATTTTTAATGGGCCTAAAACGATTTTTGTCTTCGTATTTCACTCTGTATTTAGCCTACACCTGTTACCTCTCTTATTTGTGTAAAATGCTGCAGGCTCCAAACAAAGTTTGGGTAAAACAATGTTCTAATTTAGCCAAAGACATTACTGAACATGTACTTCAAGTAGCCAAGCCTACATGATAAAACAGTTTCCACGACCACAAACTACATTACCATCAGCTGAAACATCTACTCAGTAAGAATCCATTCATTTATAAATAGAGGCATCATTTACAGACCTTTTTATTTATCATTTCATGAAGTGCCACTGCTTGTATTGTCTGATTAATGAGTTGTATTTTTACATAAGTTACATTTTAGTGACTAAACTTTGTAAACATTTTTGAGCAATAAATCATAATAAAAAACATTGCTTGGATTGTTTTTTTTTCTCTCAGTTGTAAAACATAGTTTAGTAGGGACAAAGTGGTCAGAAATGTGGCCTTTCTTATTTCCCCAACTTTAATGCACTTTTAATATAATTTCATTGAATTAAAACATTTTGGGTGTAATTAACAATTTGGGTGATAAAAGTAGTGAAAAATTAAGATTTAAACACATGTAATCTCCCTCAAGTCCACCTCTGAGGTAACCTTGCGCTGCAGCTGGATTCTCGCGACATTTGGGAGTTTCCAAAACTCTTGTAAATCCATCTTGTATCGCGCCAAGCAAACTGCTTAAGTGGGCGAAACGTGGGCTCACCGGACTTACTACTACTACTTCTTTAATTTGAAGAAAGCAACAAGCGCTCTCTTCTCCTCTTTGTTATCAACATGGCTACGCCGAAAGACGTTAGCGTTGACGCTGCTTTTGAAGTAGAGAAAAGTAGAGAGTATTCTTTGAAAGAAACGCAAAGAGTGGCACGCCTGGTATTGTGCAAAGTTCTGCAGCTGACAGGCGCGAGCTTGTGAGGTTAATTACCTTTGCTGACAGCACATTTACGTACCGGCCCAGCTGCGGCACTGCTAGCTACCAAAAACAGCATTTTCGATTATAAATATTAAAGTTATACTTACTTTGATATTTACGGATGCCCCACACCACCGGCTGTCACCTCCACAATCATTACCACGCTTCTTCCTCCATCATCTCATCACTTTATTCTGATCATATTTCAATTCGTTAAACACGTCAACTCTACATAGTTGAGATGTGGACCTTGCTAGTGAAACTTCGTTTTGTAAATATATGTGACATTTCGTGTTGGGTCCATTTATTGCACACAAGGGATCATGGATCAGTTTGAATACATCAAAATACTTGAATACCCATGTGTGTGTTTCAAGACGACTCCGACCCCAAACACACCAGTAAGTGAGCAGCATCTTGGTTCCAGACCGATAAGATTGACGTTATGTAGTTGCAGCACACTCATCCCTTAATCAAAAAGAAAACTTGTGACATCAAAAATGCTGTTTCTGAGACAAAATCAAGAAATGCTGAGGAATTGTCCAGTGTTTAGTAAGATAAAAGATAATTCTAAAGCATTTTTCAGAATAAACAGTAAATGTTTAAGTATGTAGAGAAAAATATAGATACTATTTTTTAACAGCCTAATTAAATTTCTTCACTTTCTATCAAGAATTAACAAATTTGATCTTTTTTTTTATCATGTTTTCATTTGGAGCAGAATGTGCAGTGCTTGTGCTTTTGCTTTTGCGTGAATGACAAAAACAAAAGCTATTATAAGGATTTTGAGCTTTACTCACTTTGCTATTATGAACACAATTGTGACAGATTTGTTTTATATTACAACATGAAAAGAATGAGATGACGAGAATAACATCCATATGTCATTTAAACAAACAGCAGCTGTGTCTGTGCACTTTCAAAAGTTTAGACAACGATTTTGTGATAACTAAAGGCCAACACAGTGACCATGTGTTCCACAAATTCATTCTTCCAAATGCAAGATCTTCTTTTTAATCATTCAAGTACAAGTCATGTAGACTGGCTGCATTACTTCATAAAGGCACTCCCAGTAGTTTACATCAACCAGAAAACATACACAACCTTAACATGATCAATGCCTACATCTTCTTACCCTGAAAGAAATAATGTTTGAAAGAATTATTGTATGTGTCAGAAGAATAATTTTAGTGTTAAATGACACATCAGATGTGAGAGTGAACTATGTTACACCAGTGCTACGTTGGCTCCTTTACACTGAGAATTTGGTGATGAGGCAAGAACCATCTACAGAGGTGGTAATGATTAACATGTGCCCAGAATATCATTTCCAGAATATATAATAAAAAAAACATCCTCAGCAGGACTTTGTGATGGAAACAGATGATGGTCATAAGCATAGATCAAAAATCAACAAGCTCTATACTGATTTTAGACACTTGTTTCACTATATCTTTTGTATAAAGCAATGCTAAAGCATTCTTCTGGTTTGGGAAGAATACCCAGTTTATATTACAAAATGTGTAATATAAAGTACTAACTAAGCTAAGCAATGACACAAACAATTTCCAATTCAGACTGACTGGTTTCAAGATGGAGCCATTGTTCAGTGCCTATGCCTCACTGTCAATAACCCAAACATTATGAGTGCGTGTTCTGAATTCATCTAACACATGTTACATGTTAGCAGAGTATGTCTTTTATGACATGTGCATGTCATACGTATGCGTAGACTAATCATAAAAATAGTTTTTGATAAAGTTGATCACTACTCTACAGCTGAGACATTTGATTTTGATTTTAGCCATTGTTATTTCATTCAAAATATGCCATGACCTATTAAAGCCAAAGCCATTTTTACTGCTGTCCCTTTTCCAGTGACAGCACTAGAGTCTGGGAAAGATCAGCACATCCATGTTGATGGTACTTCTGCTGCCAGAACTTAAGAAGGGCTTGAGCATGGGCTAAACCTGCTACAACTCATGTCATGGCTGGCGTCCCTTAAGCCATCCTCACTTTTCCTGGCCACCTGGAGTGAGAGTGCAGCGTTAGACTAGTTATAGACAAGATACAGACAAGCCACCAGACAGGGTGTCCCCAGAGGAAACACAGCCACACCTACAAGATTCTCTTAATTTAATGGTGATTCAGATAGAAAACATCATCAAAAGGCAGAAGAACAGAAAGAGCAGAAACACTTGAGATGAGTCCAAGCAGGTAAACATGAGCCGTTTGCTATGGCAACAGAGCTTTTAGCACCACTGCACTCAGTGTAAACAGAGGAGTCCTTTATTCTAGACTCATTCCAGGGTCTGTTCAGGAAACCAACCTGATCTGCATTAAGCTCTTGAAAAGATCACAAAATGCTCACTCATCAGGCACTTAAATAGAGACACCTGTTCTACTGCTAATGTCACAAGAGTGATGGTGCAAAGTACCGACCCGGGCGGACAGTCTGCTGTGACCGATGACTCTGCCCCCTCCTCCTGCCGCAGACTCAGAGCTGGGAATCAGACACCATATATTATAGTTGTGTTCATAATAATAGCAGTGTGTTTAAAAAAGTGAGTAAAGCTCAAAAGCCTTATGATTTTATGCTTTTATTTTCATACACGCAAAAGCCTTGGGAACACTGCACATTCTATTCCAAATTTAAAAAATGTGTTATATTCCTTTACAGAAACTAAAGAAAAGACAATATTAGGCAATAGCAGTGTCTGCATTTTTCTTTACAAACTCAATCATTTACTGTATAAACAGAAAAAATATTTTCCTGTGAATAACTGAACTATTATTTCATTGTATAACCACCGCTTTTGAGAAGCTCACACATTTATGTTGAGTCGACCAGCTTCTGTCAGCCCGGAACCACTAGACTACATTCCACAATTTCTCTGCATTTCTTGGTTTTGCCTCAGAAACATAATTTTTTATGTCACCCACAAGTTTTCTATTAGATTGAGGTCCAGAGATTTTGCTGGCCACTCCATAACATCAATCGTGTTGGTCTGGAATCAAGATGCTGCTCGCTTACTGGAGTGTTTTGGGTTGCTGTCTTGTTGAAACACCCATTTTAATTGCCTCTTTGGCATAAGTCAATGTGACTTCAAGTATTCTGATCCATGATTCTTGGTATGTGATAAATAGGCCCAACAGGCAGTATGGGAAACATCCACATATCATGATGCTTGTGCCACCATGCTTCACTGTCTTCACAGTTTACTGTGGTTTGAATTCAGTGTTTGGGGGTCGCCTGACAAACTGTCTGTGGCCCTCAAACACTGAATTCAAGCTGAATTCATAGATGAGTTTCAATGCATCCAAATACTTGAAGAAGTCATGTGGGTGACATAAAAATGCAGTTTCTGTAGTCCAGTGGTCCTGGACTGTACACAGGAACCAGAAGCTGGTCGACTTCATGCTACATAGATGTGTCAGCTTCTCAAAAGCAGTGGTTATACCATGAAATATATGTTCAGTGATTCACAACAGTAAATGATTGAGTTTGTAAAGAAAAATGCAGACACTATTATTTTTTTAACAGCCTAATATTCCCTATTGTTCACTTTCTGTGAAGGAATAACAAATGATTTTTCTGTTCATGTTTTTGTAAGGATTTTGAGTGCTATTATTAAAAACACAACTGTATATTAAATTAGCCTATGATAAACAGTGGTACCTTTGTGGTTGGTTTGATGGACTCTGATTTAAACAAAGCACAGTGTATTTAATAGCTTTTTACTATTACCATTATTCATAGCAATATGTTATGTTGTCCATTTCATTACTCACTGAATGTTGTCCCAGCAATGTTAAGGAGATATGTGGAAGTGTTCCTGACCAAACACTCCTATATGTTTTAATAGTAAATGTCTAAATTAAGAGCATGTCAGTAATAACAGCATTTCACAGCTTGGGTTTAATTTAGCTGCAGTCATGTTTAAATCAATCAACAAATAATAATTTTGCCAATATAGTATCTAATATTTTTTAAATGTGTCTTAAATTGATTGACATCGACCCTCGCTCCTCACTGAAATAACCAATTACGGTTTGGAAACCAGTGCATCTATCACCAGCATCCATGCCAAAATCCTTTAAATCACCTGTAATGAGTTAGTGCCATGTGATTGGGCTGTGATTGATATGTACAATGCTGTGCAAAGGTTTTAGGCAGGTGTGGATTTACTAAAAAGTAAAGTATAAAGAAAACATATAAAGTTGGCCTGATTTTGTCCACATGTTTGAAAAGAACATGCCCAGATCCTTCAAAAGCTGAGCTGGTCGAACTGCCTCAAAGTGAAAAGAACAGAAGACAATTCTAAATCAAATGAATATTTAGTGTGACTTTGCTGTTTTGAGGCAAAGTCACACCAAACATTGATTTGATTTAGAATTGTCTTCTGTTCTTTCACTTTGAATTCTGTTCACTAGTAATAATAAACCTACTTTATAGTTTACTTCTTATATTCACACCTGCATAGAACTTCTGCACAGTACTGTATTTTTATGTTTATGAGCAGATGATCAGGTCTTTTTCATTAAAGTGACCAATGGGTGCATAAATATTATGTCTTAATACCTTAAAAGGCATTGCCAACACTCTGGTTATGATAAATGACACAATGACATAAAACACCAGAGGTCCTTTTCAGAGGAAGTGAATAAATGAATGGTGGGGAAAGAAACCAGAAGTAATATTTGTGCTTGTTGTTTAAATGCCAATATGAAGTGGTGCCATAGCCTCAACTGTCCTCTGTCTCAACAATCCTCTATTGTGAATATAGTCCCACAAAGAAGGAGCTGAGGAAAAGACTCCTCAATACAGAAGTCAACATCAGGAATTATTCGTTGCCCACTTCCCACAGCGTTAGAACAGAACCCCAAAGCAGAACCAGAGGAAGTAAAACAGATAAAACCCACACATAGACAGAGGAATTAATTACACACATCACAATCAGAACCAAGCTCACTGATGGGTCACAATCACTGTTACAGGTCTAGGACCAGAGTTTATACCTTGCTCCTGAAGAGTGGTTTGGCCCCAGGGCCACAGTACTCGTTGTATATGAGTTTGAAAAGAAATAGGTGGAAGAGAGTGATGAGCGAGGCCACACTGAACCAGAAGAGGAAGGGCAGGCCGGGATACCGGTTTGCCATGTGCTCCTCGTGGGCCAGAATGGCCTTGAGGTGCAAAGTGTGGCGCAGGTCCTGCAGGTGGCGCAGATCTGTGGAGATGTAGAGGAGGGGGGTGATGGGCTGGGTCACCATTACAGGGAAGGTGTGGCCCTTGAGCTCTGAGGTGAGCTCCACGGGTTCGTTGAGACAGCCAGCCTCACAGGCATACAGCTTCACTGGCTTCTCCTGGGGCTTCACTGACACATGCAGGAAGGGCTTCCCCTCCACATCCAGCAGCACAGCGAGGCTCAGCAGGTCCTGGTTGTAGTGGATACCCCTAAGGGCATAGCTGTTGTGCAACACATCAGGATCTGCCTGGAACTGGAGGTGGTTCTCTGTGAACTGAAGACCTCCGAAGCTCAGCACCATGCCCTGCATGACCCCATGAGCCCCTGCTGCCACCAGGATCTTACAGCCCCTCTTCTGTAGAGTCAGAGTCCACAGTGTGACCAGCTGCAAAATGTGTGCGGTGCTCCCAAGGCGCTCGGGCCACAGGTTCTCTGCGTGCATGGTTGCATGGCCACTGAAGCAGTGGTCTGCATAGTTCAGGCTAGACTCCAGGTGAGCACGCTCCTCAGAGTTCAGCCGACGTTCCAGCAGAGGGGCCGGGCTGGCGCTCAAGGTGTAGTACAGCGTGGTGTTGACTGTACGACTGGAGGGAGTGTGGGAGTCTGTGATTCGCCTCATCTCCACACCTACCCAAAGACAAACAGCAAGGCATCCAGTTTTACTTTACTTTCTTTTACTGTACTGCTAATGAGACTGTAAAGATAATATAGGCACATACACTCTAGAGCCAGTTAATCTGAGCCCCACCCTGCCCCTGAACTGTCTGTACTCACTTTGCTACAGACCGGAGCCTGACAGTTACCTCTGAGCTGGGGTTATTTCATTATAAAGTGTTGTTTTTATATGTCCTTACAAAATACCACCGTACAACACGAACAACAAGACTAACACTGACGGCTTATTTTACACAGAATATTGGCATCTGTACAAGTTTTGAGAGTTAAAACTTGCAAACTCTTCACTTCTGGCCTCAGCATGACACTAACAGGTATTGTGTTTTAGCAGTTTATATGCAGCACACTGTCTCTAGCCTGGCCAGCCAGACGGCTTTCTCATTGCATTACATACAGAGAAAGTCAGTCTGGGATTGTGGGGTTCTAACAGGATTTTAATGCGGGACCATGGGCAGAACTAACGCTTGCTGAGTAAACCAATCAGAGAAACCACATTTTTCTGATTGTCAACAAACCACAGCCTATACCAGCATGGCTAGGGAGATGCTTAGGTGACGGTGAATGACTTCTGTTGTTTTTGTCAGGAAAATCTGAGGACACAGGGTGTAATATCGAGTTCAGTGCTTATTTCGATTGTAGTAAGCTACCTAAACCTGTTTAAAACTGTTTTGGTTGAAACAATTCTCGTGCTCAATATGACGCAAAACAAAATCCCGCCTCCCTTGCTACGATTGGTCGGTAAGAAAGAGCCGGAGCAGAAATCGGGGGGAGACTGGACAATCCCAGACTGACTTTCTCTGTATGTAATACAATGAGAAAGCCGTCTGGCTCGCCAGGCTTCACTGTCTCTATCAAAACACACAGAATCCAAAACTACATACATGGTGTTTTTCATGTTACAGCTTTTAAATAAAAACTGTAAACAGTCTGTAAATGCAAAAAATAATTAAGTAAGTAGCATATAGTAGTATATTAAGTAAGTATCTGACCTGAGATGAACAGATCCATCCAGGCCTGCTGGTGCTCTACGATCAGGTCTTCCACACTGAGGTGCAGCAGCTCAGACAGCTCCCTCTTAGCCCCCTCTCTGAGCACGCTGAAGGTCTCCTCCAGTTTCAAAGATTCAATGGGCTCAGAGGTCCAGACTACAGACAAGATATTTTCAGTATAGTCCGACTTGGCGGCCACCTGAATCCTGCTGCTGAATTTCCTGGAGACCACCACCACCAGGACCATGCGTTTTTTCTCTACAGGGACCCGGCCTGAAGAAAGAACAATGTCTCGGTCCTCCAGCTTCTCCACGCTGCTGGAGAACTTGCCCCCAAAAGATGGGTTCTCAGAGGAGACCTCCAGAGAGGCGGCCCTGTCAGATGGGTTGTTGATGTGGATTCTTTGCATATACACATTCGGCCGGCTCCTGTGGGCAATGAACTCCTCTCTGGTGGTGATGCAGTCGCGGGGCGACTGAGGAGCAGAGGCAGACATGCAGCGCACCGACAGCACCGCCCCTTTCCTGAACCACAGTAGACTGGCCTTAGCCTCCACCCGCTTCCCATCAAGATGCACCCCCATCCTGGGTGAGTACTCAGTCTGGTGGACTGGAGCTGAGCCTGGACGGGACGATGCTGACACCCATAGTTTGTTTGAGTCTATGTCCACTAGAATGTGGCCATTCCCTGTGCAGAGTGAGAGAGTAAGAAACAACCACAGTCAAATCATTAATGTTGAAATTTACACAAGGCTGCTTTAAAGATGATGGGGCTCTAGATATCTTCTGGTAGAATCACCATTTTTCAGTACAGCTGTTATATTAGTGTTATGTATTTGTACTGTTGGTAGAGCTGGGTTGATAGAGGTACTATATATGATTTAGCTTTACAGGTCACAGTCTTCAGTAAATAATGTAGTAAATATTGTTACCAAGAGTGTACCAACTGTTAACTCACTGCCCACACCAGTGTAAAGTAAACAGGATCCATAATGCATTGTGATCACCTGACACAAACGGCGTGTCCAGTTGTTCCTGCGGTGAGCTGTACACACCCTCTCCTCGCTCCACTAAAGACCTCCACCTGTGGATCTCCGTCAGCAGGCACTGCCCCGCGGCTCCCCCGGGCACCGCGGCGCCGCTCAGCAGGGGCCAGCCACGTTCAGCACCGAGGTACCAGTAGAAGATAAAGAAGAGTAGCAGCCCGATCAGAAGCCTCCGCGCCCAGCTGCTCGACAACAACCCTGGCAAGCCCTTCAGCCTCTGCTGGAGCCACATGGTCACTTATCAGTCAGTATTGAGTCTGGGGCATCACATCCAGATACAGTCCGGAACCAGGGCTGGAAGACGGACCAGAACAGGTTGTGCCTGTTCGGGAGCGTTAGCTTAGCTTTGATGCTAGCAGTGTAACAAAAAGCAGTGGTAAAGGCACCGCTTTGACTCGCATCGCGGCCCCGCTCTTGTTCTTTAGTGGAAGAGCACTAGAGTCTGGAAGTCATCGTCCCTCAAAACATTTTGTTTACGTTTTCTTTCAGCGGAAGCAAGATGAGTTTGTTTCTGAAGAACTCTACACCATCACCTGACACTTCCGGTTTAGATGGATGCCGTAAATGAAGTTGGTCTTACGGCACTGCTGTACCGTTTCCTGTCCAGTGGGACAGAAAACGGCCACTGGTGCGAAAATATATGTGTGTGAACCTTTTGGCCCAAACTGTATTTGTAAATTATAAAGGCCTGTAAAACATATACACAAATGTAATTAAAATTACAATAAAATACGTACGAGGTTTAATTCTTGACCTGTTTAATTTAATTCTAGACATGAATTGCTTGTTTGGAATCTGTGTTTAGGACTTTGTATACTTCCATTAAAATTTGGAGCACCTACAGAGACAAGAAAGAAGAATATCTATTAAGAAAAATACCACAGGATACACACTGGGGGCTGAAGCCTATTCCAGTTGCACATCACTTACTGTAACTCTTACCCTCTGACTTACTGCATTAACGAGAAAACTAAGTTATCATACCTAAGTATCATTTTCATGTACCTGTATTAGTAGTTTTTTCACCAATATTTTTATTAGATTTTCTATACAAATGTAACAACCTGTAAACAGAAATTAACTGGGAGATAAAGAAAAAAGAAAATTCCTTTGCAGAAACCAGTCGGGCCCTACATAAGTTGACCTCTAAATCCCCTAAGTCCTCTGCATCCAAATGGAGCTACAGAACGCTCTACCAGCCAGTCTGATGGGATATTTAATGCCATTTAAGCTGGAGTACATTCCTCCAGTAGATTCTGTCCCATTCCTCTTTTATTGTAAAGTTATCCTCTGCTCCTAGCATTCATTTGTAACCCTAACATGTCTCTTAGATTTTGAAAAGCTAGGTATCTATTCTAGATCATTTTCTGTTAAAGAGCATCTTTATTACCATTTTTTAAAATGTTAAAGATTTTTTCCTTTATAATAACTGAATGTTGCTGTTTATTTTTTTGTGTGAACAAAATCTGCTAAATATCTCAAAGGTTTTGATTTACCAGTCAAGCTTTGTACAGTGGCCGATAAAGCATGCAAATACACATTAGTACAAGCAACAGTTTCACAGCACATACGCTGCAATTCAAGAATGCAACACCGCACTGCAAATTCATAAAACCTCAAGACAAACATGCAAAAGACCAACAACAGCATCAACTCCACAACACATAAGCTGCATTTCAATATGACAATGCAGCACCTACAAATGTAAAAAAATAAATACTGCACTGGTGGTCTAGTGGATTGAAAGTTGGTTTTCAACTGAGCTTCTTTGACCAGGAGCAGATTCGAGTCCCGCTCACACCTTCCATTTTTCATCCATTCCTTTTTACTAAAATAATTATAATTTATGACTTGGGGTGCACGGTATCACCCAAAACATCGTTGGCTGATTGTAGCCAACCCAAACATCATTGGCTAACTCTGGTCTTTCTGTGAGGAGTCTGCATGTCCTCCCCGTGTCACCGTGGGTTATCTCCGGGATCTGCGGCTTCCTCCCACCGCCCAAAGACATGCATGTATAGGTGAATTGGTAACTCTAAAGTGCCCCTAGTGGCTGAATGTGAGAGTGAATGGTTGTCTGTCAATGTCTGCGTCTAAGTGTCAGCCCTGCGACGAACTGGCCACTGTCCAGGGTGTACCCCGCCTAAGGCCCAAAGCTGCTGGGATAGGCTCCAGCCACCCGCGACCCCACGACTGGGATAAGCGGTAGAAAATGAATGAATTAATGAATTTATGACTTCGCTGGAATAAGTAACAATCACCCAGTCATCCAGGGTCTGAAAGAAAAAAATGACGAAGATACCCAGCAAGAAATTATCAACATTTTAGCCAAGATTGCGCCACAGTGAACTTCATCCCTGGGCAATGCTGTTGATATGGTGCATCGCTTGGGGAAAAGAGAAGTGGGGAAACAACAACAAATAATAGTCTAATTCACCATTAGACACCACCAAGACGTCTTCTGGACATGAGAAGGGCTGCTGCTATATGTCACCCAGACAAAACTGTACCTGTGACAGCCAGCATTTGTCAGCGCTGTCAATTTGTACTTGGCAAGGAGCTGCCGTGGTTTTGAGGAAGGGCCATTCATTCTCTGACAGGAACTGTTTGTGTTCTCATTTCTGCCGTCGCATTAGGACTTGGTCTGAATTTAAGATGCAACACTCCCTCTGTTATCCCTTTTAGAAATGAACGAGAAAATAAATGGTCCCTTTTATTCCTGAAAAACGGTCTTATAAAGGACTATCTTTGGGAATTCCAAGATGGCAGCATGCCCTTTGTCTACTCATTGTCTGTCACTATTTTTCAGTGGATTTTAGTACATCTCTCAGTCAAAAATGTACTAGTGTTATTCAAGCTTAGGAGGTTGGTTGTCCTTCTATCCATGTTTTGTGAGCTGCACCTACTTCTTCCATCAGTTCTGACCTGGGAAAACCAGCTCAAGCCTGCTACATCCACCTGGAGCCTGGGCTAACAGACTTGACCCTGCTACATCCATCTGGAGCCTGGGCTAATAGACTTGACCCTGCTACATCCATCTGGAGCCTGGGCTAACAGACTTGAGCCTTTTACATCCACCTGCAGCCAGTGCTAACAGGCTTGACCCTAAGTTGTGTGATGGCATTTCTAACTTTATGTTGTATAGTGGCTGCTAGGGACCTGGGGACTACTTGCTCCTGGGTGAGTACAAATACCACAATGTTTAACCAATGGGATAGATGTAATGGATGCACATATACTAATTCGCTTAGGTCAAGTCATTAATTTTTGCTTGGTTTCTTAATGTCAAATGACTTATTCAAAGGGTAATGTCATGAGGCAGAGACTGTTGATTCTTTAACTTTTTTTTTTAAAGACTTTATTAGATTTCAATTACATAATAACAATATAAGTAAAAAACAAAAGTGCATACATAGAGATTATGTAAACAGGATGATGTACATAATTAAATTACAGGTGAAGAATATCCCATGGGAATATTTTTTAAAGTCCAACGTTTTTCTTCTTTTGAGTTCTTTTGTAATGTGTTTGAATACTGTGTTACTGTCTATGAATGTTTGATTAGTGATGATCTTTGTCCTTGTTTTCCATTTTTTGACAGTTTTGTTTTAACATAGCAACTCCAAGAGACTGTGGTTCTTACTGGGTGCCTATTTACAGAGATCAACCATCTAATGTCTCTAATGTTTTGATCAAATAAGTTGCTGTTAAGAAGTTTTATGAGAGATTGCGTATCATAATCATTTAAACGCTTGTACATTACATAACCACCGTACACAGAGTCATTTATCTTGTTAAAAAGCATTTTGCTTGGTAAACCAGACCAGTCCAAAGTCCATACAACGACGTGCCCTTCCAAATCTTTTCCTCCACAGTTTTAGATCCCCCACCCTTGGGGCTTTTCTAGCTATACCCATTGACACATTTTTAATGAAGGCTATTTTTAATTTTCACCCCATGTCTGTGACACCTAACCCACCATATTTTTTATTTGTAAACATCAGTTCTCTTTTTGTCACCTCTCTGGTGGTTCCCCAAACAAAAGTGACACACATTTTGTTCAATTTATTTATAATTTTTTGTGATGGAGGAAAAATATTAGCTAATAAAAGGAGTTTGGACAGGACAAAAGTTTTGATTAAATTATTTCTGAGACTGTAATTAGTTTTCTTGTTTTCCCATTTGGTTATTTCTTCTTTGGCTTCTTCAATTTATTTCCCAATTTCTGTTATTACACTCAGTATTATGCATTAGTAGACCTAATACTTTTATCTCATCCTTAGTTTCAACATTAATGGGTGTTTTTTTGTTGCTGTCACCAATCCAAACTCCTTTTGATTTATTGTGGTTCAGAGAGGCTCCTGAGGCATTTTCATACAATTGTAAAATTTTTGTTAAAGCATTGAATTCAGTCTGGTTTTTAATTATGGCCAAAATTTTGTGAGACTGACCTATGATGATACCAGAAATTTTTGGGTTTTTGATTATTGATTATATTAACGGACTGATAGCTATGACATAAAGTGCTGCACTGAGGGGACAACTCCTCTATTTACTTGGAAATTTTCAGTTAAAACACCATTTACACACACATTTGATTTAAAATAAAGATACTTAATCATGTCAACAAATTGCGAAGGAAATCCATGTTTATACATGACTGACCACAAATAATCTCTAGAAACATAATCATAGGCTTTCTTCTGGTCAAGACCAACAATATAAAAATTTTGTTCTTCCTTTGGCAAATAGAGAATTTCTAAGCTATAAGTTGTCCCACATAACTCGATCTTTTATTGCACAGGTTTGTTCAGTATCTATAATATCATCTAATATATCATTCAATCTGTTCATTTTTATTTTTGCTAATATTTTATTGTCTGTATTCATAATAGTCAAATGTCTATAATTATTGATATCATTTTTATCACCTTTCTTATATAGTAAGCACATGATCCGCTCGTAGAAAGTGTCTCCCATACAGCCACTGCTCAAACCCTCATTAAACATTAAGGTAAGTAAATCGATAACATCTTTAAAGTATAGTTGATAGAATTCAGTAGGAAGACCATCTGGACCGGGGCTTTTACCAGGATTTAATTGATTTATGGCCTGGGTGACTTCATCTTTGGTAATTTCACTTGAAAGTGAACTAAAATCTAAGTGGCTGAAAGACGGGACATTCTCCAACAAGGAG
The DNA here is from genome assembly GCA_036850595.1 of Rhyacichthys aspro. Lineage (NCBI taxonomy): Eukaryota > Metazoa > Chordata > Actinopteri > Gobiiformes > Rhyacichthyidae > Rhyacichthys > Rhyacichthys aspro. The sequence continues at coordinate 894,391 of CM072154.1, forward strand.
CTCATACTGTTTCCATCATGAGTTATTTTATGGTAAGTATTTACACATAAATTTCTAATGACATCTCTTTTTTTCTTTTCGTTTGTGACCACATTTCCATGATTATCTTTAATTGAAGCAATGATTTTATTTTGTAATTGTTTTTTACTGAGTTTTAAAGCTTGAGCGATGTTTTCACTGTTCAGTTTGTGCACTTTTAAAGACATTAAATAGTAATTCATTATTTATGGTATTAATTTTAGATTTTAATTCTTTCAGTTGATCCTTTTCTATATCAGTTTAACATGCTTTCTGTTTTAGATTAATATAATTATCATATTTATCCTTTTTTTTAATTTAGTTGTTTACTTTTAAATTTAAGGAATTTCTTTATTATATATTTTAATAGTTCCCATAGTTTTATGCTAGACTTTGATAATACTTTTAATTGGATTATATTATTAATTTCCTGTTTTGGTTCTGTTATTAATCCTTGATTTTACAAACATTGAGTGTTCAGTTTCCAAAATCCTTTAGTTTCAACTGAACCTACATAAATGGTTGTATTTACAATAAGATGGTCAGAAAAATAATTCAGAATTGTTTTCTAACTTTTACTTTTACTCTTATCTGGCAATGTGCAGCCAAATCCTGGTACAGAGCCTCACAATGCCCAGACACCTTCAGATTTTGTCTGATCTCAGATTTGTTCATCTTAATGTGTGCAGCCTATTACACAAGGTGGATATGGTCAGGATATGGGTTAAATCAACAGATGCGGATATAGTTATAATTTCTGAAACTTGGCTGACCAAGTCTATTACCTCTGAAGACATAAACATACTTGGATACAATGTTTATCGTACAGACAGGCCCAAGAAAGGAGGTGGTGTAGCCATTTATGTAAAATCAAGATTTGACTCCTCACTTGTTTTGTCTGAATCGTTAAACAAATTGAATTTTTGGCACTGAATGTGGAAATAACCAGGGACCTTTCTGTTGTTCAACTGTTGTCGGATGCTAAAGACTTCCATCTGCTTCCAAAGATGCCTTACAATCCTTAAAGCATATTTTGTCCAGACTTAATTACAGTGAAATTGTCATAGCTGGAGATTTGAATTGGGACTGGCTAAATAAAGTTTCTGATGACTTTAAATCTTTCTGTGACTCCATTAACCTTACCCAGTTTGTCACCATGCCCACTAGGCCAAAAATGAAAAATCTTGATAAATCCACTTTAATTTTAACAAACGTCCCTCATAAATTCTCAACCTTGGTGGTTTTCTGTAATGATTTAAGTGACCACTGTGTTGTTGTTGTTGCTGCTGTTAGAGATACAGAGATTCCCAAATATATAGCACGTATTATTGTTGTAAGAAACCTGAAACATTTTAATGAACAAGCCTTTCATCATGATTTGTCCCTGATTAACTGGATAAATATACGTCTTTTGCCTGATGTAGAGCTCGCCTGGACATACTTTAAGGAAAGTTTTACACAAATCATACATAAACATGCTCCTTTAAGGAGATACTGAGTGAAGGGGCAAGAAAATCCCTGGTTTTCTCCAGAGTTGGCAGATACTATTTGCAAGCGTAATATTGCATGGCCCAGGGCAAGGAAAACTGGTTCTGCTACGGATTAGTCTGTTTTTAGACATCTAAGAAATAAATGCACTTATATCAAAAAGGCTAAATCTGAATATTATGTATCTGTCCCTGCTGAGAACCTAAATAATCCTCAGAATTTCTGGAAAACAATTAAATCTCTTTCTGTTAACAGAAGCGCTCAGAATCCTAAAGAACCCTGTCCCCGTCTATGAGAAAATCAAAATGTTAAATTGTTTTAATGAGCATTTTATATCTTCTAGCTACTGATTTTGCGGGATCTAATCAAGATTTGGTAACTTAAATCTAGTTTTAAAATCTAATTGAACTTGATTTGAGAATTATACACTGTTCAACAGCCCAATGTGCAAGATTATTAGACTTGTTTTAAGAATTTTTTTTCTTATTTAGTTTGCAAATCTAAAAGCAAGTTATTTTTAATCAAGCATAAAAAGTGTTCATACAGAGTTTAGAACAACAACATTTCTTAATTTAAGTTGTATTAGATATGATAGCTTTTTCAAAGAATGTGCAGTTGATGCAGGATTCACTAAGTGATATTAATTAAGTCATTTGATTTTGGGCTGTTGTAAAGCCATATATGTGGTACAATGTTTTGTCTAGGATAATTATCTAATTATTACTAAATTACCCCAAGTTTTGAATTTATTACAATTATAAATTCATTCACAGAAATCTTTTGTAAAATGCCAGGGGGCTGTAGCCAATTCAATTATTTTTCTTTAAATTAGAATTTCACAAGTTACAGATTTGTTTGACGGATCAAATTTCCAACAAATCCATAGTAACCCAAGTCTATTTGAAAACTTGAAAGAATGATGAGAAACCAGTGCGAACATCTGTTTTACACAGGCATACAACAGCAAAGGCTCACAAACTACATTATTTCATTTCTTCACAGCAATTACATCATCAAGGTTATATTTTGTCAAGACTCTGTTGCCTGGGCAAGATTAGGTACAGCAACTTCATATGCCAAAAAATCTGTACTAAAACCCAAAGTCTCATAAAGCTGGTATTCAAAACAACACAACACACTGTTTACTACATAAATCTTTTTTTATAACTCCAAAGGTAGGTGTCCTCTCATTTGCAGCAATGATAATCAGAGACCTTTCACTGATGTACTTGTTATCACTGAGAACAAGCCACTTTACTCTAACTGCACGGTGTAATTCTTCAATCCAAAAATGAAAGTGGCCTGTCCTAGGCTAGCACAGACCACATATCAGTCTACATCAGTGTGTAAATTAAAATAAAGTGAAAATATCACTAATCATATCAGTTAGGTTATTTAATTGTATTACTATTCAATTTCTTGCAGAGCATACAGACCAGTGTGATAATGTAACTGTGTAGGAAAGCTGATCAAAATTGATCAAATTGGACAGTTTTAAATAAATGTTGTCATATTTGACAGGTGAAGGAGTTAGTGATAATACAACCAAAGCAGTGGAGAAACTGGATGATGTCAATTGCCTATTATGAATTGTTAACTTGTCAATCAGTATTAACTAAAATGTTAATTTGTAATTGTTTAACCTTCTTGGTAATGATTTGCTTGTGTTCTTTAGCTGCCAGCATTGATGAGACCTTGCTTTACACCCTGAGCCGTGATGATCTGAGAGACCATTTTCCTGGGTCCCTTAATCAGAAGGAAGCGATTGTGGACACTGATTAATGCCGAAGTATGTATTCTACTCTGAAAATGTTTTGCTTCAAAAATGTCTGCAATTTGGGCATTTACTAATTTTTTATTTTGACCCCAACCAGGGAAGACAGTCCCGCTTTACCAGGCAAAGTTGAAACTGTGTCTTCACCTACGGCAATAGCTTCAGTGAGCCCTGAGACTTCTACTCCTGTGAATCAAAGCCCATTGAAGACCTTACAGCTCCCCAGTCCTCCAGAATTTGTGGTGTACAAAGACAGTGAGTTGGAACAAAGTCAAAAGAATTACTTTGAAATGGCCTGCATTGGCAGAGAAGTGGAATGTGTGATGTCCAAAGAGCTGAGATGCCGACAAAAAAAGTTTAATTTATTGATTGACCTTAAAACAAATCTCAATTGTTTAAGGCCTCGGTCCTGTTTGTACCACAGAAGTTTATGTAGAAGTTGGTGTCAATCTAAAAAATGTGCAATGTACAATGTAATTCATGATGAAAAAATAAATTGACAAAGCTAATTGTATGCTTGATTTCATAAAATTTGGGGGTCTTGTTTTGAGGGAAAAAGCTAATAACTCCTGAAATAAGAGATATAATCTTCACAAGTGTGCTGTTTGTAAGAATTATTTGATCAAATTAAGAAGCCCACGAAATGTAACAAGCATTTATATCCTAGTTTATCTGTCTTAATTTATTGTCTAGAATTAAGTCTTTCTAGATTTTTTCCCTTATTTTAAGTAATCTTGATGTAATATTTTAATATTGTAATATTTGCTGCACTTGCAAATATTTTGACTTGTTTCTAGTATTTTTTCTAGTATTAAGAGCATGTATTTTTGCTGTGTGAGAATCTCTGCACAGATCGTCCAACGTTTTCTGGAAACCTTTTTAACTTTTTTTGAAGGTAATAAATGATATTATTGTTGCATTTGACAAAAAGCAATACTGTGCTTCACCTTTTATCGATCTGTCAAAAGCCTGTGACACTGTTGACCACAGTGTTTAAAAAGTAGACTTATTTGTTCAGGATTGTCTGGATGCAGTTGCTTGGTTTTCTAATTAGCTTTGTATTTTGTACTACGCTAATGTTGTTTTCCAACTCATAGAGGGTACCTCAGACGATCCCGTCAGTGTTCACTCTTAAGACACTTAAGAGTGAACAAGACACTCTGGAGACATTATAGAGGTGGTTCATGTGTAAAAATACCTTGGTGTCTTTATTGACGACTCACTCACTTTCAAACTGCATGTGGAAACTGGTGAAAAAACTAAAACTAAAATTTGGGTTTTACTTTCAAAATAAGCTGTGTTTTTCTTTTCAGGCTAAAAAGCACCTTGTCTCTGCAACTTTTCTTTCAGTGTTGGATTATGGAGATCTGTTTTATATGAATGCTTAATATCAATGTCTTCAAATGTTTGACACTGTCTATCATGCCGCATTGTGGTTCATTACTAATTGTAAATCCATGACACATCATTAAGAGTTGTATTCTCGGGTGGGATGGCCTGCTCTGTCCACTCAGATGTTGGGACATTGGTATGTTTTTATTTATAAGGCCATACTTGAGCTTCCTCCTACATCTGTGACTTGATTTGATTACACAAAGAAATGCTTGACTCTTATGCTCTTTGTTCAAATGATCAGTTGTTGCTCTCTGTTCCAATTGCCTGTGCAGAAGTAGGTATAAGGGCTTTTGTGTTTTGTGTACTTGTACGTGTTTCTGATTATGTCTAATTGTTTCTTTTGTTTGTGTTTGATGTCACTGTGTATGACGCAACTTTGTGTTCTACCTGTTGCTGCCTCTTGGCAGGACTCCCTTGAAAAATAGGTTTTTAATCTCAGTGGGATTTTCCTGGTTAAATAAAGGTTAAATAAAAATAAAAGTTACCCAAGGGACGTGCAAGAACCTAAGCATCTACTTCAAACAAGATTTCTACAAGCTAGACCGGGAGGCAAGAAATGGAGCAAGCTGGAAAGCACGTCTAGTACCGAAGGCACGTTGGATACATCAACAGAGTTGGGGTATTCCCTGGTTGACTGTAGCGGTAACTGAAATTGAGTCACAATAATAGGAGAAGTATGCTATGTCCTGCTAATAATCCTCCATGACATACATCTCTCAATTAAAATCTAATGTGCCTTAAGTTTAAATGGGCAAGTTCAATGTTCATGGTTTGGTACATTGTTATTATAATTCATGTTATAGGTTTGTTGCACTTTTTATTGAATTAATTTTAAGGGATTCAGTCTACTACTTTACCTGAGCACTTGAAGTTCATCCACTTTAATTTTCTTTCATTATTTGTTTTTATTTAGGTCTTTGCCTATTTCCAAAGACAATATTTCTATTTTGTAAAAATGTAAAAGCTGATTGTATCTTGCTACAAGAAACACTCTCTGTTGAGGCAGATGAGAATTTTTGGTCCATATCAGTAGGGAGAAAAAAACATCAACACAACTTTGTCATGGTAACAAATCAGCTGGTGTAGCTTTATTATTTAAAAGCTTTCGTAACAAAATAGAAACTCATACAAAGGACAACGCGGGCCACTGGCTAATCTGTGTATTCAAAGTGGAAAGTAGCTTTCTGATTCTCTGTAATGTTTATGGTTACAACAGCATTAATCAAAACATACTGTTATTGACTGAAATAACTACTCATCTCAAAGAACTATGCCACAATTACTCTACAAGCAGTGTTATTTTGGGAGGAGATTCCAATATGGTTTATAATGAGTGGCTGGACAGATCACCCTCTAAGTTCCAATCTCATCATTTCAATTCAGTTTTACATAACTTCTGTTAAGACCTTAACCGAACTGACCCCTGGAGATTAGCAAACCCACTTAAACAGTCATTTTCACTGCTTAATATCACACCTCAAATGAAAACAACACATAACAGAGGTTACTGGAAGTTTAACTCAACCCTTCTTACCAATGAAAATTTTAGTAACAAAATACTTGAACAACTAGAAATCATTTCAACTGATGAAAACCTAGAGTCTTACACAAAAAAAGGAATTCTTTAAATTTAAAGTACGCCAAATCTCGATTAAGCTCAGTAAATTCATTGCTAACCAAAGTAAACAAAAAGAAACAGAAATTATCAGAGAACTTAATCAAATATGATCGACAAGATCTATACTAAAAAAGCCAAACGAGCTTATCTTAGATCCCGAGCCAAATGGATTGAAGATGGCGAGAAAAGTACAGCTTATTTCTGTAGATTAGAAAAAATAAGACGAGAGGGAAATGCTATAAATAGTTTGCAAATTAATAGCCAGCTATGCTCAGACCCTCGACAAATATCTAAAGATTTTTTTGGACTCTTATTATATATATAACCAATGTCTGTATTAGTATTTATTTTAGTATTTATTTTTTTTATCAATCTAGTCAATATTATTCAAAATTGATGAAAACTTTAAACAGATCACAGATCACATCACACCCGTCCTGCAACAGCTCCACTGGCTCCCCATTACATACCGCATCAACTATAAAATACTGCTCCTAACATTCAAAGCCATACACAACCTCACCCCTCCATATCTCTCTGAGCTCCTCCACATCTCCACACCCGCCCGCTCCCTCCGCTCCTCCTCTGTTTTCCAGCTCTCAGTCGCTCCTGCCCGTCTCGTCACCATGGGGAGTAGAGCCTTCAGCCGCTCTGCTCCCCAGCTCTGGAACTCTCTCCCCCCTGACCTCCGCAACACAGACTCACTACCACATTTCATGACCAAACTCAAAACTCATCTGTTCAGACTAGCCTACTCACTCTCACCATAACTGCACTGACTTGTTATTTATTTATTTTATAGTGGTTTTTAATGTTGTTCTTAATTGTTGTTTTTGAGTATTTTAATGATTATATGTCCGATAGTGTTTTTTATGTACCATATTTTCCGGACTATAGAGCGCACCTAAATAATTTAAAAGAAATATATATTTTGTCACATATAAGCCGCACCGGACTATAAGCCGCCGATATCCAGGCTGAGAAATAAGATATTTACATTTTGTACCATAAGTGTTAATTCATATACCTGAACTGATTGTTTCCGAACAGTGCCTGTAACACGGCAGTAAAAGTGCTGATCAAACAAAACAGAAAAGTCATTGTTGGTTTTATTCATCTTCCTCCTGTGCACTAAAACCAAGTTGCTTTATTTTTCTTCCTCCTGCGTACTGAAACCACTGAACACCAAACCACTGTCACTTTTTCTTCCTGCGCACTGTTAAAGCGCAACTGCGCAACTATTAAAATCGCTTCATTCTCCTGTGCACTGAAACCACAAGTCACTATTCATCTTCCTCCTGAGCATTGAAACTACTGAACACCAAACCACTGTCACTTCATTTGTTTTCCATTATGAGGGGTGAGGGTGTAAACATATTACCGTATTTTGCTGTTGTGCGTCTTGGGTTGCATGTGCTAAGAATAAAACTGGTGCTTTCTTGTTTGTACTGACTACCGCTGCCTCGTTTGTCTCGTTTTTGCACTTCCTGCTAGAGCGCGGCTGAAGAAAAATTCATAGAAAAGCCGCATCTCTGTATAAGCCGCATGGTTCAAAGCGTGGGAAAAAAGTAGCGGCTTATAGTCCGGAAAATACGGTATGTTGTAACCTTCAGTGTCTAGAAAGGCGTGTTATAAATAAAATGTATTATTATTATTATTATTATTATTATTATTATTATTATTATTATTATTATTATTATAAAAGAGTTGGATAAGGTGTCATGTGCTCTGGTCTGTGAGGCATTTATTAAATGATAGAGGTTATGGAGTTAGATTTGTGCCTAAATTATCAAACAATACTTTTTGAGAAATGTAAAATAAAAAGTAGAAGTCAAACAAAACTTTTAGACTGAAGCAAATAAAATATAATTGCAAAATAAAAAAGTATTAGTTTACAAATATTATTTGTTCAAATGGAAAAAAATGTTATTCATTTTTTTGTTTGAGAATGTATTTTTTTGTTTGCAGCGATCAGAGTTTTGCTTTCATTCTGTTCTTTGCCTTTGCGCCCGGGTTTTTTGTTTGCGATTTTGTCACAAACATTACGGGGGCGGGCTCTTACACAGCTGCTACCTGATTGGCTAACTATATGTATTTCAAAACCTGTAATCCAAATCATAATGATACGGATAACCAAATCCTCATATCCTCAGCTACGGATAAACCTGATCTATCCCGGATTGGATCAAAGTGATCCTGATCCTCACAGATCGGGATGTCCAAATCCGTCCCGCCCGCTGGATCCCAAAGAGGAAACAGGAAATGGAGCGAACATTTTCCCGAAGTAAGAAAGAACTGGCAGAACTTTTTTCCCTAAATGTAAGTATAACCTTGATCAACAATGATGTGTTCTAAGACTAGATGAAGGCCAATTATTATATTGAGTTAACAAACTACTTAAATCAGCACAAAGTCGTAAGATGAGCGCGGTGAGGTAAAATAAAACCCTGGTCGCGCTAACTTGGTAGGCGGTAAACATTGGAACACGCCTTCGGCAGCAGGTGATGACGTGGATGCCTTCCCCAGCACCTTCGAAGGCAAGGTGCCTTGACATTGAGAAACACCTAGGCCGTTTCTCAATTCCTAGTATGCAGACTCCAGACTTGTGTACTTGGAGGTACAGACTTGTGGGAACAGACTCAGAGAATGGACTTGAGGAGAACGCGAGGACGGACTTCCCTTTTTTTCCCATATTGGAACGAGGTGTACTTGATGACATCACAGCTCTTAGGTGCGCACCATTGATGGAAGCTTTATTTGCGCACCTAGCTCATAGGCCTAAGCTTGTTATTGTGATTTGTTTGTAGCCTAAATAGTAAATTATACATAACATAATCAAACTTATGATACATATATTAATGCAATGTATATAATAATAAATAAATATAATTAAGTCAAATATAAGTCATTATATGACTATAGTTTTATTAGAGAAGTGACATTTCCTTTGTTCTAAGTTGTGGATATTTAAAAAATATATATGTGCACTTCATAAATCCTGTTTAAAAAGTGTCTCAAAATGGCTCAATTGTGTTTTGTTCAGAAATTGGTATATACTGGCTGTAAGAACCACAAAAAAAAAAAAAGTGTTACCAGAGTGCAGCCTCACAGTGGCTATAGTGACAGTGATTATGTTACCAGTGTTACTGACTCATCAATCAACTGTACCCATTTTTAGTGAGGCCATTTTTAATGTAGCCTACACAAACTGAAGGAACAAAAAAAATTAATAAATCACATTTTATCAACAAATTTTGATTCTAAACTGGTACATTGGTTAAGATCATCATTCACTGGACTACGAGCCTAATATTCTACATTAAATGTAAAGTTTGAAAGATACAGCTGTGTGTCTTCTCCTCCGTCATTTTCAAATCCATGCGGCTTCGAACTGCATGCTGGGATTTATACCTGCCCGAGTCTCCTCTGATGCATCCCCGGTAAAACGGGCGGAGCAAGAACACATCCGGGGATTTAGAGCGGACTCGCCGAGAAGCGGACTTTGAATTGGAACAGGACTTGGGCTGCAGCAGATGACGTTTCAAAAGTCCACGAGAACACAAGTCCACAGAAGTACGCAAATTGAGAAACGGCCCAGGTCACAAGATAATCTAAATAGACCATAATGCATTGCAATTTAATGTCGGAGAGCGAACGTGACATGTTTATCTGAACACAACAGGTTTGAATAAAACTAGTTAGAGGCACAAGTTTCACACTTTGTGAAAACACATTTAGTTGTAAATTGTTATTAATAAACCGTTATGTTGTTAAATTACTAATGTTAGCTTACCTGAGCTCAAACGGAAACAGATATGAGAGCTTCCCTCTGAGACAGAAAAGAGCTGCAATAATGCAGTCTGTTTGGTCATTAATAGGACAAGGCTTGATTAATAAAACACGTAGGCACGTTATTATTAATAGTTGTATAACTAAAGTCTTAGCCAGAGTCTGTTACAAAAGTCCATTATCAGCGGAGTTCAGCTGACTTTTTTTTTTTTAAATACATGTACGTGAGTCACGTGACTATCAGCGACAGAAAACAAACGTGCAGTGTCCGCAACACTATATGTGCACTATATAGTGATTGAAGGGTTACGGGCTAGCGAGGGGATTCGGACACAGCCACCCGTCAATGGTCAAACACCCTCTTGTGACCAATGAAGTGGCAGCACTAACAGGAAGAGGCGTGTTTTTAATTTGACGAAAGCAACAAGCGCTCTCTTCCCCTCTTTGCTATCAACATGGCTACGCCGAAAGACATCAGCGATGCTGCTGCTATCGAATCAGTTTTATTAGAGAGAGTATTTCTACTTTGAATGAGAACAAAAAGTCGGCGCTTCATCCGATCACCTACCAAGATTTCGACAGAAGGCGCCTCCCTTTTACAAACGCTTTCAACAGGAGTAGTGTTGCCAACTTAGTGACTTTGTCACTATATGTAGCGACTTTTCAGACCCCTCTAGCGACTCTTTTTCAAAAAAGCGACTAGCCACAAATCTAGCGACTTTTCCTGGTATTATTGGAGACTTTAGGAGACTTTTGTCTAACGTTGTCACTCTTATCAGCGAGCTGCTGTGCACCACTCGCCCGTCCCAAAGCACTCAGAGACGGCCCAGTCCTCTCGCAATCCCTCTCAGCTGCATCAGAGCAGGAGATGTTCACCCCTCCGAGTCCATAGCATGGACGTATCATGTCTCGGTCACTCCCCCAACTCGTCCATTGCTGTGTGCTTCTCTGTGACATAAACTAAACATCTAGCATGGGAGCTACACTCAAAAATACAGAAAGGAGCGGGAATCAAACCCAGAATCTAAGGGCTGCAGGAAGCAGTTTATGGCAAACAGGCAGACTATATTGTAAGGCTGATTTGTATGTAATGTAAAAACAAACAAAAAAACATGGCAACTCAAAATCATACTCAAAAGGCTAAGCCTTATAACAGTTCCAACCAAAAGGAGCTGATATTTATAAAAACAGCGTTATTCGTCTCTCCTACAGCGTCCGTAACAATTACATGCATATGCATGATTATGCAACTTAGCGACTTTTAGGAAAGCAAATAGCTACTTTTCTTACTGAGGAGTTGGCAACACTGAACAGGAGCCTTCCCAGATGGTACTGTGAAATAGACTATGTGGAGCAGTTCATAACATTGTTCGTAACATTGATGTTACTGGAGCAAGTGTTGACCTCAGATGCCCCCATCCTAGTCATACTATAAAGTATTGATTAGGATTAATCAACTTATCAGTGATCTAAACGAGTCTCTTACAAAGAGCTGCGGCTATGATAGCTGTGCTGAATGTTCAGCTGTGTGCAGTAGATTCCCACAGTTCTACCGAAGCTACGTCAGGGGCTACGTGCGAAGGCTCACGTCCGTCCTCCAGCTCACCGTTTCCACGTTTCCAAACTTATTCACTCCCAAAGGCAGATGCCGAATTGCCACACAGTATGAAACAAACGATTTTTACACAATACACAAGTCACAATAACACACTTTTTTGGGCATTAGTGTGGCATTATTAGTCATTCTTAATGTTTTACAATTCCGCGAATAGTTTAGAGTGGCTCAACAGACACGGGGCAAGAGACGTAGACAAACAACAGAAGGGAGAGAGTGAGCGGGCGGTGCTCGGGGACCTATTATAAGGTCGGGAGTTGGGTGGAATTCTGTGCTGCAGGGGAACTTAAACATAAAACCTACAAAATGAGACCGCTAGTTTCGTTATTTTGTTCCGTTCTTCTCATCTGGACCCATTCATTCTTAACGAACTGCGAAAAGGCGCCAATCCCAAAAGGTAAGCAATGAGGTTTAATTTCTGCACAGCGCCGGAAACTCTGCAAGTTTGGAACAGCTTCTCGTTATGTGCTCGTACTGTTGTTAACATTAGAGTTCTATTGTCTAAATTATAAACCACTAGTCTAACTGCACTGTAGTTCTGAGACGCGAGTGAGAAAAGAGTAAGTCCAGTAGGCTAAGGTCCCGCAGAGGCTAATACATTAAGCTAGTTCTCGGAAAATTGAGCTGTCGTTGCAAGCCATAAAAAGCTTAACGCAAGCACAAAACAACAACTTAACCAAAAGTACGTACTAAGAGGAGCTGAGAAGAGAGGAAAATGGGTCTCCAAAGTGCTGTCCGCCCTCCATGGCGCTGACGTGGACCGAGCTTTCACTGACCGCAGCCAGCCACCATTTAATGACAAGTGGTTAATTAGATGACGTTGAATTGTTACATCGATGGATATTAATAGAAGAGATCAAGTAGTGTAATTAAATTCAGCAAAGACAAACTAAGTCTGTGATTTAGAGTATTCAAAGTACCAGCCTCGAAGTGAAAGTAGGCCTAGTCCTCAGCTAACTCGTTGTATCCTTTTAAAAAGAGACAATTTTGGATACAAACTTTGACATTTAAATGATTTAAATATATTTTTGTTTTATTTACATTTTACATAAGGTGAAAATTATGTGTAACATTAATAAAAACACAATTCATCTTTCCCACCTTTTCAGAAATGTGTCCTGTTTTAATCTAATACAGAAAGTAATCCTCTCCATCTTAAAAGTGTCATAAATTAAATCAAGCAATCCATCAATTGAAGTAGCTTAAACCATCTTCACATGATGGCTTTCGTGTCAGCTGCACTTAGAATCTGGAATAGATATTTTACTTTATGTGTCACATTCTCTGTTTTCAGCACACCCAGATATAATGTCACTAGTTTGAATTGGATGTCCATCTGGAACACGGTCTTTAAGATCCATAAAGACTAATTTCCCAGCTTTTTTCACCCCGCTCTATTTTCTGTTGCCCGTTTTCATATTTAACTCAGTGCAGCTAAAATATTTCATTTAGAATATTGCATTCAGTATGACATATAAGATCATTACAGAACCAAACCAACAGAAGCAGGGCTATATTACGTCAAAATGGTTTTAAATACAACATTTATTCTTGCAGTGCAATAGAACAAATATTGTATTTGTAGTACAAATGTCTCTAGTAATCACTTAAATTAACAAAAATATTCTGAGACTGATGCAAATGTAGGTCTAAAGTTACAGTTGAACGCAAAAGTGTGACAGCTGAATTGGCTTAACTGTGGTAACTTTTAATAATAATGTGCTGATATAGATATTTAGCTATATTAAGATTAGATATTTAAATATTTAGTCAACTCATCTTTCTGAATGCCTGCACTGTCTTCTAGATAAACTACTAGTTGTGACAGTTGCCACCAAAGAAACTGATGGCTTCAGGCGATTCTTCAGGTCAGCAAAGTACTTTAACTACACTGTCAAGGTAAGTGTGTGCAAACATCAGTGAACTTCTCACCTTTGTAATAAAAAGAATCCATAATTTATTTAATTATGTGAGAGAAAAAACAGCAAACAACAAACAAACAAAATTGCAAAATGTTAAATTCTGCCAACCGTGTGTGTATTGTTGCCATGAAGGTTCTGGGTCGTGGAGACAAATGGAGTGGAGGGGATTACATGTCTGCTCCAGGTGGAGGCCAGAAAGTACGACTCCTAAAACAAGCTCTAGACGAGATGAAGAATAAAGACCAAATTATCCTGTTTACTGACAGGTATAGTGGTGGTAGCTGAATGGCATCCTGCTGAGAGAATATTTTATATTTAATATTGCATATAAAAAGTTGTTATTGCAAAAAGACTGTGATCATTAAAGCAAGTGAAGTGGTGGAGTATCTTGCCCCATTTCCAAGAGAAGAAAATATAACTTGACACTGCAGACTCAGGTTTTGTGCAGGATGTCTGAAGTGTCTGTATACTCATGGTGTTTTAGACTAGAAAAATTACAAATAGTCTCTCATAGATTTTCAAAGAGCTTGCGTCTGTAGTTTCATTTTGCATGTATAGATTTTTGTGCATTATGACTCTATAAGATTTTTCTTTATGTTTGTTCATTCAAGCATGACCTTCATTTGTGTTATATATGACACTGGCCTCTCGCACTATTTCTGCTCATGGTTATACACAGCTATGATGTGGTTTTTGCCTCGGGGCCCAAGGAGCTGCTGAAGAAGTTTGAGCTCGCTAGACACAAAGTCGTCCTCTCATCTGAGAGCCTAATCTGGCCCGACAGACACCTGGAGGACAAGCACCCCCATGTTAGGGAGGGCAATCGTTTTATTGGTTCAGGAGGTAAGTCTAATTCTTTCTTGACTTCTGTGTGACTATTGCTTTAGCCTCCACCAGCCAGTAGGGTTCACTTTTTGCAAGTCTTTTTGGGAGATGTACCGTACAACTGGCCTTTATGAGATAAAGCTGCTTACATTATCAAAAGAGGTACAAATTGTCTCACATTGTGTGATAAGTGTACAGTGGTCACGTGTCCCAACAGAGGATTGGGTAATACTCTGGTTTTAGATAGAGGCCGCATCTTACAGCTTATTATTGCGGTTGTTATTGGTGAAAAATGTAGAGAGCTGCATCAGTGCACCATTTTATAGTACTCATTCTCATATTGCATGGTTTTTGTCTCATGTTTAATGCGATAGTGACAGCAAATGCACTAGTTTTATTATGAACAGCTGTTGACACTTAACATTTGCCATTTTGGAACTTATTCTAAAAATTTAAGCTTTTGCTTTTTTTCTTGACAAATGGCTCTTATCATATAAGAACAAGTCAAGTTTCCTTTTGAGAAAAGTTCTGGTTGGTGTTTTTGTTGTTGTCATTATTCTTTTTTTGTCAGAGTAAGGATTTTCTATTGTCCAGTTAACACACTACCTCTACTTTTTGGGACCATTTGTACTCCCTTGCTTTCAATAAAGAAGGGGGCCAAAAGTGAGGGAGGAGCGTGCGGTTTCCAATTTTGGGACCTCTTATCGTTTTGGTGGAAATGCCTCAAAAAGCATGCTATACAAATGAACTGTATCATAACAATTAAAAGAATAATTGATACAATAACTGCTACACAAACATTTAAGGAAAAATCTTCCTGTCTATCAAAGGAAAAATCTTTCTTTAACCCTAAGGCAATTTTTTTTT
This sequence comes from Rhyacichthys aspro, assembly GCA_036850595.1. Classification (NCBI taxonomy): domain Eukaryota; kingdom Metazoa; phylum Chordata; class Actinopteri; order Gobiiformes; family Rhyacichthyidae; genus Rhyacichthys; species Rhyacichthys aspro. The sequence goes on from CM072154.1 coordinate 909,702, forward strand.
TTTTTTACATTTTTGTCATTTTTCTTTTTGATTTGGTGATAATGTAGTCTAGTCTATTATACACTACTGACAATTTTTGCACCCTCTGGGGACACTTGAGCCAAAAATGAACATGAAAAAAAAAAATACTGTTATAAAATCACCATATATCAATATTTGCACTGAAACCACTTCAGCCCTGCTCAAAACGAGTGGTGTCAGATTATATTATACTATATTCTTGTGCTTATTAAAAATTTGAAATTTAATTAACTTGAACTTTTCTGTTTTTAGGTTTTATTGGCTACCTTCCCAATGTCAAAGATTTGGTAGCAGACTGGACAGGACAAGACCATGAGAGTGACCAGCTTTTTTTCACCAAGATTTATATCAACCCAGAAAAAAGAGTAAGAAACTACTGTACACTTATAATTATAGTCATAATGACAAGTAAAATTTGTATGCCACTCTTAATGCCACATTTGTATGCATTATTGCAGATAAAGTAAATGCTGAAGGGATTTGTAGAATGTATACATTTTTTTAATGTTTTTTATTATTATAATTATTATGTAGTATTTGTATTATAAAAAAGTATTATATTTATTATGTGTAAATTAGAAAATGTTGCTCTGTATTTCAGAAATCCATAAATATCACAGTTGACAGTAAATGCAGACTGTTCCAGAACCTTCATGGGGCACTGGGTGAGTGTTTGACTCCATCTAAACACATGCATTTTAATTTTAAAACACATAATGTTTTTATATAGCATCCACACTATCCCATTGTTTTAGGACCATGAAAATACTTAGTGTTGAAGTTTTTCAAGAACTATAACACAAGAGGACAGTGTTGGAATAACACAAAAACAATAATGCAGGCACCTGACATACTTACATTAAAAATTAAACTGACTTTGTATAGGTTTTTATGAATAAATAACGTTTTTATTTGCCCATTAGTGAGCGGCCAATACTGTGATGAGAAGAATGAAATCTTATGTATCCAACATGGTTGCCTCTATGAGCCTGTAGCCATTTTTTCATTGATGAGTATTCAGGTCGGATTTTCCGCGAAATCAAGGTGGATGTGACGTTGTGCGCGTTCTCGTCTACTTGGTCTTGGACTTCTCTGCAGCCATGACAGTCAGCGACATTAGTTTGCGTAAGTTTTGAGATGGACTCTGCAGACACAAAAAAACCCAAACTGCCACCAGCACAGCAACACAGCACAACACAGACACTGACACAAACTTCACGCAAACATTAAAAAAAACAAAGAACATTTTATCAAGCTAGGCCTAAGAGCCAAACTGGACTGACTGGCGCCAGAGGAAGTCAATAGAGTCGGCTGCAAGACCGAAGATCTGCTCTGGAGATAAAACAGACTCAGAGTTGGCTTTCTCTTTATTCAAAAGGTAAGACATCATTACAAACTGTGTAAAATATCTTTTGATGCTTTGTTTTCAGTTGTCTAATGTTAAATAACAATGGCGTGCTTCCAAAACGGGGATGCTAACCAGCTAACATGAACGTTACCAGCTAACATGAACGTTACCTGGTTAGATAAAATAAGTTTCTGTTTTGAATGGTTTAAAGACCTTCTGAAAATCACATTTGCTTGTCTCTCGGTTGTGATACACAGTACAACATACAGAACGAGGTGGGGAATAAAGTAAACATTCATGGTGGGAGTAGCTGTTTTTATGTATTCATTTGCATGATAGGTGAGTAATTATCAAATGGTAAGCTGGTTAGTAACATGGAGGTAATGGCACTGTTAATAGTAATAGCTGTTGTAAATACAATCATATTTTATTTTCCTGCTTTCTAACAATGGGTGAATTGTTTACAGCTATGAGAGAACAACAGTGGAAGACACCAAAAAAAGAGATAGAATTGCCACACCATCACCATCCTGAATCAATAACTTTTAATAACAACAACTTAGGGTTGTGTTCCCACCTACAGCTGAACTGGCCCAGACACAACTCTGCAGTGGACAGGTATGTCAGCCACAGTCCTTACCTGTCTCTCACAAGGAACCGTTATATGTAGGTATCATGGACAAGTGGAGAAGTCTAGCTTGTTTTGTTATTTATAAGCTTTACATGATAATATCAAGATGCACTTTGGTTACCTGTCAAACTCTATCTGTATTACCTGTGTATTACCTCTATCTGTAATGTATCTGTGTATTGAATGTTATAACAAAGGAAATAAATTAATGTCATGACTCTCAAAATGACACCAATGCTTATTGTTCTCTTGCTCTCTCTCTTTCTCTAGGCCATGACTTCAGCCACAAAAACAATAGGCAGCAATAAAAAGACACAGTGGTCAAATTCAATTTCTTTTTTTATAAATATGTACAGGATAGAATCTATAAAAACATATATTTATTTGCCTGTATTAAACACTGCATAAAACTTTCAATTAATAAAACAAAGATAAAGGTTTTTATTTTAATCTAGTTTTCTAAAACAAAAACAGCCCCATGTGGTGTGCTGAGACGTCCTGTTGGATCCTGTTTCCAGCAGTTTTTTTCTAGATCTGTTGGCATGACTCGGCAGTTCAGGTAGGCGCACCGAGCTGACGGATCCCTGTGTGATTTGGGTGTGTGATAATTTCTAGATATAGAACCAACCTTTATCTCTCCTGTCCTGTGTGGCAGCAGTCAGCTGGGCCACCCTCAGTCTGTTCTCCTCACTGACAAATTTTCCTCTACCCCTCCTTTGGTCACTGTTAGTGCTCTCTCCATAGGAGCTTCAAATTTCAGAGTCCTGAAAAGAGAACAATAAAAATAAAATGACACATTTGTAGTTTTATTGTGCACTAACAGTGAAATAAACAAGGATAAGCTGAAATGAAATAAGCTGAGACTCCTGTGTAAACACTGCAGGGACTCGGTTAAACTACGTGAGCTAGATACAGCTAGCTATATCTAAGCTCATGTTTGTCAATGTTTTTATGACAAATGTTACATACAGTTGATAATATACCGAGTTTTTTGCTCTAACTGCAACATTAGTCGTTCTCTTGCCTCTGTCTCAAGAGTTCACTTTACTGCTGTGTCAGCCTCAAGAGTCAAAAATAGTTTAGTCTCAAATAAAGTTTGTCAAGCCATAAACTTTCAGAAGTGTAACTCTTCTTACCTCCTCTGTAAACACAATTCCAGGAAATCTTACAGCCCTGTGATAGACACTGTGACGAGGCTGATGCACCGGCCACAAGTGTCAGTAACTGTTAGAAATTTATGAACGTTACATAATGCCTCTTTAAGAAAAAAGAGCGCTACTGTCAGCAATGGTGTAGTAAAAATAAGGCTTACATAACAGGTGCTCATCAGGAATGTTGGGCAGGAAGTCTTAAAAAGAGAAGCTGTGGCACTCTGTAACAACGCGTTTCGACAGTCTTCAGTCTCAGTAGGGTTAGTTATTTCAACAGGTGTGCACCACATTTAAATTTAGAGGCAGTCATGTGACCAATACCACGTGATACATCGTCTTATGTGTATCACGTGGTATTCTTAATTACTTACATTACTTCAAATCAAATCCAGTCTCATCAAAATATAGTGAGCTGATTTCATTTTTATTGAAAATAAAAACATAAAACTCTTGGTAAATGTCACCACAAGGGGACTAAGTGGTGCAGCTTGGAGATGTCCAGAGGCACTCCAAGGCAAATCCTACACAGTTCATCAGCTCATCTAGGGCCCTTTACCCTGGCCTGCCTGTCATATCAGCCTCCATTCCAGAGCCTAACACAGGTACCTCCACGTAATATAACGTTCCTGCTGACATTTCGGCTCCCTAACCAAGTCAGCTCAGGGGGATAGGGGTGTATCTGTGAGTTTTTCCCCACAGCCACGGTCCACTTGAACCATTTCTGGCTAGTGGTCATACCACTCCCAGCTGCTTCCCTAATCACCTAGTCTGAGCTCTGTGCATAGGATGGTAAATTCGATCTTTTCTGTCTGGCCATTTTCTGAACTGCAAGCCCAATGCCTCAAAAAAAAAACTTACTGCACTTTGCAAATCTGGCACTACACTATTGTATAAAGTCACAGGATCTTTGTATTCCACACAGTGCCCACATAACTTGTACACTTGAGAGTTCTGTGAAATGACACCTGTCACTAGTTGTCTTTCAAAACTAAAAGAGGACAGTATTGGAACCAAAGTAGCATATGCTCATCGCAATATTCAGCAAAGATTGCATGTTGTTGTATTATGCTGCCTCAAAGGGCTTCACAAAACAGACAGTAAATATGCAAACATGTTATTTCTGTGAACTCCCTAGTAAAAGCACAGCGATGTTCCCATGCCATGGGAGTGGGCTTGGGCTGCCTCTGCAGCACTCTACATGTTCAGACAGCAGCCAAACTCGTTACACACTCAGTTTTTGTCCTCTAAGACTGAGTTCACTCTGTGAATTTATGTAAATTACATCCAAATTTAAAAAAGCACGTTAGTATTAATACATTTATGTAGCAATTAATGATTGCCTCTCTTTGAGATGTATTTCTGCTGCTGCTTTTTTTTAGAGAGTTTGATTGTGTTACATTCAAACATAATGTAATTGTTGCATGTTTGGTGATTTATTTTTATTTACATTGGTACAATGTTCTAATACAAATTTTTGCTTGACCATCTAAACAGCTGCTGCATGTTATAACTAATATGTACTTAAATGCTGCTGCTGCCTATGCTTATAACTATATTATTCAATAGCTACAATTTACTCATTTAGATGAATAATGGAGGGCCTGCTTCCTAAGTCCAATTGTTTTTGCAAAGCTTTGCAGGAGAACATGTTTTCCTCAAAGACAATTATTCCTTCTGCACTTGAAACAATTTAAACATGAAAGTACAGCAGGGAAGAAAGGTTTACAATTGAGGATAATGAGAAATCAAATTCCAAACTATGTGTGTTTCAGATGATGTGGTGCTGAAGTTTGAAGATGGCCGAGTTCGAGCCAGAAATGTGCTTCATGATACCCTGCCTGTCGTCATACATGGAAATGGACCAACCAAGGTACTTATCAACATTCCATGCACTGGCAAACTGTCCAAACATACAGCGACAAAAGCGCTCCCTTCCTATTAGCTTCTCACTTTGTCACAGTTTAAAGTCTTAAACTTGGTTTAAATCTGTTTTAGTCCTGATTTCAACCCTGGTTTAGCTATGGTTTTAGTCCTGGCTTTTATCCTGGCCTAACCCCCGGGTTAGACTTGGTTAGTCCTTGTTCAGACCTTGTTAAGCCAAAGATTTAATGTAAAGTACTAAATTATATCTGGCTCAGACTTCTGGCTTAGTTCTGACCTGGTTTAGCCTTAGTTTGAAGTCTGGGGCAGTATTATCTGGATGGACCTGCAGTCTGCTGTTGGAGACTTCTCTTCTAAAGCTCTTATTTATATTCCAGCTTCAGATCAACTACCTAGGCAACTACATTCCAAACACATGGACATTTGAAACAGGCTGTACAGTGTGCAGTGAGGATCAGCGCCCTCTCTCAGCCCTCAAGGTATGTGCAGTCTGTTGTCATCACATCCTGACAGCAGCATCATGGTACTGCTTAATCTTTACACCTTTGGCTTTGCTTTTTACAGGAATACCCACTGGTTCTGATGGGAATCTTCATTCAGCAGCCCACTCCATTTGTTACTGTGTTCTTTGAGCGCCTTCTAAAACTCCAATATCCAAAGGACAGGCTCCAACTTCTCATTTACAACCAGGTAACAAGAAAGTATTGGAACCTTTAGCCTGTCTCCATTAAAAGTATTGGCATCTACAGAACTTCTTTTTACATTGTTAACTCGTTTTGCTGGCCAATTTGGTTGACAGTGTTTGAGAATTCCAGCCACAGATTTGAAATGCTGGTCATATCTTTAAATAACCAGGAATCTACTTTTATTACAAGATAGAATATAATGACTGTGGCTGCAACAATAACATAAAACATTTAGCCTGTCCATATGTCAGTAAAAAACTTTAACGAGATCAGTGCTCTAGGAAACGACAATTAGACTTGATGCTGCGTAAACTTTAGGCTATATTTAAACTGCACCGTGTCATGTCCAAACTGCATACTGCACTTATTTATTAGATTAGATCACTATTGGTTAGGTCTACATTAGAGATGCTCCGATCAGGATTTATGAGGCCGATCACCGATCACTGAAATTGTGATCGGCCGATACTGATCACAGCCGATACCGATCACATTAAATGTGTATTTAAGGGCTAAATTAAGAATGCTATAAACAAAAATGAACCACTGAATTAACCTGTTACCATTCCAGCGGCCATCGTCACTTATTAACTTCTTTGTAGACTCTACATCATAAAATAGGCTTAAATTATTAAAATACAAAATCATTTGAATTTACAACTGGACATGTTGTGTCGTGTGCATAATATAGAACATATATCCGAATCCGTCACTTTTACCATTTTTGATTAATACTCACAGTTTGGATCTTATCTTTTAAAAGGTGTTTATGTTTTTTGGTCTGTTTCGTCTTGCTCATGTTCACAGTATTTAACAGTAACAGTAACATCTCTTTCATGCCTTGTGTTTTGAAATTGTGCTGATATGATTCTCCAAGTCCGCTGGGTTTCAGCTCAGTCCTCCACTCCAGCGGAGTGTTATAGTCCCCTTAGTAACGATGCATAGCTGACTAAATATGTCCTTGTCGTAGCTTTACTTCATAAATTCAGAGCATGGGAAAAATTTCAATATTTAGCCACAGGGTTCACATTTTGGTTTTGTCTACGCTTAAAACAAACACACTGAGTTTTGAAAGTCCTGACTATAAGCTCTTATCTCATCTACTGTATATGTCCTGACCATAAGCCCTTATCTCATCTACTGTATATGTCCTGATCATAAGCCCTGTCAAAAAGGAAAGTCTTATGTCTAACCGTAAATGTTGAGACTGTGTCTGCCTCCTTAACGAGAGCTGGGAGCAGATTCCATAAAACAGAAGCTAGGTAATTAAAGGCTCTACCTCCCATTGTACTTTTGGAAACTCTAGGAACGATTAGTAGCCCTGCATTCTGAGAACAAAGTCTTCTGTTAGGACGGTACGGCTCTATGAGGTCTCTGAGATAGGAAAGGGCCTTCCCACTGAGGACCTTATAAGTGAGGAGAAGGATTTTGAGTAATGTGCTCTCGTCTGTTTGTTACTGTTAGTATTCTAGCTGCTGCGTTTTGGAAGAGCTGAAAACTTTTTATGGAGTTATTTAGGCATCCTGCCAGCAGAGAATTACAGTAATCTAACCTCGATGTAACAAATGCATGAATTAGTTTTTCATCATCACTTTTAGATGAGATATTCCTAATTTTGCCATGTTGCGCAGGTTTGTTGCAGTTTTGCAAGCTTGGTTAATGTGTGTTTTAAACAATAAATCTTGGTCTAATATTCAAGATTCCTAACAGTTGAACTCAAAGCTACACAAACCCATTTGGATTGATAATGTGTCTCTTAGATTCCTGGGGCCTAGTATAATCACCTCTGTTTTGTCTGGGTTTAGGAGAAGATAGTTAACCGTCATCCAGGACCTTATGTCTTTCACACACGTTTCTAATTTGTCCATTGGATTGTTTTCATTGGGTTTAACTGATAAATATAACTGGGTGTCGTCAGCGTAGCAGTGGAAGTTAATTCCATGTTTTCTGATTATATTGCTTAAGGGGAGCATGTATAATGTAAAAAGTGTAGGGCCTAACAACAGGAGACTGTGGTCTATCGTGTCCAAGGCTGCACTTAAAGGACGAGTACAGAGACCAGTCCATTATCTGAATGGAATCCTCGGAGTTGGAGTGACGCCATTGCCTTTCTGATTTACGCGTGGCTTGTTTAAGGAGCCGGGTCTCTGCACTGGATTAACTGGAGCAATACTGGCTAATATTGGCGGAATTCCTTTTTGAGCTGAGAACAAAGTGTTCTGTTAGGACGGTATGGCTCTATGACGTCTCTGAGATAGGACGGGGCCTTCCCACTGAGGGCCTTATAAGTGAGGAGAAGGATTTTGAATTTAAACTGAGAACGGAAACAGTTTTATCAGATAATATTCTTCTAAACTGGGGTCTGTCCAGAGAAGGAGTGTAGTCCTCAAGCGTGAACTGAAAGGTTATTAAAAAATGATCCGATAGGACGGGGTTATGGGGCAGGACTTTTAACTGACTGATCTATGTATTGTAGGTTAATATAAGGTCCAGGGTGTGGTTGTGCCTATGAGTGGGTTCGTTTACATTTTGCACAAAACCAACAGAATCCAGTAAGGCCATAAATGCATTGCCCAAACTATCTCTGTTGTCATCAACATGAATGTTAAGGTCCCCTACAATAATAATTTTGTTGGAGTCTAGAACTAGGCGGGATAAAAAAATCAGAGGATTCATTTAGAAACTCAGAATAAGCACCTGGAGGACGGTAAATAATAACAAATAAAACAGTTTTTTTGTTTTTTCCAACTGGGATAAGTGATTGACAGCATGAGGCTTTCAAAAGAGCAATAGGACTGTTTAGGTCTGGGGCTCATTAATAAACTGGAGTGTGAGATTACTCCCACTCCTCCACCTTGGCCTGTGCTTCGAGGTATGTGATAGTTTATGTGGCTGAGTGGGGTTGATTCATTTAGACTAACAAATTTATCCTGCTGTAGCCATGTTTCTGTTAATGACATTACATTTATTTTAGGGTCAGTAATTAAATCATTGACGAATAACGATTTTGAAGAAATAGACCTGACATTTAATAACTTAATGAATTTAATGAATTTAAAACTTTAATTTAATAATTTAATGACTTCTTTATTGCATTTCTCTGCATTTAAATTAGATTTGTTATTTATTGATATTAAATTTCTGCTGGGGGCTTTGTTTGAGTTATAATGGCGTCTGCGCACTAGGGGGACCTATTTGTCAGATTTACAGAAAGTAGAGCCGCTCCATCCAAAGTAGGATGGATGCCGTCTCTACGAATGAGACCAGGTTTTCTCCAGAATGCCTTCCAATTGTCTATAAAGCCCACGTTCTTATCCGGACAACCAGCTGACCAGCGGTTAAATGATGACAGGCAGCTACACATTTCATCATTAGTCAAGTCATATATCTATAATAGGACTAGTCTCTGCTCCGGTGCAACCCTAAGGTCGACTTTACGTTTTTTTGAGCAGGCCATGCTAGAGGTGGTTGATGCTATCTGTTTTTCCATATTTGCCTTAGTGCTAGTGGACGGGCAGGCGGGATAAAAACAGCGTGATGTCAGAGGTCAAGTGTATGGTGTCGTAAAAGGTTAAAATTCAACAAAGTAGCGCACATAATTTTTCATTCATCGTGGAGATTGGATTCTTGCCGTCCAGTCAGTCGGCTTTCCTCTAATTGGGGATGGATGGTTTATTATCTGGTTTGTTTGTTGAGGGTTTTAACTTGGTGCAAAAAGATTTACTTGAGAGAGTCGGATCATTTTTAGTGAACGAAGGTGAATTTACAGGCTTAAGTATAGAAAGAATGTTATCTAAGGTAAAGTCTGTAAAATAGTTTGACAAGTTACAGGGAGAGGAAAAGCAAAGCGAGCCACACGTTCGAGTGCGCTCCATAAAACTCTGAGCTATAGGCTTACACCTTTTTTTTACCAACAATTAAATCTATTTGGTTCAAAGGCTAAAAAAAAGACCTAGTGAAACATTTATTTTAAGACCAAGGCATAAGACAATTTATCATGGCAATGTGCAATATTTTAGTCATTAGATTTTATAATTTGTCATATTTTTCACTCATTTGGGCCAATGAGCTTTTATTTTACCAGCCACTTACGAAGCAAACAAGCCAATAAGCCGGCTAACGGAAACTCTGCTGCACACCCAACAATGTCGTGTCTTTTGATTGGTTGTCTGTCTTCTTTTACCAGGTGCCTTATCATGAAGGTCAGGTCAGCTCTTTCTTGCAGGATCATGGAAGTCTTTATCAGAACATCAAGTCCATTGGACCCGAGGAGGAGATGGATAGAGCTTCATCCCACAATCTGGCCATGTGAGTAAACCAATCAGAGACCCAAAGAAGTCTGCAAACATGAGCTTTTTGTCAGACATCAAGAAACTGCTGACAAAGGTTTTTTTTGAGGGTTATTCAAATCAGAGAAATTATATAGGGCTACAAACGCCTGCTGTATGCGAGGTGGGGTATCGCTTATCTGACACTACAGATAAAAAATAAATTTTAACCATTACTATAATAACAGGATAATACATGCAGAGGGACCACTTCCACAAATTGAATAGTCAAGCACCCAATCCCTGGGCCACAGCCTTTCTTTGGAGAGTCTTTCTGTTACTTTGGGTACTCTAATGGTACCACAGCTTTCTCCAAGGCTGAATTTATAACAACATTATGTATAAATGTTTTGCCGAAACTGCAATGATTCTGTTACACTAGTGGTCTCCAACTGGTCCACTAGTGGTCTGTGCTGCTGGCATTTTATTTAATTTTTCAATTTATAGATCGCAATCTTTTGGGTGTTTTATTTTGAAATAGTACCTAATAGAACCTGTTTCCCACACTTTACTCCACTTGACTTACTCACGTTTTTGCAACATCAAAAACAAACTCCAGTTCGACATACTCACTGTGTCATCCACAGAGAAATACTGGTGAGTCGAAAAATGAACTTTTAATGAATATTTAACTACATGAAAGTACATAGCCTTAACTCACGTATATTTAAGCTCCGTGATAACACGAACACAGTCCACAGAATCTCAAAAAAGATGGCTTCCTCATGGGAGATCGCTGGCCAGAGATTATGAGTTATTCAAGCTGCTTCTTTTATTTTATTTTTTTTACAAAAACAGTCATCACTTGCAGCACATTAAGTTGGCTATGTACTAACTTATGTGACATATTTAACCTGCTAAAAGAGCTCAATCTGTCACTTCACGGAAAAACAACCACAGTTTTGAAAGTCAGCAGATAAAGTGGCTGCATTGAAAGCCAAACTGGAAAACTGGGGACAGTGTTTCTCAGGAGTATTTCACACACAAACTGTGAAGGAGTGAATCCGAGACCCACTTGTGCTTGATATTTGGTGGTCATAAATGACTGTTCAAATCTCACACTTGGATTAAAGTTGAGCCCAGTCTTTCTGACGCTACATTATGGTGAATTTTGTTACATTTACATTATAAGTGTAGTAATTAAATTAATGTTGAAACTGTGTGTTATCCACAAGTGACGTAAGTACAGCCCTCCACCCCCACTCTTGCGAATAAAATACCAGGCACGTAGGCGGTCCATGATGAAAACAAGAACCTTTGAATCCATCCTGACTACCGTATTTTCCGGACTATAGAGCGCACCTAAATATAAGCCGCACCCACTAAAATTTAAAAGAAATATATATTTTGTCACATATAAGCCGCACCGGACTATAAGCCGCCAATACCCAGGCTGAGAAATAAGATATTTACATAGAAAGATTTTGTACCATAAGTGTTTATTCATATACCTGAACTGATTGTTTCCGAACAGTGCCTGTAATACGGCAGTAAAAGTGCTGATCAAACAAAACAGAAAAGTCATTGATGGTTTTATTCATCTTCCTCCTGTGCACTAAAACCAAGTTGCTTTATTTTTCTTCCTCCTGCGTACTGAAACCACTGAACACCAAACCACTGTCACTTTTTCTTCCTGCGCACTGTTAAAGCGCAACTGCGCAACTATTAAAGTCGCTTCATTCTCCCGTGCACTGAAACCACAAGTCACTATTCATCTTCCTCCTGAGCATTGAAACTACTGAACACCAAACCACTGTCACTTCATTTGTTTTCCATTATGAGGGGGTGAGGGTGTAAAAATATTACCGTATTTTGCTGTTGTGCGTCTTGGGTTGCATGTGCTAAGAATAAAAACTGGTGCTTTCTTGTTTGTACTGACTACCGCTGCCTCGTTTGTCTCGTTTTTGCACTTCCTGCTAGAGCGCCCCCCTGAGGGCTGAAGAAAAATTCATAGAAAAGCCGCATCTCTGTATAAGCCGCATGGTTCAAAGCGTGGGAAAAAAGTAGCGGCTTATAGTCCGGAAAATACGGTAGTGTTCTTGTGTAAATGAGAACACTAGTCATGAGATAGCGCTGTGGAGTTGTAATTGTTGTTGGTATGAAATACTGCCACTCTGCTGACACTCTCTGTCATTGACACACCACAGAGCATGCGCCATAAATATTGATTCACAATTTGGTACTCGTATTACCCAAATTAAGAGGTATTTGATCTAGCTATTGTTTCTATTTTGTGGCCAGTATCTTTGCCAGTATATCTGAATATTTAGGTTACTGTCTTTCCACTTTTCAGTGATATGTGTCGCAACAACAATGATTGTGAGTATTTCTTCAACTTGGACATTGAGGTGGTGCTAAAGAATGAGGATACACTCAAAATCCTCATTGAACTAAATCTGTAAGTTCCTATTCTGATAAAGAATGTGGCATGCTGGTGAGTTGAGACTGCTGTAAACAGTTATGTGCTTATGTCTTCATAAGTCCCATTGTGGCTCCAATGATAACCCGACCTGGCAGACTGTGGAGTAACTTCTGGGGAGCTCTCAGCGCAGATGGATACTACGCCCGCTCAGAGGACTACATTGACATAGTTCAAGGACGCAGGCAGTATGTTGTTTTAACATGGCTTTCTATGATTTCAGATTATTATTTATGATTTATTTAGAGTTGGAAAAAGTTATTGATCCTTAAGAAGAAACGGCATGGTGAAAATATGCATCAGCCCTCAAAGCCTGTTAATGCTTGAGTTTGCCTGCAATTGTTGTTGTCTTGGTGATTTTCAGGGGTGTGTGGAATGTGCCTTATATGTCAAGTGTGTACTTGGTGAAAGCCAGTCTCCTGCGATCAGAGCTTCAGGATAACAAGCTGTACAACTCACACATCTTGGACCCAGACATGGCTTTCTGCCACAATATTCGCAGCAAGGTATGTAAGCAACCAAGTCTGATCTTTTAATTCTACTTCTCTTTATTATCGCTCCGAGGCAGTCTGTAAACAACTGACATTGCAGAAAATATATATTGAGTAGCAATAAAAGATGTATATTTTGGATTACATTTTTTGTCTTTTATTTTTTGATCACAGACACTCTTTGTTTGTTCTGTTTAGACCCGGCAGTAACTCCACATGAATCAGAACTCATTTAACATATGTGCAGAGAATAAAGGGATGTCAAGACAGTTAGAGATGTTCCAATACCCTTTTTCCCTTCCCAAAACAGATTCCGATACCTGGGTGTGTATGTGTATATACAGCTGTATGTACTACTAGCCCTGTATGAATTGCTAGAATTATTTTATGGTGTGCTTCAGACTTATCCCTTAATAAAACATGAACAAATACATATTGTGAACTACAGTATTTTTATTATCTGACATACATTTGACTGTAATATTTATTTTTCTTGAGTGAAAAAGTTGTTCAAATACTGCCACAAATCTAACACTGTAAACTGAAAATGCCAAATGTACAAAAAACAGTGCAACAAATAAATCTAGTCTGAAATACTGCCAAACTGCGAACATACTGCTAGCGCATTTCTTCTTCACTTAATTAGCTTTGATGACGTATGCAGCCTTGAAAAGCGCCCAACGGAGGACTCAGCCTCCCAATAGGGACACACAGTATGTGGTATCGGAGCATACATGTATTCAAGTACTTGTTGATACCGATGCCCGATTTTTTAATGGTATCGGTGGAATTTCCGATTGATATTGGTACATCCCTAAATGTATGTCCAAGCTATTCCTTGTGAAATTTACTACCATCAGTCTGTTTAAAAGTCTACAGCACAACTTTCTTCAGTCTGTAGTTGTTACTGTTACTGACTGTGCAGTGCAATCGGACACATTCTCAGTCACTAAACCTACATATACTATCCACTTGATCACTCAGTCATGAAATTGTTGTGGTGTCAAAACTGATCAATTCTTTTCTTTACCAGCCATTGTTACATCCTCCAAGTGAAGCCAGTGTTGTAGAACTGAAACTGTGGTTTATTTTTCAGGCAGTCTTCATGTATGTGACCAACAAGCACACATTTGGACGCATCCTGTCAACAGAAAACTACCAGACCAACCATCTGCATAACGACCTATGGCAGATCTTTGAAAACCCTATGGTGAGACTCAGCACAATTCACTAGTGTCTGGCATGCATAATCCACCTGATTGCTGAACATGACAATTTAATATGGAAATGTAAAGAGCATTTCAAAATGCTCAGAATGAGGCGCGGTTGAGAGATCACAATGGAACAGCCTAATTTAGTGGTTCTCCAACAAAAGGCTTAATTAGCTTTTTTCTCGGCATGATTTAAAAAAAACATTTTACATGTAAAAGGTGAGAAGTGAGAAATATGTCTAAAGGAAAGCAAAGAAGTACTCTCCGAGAAACTTTTTTGGACGAAGAAATTAACCCAGTGGACAATGAATGCTCAGTTAGCCAAACAAGATCTAGAATTTACACTCAATCAGTTAAGAGTCTCAGGTTGAAAAGAAGAAATAAAGAGTATTAACGGGAGACTAAACTAAGCTGAAAACCACATCTCAGGCGTGGAGGACAGAACTCAGTGGGTAGAAGAGTCAGCCTTGGAACTAGTTAAGCTACAAGAAAACTTAGGTTTAACAGAGTTAGAGGGAAGATGAAGACAGCAAAATTAGATTCCGGACCCTGTACCCAGCAAAATTAAGAGTTTTTTACTGGGACGAAACCTGTGTTTACAATTTGACAGCCAAAGACATGATAAAAAGAGGTATTGTCATGGGCCAACAGAATCAAACTTGCAATGTGGAACAAATCAGGGCCAACTAGTACAGCAAGGCCAGATACTGGCCCATAAACGGGTTTTAAAAAGAAGACAGCGATATGCGCAGGATGGATGTGTCACTAAACATAAAGACTGTTGGACAATAAATGGCAGTGAAGTGAAAGCTTTCCCTTGACATTACTCACCATCAAAGACATCTTCAGGGTCACGAAAAAGGCCTTAAGCTTGGAAGTCATCTTAGGATTGAGAATGCTTAAATACATGTTGTACAAAGTGTGTGCGTGCGTGCGTGCGTGCGTGCGTGAATGCGTGTGTGAATGCGTGTGTGAATGTGACTGAGTGCAAAACTAAGCCAAACTACAAAAGAACAAACCTAGCAGGATCATTCCTGGAGGAGCAGAGACAGAGTTAGTTAGAAGTGAGCTGCAATCACCAACGACCCTCCTCTGCCTGCAGGAGGAACCGCCCTTGCAAGGCAGAGGAGGGGCCGGGACAATATTTTAATTTATTTATTTGAAAGGGACAATACACATTAATGAACACCAGTACAATACATGTGTAAATCTGCCGAAGTTAGCATAGAGCTAATTTACATTCGTAGTCCCTTGACATTAATATATCTAGAATAACCAGGTAAATCGTTTCCAACCCCACGCAAGACCTTACAGGGATTTATCTTCCTTCATAACATGAACAACTATTATAAAGCAGCACAATTAAGTACTTAAGTCGATATCTGTAATCCATCTTAAGTCCATCTAAAGTGGAAAGAGATTGAATGTAAGGCTGAGAATATCCCCCTGCAAGCCGGGATTGGTAACATCGATCTGATAAAGAAAACAATGACCACAGGGATCCATGTACACCAATACGATGGATAGCCTATAACCTGGACTTTAAGCCAAGTAAAACCGACAACCCTTTAAATCAGACAGAAAAGGCACTTGTAAAATATACTCCATAAAGGCTGTGTGAAGAGCTTTCAAGACCTAAGAAGGAACCACAGTCTTGATAAAGTAATACACAATACTCTACTTAGACAAAACAAAAGAGTAACCCATCCAGACCCTTAGCTAGCATTCTTAATATCTTTTTCAAATCTTACCAATCAACCCCTAAGAACAAACTTAAATCCAAATTGTATGATGAATTACAGAACATAGATAGAACTCGGCATATATATTATATATAATATTGTAAAATGTACATTGAAAAAATTATTAGAACGAAGATTCCTCTAACTTTTGAAACCATGTACTTAGGCAGACAACCAGGCTATGTGACAGGTTTTACAATAAATTCATGCTTAGTATTATGCTGGTTGCCAGTAAGAAGACAGTCAGAAGGAAGTGGATGTCTGATAAGATTCCCTCTGTTGAAGACTGGATTGAAGTGGTTCATGATATTGCCCAGATAGAGAACCTCACATCCGCACTTGTCTTTAATGCATTATTTTCTAATAAAGTTTCTAATTACTTTGGGAAAAAGAAAAAAATACAAAACAATGTAAATTTTATGTCCCTTTTGTAAATTGCAATGACAAAAGAAAACGGGGAGAAAAATGTTAAACCTATGTTACAACTTTGTATGTGAATAGTGCATTTGCATTTACATGTTTGTCCCAAAAAAAAATTAAATAAAGACAAAAATGCTCAGAATGGTGTTTCAGGGCCATTTCCTTCTTTACATTCTGCATAAATCAACGTAAGCAATTCAGTGTTATTTAATAATTAGCTAAAATAAAATGAGGAGAATAAAGTTATTGATGTGGTATTTGCTTTAGGACTGGGAGGAGCGCTACATTCATGAGAACTACAGCCGCCTTATCAAGGACAAGCTTATTGAAACAGTGAGTTAATAACTTGTACTCATTCATCATCATGATTATAATGTGTATATTACATTATATGGAATATTGCATTTGTAAACATAACAGAAAAACCTTAACACATGAGTCAGCCATGTCTTCTCCATCCCAGCCGTGTCCAGACGTGTACTGGTTCCCTGTCTTCAGTGAGACTGCCTGTAACCACCTTGTTGAAGAAATGGAGCACTTTGGAAAGTGGTCAGGAGGTGGCAATGTGGTATGAGAATTTTGTTAAGACTAAAGAAAGTAATACTTGGTTTGTCCATAAACTCCAATTTTACCAGTATTAATACACTATGTAGGGTTCATACAGGTGCTTGAAAGCCTTGAAAATGTTTGAATGGTAATATTGTGTTTGCAATTCTGATTGTGTTGTTTTAATAATAATTTACAATCTTACAGTAGTAGAGTAATTTTCTTCTTAAAGAAAAAAAGTATTTTTTGCATTTTGCAAGTACAGTGGTCCCTCATTTATCGCGGGGTTACGTTCCAAAAATAACCCGCAATAGGCGAAATCTGCGAAGTAGTCAGCTTTATTTTTTACAATTATTATATATGTTTTAAGGCTGTAAAACCCCTCACCACACACTTTATACACTTTTCTCAGACAGGCATTAACATTTTCTCACATTTCTCTCTTGTTTAAACACTTTCAAAGTTCAAACCTTAGCATCTTCCTCTACCTTTTGGGTGCGACCGCAGGTGCCTTTGTCGGTGCAGAACGTTTTGTCGACATTGTGGGTTTTGTCGGGGAGAAAACTTGCAAACATACAGCACTTCAGAATCACACTACTAGCGATCGAACATTTATGTAAATTTGGCAAGTCGAATGCATTCTGTACTGTACAGGAGACACGGCACGGAGGAGATTGATTGACAATGGTCTACAGTCCCTTAGCCAATCAGGACGCAGAACACAATGCGCAAGTTCTCCCTTAGCCAATCAGGACGCAGAACACTATGCGCGTTCATACACTGTAAAAAAAAAAAAAACCATGCAAAATTGCACTAAAAAAATATGCGAAACAGCAAGGCTGCGAAAGGTGAACCGTGTTATAGTGAGGGATAACTGTAAAGAAAACAACACTGCTCGTGTCTGCGAGTGTGGCTATAGCGTAATATGCCAGTGTTTTTGGATGTACGACCTCTGATAGCGCAGATCGAAGATAAAAATATGCTGGGAGGTTTTTGTTTCAATGATTGCTGGCATGAAGAGGAAAAGTACAAATTATGGCTAAAACGTGGATCAACAGAAACACTTTACATGTGGGGAGAATAAAGTGGCATACGTCACTGTGTTTGGGATAGCTCAAAGATTTGGTACTGCACCCAAACAAACTCTGACTATGCTGAGCCCATTCTTGAGATATCAGCCTTACATAAAAATAGATCAAACTTAAAGGGACCTTTCATCCAATAAATTAACCAAGCTTTATTTTTGCGTGAACTATACCTTGTCAGTGCCCCTAAGTACTCAACAATTTAAACAATTAAAGTCTTTTTTTTATACCACAGTGAATTTTGATGAGAAAAACTAGATATGGTGTATCTGTAATTTACCCTGGTTGTAAGATGCTTGAAAAACATGAAAACACACCTTAAAAGTGCTTGAAAAGTGCTGGAATTTGAACCTAGAAAAGGTGTAAGAACCCTGACTATGTTTGATTAGGTAGTAGCATTGCAGATACAAATAACACTAGGCTAACACTATCTAAAGAATCTTTTGAAGTTTCTTATTGAGCCCAACATGCATTGTATCTCTCAGGACAACAGAATCCAGGGAGGTTATGAGAATGTCCCCACCATTGATATTCACATGAACCAGGTCAACTTCGAAAAGGAGTGGCATAAGTTCCTTCTAGAGTATATCGCACCTGTCACAGAGAAGATGTTTCCGGGTTACTACACCAAGGTAAGCCTATTAACCATATTGTCTATAACTGTATACATGCCATTGTGTATTATCTTCAAGCTCATATACTGCACATGCAGTTATTCAGAAATATATACACAAAGTATTAGGGGTGTTCATGGTAAACAGATAATAGATTGTCATTAAGAAATTGACCAATTGGATTTTCATTAGCCACATAAATCAATATGCTGTACGTTTCATATACTTTATCTCTAAAGTACAGTTTCTGAACTCACTGTTATGACAGAGTAGCAATGCACATAAGTAGTGTGTCTGCACAGTCTGTTTAAATGCACAGTTGATGGAAAATCAGCTGCTGCCCTTGATTGATGTGTGTTCCTAATTAATTAGTGCACATTAATTTGAGTCGCTTTAACTGCTGTGTGTGCGGGATAACGTTAGTCGCTTACAGAAGTGCCGAGGGGAAAGTGCAAGAGACTAAGGAGCCAGTCCTGTTTTTATTTTTAGAGTTTGGCGCTTTGGTCTCATTACTAGACACAGGTGAATTCAGTTCCATTAGAGTTTAGTGTGTTCTGACCTGCGTCTGTGGTTTAACTGTAGGGCCCCTCCTCCAGAATCAGCATCCATTTACCATGAGTGCAGAGACGCAATTTCTAAGTTTACTATAACCTACTGCGTCAGGTTGTGCCCTTCATCTCCGCAACGGCATGTTGATATTGATAATGGTAAAATGGTCACTAAATTGTCAAATCTAAATTAATTATTAAAGCTGCAAGAGAAAATGGTCAGCCTGTTGCTGGTGCAGAGGTTGAACCGTGACACAATCTTAGATGGGTCCCTTTAAGAAGCCTGCCAAATCTAAGGCAAAATGAGGATGTATGGTAAACATTGTGCATTGTTGGGGACATGTAATGTGCATTGTTAGCAAACACTACCCTTTATGTTAGGGACAAAAACGTCCCCTAAAAACTGTTTTAACAATATATCAGATAAATATTTTTTCACATTTTTTTGCTCAAACCTGTTAATTAACCTCAGTACTAACCAAAACTACTATGATTTTACCCCTTTCATGGCCAATGTCTGTGATGTTACCAATTTAGGGGAAAAAAACACAACTGACTTTGACTTAAATGCATTCTTAGTTTTTGTGCAGCATAAGATTTTATTCTTTTTTCTTTATGTTTTGTTGGTGGACGTTTTTGTCCCATTAACTTCCATTATAACCACATTTTTGATTGTATAGCCATGACACTATATAAACATGCATTCTGAATTGTTGGTGGTTTCCCCTGTTGAGAAGAGGTAAAATTTTAGATTTTTACTGTTGACAACCCAGTGGCCCTATTTACCCTTTACATAGGCCTGTGCTTTGGAAAGCATAGTTTCTGGCTTTTATGCGGAGTTATACAAGTTATATTAGCATATAATTGTATGTCAATGTGTATGTTAGAGAGAGAGAGATAGAGACAGACACATCAAGTTCAGTGTGCAAATGAGTTCAAACGAGATTGAACAAAAACGAAGTAAGTGTCTTTCTGCACATGCGCCATGTTGACAACAAAGTTACAGTTGCATGCGTCCTCCTGGTCATGTGAAAGTGAAAAGAGCAGCAGGCACCATGCAATGTTGCTTATTTAGTAACTATTTAGAACCCTTTTCTCTCTTTTTTGACTCATTTAAAAAAAAGCGAATAGCGACACATCTAGAAACTTTTCCTGGTGTTATTGGAGACTTTAGGAGACTCGCTCTCACGGTTCACAACGAGCAGCGCTTCTGTGTGCCCGTGCACTCACAGGCAGCGTGATACGTCCATTTTGTTAAGTTGTCCGCGCATGTGCAACATTGCATATAATCAGTAAACAGGAAAGATTAGTTCACAACTTTTAGGACTGCCAGTAGCTGCTTTTCTTGCCTTTTTTGACCAGTGTGACATTCAGGATGTGTGTGCCAAATTTCGTACGTTTCCAAAAAACAAAATTTTTTGGCCTTCCATAGGGAGCCTTGTTGTTCTGGCTTTCTGACATTCATATGTGGATGTCATGCTGACCTCCATCTCCTCTCTCATTAGTGTGCTTTGTAGTGAGGTACAAACCTGACGAGCAGCCACTACTCATCCATGATGCGTCCACTTTTACTATTAACATAGCTCTCAACAGAAAAAATGTGAACTTCCAGGTAAAACACAGCAAGGTTTCATATTCTACAGGAATGATGCAGTTGGCTGCTCCTCTCTGTTTCTCCTCCATCTTTAAAGTGAATGCTTGAGTAGGACAAGTGCTTCTCTATTGTTCAGCAGGAGCCAAGACATTCACACACTCGAAATCTTCAAATGCTGCATGACTCTCTGTTTGTGTGTCCGCAGGCTCAGTTTGACATGGCCTTTGTAGTTAGATACAAGCCAGATGAGCAGCCCGCTTTGAGACCACACCATGATGCCTCCACTTTCACTATAAACATTGCACTCAATCAAGTGGGTGTTGATTTCGAGGTGAGTGTGTTCAGTGCTGTGAGCTGTGAGCCCTCTTCACAAGGGCTGTAAAAGGGCTTTAAAGTGACTTTATTCTATAAACACTGTTTATGACTTCTGGCATGTTCTACGAAACCTCTCTGCAAGTGTTTCATTTGTGTCTGTGTTTCTGCCTGAGATGTGCTGGAGCTAGGATTTCTGTTACTGTTACCTTTGCATCTTCATTACAAATACACTATTAACAGAGGGTTCTGTTACAAGGCTGAAAGTCAAAGAGTGTAAGTTTGGGCAGAAGGCATAGGCAGTGGCACTCAGACAAATTTATAAAAAACCTAGAAGTCACAGTATTTCTTTTCATTACAAACAAAAGATTTTTGAGTTTGGCCTGTGGCCTACTAATACATTCGTTTTTCGTTTTAGTTTTTGTGTTAAATGTTAAAAATTGTGTGCCTTTACAAGCAGTCTTGTCAAACAGATGTACACATTTTGGCTACAGAAGAAGAGGTCTTTTAGCATAAATGTTTATGAAAAAAATGAGTTTGAACAAGAAATTGGACAATGATGCCAAAGAAGTAGTGGTCAGGATAAATATTGTACTGATAGACTTAGGTTCTTCGTGATTCTGACAGGGTCAGGGCAATTTCAGAGCAACACTGTTGTATCCCATTACGCAAACCATTACACAAACACTGCAGCTTTACTCCAAGAGCATTATAGTATCTGCAGACTAGGGGAGGGCAATATGGGTAAAAAAATCTTTTTTTTTTCCCCAGTTTAAATTTTTCAGATGATTTATGATCTTCTCTCTTTTTTTAAAAATTACTACTAACCTAAAAAGGTAATTAGACTCTTCATGTAGTTTAGCAAAGGCCATATAAATCTGTGAAGGTTATACGTCACAAATGTTTAGATGCTGCTTTAGAAAAGAGCTACAGAAGTTCAAATGCTTAACCATATGTGTTGTGGATGCAGGGAGGTGGATGCAGGTTCCTTCGTTACAACTGCTCCGTTAAGGCTCCCCGTGAAGGATGGGCCCTCATGCACCCTGGACGCCTTACTCATTATCACGAGGGTCTTCCCACAACTGCCGGGGTCCGATACATTGCAGTGTCCTTTGTGGATCCCTAAAATCTTCAAGTCACTCCCACAGACGAACAGAAACAGACATTAAGATATTATTATTTATTAGGAGCTGGGCCCTGTACTACAAAGAAGGTTAGCAAAGTAAGCTCAGGGTTAACCCTGGTTTTTCAGTATCATGAAGATGGTTCTATTGAGGTACATCTCTATGGAAGCTTACACTGAACGGCTAACCTACTCAGGAGCAGGTTAAGTTCCAGTTAGACGACAGAAACACGGTCTACTGACCAATCGGCAACGAGAAACGAGCTGGTCAAGCAGATGGGTAAAGGTGCTGCACAGAGAGAGAAAAAAGAGACTGACTGCACAAGCCGCACTGTAACCCCCTTTTACAACAAAGCAGCAGCAGCGCGTAAGCGCAGCGTAGCAGCATACACGTATGAACCGCTTTCTATTTCAATCAGTCTGACAATCCACACCAGCGCGGGCATACGCGCAAATTACGTGCAACATGCCGCTACGCTCCGCTCAAGATAGGTTGGAGTCATGGATGTATTATAATATGTATTATTGTACATCCATGGTTGAGTTCTATCTTTCTAGCGTATCCGCGTCAATTTACGGAGCTACAGCAGGGAAAACACAGGAAGTAGCCTTAAAGTGTCAAAATAAACTTATATATAAAAGCTGTGTAATAGCACGAAAGTTTCGCACATCACAGCCAGGACTCAAGTGAATGTTTGACAATGGACTGCGAAAAGTTAATTCTCGAGGTGGAGAATTTTAATATAATATACGACACCAAACACCAATTTATAAGGACAACGTAAAGAAGGAGAAGGAATGGCGCAAAATAGCTGCAACTTTGGGTTTAGACGGTGAATAATTAGCCAATCTACAGTATGGATATGTTTGTTTTCTCTCTCTCTACAGCACAGTTACCCCAAGTGGCATCTATCTTGGCCACTTTTGTTTGTTTACCTGAGGTTAAATTCACTTCACCAAACGTGTGGGGCAAAGACAAGAGTGTAAAGTAATGTAGCCTCTTTACTAAAAAGAACGTTTCTTCCCTACCCTAAGTTAAGTTACGTCTAAGTTAACTATAAAAATATCACACTATAGACTGATAATGATTTTAATGCTGCATTTAAAACTTTCACCACACTTCTGTCAGTGGTTAGTCTTTAGCTGCTTGGTTTTGTATGTGCCGTTCAGTCTATGGTGCTGTTGGTTTTACACGTTTAGCTTACTAATATGTTACTCTTCATGTTATCACCGCTATCTATCATCAACTCAACAGGTTCAACTGACTTTGTAGTACAGGGCCCTGGGCTGCTCATGTTTTTATTACCTTGGCCAAGTACTGTTACTGCCCCTCTAAAGATGTTTTAGAGGTAGAATTCAAGGTCCAAAATGCACTCTTGCACAAGAAAATGTTCAAATGAGACCGAAGTTTATACAGAAAGATATTTGTGTGCTTATAACTTGCTGAATCCACAGCATACCTCCACTTTATGACCCCCACATCGAAGTAAAGCCACCCTGCGTAACTTTTAGCCCAAAAATATTTATTCTTGTAGTCATTTAATGGTCCTTAGACATGATGATCGGTAGAATCATTCCTATCTCACTGACACAGTACCCTCAGCTGGACAGACATCTGCAAAGTAAAATTATCTACAATTCCCGTCTCGGGGAGACATTAAATTAGTGACACACTTTACGGCACTCAAATAGAGGGAGCAGAAATTAAGCCAATGCACTGGACCTTAGTAGTCTTATCTGTTCAAAATACACTAAAATTACCCCATCCTTTCTGAAAGACATTTTTCTTCCAAACTTTCCGGTTTGGATAGGTTCCTTTTAAAAAACAAACGACATCAGTAAATATAATGCCTCTGTTGCAACAACACAGCGAGAAGGTAGAGGGGTTTGCGCCCTCTACTGGCTAAAAGTTACATACGATGGCTTTGACCAGCGTTCGTCTTCTGTTCTGCATTTCTCCCACAAAATCATGCTTGGGTTTCAGTTAGGTTTGGTGGTTTCTTTTTCACAACTGCTACTACACATTGCTTCAATTGTTTACCTAACTGTTTGTCATAAATAAAAGACTTGGATATGTCAAGTGGCTGCAACTACATTAATTTCATTGCATTAGGTTTTTTTTTTTTTTTTACAGCTGCCTCTGTGGGACAAAACTCACACTAAATGGTTTCACAGTTAAAATACAGTAGAAATACAGCAGATGTGATGCTGAATAATTAATCTAAACTTTCTGACATTTAAATCAATATTTAGGTCTTCTCTATTGCTAAATGGCCTTGGTTCATTTAAAGGGCAGACACCTGACTACTTGAATGGGATTTTTGTTTAAGCAAATGTGAAAAAACTGTAGTGACTACATATATGACAGATCATAACTGTGTTGGGCTGTCTACAGCATATCTTGCACCTGAACTGGACTGTGTCTCAGGAAGCCCCTTGTAGGGCAGCTCAGACTGTTCAATGCTTTGTTTATGTGTCTATTCTGTTTTCTGCTCATCTAGAGACCCTTAAAGTTGACATTTTGTATTTATTTTTTGTATACTTTGTTAAAAGCATAGAGACATTTTCTTTTTTTTGTACAAATGACTTGTACTTTGCTTTCATACCAATTTTTCAGTCTTGAATGCAAGTTCAACACAGATTCTTGGGTTTTTTTCTACACTACCACTGTGTAAAAGTTACTTGAATAAAACAGTGAAACCCAACTTTGTGTCTTTCAGTGTCCTGCATAATGAAATCAAACCACAGTGACAGAATATGAAGATCTTTGAGTTTATAATACAAAGAACATTTAAATACACTTTCGCCACAGGCTTTAACACTTATTCATGTTTATTGAAGTAAAAATATAGTAAAACTAGTGCGGGAATATGAAAACATGGTATTAATGTCTGATCACATTCGGAAGCGGTCAGAGAAATTGGGAGACTGTGGAACAGTGAGGGGGATCTCACTCTTCTTCACTTTGACACATCTATAGTGTTTGATGGGCTGAGCCTTGTGGACCTGGAAAAAGCACAAATCCAGTTGAGTGCCTGAGAAATGGGCCACTTTATCTGGAATTATGAAGTGTTTCAGAGTCACCTGTTCCTGGCGCAGCTTAGCAATCTCCTCTTTCTCTCGCTCGGCCTCCTCCTTACGCTGCTGCTCCTCCATGAGTGCCCTGAGAGCCTCTTTCTCACTCACCAGTTGGTCAAACTCCTGGCGCTCTTGAGCTCGGCGCTCTGTCAACAACTGAAACGCTGCTGTGGAAGTGGCTTTAAGGAAAAGGCAGGACAGAGTCACAGAAATTAGTGGACTGTCCATCTCAACCAGCATTTTAGTAACGGGAAGGTTATTCATGTTATTGTCCAGAAGCATGCTGTCTCCACAACTTATTTAATTACTTCATTCACTAGAGTATAGATAACCTAAGACATCATTTCAGAAAGCTAAAATCTATATTTTTTTTCTTTTAATTGAGAAAAACTGTTATGATAGCTTATTGTATAAAAAGCCTGCAATCAGCTTAACTTCAAGTATTTTTTTCAATCAGTGATTTTTATTGTCCCTTCATTAAAAGCTGGGAGGCACAGGATGACCGCTGATGTCCCAGACTCAGACGGGCCACTGAGTAGCCCTTAGCGGGGCACTATCCACTTAGGGAGAGGATAGCGCGCAAGTCTTCTGAAGAGAGTTCAAGAGACAAAATACGCTCACCATGATTCCACAGTTAAGACATGCTTGTTAAGACATGCTTGGTCCAGGTTGGCTATGATTGGAGTAAGAGTTGTCACGAGTTCGGCCTTGAATTTGGCAGCTGTTCAGTCTAGCCTCCTGTTTTGCTGTTGCAATAGGGTCATTTTTTAATTTTCCTTTATTTTTACCAGGTAAGATACTCGTTGAGATTAGAAATCTCTTTTCCAAGAGCGACCTGGCCAAGAGGATAATGGCGCCAAGCATTAAGATAGCACTAATATCGTTTTTACTCAGCAGCTTTATTACCCCTGGAAAGCATTCTTGGAAAATGGGCACCCCAACCAGACAGAAAGAACATGGTATGTTGAAAAAAGTTGATTTTACCAGAGCCCAAGTGGCATATGTCTTACACATACACCGCAAATTGAGCTTTAAGTACTTCATGGAGAATGTTTCAAAGATGAAACCACAGCTGGGTAAACATTTGGCTCAAATTAAGTGAAGGGAGCCCCAACAGCCCCAATAGTCATTGTTTAAAGATATTACATGTATTTCAGTCCCTTAAGGATTTTTTGTGATTGTTGTGGTCTTAAAAACCTGGTTTTGCGGGGGATTTTTTTCTAAAGTTGTGATTTTCCCATTATAACACTATTTACAATGAAACCACAATGTTCAACCACTTTTAGATGTAGTTTTACCTCAAATGCTGAGAGTACAGTTTTAAATTATGTCTCAGCTAATTAACACCCCTTAAACTGTATCTACATGTACCTCAGCATGCATCATTTTATGCTGAGATGCATATGCATTTTAGGATATTATAATGTGACTGCAATTTGTCGAGTGGGTTCATTATTTGCAGCTCTTTAAACATGTTTTGCACTTAAAAATGTTTGTCAATCAATGACCTTCGCTTGTGTTCAATAAGAATATTACACTTCAAACAAAAAAGTTTACCCCAGCTCTCATTAAGTGATTTTGGGTGCTACTTTGCACGGTCCTTAGCCGTAATTTCTGTCGCACATGTCCGCATTCTTCTCCCGCCGTCATTCACAGAAGCAGGCAGTGTTGCCAACTAAGAGAAAGTAAGAGAAGTAGCAATTGGCTTTCCTAAAAGTCTCTAGAAGTAGCTAAATGGCGTTAATGCCTAATTTGTATAATTTACCATGTGCATGTAATTGTTATGGACGCTGTAGTAGAGAGGAATAACGCCATTTTGTTTTTTAACCATAAAAAGCCACTTCTTTTGGGTAGGTGGGTAGCCTTTTTAATATGATTGAGTTTCCATGTTTTTTTGGTTGTTTTACATCAGATAGAAATCACCCTGTCAACACAGGCTGTATGCCCATTTATCATCTTCAATGAATGGCTACATCCAGCCTTTAGATTCAGGATTTGATTCCCACTCCTTTTTGTATTTTTGAGTGTAGCTACCAGGCTAGATGTTTACTTTATGTCACAGAGAGGCACAGACCATGGTCGAGTTGATTGAGTGACTGAGGTTGTGAGAGTCTCCGGTTAAAACCACGCTCTGGACGCGGCGTGGTGAACATCTCCTGCCCTGATGCAACTGAGAGGGACTGCTGCGAGCGGACTGGACCGTCTCTGAGTGCTTTGGGACAGGGGCACATGGCAGCACCTGCTACTCACTGAGAAGAGTTAGAACGAGTCTCCTAAAGTCTCCAATAACACCTGGAAAAGTCGCTAGATTTGTCACTAGTCGCTATTTTGAAAAAGAGTCACTAGAGGGGTCTGAACAGACGCTAAATATAGCGACAAAGTCTCTAAGTTGACAACACTGGAAGCAGGATATGACATGTGCTCATTCTTCTTCGTGGGGTTTTTGGTAGGTAGTCAGTCCTGAGACAACTCCGGTGATAAAATTTGCCAGAAATGGTCAATGTCAGCTGTTAGTTGCAAGAAAGCTGCGGTGTTTGGACAAAGTTGCAAAGCACTGATTTCATGGAGTTTGATTGATTTTGCGATCGCTGCGATCGCAACATCGCAAAATCCTGGAGGAACTGGTATTTACACAAAGATAAAATAATGTTTTGATTGCATGACACAAAAACCATTGTAAAAGAATTTAAGCACCCAGCTCAACAGTTGTATCAATAAGATGTGTCTTACATGTGTCAGAGCGTTCCTCCTTTTTGGGCTTAAATGGTTCTTTGTGAATGACAACATTGGGTTTGGCTTTGAAATGTGTTGCTTCTTTTTTTTGCTTTTTCTCCTCTTGAACCTAGAAAGATAGTTACATGAAGGTAATTGAAAACATGATTCCATGGTTGGTTCACATGTGTTCAACAGCATGTCTTACCATCTGCTCCCAGCGACTGCTCCTCTCTGCTCCTCGTGCATCAATGAGCAGACTAAACGGCTCAGGCTTTGTGGGTTCCAGCTTTTTCTTCTCGGGGAGGACCACGGTTGTGAAGTCTGGCAGTGGTTGGGCCTTGAACTTTGGAACCTGGAAAATTAAAACTTCAATGACTTCAATCAGACAGGAATATTTGTTGGATGAAACAAGTTCTGAGGCATTCAATTCACAGGATCGACAAAAACACAGTGGATTTCAATGCCTTAAATAAAATGTAACAAAATTCATCCTGATTGCTGCAGAAATTTCAATTAATTGTTTTAGGTGAAAAGATGTGGTTTAATCATAAATGACAGTTGACCTGAACCTAAGCTACAGTTTGCAAACGAAACAATGTGTTAAGTCATGCTGGTTCGTTCAAATGCTGTTATGAAGTGCCACGAAGTCAAACTGGAGAGAGACCAACATATTGGGGCTTTTAAATTGTGCTTTAATGATGAGAAATGAATCTCACTACAGCTATTAAAATGAATATAAACTTCAAAAATCGAAGTGCCACAAAGTAAAACTGTAAAAAGTGGATCTATTGTGCCTTAACAATGCTGAGAAATAGACGTCGAAGACATTGGCTAGATGCTAAATGGAGAAACAGGATAGCATGAAATTGTTGCGCATCAGACAGGATAATTTTTTTTTTTTAAATAGTACTTGAATGTGTTTTATTGTTAAATAATCCTACTACTTGACTTGAGTGTACTAAAACCACATTTACTCTTACTAAGTAAATTTATTTTCATATTTGCTTTTTTTTTTTTTAACAATTTATACTATACTAGTTGGTTGGGAGTGAAAAGATAATCTATCATTATGATAGCACTTTTTCTGATGAAAGTGTTGCTTATTTGCACTAAAAGTTAAATAAACTTTATAGTATTGTTAATAAAAAATGTGTTTCATTTATACTTTATAGCACACAAGAATCTCTTGATTGCTACTCCATCAAAAAGTACAAAACAAGGGAGATTTTTTTCAACATAATATGATTCTTTATGAACACAGATAGTGTTATATCCATCCTGTGCCTTCATCTTTTCCAGCTGAAGACTATTGGTGGCATTTATTATACTCCACTTGTCACAGAAAGTATGGGCCTAAAGAGAGCACGGCACAAACTACCTCCAGTCCCAGTCCCAAAGACAAAAAACAAAACAAAAAATCTAACCAAAACTGCCTTATTTTCACTACAAGAGAAGCACATTGATGTGCTGCTGCTTTAAAAAAATCATTTTGTGTCCTACAGCTACACAAAAGATTTGCAAATATGTAAAACAAGAACTACATCTTAATTGCTTTATGCTTTAAGGTCATTCAAAAGGGGCTGAGGTTTTAAATTCATCAAATGAAAACAGCTTTTATGGTTATGTTCAGTTTAACACAGAAGTGGATGGGTCAGGTATAGGGGTGGGAATTGAAAACCGGTTCTAAATTTTATAATCCATCAGAATTGTATGCCCTCGATCTTAAAGATTCCTCTTATGCTGAGTCCCAGCCGTACATACAGTCCGATAACTCAAAACAGTAATTTTCCCTTTTTTTGGACACCATACGTCATGACGTCAAAGCAATTTGGGTACAGAAGGGAATCATGGAGAGGAACAAACGATCTAAAGTGTGTCTTTATTTCACTAAACAAGACAAAAATGATGCCATTTGCACACGGCTGTTACTTTGTGAAAGGGTGCAAATACACACAACTTGCTTAAACACCTACTTATGGGACTAAACTACAGGAGCGCTGTGTTTTTTCGATCCACTGCCTTCAATCAACTGCCCAAGCAGCAGCACCGTAACCTCCATTGACCAGAGTGATGTAATGTTAATTATCACTAGCGTCTTACAAGTACCAGCCATATTCTACATAAACTGGACAAAACATTTTATGTATAAATATTCTCGCAATATCTATTATAAATGATAACAGGCTCATGCAGGATGAAATCATTAGAATTGTTCATGTTTCCTCTCACATTTGATTTAAAGGTCCTATATTATGCTAAATCAACTTTTCTGAGCTTTTGACCATGTTCTAACGTTGTTTCTATGGAGCTATATTGGGGTCATAATCTTTGAAACTGAAAAACAAAAACTTCAAACTGAAAGTCCAAGTCATATGATTGAACTTTGAAAAATAATAAAATGAACTTCATGAATTACCGTATTTTCCGGACTATAGAGCGCACCTAAATATAAGCCGCACCCACTAAAATTTAAAAGAAATATATATTTTGTCACATATAAGCCGCACCGGACTATAAGCTGCCGATATCCAGGCTGAGAAATAAGATATTTACATAGAAAGATTTTGTACCATAAGTGTTTATTCATATACCTGAACTGATTGTTTCCGAACAGTGCCTGCAACACGGCAGTAAAAGTGCTGATCAAACAAAACAGGAAAGTCATTGATGGTTTTATTCATCTTCCTCCTGTGCACTAAAACCAAGTTGCTTTATTTTTCTTCCTCCTGCATACTGAAACCACTGAACACCAAACCACTGTCACTTTTTCTTCCTGCGCACTGTTAAAGCGCAACTGCGCAACTATTAAAGTCGCTTCATTCTCCTGTGCACTGAAACCACAAGTCACTATTCATCTTCCTCCTGAGCATTGAAACTACTGAACACCAAACCACTGTCACTTTATTTGTTTTCCATTATGAGGGGGTGAGGGTGTAAAAATATTACCGTATTTTGCTGTTGTGCATCTTGGGTTGCATGTGCTAAGAATAAAAACTGGTGCTTTCTTGTTTGTACTAACTACTGCTGCCTGTCTCGTTTTTGCACTTCCTGCTAGAGCGCCCCCCTGAGGGCTGAAGAAAAATTCATAGAAAAGCCGCATCTCTGTATAAGCCGCATGGTTCAAAGCGTGGGAAAAAAGTAGCGGCTTATAGTCCGGAAAATATGGTATTTTTTTCAGGTTCAAAATCATTTTTTACAGTTTCAAATGTTATTTTTTTAAGTTTCAGATTTTTTTCCACCTTCAGATAACCTTTTTTCAGTTTCAGGTAAAATGGCGTGACCAGAGCTGAGGGGCGTGCCGTTGCTATAGTGACTGCATGTTCACTGACGGCAGGGATGGGCCTCCTTCTTGGTGTGTTCAGGGAGCGTAGGGGAAAGGAGCATAAAATAAACAGCATGCTTATTTAGTTACTGAGCAGGAAAAACAAAAAGAATTTCACTTATATTTTCTTTTAATACACTTTAAAGTATAATAACGCTGCATTTTACACAGCTTGCATTTTAAATACAATTAACAGGCAATCATTTATATTATTTTATAAAGTTAAAAGACTCTGGGAAAATGCGTTTCCCTCCCCCGTGTACTTGAACGCATGATCCTGGGAACACAGGGCAACAGGCATGGCATCTCTGCAGCCCACAGACACTCAGGTAAAGTATGATTTTGCCGTAAACAATAAGTGTTTTAGGGTACATTAAGGTTAATGAGGTCCGGAACAAGTTTTCTTTCTGTCGTTATAACATACTCGCGACCCAGTTCTGCCCATACAACCTAGGCTCACTGTTTATGCTGTGTTTACATTTCGCGCATCTTCCATGGCCACTTTGGCAGGGCTAGCCTGTCAGTCCCGATATGCTAACCTGCTGTCCCGTCTGCTACACTATTACATAGACTATTGTACTTTAGCTCTGAACCATTGTTGGGCAAGGTATTGGGGATAGAGAGTTTTTTTTTTTTTTGCACAGTACACATCTAGTACACATCATTTACTTGTTTCTTGGTCCTGGTTTAGACCTAGTTTAGGAGTGGGTATGGTGGTGGTTTGGACCTGGTTCAGTGTTTGAGAGTCATTAGAAAGTCATTAGATCATTAAAATGGTACATGAGGTAAATCCTAAGCATTACACAGAAACTTGCTAAAAATTAAATTAAATGCTTAACTAAACCTTTTTATTTTTTGTTGATGTCAACATTTATTACAGATTAACTATAGTTCAGCGGTGGCTGCAGCTGCACGAGGTATCATTAATGCACTCACACATAACCTGTCCCCGGGACAGCTACAAAGAGAAGAAAGGAGGCAGGAGCAGCCAGGGCCCTCACCTGTACATCAGGAAATGACAAGGTATAACAGTCTAATTTATCTAATTATGTTTCTGTAAGATAATTTAACAATATACAAATGTTTACAGTAGTCCCTCGTTTATCGCGGCGGTTACGTTCCAAAAATAACCCGCAATAGGCGAAATCCGCGAAGTAGTAAGCTTTATTTTTTACAATTATTATATATGTTTTAAGGCTGTAAAACCCAAAAACTTTTCTCAGACATGCATTAATATTTTCTCACATTTCTCTCTTGTTTAAACACTCTCAAAGTTCAAACCTTAGCATCTTCCTCTGCCTTTTGGGTGTGACTGCAGGTGCCTTTGTTGGTGCAGAACTTTTCGTCGACATTGTGGGTTTTGTCGGGAGAAAACTTGCAAACATACAGCACTTCAGAGTCACACTGTTAGCGACTGAACATTTATGTAAATTTGCCAAGTCGAATGCATTCTGTACTGTACAGGAGACACGGCACGGAGGAGATTGATTGACAATGGTCTACAGTCCCTTAGCCAATCAGGACGCAGAACACAATGCACGAGTTCTCCCTTAGCCAATCAGGACGCAGAACACAATGCCCGTTCATACGCTGTAATAAAAATTTTTAAAAAGAAAGAAAAAAAAGCATAAGGCATGCAAAATTGCTCTAAAAAAATCCGCGAAACAGCGAGACCGCAAAAGGTGAACCGCGTTATAGTGAGGGACCACTGCATACCAAATAACTTTTTCTATTACGTAGAGCCTTCCCTGTTTTTTTCAGACCAACAAGCCTGCTTGGGAAACGCAAGCAGACCCCAAAAATACAACGTGCTACTTGCACCAAAGCCTGGAAGCCTTTCAGTTTCTATGTGTACCTATTAAATGTCCACTCAGAGACAACACCTTCTCCATCCGAAGAGTTTGAACTTGCTCCAGCAGGACTGGGAAAAAGACACATTACATTGGACCGGGATCTGAATCACGATGAGGTATAAATTGCAAAAAGTCTGTATGTCCAATTTTATACTCAAGTGATAAGTGTAGCCTTAACAGCCTTATTTTATCCTTTTTTTTTTGGTAAAAATGTTAAAACTACTAAGACTGTTAAGACTCCCTTTTCTCCTAAATTCTACAGATTACTGCAGTCGGAATGATGTCATGAAGTGGGCGGAGCCAACACGGGAGAGCTGAGCCTTAAAGTGACAGCTCCAAATCAGACCGTTCACTTTGGACTCATGATGAAAGCTCATCCAATTCGCTTGTATAAGATCATTATTGTGTGTTTCATGTTGCAAAATGTGATATGGTAACCTAAATGTATCCAAAATACACTGTATAATGTTCAAAATAGTATAATATAGGACCTTTAAACATAGATCATCGCAAACCAGTTTTCTGAAAGTTATCTAGGCTTCAATCCATGTTATTCAATTTAAATAGAGTTTTAATTCTATATTCGGAGGAGGATTTTCTGACCTGTATGCTTGTGTCTACAGAGGATTTTATAAATCGTATTTATTACTCAGTTTTCCTTCCCTTTTATATACAATTTGCTATTGTGTAGGTTATTTAACATACTTAAGTGAAAGTGTTAAAACCACTTGTGTGTTGCCAAAAAAGCCAATAGGACTACTTTTTTCCCCACACAGAGATCAGGAATTAATAAGAGAATCGATAAAGAATTGGATTGATCAGCAGACTCCTCACTGGCATTGATATTGATAAAATCTTATAAATCCCCATCCAAAGTCAGGTATAGGCCATTATTATACAGGTAATAGTAGCTCTTACCTCTTCATTTCTTATCTGCTCCATCTTCTTCTCTTTAAGTACTCTTTTCTCCTGCTCTCTCTTGTCAAAGGAGAAGGGACACACCTCCACATGGTGGTTCTCAGGGAGCTTGGGCTGGAACGGCAGGCCAAAGTGAGGCACTGGGGGAGCTTTGACAGGTGATGGTTGTTTTACCTGTGAGAGGTGTACAAAGTATAAGATAGTAATATAGTAATCATTAGAAGACACTTTATAAAAGAGGAGTCCTCACCTCTACGAGTGAAGGTTCCACACGAACTCTCTTTTTCAAAGCAAAAGCTGGAGACTCAGGCACAGTCAGAGTCACAGTTTTCTTCTCTGGCACACCCTGTGAAAACACGTTGTTGTCAAAAGCCCCTTTGACACATGTCCTCTAGGGGATGCCTACAGAATTGTCTTCAGACCTTTAACTGATTAGTGCTGAATGGGCAGAGCAAGGTAGGACACCTCATTACGGTGGCAGTGAACAACACGATAGTGAGCTAATCTTTTGCAGTGACAGAGGTGGTGGGACACAACATTTATTCAAGCATAGCTAGCCAATATGGAAAGTAAAGACATCTATTCCAGAGCTCTTGCAGTAATCAACCATTTCAATGTTAATAGCGACTTTCTCACAAAATATGGTCCATGTATGCCCTAACTACATCAACGCAGACAGCTCTGAGCTAAATGGCAGAAAAACCTTGCAAATTCAAGTTAGATGGCACCATGTTGAGGCTAGCAAGAACCACAAGGCAGCGTACCGCAAACAAAACCGAGTCACAACCCCAAAGTCCAGCCATGCGTTAAGACATTAAAACTGAAATTATAGCCTCTGTAGGAGAATAAATTATAAGGGAGGAATTCAAGAGGGCTTTGGCAGGGGATTTTAATGATCTCAGGGCTGAGCTAGCTAGCAACAAAACCACAACATGGGCAGAAATTAGCACCATGCAAACTCATTGAGGATTTGAAAGGAGGTTTGTCGACTTGGTCAGGCAAAGTTACAACACTCCAGGAGACTGTAAGTGAACTCAAAAGCCAAGTGGTAACACTATGTGATCGGTGTGAAGATCTGGAGGGGAGAATAAGGTGTGGGAACATTCAAATTGTCGGTGTTACAGAACAGCTGAATACCAGTTGCCCTGATGAGGTTTCTAAAATCATCAGAGAAGCCCTACACATGGATTGTGACATGAAAGTAAACCGCTCCCACCGCACCCTTCCTCCCAGGAAACCAGGTAATGGACAAAGTCCTTGAGTGATCATTACTAACAATGTAGATGCCGTAGAGATTTGTGGACAGAGTGGTGTCCGCTTTGGCCTTCTTTATTCTGCCAGACTCCAGGTTAGGGCTGGGTCATATCGTAACATTCACAGTAATACCAGTGTAATTTTGGGTGGCAATATGAAATTGAAATATCGCAACATAATTTGGGAAAAACGCACATGTGCCTTGCAGTTGTTTTCATCTCAAATGCAAGTTGTATGAACAGCGCATGAAGGATGGCGTCGGCAGCAGGGGTGTTCATGGTTAACCAATTGTCTAATGACTAATTGTCATTAAGAACTTGACCAATTAAAATTTCTTTCATCGATTAATCAATATGTTGTATACTTCACACACTTTCTCTACAGTACATTCTCTGAACCTACTCTTATGTCAGAGTAGCACTGCACATAATTTAATGTGCGTGCACAGGTTTGTTTAAATGCACAGTTGATGAAAAATCGATTGATTGGTGCGCGTTCTTAATTAGTGCGTTAGACCTCATAAAGCTTTCTGTTAGGACTGTACGGCTCTGTTCTCAAAACGCAGGGCTACTAGTCGTTCCTTGTGTTTCCAAAAGTACAATGGGAGGTAGAGCCTCCCAGCTCTCGTTAAGGAGGCAGACACAGTCTCAACATTTAAGGTTAGACTTAAGACTTTCCTTTTTGACAGGGCTTATGGTCAGGACATATACAGTAGATGACAAGAGCTCATGGTCAGGATATATACAGTAGATAGCTATATATAGGTCCAGATGCTGGGGGAGGTATGACACACTGAGCTTCTATCCTTTGGCTCCATCCTCACTCTTGTGACATTATATTTTACAAATCTTCTTAGTTCATTGCTGTTCACAAGTTGTCGCTCTGTCCCACTCTCCTCTGGGGGAGTGGATACTGTTACAGATGTTCGGCCGCTGTTAGATGTCCCAGTGATGACTGGACCTTAGCTGTGGCCCATCTGTGATCCTGTCCCAACCCATGGACCCCTCCTGACCCAAGTTCCTCTCACTCAGATGAACTGTTCCTGACATTATCATGGACTATATTCATACACATTCTTGTTCACCTGTACATATGATGGACTATTTGTCAGTGACAGACCTGGACACATCTATTGCACGGCTTGTCTGTCCTGAGAGTGGATCCCTCCTTCTGTGGTTCTCCCTAAGGTCCTGGGTTTTTTGAGTTTTCCCTTAACCTGACGGAGGGTCTAAGTACAGGGGATGTTGTCTTGTTCTGCCTGTTTGCATTTTACTGTCTGTTTTGTGAAGCCCTTTGAGGCAATTGTTGTTGGGATAATAGGCTGTACAAATAAAATTAATTTGAATTGAATTGTTCAGGTCTTTCTTAATAACACACAACGAATGGGAAAAGGTTTTATACCTGGCTCCTATAGAAGAATTGCTAGCTCAAATTCAGAAAGGGACATAAAAAAAAATAAAATAAAAAAAAAAGCTAAATTATATAATTCATTTTTGTCAATGACCAAACATAAGCCCCTACATGCAAAACAAAGATGGGAGGTAGAGACAGCCTAGAAAATACCTGAAGAAATGTGGAATAAGGTGTACATCGGGGCACATAAAACCACAAATTCAAATACATGGAGGGAATTTAAATGGAAAATAATGAGTAAATACTTCAGGACACCAGTTCTATTTGCAAAAATGGTCCCTAGTGTTCCTAGTTTGTGTTGTAGAAGCTGTGGCACTGTGGTACCTGATCACACTCATATTTTCTGGTCGTGTTCCAAACTAGACAAATTTTGGGATAAGGTCTACAGGGCTTTTCAAATGGTCATCCCTCGAGGCCTGACTATGGTCCTTTAAGGTGTCATCCCCACGGGGGTGCACAAATCTGCTGAAAAATATCTTAAATATTCTATTTACAACGGTCTCAGCTGCACCCCAGAACTGGATAAAAGCTGGCTGCAGGATTGACAGCCAAATAATTAACATAAATTAAAGTCCTATCTGTTTTTGACTAGTGACACATTAGGACTACTGTCCCTGCAAAGTTCTATTTGTTTTAGAATTGTCCTTCGGGAGTTTTAATATGAAATAGTGCCTGTTGTAAAACCGTTGCTTGTGGTGCGATGTGTGTTCCATTTCTATTTGTGATATACCCACAGGACTTATCCTGCTTAATTGTGAAAGAAAGTCATGGCATGGATTCTGTACTGTTGTTAAAAAATAATAAAAGTAGTAGTAAAAGTAGAAGTAGAATGCAATCAAGCTGCACAGAGTAAGAGGCTTCCATGCTCCATGCACACTACGTACAACATCAGTCGCACAACATACAATTTTGCGTCCTCCGCAGGATGTACCTACACACATTTCTCATCCTGCTCCTGGGCAAAAACCCAGGGCAAACACTAACTCACCACCACTCCCTCCAGGATCTTCTTGGACACTGGATGGGACTTAAAGGTGTGAGTTGGCTCCTCCTCCTCCACCACCACCTGGGGCTTCTTGGCCAGCCTTTCCTGGAGCCGCTTTTCAATTTGCAACTGAAAGGTTTCAGGGATGGTGGGCACCTTCACTGTAGGCTTGTGATAAGTACTCTTCACTGGAGAAGGTCCTGGGAAAGAAAATAATTAAATCAACACCTACAAACTTAGATTTTAGGACAAAGCCTTGTAATCTAATATGGACCCCACCTTTCTCATGAGTCTGCCGGCTGGGCTGATGGAAGCGCTCAGGAGTCCTTCTGTGGAACTGCTCAATCTGTTGAGCCATTGGCACATATGAAGCTGGCTCCTCTACTTTTCTCTTTCTGCTGGTTGTTAAATTGAAAGGTTTGGGCACAGTGGGCTTTTTCAAAGCCTTTCCCTAAATGGAGAAATAACCATCATGAAATGGCACGGGTTCAAGTCCCGGTTAGGTCATTTGCCATTATGTGGCAGTATGTCATTCCCCGTTCTCTCTCTCTCACCCTGTTCAGCTGTCCAGCTACACCCCACACCCCACCCCAAAAAATAAAAAAAAAATAGAAAAAAATATTAAGTCAAGAAAAATGCTGCAATTTTTTCACAGATGACATCTCCTCGAGACAATTACTAAACAGTCAAGCTTTTCCCAGCTGTAGTTAGTACTCCCAACAATGTGTACTCACTGGAGATGACGGTTTACGGAGTTGTTGTTGGAAGTTTACTTCTTTCACCGTGATATTGGAACCAGAGATTGTTTTAATACGTGCGTCCGTCTTGAAACTGAATTCTTTCGGCACTGTAGTGGCCATCTTCTTTGGTGGTGGATCTATTGAAAAACATGAAAAACCAAGTGACACATAACAGCATACTCTTATGCTATTCATGTCAAGAAACTTATATTACATTGACACACACATACATTTCTTTGTGCTCATACCCAGAACTCAAGTCCATGTAAACA
The DNA here is from genome assembly GCA_036850595.1 of Rhyacichthys aspro. Taxonomy (NCBI): domain Eukaryota; kingdom Metazoa; phylum Chordata; class Actinopteri; order Gobiiformes; family Rhyacichthyidae; genus Rhyacichthys; species Rhyacichthys aspro. The sequence goes on from CM072154.1 coordinate 948,403, forward strand.
CACAGGATGTTTTCTCACCTGAAAGTCCACACCAAGGACCATGGGTAAGGACTCTACCTACAGTTAAACACAGTATGGCTGACACAGAAATCCCATTTCCAAGGAGGGAGAAGAGGGAATCAAACCCCTCACCTCAGAGCAAAAGGCCACGGCTTGGACGACTAGACTGTTGGGAACACATGGGAAACTTGGATGGTAAGGGCTTAACCTCAGTTTCCTACTAAGCCTGAGGCATTAAGAACTCTCTTTTTTTATCACCCATGTAAATGCACCAGGTAATGGTCATTTTCAGGTCAGAATGTATTTAAATGTGCAAAACCTCCAGCTATTTATGGATGTGGTTAGTGGGATTCAAACTCTTCTCTTGTGCCGTGGCAGGATGTTTTATCCAATATTCGCCCCTCCCCCACCCCAAAGCACTCAGACGTCTCGGTCACTCACACGACTCGACAGTTAAAGCTAAACATGTAGCTGTTAGCTCATCATGTCTCAGTCTAAACTGTAGACTCAAAAACACAGAAAGGAGTGGGAATCAAACCCTGACTCCAAACGCTGGTTAAAGCAGTTTATGGAGATGACATGAGGGCATACTGCCTGTATGGTAAGGCTGAAATCTATGATTTAACACATGGCAACTCAAAATCATACTCAAAAGGCTAAGCCTTATAACGGTTTCACCCAAAACAAGCTGCTTTTAATGGTTAAAACTGTTCGGTTTTCTGTGATATGTTCACAAAAAAATCATTGAACAAAATGCACTTTATTTTAATGTTCATTCTTCCATACATTGAAGATAAACGTAATATGTCACTGGTTTTGTTGAGTAAATGGTGTTAAGCATTAATTAAGCAGTAGATATCGTTATCGTATCAAATTGAGCCATACTGCACTGTATCAAGATACAGTGCAGTATCGTGAGCTATGTATCAAAGTATGTATCGTATCGCCATGTCCTAGATGATACACAGCCCTAGTCATAACTAAGCTACATGCTCATTGACAGGCTGATAACCTACACTACTGGATGGTGCTTTGAGATAGGGCAGGTTCCTGCCCGAGCTGTGGGGCTATACACACAAGTGCTGTGCATGCATCAGTCCATCCCACTGAAGACTAAGCCACCGACACGAAGCAACAGCGTGACCAGCGTATTTTGAAGTCAAATTGCGTGCCTCCTGAGCAAAATGCATACAGGTTGGCAGGTCTGTGACCATCAAACATACACATTCAGACCCTCAGAGGTAAAGACATTGGAGGCAAGGTGGCGTGAGTGTCTTGCCCAAGAACACAACGACGGTATGAATTGGGGGAGCAGGGTTCAAACCATCAACCTTCCGATTATTGGGCAACCTGCTCCACCTCCTGAGCCACTGCACCCCAACAGTGAACAGCAAATGATAAGCTGGGATACACCTTAAGATGAACTTGCCTAATATACAATTAGTGCTGCGGAACAAGGTTTTCCACAGAGTTTACGCATAATTGACGGAATGTAGTCAATCATGGCTTTATTGCATACTATCACTGCGGCCAATGCAAACACCAAGCCAGAGCTCGAAGACTTTTCCACCTCACTATGGTCTCCTGTTTGGCAACATTTAGGCTTCAGGAGACTACTTTGTACTTTTCTCAAAAAACGGGTTCTGCCGTGCACCCCTCCCCCATCCCAAACCACAGAGGGCCCAGTCCGCTCACAGCAGTCCTGAGAGCTGGATAAAGGGCTCATGGGGAACACTCGCTTGAATGAAGGTCTATGGTGAAAATTTTTGAGTGAAAGTATAAAATATTATGTTTAAATCATTTCAATACCACAAGTAATAGCACACTGCCCAAATCATTTTGAATTTTTGACATTTCTGGATTACTGAAACGCTGTGGGAGTAGTTAGTATCCAAAGTTTGGCAGAATAAGAGAACTAACTGTCGATGCTATGTTGAAGCTCAGCATCCACACAATTGTAAAAGAATTACTATTTCACAGATCCAATCCATCCATGATTTTAAGGCTTTTCAATTGATCCCACTTTAAGAGTGGAAAAAACACTTACTGACAACCAAAGCAGCTTTGTAGCTGGCCTCGTTCTTCTTTCGATGCAGAGCCACTTCCTCTTGGAGATCTCTCATCCGTTCCAGCTCTAGTTCTTCAGAAGTTGGTCTGTTGGGATAAGGATCAACATCATCATTCACCATCCAAAATGAGCTGCTCTTCTGATAAGTAGCTGCACTCACTCTGCAGAAGGAGCAGTGTGGATGCTCGAAGCACTTGGGGAAGTTCTGACACTTTTTAAGATGCGTCTGGATTTTCGGAGCAGATCAGCCACTGGACTCCTACAAAAATCATACTTCAACAAATAATTGTCCAAAGTAACTTAATGAGATGTCATTAAGTTATGCGACTTACTTTTTAGGCCTTTTAAGTGGTGGACCACTGGTTTCCTTCTTCCGTTTTGAAACCCTAAAAAACATTAGGTTTAATGACGTGACGCTAGTTTTTTAAGTTATCTTATTTAAATACATTAAGTACATTTTCATAATTGACTAGCACATTACCATCATACATCATACTTTTAATGAGCCAAATCTAAAACTTGGGAATTTTTATAGTCCAGGGAACACAATCAAAATAGCAAAATGTCTAAACTGTAACCACACACACAAAAAAAAGGAAGTAAAAATTTTGACTTGCTTGAAAATACCAACATTATAAAGAAAAGGCCGTGAATCTAACATTTGTCCTTTAAAAGACATCAAAATATAATTCCACCACAATGTTTGGCATTTTATGCTCAAGTTGGGGAATTTTCAAGGTGGTGTAACCACTACTTTTAAAAAAGCTGGAGAGGATCAGAAGACTGTAAATGTTTTTACAAACCATAAACCATGTAGAATGAAACTGCTCTGTTCAAAAGTTATGAATTCTCTTCATATTGGAAATATTAACTTTTTCAGCACTGATCAGATTGGTGTTAATTTAATGTCAAACTGTGTAACCTAAAAACATTTAAAACTGATAAATTTAGGTAAAAATCCGATTTACTTAATACATTTTCCTTGTTACAGTAACATTGAATGATTGTATGCATATGTGAATTGGTTAAGCCAATAAAACTTGATTTAAAAGTGACATGTCCAGCATTGTTACAGTTTACTCAATTTGATGCCACTTAAAAACCTATTTTTAGTGGACAGATTTCATCAAATGCAAGTTTGTTCCTCATTAAAGATAATAGACAATATAGATAACCCAGCTCTGACTGTTTATAGATGTTCAGTGTGTGTTTTTTGTAAAATCATTGCTGTATAAACTTACAGGACTCCCCTATTAATACACACCATACTGTACATCATTGCCCTCTGCCTGGGTTTTTACATGTTTTCTTTTGTGTCACGTCAACATATTTTTAAATCACAAATTAAACACATGAGATAATTATTCAGAATGTTTACTGCAGCAACATTTGTCTCTTTTAGATTATTTTTAGGTAAACATCCTGAAAAGTGTTTAACAACATGTAATTTATAGTGGTCAGAAGGATGCTTTAACTGTTTTGTCTTTATTAAAATGTCTTGTAAGTGTATAATCTCCTGCCTCTGTTTAATGTATGGTCACTTTTAATCAACAGCAGTATCTTTCTCCGAAAAATTTAGCTGACTAGTTGCTCGTGTTTTTTCTAAAATGGGGTCAGCCTAATGTGATGTATTACTTTTCTAATTCGATTCCAATTGTAAACAGAGGCAGTTTATTTGGGTCTGTATTACAGCCACCTGGAAAGCCAGCTTAAATCCACGGAAACTGGACTAATGCTTTATAGAGAAAAGAATTGGGAACTCAGAAAAGGTTCTGCAGAAAAGAGCGTTATGAAGCTTCAACTCTCAAATTTTTACTTTTTTTTTCCCCAGTGCACCGTGAAAATACATTTTGGACAAGAGCTATTACATTATTCTTTGTTATTTTTTAAACCCCCATTACACAACTTGTGACCTACAAAAACAAAGCATTAAAGTAATTTCAGATGGTTGTTTGCCATGAAATAGGTTCAATAAGCCTCCTCTTAGAGCCTGAGGCCCCTATTGGAAAACCTGAAATACAACTTTGGCCTGAGCGGCCCATGGACTCCAGCTGTCACGTGACCAGTGACGTCTCACGCAATGATGAGAACACATGGCAGCGCAATAGTGGCTGAAAACTATCAGACTCTCTCACTGTTTTAGCGATAGTTGTCATTGCAAAAGACACAGAAAACACAATAGAAAGAGGAAAACATTTCAGAGATGAACTTTGGACTGGATTGCACTCGTTGGAAAAGTTACGAGAACAGACCCGGTGCACACAAGTAGCAGTTACAGTGGGTATTGGCAGGAGGTGCAGTTTGACTAAGACTAGTACCGTATTTTCCGGACTATAAGCCGCTACTTTTTCCCCACGCTTTGAACCATGCGGCTTATACAGAGATGCGGCTTTTTTGCAGGAACTGCAAAAACGAGACAAACGAGGCAGCGGTAGTCAGTACAAACAAGAAGCGCCAGTTTTTATTCTTAGCACATGCAACCCAAGACGCACAACAGCAAAATACGGTCATTTTTACACCCTCACCCCCTCATAATGGAAAACAAATGAAGTGACAGTGGTTTGGTGTTCAGTAGTTTCAATGCTCAGGAGGAAGATGAATAGTAACTTGTGGTTTCAGTGCACGGGAGAATGAAGTGACTTTAATAGTTGCGCAGTTGTGCTTTGACAGTGCGCAGGAAGAAAAAGTGACAGTGGTTTGGTGTTCAGTGGTTTCAGTACGCAGGAGGAAGAAAAATAAAGCAACTTGGTTTTAGTGCACAGGAGGAAGATGAATAAAACCATCAATGACTTTTCTGTTTTGTTTGATCAGCACTTTTACTGCCATGTTACAGGCACTGTTCGGAAACAATCAGTTCAGGTATATGAATAAACACTTATGGTACAAAATCTTTGTATGTAAATATCTTATTTCTCAGCCTGGATATCGGCGGCTTAAAGTCCGGTGCGGCTTATATGTTTTTAAATTTTAGTGGGTGCGGCTTATATTTAGGTGTGCTCTATAGTCCGGAAAATACGGTATGTGTTATGATTCGGTAGTAGAAGAATTACAACTTGTGCACAGTGCGTATACGGCTACCTCACACGTGAAAAATTGAAGTTTTTTTGTTCAACTAAAGCCTCATCCATAATAAGAACACGAACACAACAGTAAGTGTCGTAGTTTTCTCTTGATAAATCACGTGTTGCTTGTGGTTTATTTAGTTGTTAGTTTAGCTGTTGCTAACGTATGGCTCGGTTTTATAGGCTACAACTGCTACTATTATTCATACCGCCATGACAAACAAGTTTATTACCTTCACCTGCCGCAAAAACACTTAGGTAAATTAATAACTTGTTTCTGTCAAGCTTTATAGCTCAGCAAACTAGTCTCTTGTCAGAGCAATATGTTTTGTAATAATGTATTTGAGAAGCTGCTTGTTGTTTATTAGCTGCATGAGCGGGTTTTTCCATATTAGCTCGGTTTACAGTCATTTACAGCTGCTGTTTTTGTGTCCAGCTGCTGTAGAGGCTGACCTTTACCCTCCATGAAGCATTGGACAGAACGTGAACCATCAGAGGGACATAAAAGTTGCTGTAACAGGTGATGCTTTGTCCAAAACATTTCACTTAGTTTCTGTCAGTACTGTGCTCAGGTTTGTGAACACAGAGGATAATGCTTTATTAGGGTTAGACCAGGCATCGGTAACCTGCGGCTCTTTAGCACCCCTCTTGCAGCTCTTTTTCTTTTTTAAATTTATTAAATGAATTCTGATTAATATGCACAGAGGACTGCATCTTTGCAAATGCAAACAGGAGTGAAAGTTCATTGTTGTTCATCGTTTCTTGATCACACGGACCAGGCTTTTCTTTGAAGAGTTAAAATGTAATGAACAAGGGTGATCATATTTTCATTATAAACACTGCCTCACGGGAAAAGCTGGTAGATCTAGGCAGCACGTGCATGTCCTGCACCTCCATTAACGCGCAATTATAAACTAGCAGCGCAATAGAATCTAGCTTTACTCCACAAATTCAGAGGATGGGTGTCTTTGAGAGTTCTTCTGAGTCTCTTTTTGAGTCTTTGAGGATCGTCACTGTCCGCTGGGGTTCATCTCAGTCCCAAACTCTGCAGCTGTGGCGCATAATACTGCTATTGTGGTGCAGCCAACATAATCTGTACGCACTCTCCACAGTGCTCCACGCCGAGACAGAGCACAGTGTTCTTCTCATAGGATGTATTATAGACGTACAGTATAACCACTGAAAACAGCCTGAGGCACATCGCTGGACACACACTGACAGCGTGAGAGGAGATGACCAACCCCACACGCGCATCTGTGTGGACCTGGGCTTTGGCACATGTAACAGTGTCCTGTTTAGGCAAGGTCCCCATATTGCTTTTTGAATGGCACCACTGTCTACACTAAAGGTCGACCAACATCACTCGTCCAATATATCGGGCAGATTCTTGCAAATTTTTTAGAGATTTTTCCTCATTATGCCACCTAAACCACCTAAAACGGGCAGAAAAGCTGAGTCTGAACCTGCTATTAGCAAGGCCAATCTTGTAGCCTCTTTAGCTGTGCACAGGACAGCTCTAATTTCCGAGCAAGTTAATGATAAATTGGATGGACTTCAGCAGATGGTGACTAGTCATGATCAGCGTTTAACATGCTGAGTCCCTCCCATCAGCGCTTGGATAAACTGTTGCAAGAAGCCACAGACAGAAAACGAGAAGCTTAAGGCTAGGCTAAGTGAGTTAGAGGGGAGAGGCAGAAGAAATAATATCCGGTTGGTTGGTCTACCTGAAGGTATTCACAACCTAGAAATTTTTTTTCTCAGCTACAATGGGATGTTTTTGGACATGAGACTTTTCCCTCAGCAGAGGAGTTGGACCGTGCACACCGTAGTTTGGTACCAAAGCTGGGCCCCGGAGGTAGGCCGCAGCCTGTGCTTTCATCACTATCAAAGTAAGGAGTTAGTGATTTGGGAGGGCAGGATGTGGGGCAAATTAAAGTACTAAAACAATCTCTTCAGGATTTACGAAGACTCTGTACCCGTTCCAGTGTCTCCTGGTGTTTCTCTCAAATGCTTATTTTAAAAGGCTTGATTAAGTTATATCAACATATTTGGAGTGGTAAAAAGCCACGCAGGCGAAATGACCACCTGCACAGGTCAAAACAGGATGGTGGTTTGGCTCTTCCAAATCATATATTCTATTATTGGGCAATAAAGTTGTCCTGTCTGATAAAAAAGCACTCTTGTGACTTTTTGTCTCTGTCAGAGGTAATTGGAGCATCGGTACCTTTATCTCTAAACCAGACAATCACTAACCATGTGGTTAATAGCTCCGTCAGGATCTACACACAATTCAGAAAACACTTCAGCCTCCAGAACATGTCTCTAGTATAATAGCGTCAAATAATTTCTTCGTTCCATCAATGCAAGATGCTACTTTTAATATGTGGTTTAATAAAGGTTTAAAATATTTTAAGGATCTTTTTATTGAAAGCAAATTTGCCTTTTTTACACTGTTTTCTAAATATAATCTCCCTGCTTCTCACTTTTTTAGACACTTGCAAGTTTTGTTTTGGTTTCAGTTCCAGGATTTCCTGACAAACCAGCCAGTAACATAATTGATGAACTTATGTCTTTTAACCCAACTAAAAAAGGAGCAATTTCAGTTATGTTGAGTCTTATCTTTCATTTGCATCCATCTTCTCTCTCTGCACTCAAATCTTCCTGGGAGCAAGATTTTCAGTTTATAATTAGTGATACAGTCTGGGCTCCTGTTTTGAAGAGAATTCCCCCCCCCCCGTTTTTTTTTTTTTAAGTTCTGTGTCGCACTACTGACGTCAACGGTTTTGCCGTTGTATTGCAGAAATTAGTGTGTTTGTGTGTGTCCGCATCCAAAATGCCTTACTGAGAAATGCATTACTGTTGCCAAAACCTCATCACACATGCAAAAAACATCAAAGGCTCACTGACAAAGTAATCTAAAAAAATAAATAAATACTTGCTAGTCTGGCTTTGTTTACGCAGGTGTTATCCCAGAGCAAAACATTATGTGTCACTTAGATCATGGTCTTAGATCGGGGTTCATTTCGTCCCAAACTGCCAAGATGGAACGCACAAGAAAGTATAATTTGGCCAAAGCCATGAACCTCCTTGATTTGCTCGACGAGAAGGATGCTCCTTCTTCATCTGATGATGCATTATCATAGGATGATGAAGAGGTGGAGGATATAAATTATGTGCCAGGGGCCAAGGGCACTTCGGAGGAAGAGAGTGAGGAAGAACAGATGGAATTGAAGGAGCGAAGGGGTGAAAGGGCAAGCCCTGCCCCACCTGGATATCGAGGAGTGGTGTTACCTGGTCCCCAACTGTGAAGAATGCCATTCCGTACCGGGCCGCTGGGATCTCTCGTCCCAGGATCACCAGCTACGCTGCCTCCCAGATTCACAACATATTTGATAGTTTCTTTTTTCATCACAGATGAAATTATTGATATTGTCACACAAAAAATAAAAATGAAGCAAAATCAAACTTGATGCCAATTTCTGACAATCCCGGGCTCTTTTAATATAATTTATAAAAATTTATCTTATGGAAAATTATTCACGTTTTGTTTTTTGTCTCATACTGAAGTCAAGTTCTAATCACAATAACTCACATTCAAGGGGTTAAATCTTAGAAACACAATAAATATTTGCCATGTATGGTGAGGACTAAAGCTAATAACAATATCAATAAAAAAATGGAATTATGTATTATTAGATAATATTTCTATAGCAGTCTTTATTGGACCATTTTTTTGTGCGCTAGGGCGACTGATGTTACAAAAGTACAGGAAACAGGAAAGGAGTGGGAATCAAATCCTGAATCTAAAGGCTGGATGAAGTCATTTATAGGAGACGATAAATGGACATACAGCCTGTATTGATTGATTTCCATGTGATGTTTAAAAAAAAAAAAAGAAAAAAAAGAAAAAAAAAAAGAAAAAAAAATAACACATGGAAACTCAAAATCATATTCAAAAGGCTATTTATGGTCACTTCTCCCCCTTTGAAGAGATGGATTATCCTGGCTTTTACAATTGGCAAACGTATTTTGTTGAGACACTGGAGGAAAAAGAAACCCCCTCCTCATTGAGGAGTGGCTGACAACAATGGCTAAGTTGGAATCTTTTTTCCCCATAATCACAAACTTAAACTTTTTGTAAACATTTTGTGTTTACTTGAGCTATTTTTGTATTTGTATTGTACTATTTAAATGTGTCAGATGAACTGAAACATTAAGTAACAAATATGCTAAAATAAGATTTATAGATATATGTGTATATAAAATATACCTCTGTGGATGATTACTGGTCATGGTGGGTTTCGCATCAGTGTCCCAGGATGTAACAATGTTCAAAGGAGGCGATGTAGAGCCAGGATCTGCAACAGCAATCTCTTTTAGGTATTACATATTTTGTTAGAATAATTCACTGTTAACAAACCTTTACCATTATCAGCATGCTCTTGTGGGGCCTCAGTGGTCTCATCCATTTGCAGTGATGGTGTTAGAAGTCTCCTTGTGTGTTTTTCTGCAAAACCAACATCATTCTTAAAAGGAAAGCTTCATGACATAGAACCTACACTCTGGAACAAATGTGTCCTGTGAATGGCTCTCAGGTGGTCAGTGTTAATGCCACTTATATCACACCTTTTTCCTGAGAGATGGGATCTGAGCCGGCATAGTTCACTTGTGATCTGATCTCTGCGGAATGTGAACATGACTGAATGTAGGCAACAAAGAATAGCATGCACGATAACGACAAAAAGTGTCAACAAAATGTTTTACAAAACGGGGAAACTGACCCATGTGGGACTTGATCCTGTGACCTTTAGGATAGGCATAGTACTCTCCTACATGCACTATTCCGCCAATCATCATGGACATTTTATCATTTTATATGTCATGATGTTCATAATGTTAGCTTTAAGGTCAGTGGTTCTCGACATATTAGGACCAATAAAAAAAAGAATGTTTTTTTTTTTTTCCTTTATTTTAGTTTTTAGTTTAGTTTTTTTCGTTCAGTATATCATCTAATCCTAGTTTGTAGCTCAAAAGAACACAATGAACCAAACCAGTGAGAAGCTTTGATAAAATAAGGAATATGGTGCAAAACGAGAGACTGTCCAATGTGGACTAAGGAAGATGACGGCTATAGTCAAAGAAATATGGATGCATTAAAGTTGGAAAACAGTTCGTGAAAATTATGAAATTTTTATGAAAAAAAAAAATTATTGTACCTGAGAATATAGCTCATGAATAATTTAGGTTGAAAAATAAATTATACATATTTAATAATGACTCAGACAAGGTTTCAAAATGACACTAAAAGGAAACGCAAGGTTAGAACGATATTCAGGGATTCGATATATTCATAACTCGTCATAAAAATAGTGATAAAGTTCAAAAAGGGGAAAACGAAGCTTGTAGTACGTAAAAAATATGAATCAAGTACAAAACTGGAAAAGTAAGGGTGTTAGTATCTTCAGCGTTCAAACGTAATGTATGATGTGAGTTGGGTGGCTATATGTGGTATTTAATCGAAGCTATTGAAATACGAATAGTTGGTATTGCCATTTATTGAGGGTCTCTAAGCGCTCGTCTCATTGCTTGTTGCGCATTTGGAGCCATGTTTTCTGCAGCGTCAGAAATATTACTTTTTTCGGTAAAAACGATGTTGTAGTGGTTTGCCTACGTGACTGCGAGTGACACTAGATGCTTTTTGTTTTTCAATAACGCAGCGTTTCTGATCTATTGATCCCGGAAGATCGAATACGTGAATTTCTTTAGTCCGCTAACATTAAATACATTCATGTTAAAACATTTTTACAGACTTTTACATTCTCAGTTTTAGCAAAGGTTAATCAGCGAGTTGGCCCTTTGAAATCAGATTAGGTGTTGCACTGGCTTATTCTTTCCCATTAGAAACTAAACTGCTGAAAACGGCGAGAGTGGAAAGAAGTAGGCTTTAACATGTATTCGAAATAATGCTAGATACAAATTAAGGTCTTATTTTCCAGATCGTAAGTAGGCCACTCACCGAACCAGGAGTCGTCGGTCGGTGCATTGTAGAGCTCCGCCAGGTCCACTACCTGGTTCGGGGCATCGTAGTCGTAGGGGTCTGACTTTTCTTTAACCTCGTTCTGGTCCATGGTCGCTATTCTCTGCTGAACTACAGACAGCTTCCAAAACGAGAAATAAAGGTTTCGCTGTTTAATCGTATCCTTGTAGCTAAAAAAAAATAAAATTTACCGAGGACAGCTGTTAACCTAGCTAGCTAACTGTTAGCCTTAACAAACGAAATAAAAGAACCATCAATGTAGGCAGAAGTTAGCTAGCCGTATGGCTTGAAATTATACTGTAAAGTACTAACGCTAGCCAAATTTGTAAATTTAACAGTTCTATAAAATCTAAAAGAAAACCAGACTTGAACAAAAGCTTACCAAAACGCATCCAATCCTTGAGCTCAAACCGCTGTGTTGTCGTTCAAATTCCCTCTTTTTCCCTCGTTTAAAAGCAGCCAATGGCTAATGCTGCGTCTGCCGCTTTCATCTCCAATTGGCTTAAAATGGTTGAACAGCGGAAACTTCCGGTGACGTGAGCACGCACGTTTTAAAGTGTTCGCTAGTTTTTTTGTTTTTACACAGAGACGTTAGTGAGATTAATTATTCGCTGATGGTTTTGTCAAATAAACGTTTGGTATTGTTTGCTTTGGTACTTTGGAGTAGTCATCTGGTCTGATGACTACTCCAAAGTACCAAAGCAAACAATACCAGGCAACTGTGATTTTACTCTATGTATATACATTCACGATATGCAACTTCCTTCTTCCTAGATCTTCAGAATAACAACACCATTTAGCTTTTGAGCTACAAAGAGCAGCTAGTGGACGTCTGAGCTCATTGAGCTGCAGGACAGAATGGGTTATTTTACCCTGCTTGTGGAAAATCAGAATGCACTCTGCATCTATTAGCAGCTATGTAGTTCTTTGACTCATTTGGTTTCTCATTGTTTGTTCATAAACACAGTCATTGTTTTTGTCATAGTCCACCCTCAAGATCCTATTTTAACTTTTGAATTCCCACTGCTCAATTACACAGCACTTAGCACTAAGAACTCTACTCCACTAATGGGCCCCATAACACTCCTGTCAGACACTGCTGTAGCAAAGTTTAGGGAAGCAGTCCCATCAGTTCTAACCCTTTGCTTAGTGAATTAAAAACTCAGATATATAGACTTGTGCTACAAAAAAAAAAAAACACACACACACACTTACAATTGATTTTTTAAATTAATAAACATTATTATACAAATCATAAAAAAACACTTGATGAGAGACAACTTTATACTCAAAATAGAACACATTGACATGACAAACAAAAGTGAAGTCAAATAAAATTCCACAAGGCCTCTCATTTAGTGACCTGAATCTGGCAGACCGAACTATTCCACAGTACGTAGTCTGCGTCAGGGATGGGCAGTTTTTCAGATACATGTATTTAAAATATGTATTTGAAATACAAAATACAATGTTGTATTTTTTTTTTTTTAATTAGTAGTATTTTTGTATTTTAAAAATACATAAAATACTTGTTGATTAAAGTTAAAATGGTGCATCATTCAGATTTGTCTTCAGTAAACATGAAAGAGTAAAAAAGCACCGACAAGCAGAAAAATAGTTTTAGCCAATCAGTTTTGATAGTTGTCGGTTGTTTTTTTTGTTTGTTTTTTTTTTTTTTTTTTAATCAACTATATATGACAAAATCATATCTATCATAGGTAGCGATGATATAAAGTGTGAATCAATTCAACTTTTTCGAAATCCTTTAAATAGATAGGCCTATCAGAGTGAGCAAATATATCAGTGCAGCTTTTAGTGGGGCAGGAATATTGGAACATTGGAGTAGCTGAAGAGGCATGGATGACTAAGTAATAAAGTGGGAACATAATAAAATATGTTTGAATTTTTTTATTTTTTTTCCCTAGTTTTGTATTTCCTACAGGGAAGGGGTTGGGCTGTCATAGTGACTCAGTTTTGAAGTCTGAACAATCCAAAATTAATACTTCTATGTAAAACTTATTACAGTTTACATTCTATACAAAAGTTAAAGTATGGCAAAGTTAGATGATTCAAAATAAAGACAGCGAGAGAGAGAGAGCGAGAGAGCGCAAAGTGCAAAACCTCTATAATAGCTTTTATTTTCACACAAAAGCATTGGGAACACAGCACATTCTATTCCAAATCAAAACATGAACAAAAAAAGATGTTCAAAGAATAGCAGTGTCACCCCACAAGGTATCTATTAAGGTCCGGGGATTGTGCTGGCCACTCCATAACATCAGTCTTGTTGGTATGGAACCAAGATGCTGCCCGCTTACTGGTGTGTTTGGGGTTTTTGTCTTGTTGAAACATCCATTTCTAGGGCATTTCCTCTTTGGCATTAGGCAACGGGACTTCATTAAGTATTTTGATGTATTCAAACTGATCCATGATCGCTGGTATGTGATAAATAGGCCCAACACCACAGTGTCACACACATTCCCGTATCATGACGCTTGCGCCACCATGTTTCACTGTCTTCACAGTTTACTGTGGCTTGAGTTCAGTGTTTTGGGGCTGCAGACAATTAGACAGTCAGATGACCCCCAAACATTGAATTCAAGCCACAATACAGTGAAGACAGAGGCGTCAGTGGTCATTATGATATGGGGATGATTTGGATGAATTGATTAAGGATATAACTTGTTTGCAGTTTGCAATGTGCGACTTGTGACTTTTAACAAATACAGAGGCAATTTAAATATAGTTAATGAATACTGTAATAATAGTAAAGTGGCATAAAATAGCATCATAATAAACAATTATAGTGATGGGTTCAGCTTTGACTGGATGTTATCGATAGACCTCACAGTTGATATAGTGTTATAGTATACAGTTAAGCTACTGGCTAATCGTGATTGCACACGTTGCCTTTCTCCTATATAAGACCTGCGTTTTAGTATGTCTCTGTACTTAATACAAACACACAGTTGCATGCATACTTAAAATATAAAGTACTGAGCGCCTTGGTGGGTCACCTGGTGGAGCTCACACCACATACTCCAGTGACACAGGTTTGATTCTGGCTCAGGTCCATTTGCTCCTTGTCATTCCCCTCTCTCTCACCCTGTTTCCTGTTTGTCTTCACTGTCTCTATCTAATAAAGCCTAAAAAGGCCAAAAAAGATCTTAAAAAATTAAAATAGAAAGTACAGAGGTAAGTGAATAGGGACATGTGTCTCTGCCACACACTAAACAAATCAAGTTATTATGGCCGCTGTTAAAAGTGGCTGAAAGGACAAACAAAAGTCTGTATCTGCTCCCTTGTTACCAGTGTGCTGGAGGTCTGTCAGCTTTTTCCCATGTGTCTTGTTCCATTGTCTACGTTGGTGAAAATACAAGTGTTGTTGCATGGATTTTTAGCTGCAATCCTACAAGTGTTTTCAAAAGGAATTGTTGACAGAGCAGAGGGGGATGAGGCTGTATTTGTGGGTATGTGTTCACTTATCTAAGGCAACTGGACTCATTAAATGAATCCCCCAGACAGACCTTCCACTGTCAGCAGTAGGACCATGCACCATTTCCAGAACTGCTACAGTGTGTGATGTAGTCCACTCACAAATTCCTGATACAGTGGCTCTGAAAAGATCAAAATTTGGAGTGTGAAAATTAAGGCAGCAACAACTAATAAATTACAGAATTATTCATATGGTTAGCAACAGTTTTAATCAACCACTTATATAGGTCTATAATTAGACTGCACTGCATGTGTGCACTTTATATTGTTCTGTTCTGTACTCATTCCCAAAACCAGAAAATTTGCTTTGTGTGTATTTATTTTGACCAGTGTGAGCTGCCAAAATACAAACAGAGAGTGAGAGCTGTCTGTCCGTTGCATTAGTGAAATCTCATGGATGAGCTAAGACTAACACTCAAATTAAGCCACACAAGGCAGGTTGAATGTAGAGCTAATCTTTGTTTTGCCATTTTATTGGCAAACTTTAACTACAATGACATGGCAAGTCTGTAATCTAAACTGTATCACTATGTATCTCTGTCTGCTATACCATAAACATGAAGGCTCCAGACATTCATACTCATTTTTTATAGAAAATAAAATTAAAAAAATAAATACTGAAAACAGTTGACTGAATAATCAATCATAAAACATCCAACTGTTAACAGATTAGTTAAAGCCATCCATCTTCTTCCGCTTATCCGGGGCCGGGTTGCGGGGGCAGCACTCTAAGCAGAGACGCCCAGATTTTCCTCTCCCCAGACCCTTCCGCCAGCTCCTCTGGGGGAATACTGAGGCATTCCTTGACAAGCCACCCTTTTCCGGCTGAGAACCATGGCCTCAGACTAGGAGGTGCTGATTCTCATCCCAGCTGCTTCACACTTGGCTGCAAACCATCCCAGTGCACGCTGAAGGTCCTGGCCTGTTGAAGCCAACAGGACAACATCATCTGCAAAAAGCAGAGATGAGATCCTGTGGTACCTAAACCGGACCCCCTCTGGGCCCCGGCTGCGCCTAGAAATCCTTTCTATAAAAATTATGAACAGAACTGGTTACATAGGGAAATCCAGCACGCACCGGGAACAGGTCTGACTTACTGCCGGCAATGCGAACCAAGCTACTGCTCCAGACAGCACTAAGCAGAGGGCCCCAGACCCCATACTCCCAGAGCACCCCCCGCAGAATGCCGCGAGGGACATGGTCGAATGCCTTTTCCAGATCCACAAAGCACATGTGAACAGGTTGGGCAAACTCCCATGAACCCGCCAGCACACTGGAGAGGGTAGAGAGCTGGTCCAGTGTTCCACAACCGGTACGAAAACCGCATTATTCCTCCTGAATCCAAGGTTCGGTTATCGGCTGGATTCTCCTCTCCAGTACCCTGGCATAGACTTTTCCAGGGAGGCTGTTGAGTGTGATCCCCCTGTAGTTGGAACACACTCTCTGGTCCCCCTTCTTAAAAAGAGGGACTACCACCCCGGTCTGCCAGTCCCGACGTATTGTCCCTGGCCTCCACACAATTTTGCAGAGGTGTGTCAGCCAAGACAGCCCTACAACATCCAGAGATTTGAGGTACTCGGGGCGATTCTCATCCACCCCCGGCTCCTTGCCACCGAGGAGCTTCTTAGCTACAGGAATCTGTGACTTCAGCTGAGCAGATGCTTGGGGCTTTGAAGTATTCCTTCCACCGTCCGACAGTGTCCCCAGTTGAGGTCAGCTGCCCAGCAGCTGCCCAACAGCATGTCACCTCGACATGTCATCTCGACATGGAATGTTACCTGTAACATTCCATGTCGAGGTGACATTCCATGTCCCTGGTGCTAGATTTCACGTCTGAGGCCCCTGCCTTCGGCTGCCACCCAGTCCACTTTGCACTGGCTTAGATTACTTAGATTAGTTGAAGCCTTAATGTAAATCAAAAGCTGGGATTGTGGAAAAAGTAAGATGTATAAATTTAACTTCAAACCTGCGTCTGGGTCAATAAATGAATGCCTGATAAGAAAGTCCAAGGCCACCATGGCAGAGTTTGGTTTGAAGTCATCTGAGGCCAGCAGTTCTTTCACCTGAAAATTATCTTTTTTATTGTAAATAAAATTACATACTTTAAAGACCACATTGACATAAAGAATGACTTTTTGCACATAACAGAAATTCTGACCTTACTGATGGGCAACAAGTAGAACTCCTGCACCTCTCCGTCTCCTATTGCTGGCCTAAAATCCAGTGGAAGTTCCAAATCAAAGACAAACTGGCTCTCAGCAAACACACCCTCTTCATCTTCATAAGTGTAGCTGAAATCATTTGGTAAAAGAAATCATGATTTCACAGGCAGAAAACAGGTTTTGTTTGTTTTGTTTACCTTTAAAATCAGTAAAAAGAAATGAAAAAGACCACTGTTCGATAATACTGGCTTTATCAACTGGTGGGTCGGGAGACAAAAGAACATTATCTTTGTGGATTGCTAAAATTTTGCAGAGGCAATGAGACTGAAGGCGAGATAGCCATAGATAGAGTCTGCATGTCCTCCTTGTGTCACCGTGGGTTCTCTCCAGGCACTCCAGCTTCCTTCTACTGCCCAAATACATGCATGTATAGGTCAATTAGCAACTCTCAAGTATCCCTAGTGAATGAAATTGAGAGTGAATGGTTGTTTCTTCAGTGTCTGTCTATATGTAAGCCATTTGTAAATAGTTTTGAGATAATTTTGTGTGCATAACTCAAAAATATATAACTGGAAGTGAAAACTTCAAACGGCTGAGAGTATGTATTGGTATCAAGCTTACCTTATGGTACTAACAGGACGGGCCCTTTCAGCAAATGTTGCTGGGATGCACGCTTCCTCCTCACATTCTTTGACCAGAGTGTGTTTAATGCCAACACCAGCAGCCAGACCACCTGCTGCCTATTACATACACAACATAACTTTCAAATTGGATTGTCTCAGTTTATGCTCTCATTTACTTTCCTTTGTCTAATAAAATCTGTCTGAATCTGATTGAAATCAGTGACTGTTTGATAAATATTTGGTCTTCTGTGCACCCTCACCATACTGTCCAGGAGTCCAGGGTATGTCTGCTTTGTAGATGAGCGCCGTGCCAGCCACATATTAACATCCCCATTGTCACTGACAGTGTAGCCATTAATATGCACACCATATCGCTTCACCCCAAACAGACCTGTGAAATAGCACTACTGTCAGCTGACAGCCACAACACAGTGGCCTGAATCACTTGGGAGGAACTTACTTGTAGCTGCTCTCTCCATGCACATTAAAGGAGGGTCAGAAAATCTGGCCATTACACTGTATTTCTGTCCAGAGACAAATGGAAATGACAAAATAAGGTTACTTTCATCAAAGCATAGTTCTTATACAATTTTCTAAAATGAAGTGAGACAAATTGGAAATCCTTGTCATCCACACTACACTCAGGTCAAGAGTCTGGGTGTCACCTTTAACATGACAGCACTCTCTCCTTCTCTGCTCATATCTCCAAAGCCACACAGTCTACCTACTTCCACCTTCATCAGTTGCGTCTGTCCATGGCTCATTCCCAACAGCAAAACTGTCCTTATTAATGCCCTGGTCATATCTCCAATTGATTGCTTTCTTGTTAGATCAATTTAAAAAAATCCCTCCATTAACTGGTCCAGAATTGCATAATCCAAGTTTTTTTGTCTTTAAGACATGCCTGAAGTGTTGGATTTCCTCTGGTTTCATTGGAAAATATAATTTTGTGGTATCCTCAAGGCATCTGTGCCAAAGACGCTATCCACTCTAGATTGCAGTGCCAATATTTTCAAATGAATAAGGATCTACCACATTTCCAAAAATACATTTTTGTTTCAAGGTCTCACCTCATCTCTCCATCCTTTGAGGCACTTCAGTGAGGCATCTGTCCTCAGAGTCTGCAGTACAGCGGCCACCGCCTCAGACCTTTTTCCATAGGAGTCCAGACTGGGACAGAGGGAAACAGCACCACTATCTGACAAACTGAACACTTCTGGGTAACATCTCACCAGTGAAGCGACATGAGGGGGGATCCAGCCAACTTGCACTCCACCGATTTCAAACCGAAAACAGTGAATGGGACAGGATGCTAGGAAGAACAATATCAATCAATCAACCTTTATTTAAATTGTATCTTTAAAACAAGCCATGAAACTCAAAGCAGTTTACTATAATATGAAAAACAGATTATGCTTAAAATTGAGCGCTGCTGAAAGCTACTTCATTTCCTAAAAGGGCTAAATGAACTAGTACATGATACACTGATACATGATCTTAGAAAATTGTGTGTCCAGGTTTTTTTTCAATTTGCAAAGTAACCTTCCCCCTATGGGGGCAAAACCCACTGTTACTAGATGCCCTGAATGCCTTTTACACACCCTTCAAGTCCCTGAACACCATGGCCACATATGAGGATTAACGTCAGTGCCTTCTCCTCTACACTATGCTGACACACAACTGCAAAGCTCCCTATGCCAGCAACCTCATAGTTTGCAGACACAGCAGCAGTGTTAGGCCTCATTACAAACAATGATGAGATGGCGTACAGGAGGTGGGTATACTGGTATAGTAGTGTAAACATAACTTAATCCCTATCATCAGTAAAACTGAAGAAATGCTGCTAGACTTATGCAGGACTGACCGCATCCCTTCTCCGTTCTTCCCTGATGATGCTGCTTGGAATGCACCGATCCAGATCCCAATCAAGGTGCTTTGCAGGTATCAGATAACGATTCACGAATCATAGCTATAGCTTTTTTTCCTTAATAAATAAAATCATCACTTAAAAACTGGGTGGGCAGTGAACCCCCCTCTATATCTTTATGAAAGTCACTGATCTCTGATGCTATGACTCTGATTAGAATTGGACATTATATTAATGGAAGTCTCCAATTCTTTGTAAACACATGGAAGAAGCCATTGGAAACACTGGGAGTGGATTGTAAAATAGATTCTAACGGACAGTCACTGTGGACATAAATTATTCCAACTTAATTGTGGACTCTTCTAATATTTACACGTGAGATGTAGTGCTGCTATTGATTCTGAACAGCCTTCTTGTGTATTATAATGTCTGTATGTTTGGAAAAAAATTTATAAAAGTAAAAAAAAAACAACAACTGCATTTTGTGTTTATATGAGCTATTGTTGTCTAATATTTACATTTGTTTGATGATCTGAAACTGTGTTACAAAAAATAAATAAATAAATAAAAAATAATCAGTAATTTTTCACAGCACTGTCCAGGGCGTGATTGTCCCTATGAGTGGGTTCACTAATGTTTTGTACAAAACAGAGTCTAATAAGGCCATAAACGCACTGCCTAAACTATCTCTGTTGTCATCAACATGAATGTTGACGTACCTTTTATAACAACAGAGTCTAGCACTATATTGGATTAAAAAAAATCTAAGAATTACTTTAAAATAATAACAAATAAAAGGCTTTTGTTTTTTCTAATTAGGATGGGAAATGGACAGCATAAGACTTTCAAAAGAACAATAAGATTGTTTAGATCTAAGGCCCATTAAAGGATGAGAGCTTTGCTATCCGCTACAGTTGCCTCTATGAGCCTGTAGGCTCATTTCATTGAGGAGAATTTGTGTCATATTTTCTGCAAAATCAAGCAGGATGTGACTTAGTGTGCGCTTTCGTCTACTTGGTCTTGGACTTTCCTGCAAGGCTGCCATAACAGCGAGCAACAATGTCTTTAAATAAGTTAGTGTTTCAATGCCTTCAGACCATAACTGTATTATGATCGTGACTCCCGCGGCTTATGAAACTGATAAATTTGCTGTCTGCTTTCAAATTACTTTTTCAGCTGTTTTCACAAAGCACCTAATGCAAACTCTTTGTGGCATTTTGAAGTTACATGACTATTGGCTCATTTGCTAAATAACATTCACCAGAAAATGCCATGTCAATAATTATGTAGATGTAAATATGCCAGAATTAGTCCAACGGCTACTTTACATCTGTAGTCCCTGGCAGGTCAGGAGAAAAACACATAAGACAAAATACAACATATTGCATGCACCATAAATGACAGTCCACATAATAGACCGAAGAAAAAGAAAAAAATGAAAAAACAAAAAAACAAAAACAACAAATGCATAACTATGACAAGAACACGCAGCATTGACATAGTACCTCAGTGATCACAGGTCTGGTTCCTCTTCAGCCATCTTTTGAGATTGGTTTAAATGTATTAAAAGTTGTGCTGTCTCTTATTGCAGTTGGTATGTTATTCCAGATTTCAGTCCCCCTCACTGACAGTACCTGTTTACTGAATGCTGTGCGCCTCAGAGGTACAGCACAGTCGCCTGTAGACGAGACTCTAGTGACTTTCCCACCAGTGCTTGATCTGAACCCAATGAACTCATTCAAAGGTGGTGGGGAAAGTCCATGTAAAATTTTATACACTGAATAGACTAGTTTAAATTTTGTAAAATTTTCAAAACTTAGGATATTGGATTTCTCAAGTACATATATTCAAAACTTAAGATTTGTTTATATAGAGATTCTATTGGTTTTAGGGTAGTCAGGCTTGTCAGTGACCAGTTACTAATACAAGAGTCAATATGTGAAAAAAATCACACAATGAAAAAACATTTTAGCAGCATTTTCTGGAAATAATGATCTAATTTGTCTAAAATTATGAATGCTAAAATTTAAATTTTCACAAAGGTTTTTTAAATGTTTTTTAAAAGATAAAGTTGAGTCCAAGGTAACACAAAGATATTTAAACTCCTGTACAATCTGAAAAAAATAAAATAAAATAAGTATATATTTTAAATAAATAACAACTAATTAAAAATAAAGTGAATGGTGTTATTTCTTCTTTCTACTTTACTATACTTAAGATTTTTAAGATTAGGCATATATGTCTTGGTCCTTTTTTATTTGAGAGGGTGTGATGGAACAGGGGGATGGGGGGCGGCAAATCCCAATCTCGCCTAGGGCACCAAATTGGCTAGAGCCGGCTCTGTGTTTAGGGAGTTCAGGGGGTCAAATTAGAGCTCAAAGTGCAGATGTAAAAAAAAAAATTTAAAGCCGAAAGCGGAAATAATGGCCCTCGCCTCTCCTTGCGACCGCGGGGGAAAATGACCTCGGAAGGACAGAATTTTGTCTCCCCTTTCAACTACGGGGGTAAATGTCCTCAGGAGGACTACATTCTGGTTCTCCTTGCGACTGTAGGAGCAAATGTCCTTGGGTGTCCTCTTTCGACCGCGGGGCTCCCATTTCGACCGTGAGAGCAAATGTCCTTGGGAGGACTGCATTTTGTCTCTCCTTTGAACTACTGGGGCAAATGTCCTCAGAAGGACTACATTCTGCTTCTCCTTGCGACCGCAGGAGCAAATGTCCTCGGGAGGTCTGAATTTCATCTCCCCTTTCGACTGCGGGAGCAAATGTCCTCTGAAGGACTGCATTTCGTCTCCCCTTTCAACCACAGGGGCAAATGTCCTCAGGAGGACTACGTTTCGCCTCCCCTTGCAACCCATAGGAGCAAATGTCCTCAAGAGGATTGCATTTTGTCTTCCCTTTCGGCCGCAGGGGGAAATGTCTTCGGGAGGAATGCATACGCCTTCTCTTGAGAAGTGTAGTGGCCGACTGAGGTGGTGCAAAGACTGGAGCGGTCAGCAGGGGGTCCAGTGCTGAATCGGTTGAAGAACCCATTCAGCTCATTGGCTCTCTCTGGTCCGCCCTCCTGCAGCTGGGCTCTGGTGGTAAAGTCCCATTATTTGCTGCATTCCCCTTCAAACACTCGTCTTTCTAACTCTCCTTCCTTCTCTTCTCAGCCCAATTTCCACCTGCACCCTGTAGGTCAACAGCACCGAAGGCAGTCGTCGTTACCCTGGCTGCCACCAGTATAGCATAAAAATTGTTTGTGACTTGCTGTTTAATTTGGGATTGATGTCACCAGCCCAAAAAGTACACTGGCTCGTAACACTTGGCTAAACTGTTTATCTTATTGACAGTATCACTATTTTTAAGTAACTTCAAATAAGTGTTTATCAATTGAAAACATGAATCAATTCTTCAATTAACACTACACAGGAATGAGCTTTTATTTTTTAGAGTGATGAAGTAGCTTACTAACTTCAAATTATATTAATTTACAAGTTACACCTTAAATGAACTAAAAAAACAACAACATAGGAATATGGGCTACTTTTGAGTATTCACAATTAGTTGGGTTAAATCAGACTTAAAAGATTTTTGGGTCTTAAATATTCATATTCTCAAAGACAAAATATACAATTGTTAATAGTCATCCGCTTGGGCTCCAAATTTTAAGTATTTGCTTTGACAGTTATATGCCTTTCTCGTGTTTTTTTTTTTTTGAATCATATGTTCAGAGAACGGGAAAACTTTACCCATCAAACTTTACTATATATTAAAAAAAGCGTCTAAACTTAACATAATGGATGCATGGTGTTGTGTATATTATTATGCTTTAAAACTTTATTATGCTAAGCTGTGTTTATTTTATTTTGAAGGGTTTTTCTGGACCCTGGCTGGAGGTTCCAGTCCCTGCTGGAGGTGTGCAACCGGAAGTACCCCACACTGGAGGTCTGCAGCCAGACGCTTTTGGTGGCCGCTGCTGCCGGATTGTATGGCTTAAACTTGTCACTATAAACTGAGTTCAGTTAAACTGATGGATGGCGTACTTGTTCCGGACCTCATTAACCATTCACGTTCATGTTAAACAATAATATCACTCAATGATTACAGCCAAAAACATACTTTTCCTGTGTGCCAGCGGGCTGCCCTGTAGAGCTGGACGCGATGACTGCAGCATTCCTAGGCCGTTGCTTTCAAGTTGTACGTGGAGGTGGGAAACGCACTTTTCCGGTCTGGCTTTTGAACTTCATTAAATCACAAAATTATGTAAGTAGGTTGTATTCGATGCAAAATCCAGCTTTAAAAGGATATTAAAGACAAAGTGAGTCAAAGCCTTGTTGTTTTGACCACCAAACACTCAAAATAAACGGTGTAGGGTGTTGTTTAAAACATCTGGGGCAACCCATGTTCCTTGAAGGCACCATGAAGGAGGCAGAACCATTGCCTTCATTCCCAGACTGTCACCTATGCTTCTGCATGCCTCTTGGCTTTGGCTGCAACTTTTATTTAAAACAAATATCAACTTTTGGAATTCATTTCAGTATTTTTCAGAGTTCAACAATAAAACAGGAACTTTTAGTTTCACAATTTTGATTTTCAGCGACAAAGATTGTCAGCTTAATATAGCTCCATAGATTAAAAGTATTGAGACAATAAGGTAAAGTGGGGGAAGCCCTACTAGAGGTCAGACAAACCACCACTGACTGTAGTCAAAGTAGAAGCCCAGTCCTTGGCTGAGAAATTTGGATCCTACTGTTTTAGTATATGTAAAGTGATATGGTATGAGATCCTCAGTAGAATCCAGCAAAGCAATGAGATGGGTGCTTAAGATTCCCTTAGCTTTTACAGGGACACAGGCTTCTTTAATTCACAGACTTCTTTAATGCACAGACAGCAGCCAAAGAAATGCACAAGTAAATGAATGTTGAGGCTGTGCCAAAGCAACACAGACGAAGATGCACAAAAGACACTTTTCAAATGCAGCTCCAGATGAGCCCATTCGAGATGCACTAAAAAAGGCTTTTTGCCAACCAAGATAGCAGCGGCAACAGTCCTCCAAAGGACGGATCCCTAAAATTGGGAAAAGGCCATAATGTATTGAGCTATGGTACAGACTTGCTCATTTAAAGCCTAGTTAGCCAAACCCACGTCTATTTTTTATGTCTACTCACAAACTGTATTCGTTTACTTCAACTAAAATCGCCACTGTTACCTACCATGTTTTGCACAAACCCATAAAATGTTAGTTGTTACCATGTTTCAGCTTATTAGCAAAACTGCGGATAAAAGATCAGTGCTTTCCAGCTTCACTTATTGACACCAGCGTCAGATGCATCTTCACCGAATAGAACTGGGAACTATAGTGCAAATCAATAAATTAAAACTTTTTGAGTTGGTTGTCACGTGACTTTGTATTTTAATACACTTCCCCTTTTTGCTCGACACATAGCCGAGCCTGTTGGTTGTAAAAACTCAAAGAACACGCAGAGCTGAATATGCAGTGCAAGATATTCTACCACATTACCTGCCGAATAGAAGCTGTTCATTCGCCGCAGGAGTTGCAGCACTCTTTCAGCCCAGGCACGGTTCGCCATTTCCAAACCCACTGTAAACATACAAGGCAGCAAATCCTTTTACTTCTAAAACACGCACGATGCACTAAACAAAATGTGCTGTTACGAAACTAGAGTTCTATAACACAGTCCTGCTTTGCAAGGCAGTATAAAGAGTCATTTTCCTTTAATGGCGATTGGCAACCAGCTAAGAAGAGCATTTACCGCCACCTACTGGGCTGGAAGGCTAAATCATTCTTTGGTCTAGCCACAAGAAACAGATAAATTTCAGACCTTTAGATTTTGAACACTAAACTTGGTTTAAATTAGCCTTTTCATATATTATCTATTGATCATTAATGAATGCTGACTGACATATCTGATATAATCGACGGCATAATAAATGATCACTGTTCAAAATGATTGAAGAAACATTAATACTGTGTGATTAATAAGTACAACATGTTGAAATGACCATAAATGCTACAATTTGATGTTTCAATTAGTGATTCACAAAGCACTGGACGCTTCTTGGCCTTTGTAACAAAAAAACGAATAACAGATTATAAAATAAATATATAAAAAAGCTTATAGCACTTGAATTCTACATTACATTGATAACACTCACTGACCCATCTTCTTTACAAAATGAGGACAGAGTTTGGATTTTATCCCTAGTCAGTTATAGTGGGCTACCTTGGGAATATCAGCGGGCTCTCCACCTCGGGAAGTGGAGCTTTGGTGTGTTTTTTTAACTCTAAAGTGCCAAAGTCCAGGTTCGCGCAGATGCGCTTGTGCAGTCATTCATCTCCTCTTGCACTGTCTGTGTGTGTCCAGCCATGTGTCTCCAGCTGTTTTCAGTGGTTATACTGTACGTCTATATACATACTATGAGAAGAATTCCACGCTGTGTCCCGGTGTGGAGCACTGTGAAGACCGCGGACAGATTGTAGTGGCTGCACAACGGTGGGAGTGTCATGCACCGCAGCTGCAACCCCAGCGGACAATGACAATCCTCTCAAAACTCTGTGTGTTTGTTTTAAGCATCTCATCCACAAGGATACAGTCCTCTGTGAATATTAATCAGAATTAATATAATTAATTAAAAATATTGCCGAACTCTGGTCTATACACTTTAAGGAAGTGTTGAGTGTGTGAGTTTTTCACCTCAATTCTACAACACTGGATTAGTACGTGTTCAACTGTTTCCAGGTTGTGGCAGTGGTTAGGGTGCAACAGAAAGGTGCTTGTCTGTTTTAGAGAGAGAGTAATTTAATCCACTGTGACCTATTCTAATGCTGGTGAAGGCTCTCTCCTTCTTTGGCTTCCTACACACTGCTCTGCACATACCAACGTGTTTTTGAATCCTGTGTCAGCGGGTACTATTGTATGTATTACACAAAATATCTAACTGAGTTGAAATCATTAAAAAAAAATCTCATCTGCGCCCCTGCTGTATTGTGGTTATTAATGAGCTTGCAAATATATATATATATATATATATATATATATATATATATATATATATATATATATATATATATATATATATATATATATATATATATATATATACAGGCTTCTGTTGAAAGCGTCTTGAAGGCGCCTTCTGTCAAAAACTTGGTAGGTGATTGGATGCAGCATTGACTAGTATCCGCCCACCATGAGGTTTCTTTAACCAATCATAGCAAGGATACATATTATGTGCTACTCTTTGCTCTTCTTTAAAGAAGAAATACTCTCCATTCCTGATAAATCTGATTCGATAGCAGCATTAACGCTAACGTCTTCTTGCGTAGCCATGATGATAACAAAGAGTAGAAGAGAGTGCTTTCGTTAAATTAAAAACCCGCCTCTTCCTGTTGGTGCTGCTTAGTGTGATACAAGATGGATTTATACAAGTTTGGAAACTCCCAAATCTCACAAGAATCCAGCTGCAGCGCAAGGTTAATAAGCTGTATGTTTGTCTTTTGTTTTACAATAAACAGGTCAAACAAGTAAAAAGTCTCAGTTCAGTTGTTATTTTTTATCAAGTAATGATATTTAGTGTAATGAAAAGAAAGAGTTATTGATTATTTTTACCCAATTATCATTGATAAAATATTAAATGTTATTAGTTATTTGTGGGCCACCTTTACTACTAAATATTACAAATACAGCAGCAGCAGCAGTTTGCTTTAGAGGAAATGGTGGTTGTCTAATTATCTGTAATAAGATTAGGTTACTCAGGTCTATTGTAACTGAGGTAAACGTTTCAGGTCTCAGAGGCTAAAGTGTACCGGTTCTCACTACAGTCTCTTTCTAAGGCTGATCATTAGCACTGATTGAACATGGCTGTGTCACTCAGCTCCACCCCTCCGCCACCTGTCTGACCTGGACCAACAGCATACTCTTTTGCTGGACTTTCTCAGATGCACCCCTTGGCAAATATACAGTATATTGCGCTACTATCAAAATTCACTCCACCAAGTCATAATTTAAAACACAAAATTAGTTCAAATTTAGTTGCAAGAAATGTTTCAAAAAGGTAATTTGAATATATTGTAAATGTTGCCAAAAACAACTATTATGTATCCGTATATGATGTATCTTACATCAAATATCCTTTTGATACAGACGGTTTTCAAGAAGCATCCTGGAACTAAGGAGAGTAATGGAGCAAACTGATCCATGTGGGATTTAAACCTGAAACCTTTAGGACTCAGGCTTAGTACTCTCCTACATGCACCATTCCTACACACACTTTTGAGGGGACCTTGTGCAATGGCATACATTGCACTGCATAAAGATATACAACAATTTTTTTCATGGAAATAGAACTTCAGTAGCCTAAGATATGTAATAATAGCCATCATTTATCAGGTCATGAAATGTTTTTCCTTTGTTTTTCCTTTTTATTTTGTTTACTTTGAAGACTTGCAAAATTAGGGGAGCAGAGTGGGGTTGGCGCATATAAATAATGGAAGCAATGTCTCCATTTGGTCTAATTCGTCCAAATAGTCACGTCAGGAATGTGTCTAAGTCCTAGTGTTTATTTGTGTTTTCCACATTCCCTGTTTTATTTTGTCATTTGTCTTACCTCTGCTCTCGTTCTAGGTTTACTTCCTGCCCTTGTGTGCTTCCCTCCTCTGTGATTACTGGCCCCGCTGGCCCTAATGTGTTGCACCTGTCTCCCCTCTCCTGGTGTATTTAGTCTTTGTCTTCCCCTGTCCATGTGCCAGTTCGTCTTGTTACTTTTGTCAAGCGTTCCATCTAGTTTTCCAGTGCTTCTTCTCTGTGTATGACCTTTGATTTTGGATTGTGACCTGCCTTTGCCCTACCCCTGAGTCGTGCGTTTGAGTCTTTACAGTGGTACTATCAAGTCACCAATGAACGGCGCTTCCGTCTTACATATTTTGACTTCTCCTATGGAGGATATCACTAAAATGGGCAGAGAGGGCAGCGTCTAAACTGCTCCTGAGTGGGCTTTTCAAATGCGCGGTTCAGAAACACGCCCCTCGTGGTTCAGAAACACGCTTATCTCTGGGATAACAACTTTATCTTGTGCGTCGCCTGAAACACTCTTTGTAGAAGATAAAATAAAATTGACAGAACTACAAAAGAATCTTGATAACATATATAAACGTAAAGTGGAGGGGGCCTTTATTAGATCTAGGCACAAAGTGGTTGGAAGAAGGCGAGCAGATGACTTTTTATCTTTTTAAATTAGAGAAGTCAAGGGGAAAATACAATTCTATGAGTGAGTAAAATATTCATGGTACTGTCACTAATAAGAGTATATCCAGTTTTTGTCATAATTACTTTTCCTCTCTGTACAAAGCCAAATTTAATCACAATGCTATGCAGTCACTTTTCAGTCATATTGACTCTGTCAGAGAATTTTGGATCTATTGTAAGGTTGTGATGCGCTGAGCCTTGGACTCTGTCAACAGACTTAGACACCTGCAGGATAACATGTCTCCAACCTCGAGCCCTATCAGCTGAATAACAACTGAATAACATCTCTTTTGTTATTGCACTGTTTGTGCATTGACCTTCTAAGAGGTTTTATAAGCTCTGTCCTATGAAAGCCTAGCCAGACTTGAATGTTCATTACTACGCTGTGTTGACTGTTCAACTGTCTCCAGGCCTGTATGTGATGGTCTCTGCAGTTTATCTATGTGTTCCAATACTTACTCTAAGGCAGTAAACCAATTCTCTTACAATTAGTGATGAGGAGAAGGTGAGGTGTGATTCCCCAGTTACCCAGCAGGAGGTGACAGACACCATATCATGTCTGAAAAATAATAGGTCGGTTGTGGGAACGGAGGCCTTGATTTCCTGGACTTCTCCACATTAAATAATGTATTTAAGATAAGATGGATAAAACATTATCTAAAAAATGACTGATTTATTTGAAATTTTATTTCTAAATTTGTTTTTAATCAGATGGGTAGTCTCTCATTTTTATTAGTTTGCAATTATCAAATCAACAAAATACCCTTGAAGCTGTCAGATTTTCACAAACAGGCCTTTCTTGCATGGAAACTCATTTACAAACACAATTTTTTCCCCACATAGATATTATATTTGGAACAATGGGGACATAGTATACAATAAAAAGAGTCTCTTGGGGGGTTGACACTTCTTCTCATTTCCATGCAATGACATCGTGGACATTTTATCGTCATACTGCCCCCTACTGTTCATAATGGCGATATAGAAAACACTGCACTCAGGTGTTGAAAGGTGGAATTATTTTCGATTTTTTAACAGTTACAAAGTGCTCCTTTAAGACATTATTTGTAAACTGAGGATAGTAAAAGTCAAGTAAAATTCAATCGGGTACCCATCTTGCCTGGTGCTTTCCTGGTTTTCATAATTTTAATTGCTGTCTAATCTCCACTTCAGAGATTGGCTATTCATTCAAGGTTTGCCTTATCTTCAATAGTTATGATGGGGAAATTGGAGCTCTCTGATAAGTATAGAGAAGAAGAAACGACTGAGCGTTACGGCTCATTTAGGCTAAAGTACAAAGCATAGACTGATGAACTGATGACATTAAAAAAACAAACAAACAAAGAACTGTACTTGAACACATCATAAGCAGCGGTAGACTGAGCCTGCCGGGAGGCCGAGGAGCACACAGACAGAGTACTGAGCCACATCTTGAGGCTGGGCTTTGTAGCCCAGCAGGTGACGTACCTGGGGCTTAAATTGGATGCACGGGCCATGTGCGCTCGACTTTCCATGGAGAGGCAGGGAGCGCTCATGAGGCTGGCCCAGAGGCTAGAGGCAGCCCTGTCGGTTCCGTCTGGTCTGGTTTCTACTGGGGATGATGGCATTAGCCCACCCGTGTCTCGCTGTCCCCATGCAAGAAACACTGGGAGAACATTTCCAATGTAATCAAGACTGGGGCATTGGGGTTTCTTCTCTGGCTTTCAACTTCTTGATTTCACTCATTTCCCCCTTTCTCACGCTTTCTTGAAGTTTTACCCATTTTATCTATTTCACCAACCAGACTATCCCTTTCTCCACCTCCAGACAGAAAGACCATTTGAGCCCAGTTAAAGTACAGTTATCTCAACAACAAAAAAAACCTGTAAGGAAAGGTGCTGACAGGGGTCTGGGGGTCTCCTCTCAGGATAATCAAAAACTTACTTGCAATTTCCTAGACCAGACCTCATTCAAACCCTCACTGGATATTTTTTGATCATTTTATCGAAAATGATTTAATGTTGAAATAAGAATGTGTAATAGCAAAAGAGACATTTCATTTAATTTCATCTTCTACCGCTTATCCCACTTTGTGGGGTCGCGGGTGGCTGGAGCCTATCCCAGCTGCTTTGGGCCTTAGGCGGGGTACACCCTGGACAGTGGCCAGTTCGTCGCAGGGCTGACACTTAGACGTACATTGACAGACAACCATATTAATATATAAGTATTAATGGGGGAGGAACAGAGAAAGAAGGAGGATAGATCTAAAAAAAGAGTTTGGGTTGTGAGATTAAAAAGAATTTATTTTTTGATAAAAATTTTGAAATTGTTAAGTGTTATAATAAAATATTTAGTTTTTTGAATATGGTTTAAAGATATTTTTTAAATATATGTACGACAATGTGTTTTTATTGTTTTAATGAATAAAACAATAAAAAAAAGAAAAAAAAAAGTGACAACTCCTGATGAAGACTGACCAATCATGACTCAGAATTTGAGAAATAAAATATAATTGCACTGTTACTATAGCAGCTCGAATAAAGGAGACACCTTTTTGCTTTGTATAATAGCCCATGGCTATGTAACTTTATATGTAATCTGTTAATAAATCATGTTGAATTTAATTCATTGAATTATAGCGGTCTTTTGCAATCTACTCTTCCAAATCTGAACCGGGGACGTGGATCAGAACTCCACAGTAGCTATCTGGCAAGATATTTAGCTTATATCACAGAGAGGCACAGACACAATGGACGAGTCGAGTGAGTGATTTAATGATAGGATACATCCATGCTCAGGATGGTAAACATCTCCTGCCCTGATGCAGCTGAGAGCTGCAGCTGGCAGACTGGACCGTCTGTTAGCGCTTTGGGACGGGGGAGAGGTGCACGGCAGCGTCTGCTGCTCGTTGAGAAGAGTGAGAACGAGTCTCCTAAAGTCTCCAATAACACCTGGAAAAGTCACTCAATTAATTGCTAGTCGCTATTTTTGAAATATAGACGCTAGAGGGGTCTGAATAGTCGCTAAATATAGTGACAAGTTGCTAAGTTGGCAACACTGGTGCTAGTGCTGTGCACCCACGGACCTCTACAGACAAATGGATGGATGTATTAGATGGATGTGCAGTTGTCCCTCACTATAATGCGGTTCACCTTTCACGGCCTCGCTGTTTCGCATATTTTTTTTAGTGCAATTTTGCATGCTTTTTTTTTTTAGAGCGTATGAACGCACATTGTGTTCTGCGTCCTGATTGGCTAAGGGACTGTAGTCCATTGTCAATCTATCTCTTCTGTGCCGTGTCCCCTGTACAGTACAGAATGTGTTCGGCTTGCCAAATTTACATAAATGTTCGATCACTAGCAGTGTGACTCTGAAGTGCTGTATGTTTGCAAGTTTTCTCCCCGACAAGACCTACAGTGTCAACGAAACATTCTGCACCGACAAAGGCACCTGCGGTCGCACCCAAAAGGCAGAGGAAGATGCTAAGGTTTGAACTTTGAGAGTGTTTAAACAAGAAAGAAATGTGAGAAAATGTTAATGCCTGTCTGAGAAAAGTGTATAAAGTGTGTGGTGAGGGGTTTTAAGCCTTAAAACATTTATAATAATTGTAAAAAATAAAGCTGACTACTTTGCAGATTTCGCTTATTATTATTAGTTATTTTTAGAACGTAACCCCAACGATAAACAAGGGACCACTGTATTATTAGAACAGGATACTGAATGAGAAAAAAAAAAACAATCCAGTTCTTACTATATACATCCACTTTTATTGTTTATGACGTCACCGCTCTAGTGCTCCTTCGCGCCCGTTGGTCAGAATGGATCACGTGGTGAATGAAACACAAGACCACATGCACCAGTGCCGTAGTGCGCCTGCTCTATGGGCTGCATAAGAAGCAACGCGGAAGCCAAACAATTTTTGGCGTGCTGTTCCAATGAGCAACATCCGTTGAAAATAATGGGCGGTCATGTTTTTTTTTTACTCATTCAGTATCCTGTTCTATCTTGCATCCATGATGTAGCTCCAGCTGGGGTCCTTTTGTCATGTGGTAGGTAGTCGTTCAAAAAAACTGCCTGACTGAAAACTGGCCTGCATGACAATATTTTGAGCCGATGGCCGGTCTCTAAAAATTAGCAAAAATCGGCCCGGTGTTGACCTCTGATCTCTTACATGTAAGCCTAAATAATAAAGCAAAAGATATTATGATTATAGACAGTGAAATTATAGGCCACTTTGATTTTTAAACTTATTGTTAGTTTTAAATGTTATTTTATGCATTTGGTTGCTGTAGGCCAAGTTTTAATGGGGCCCCATTGAGGGTTATTACCCCCTCACCCTCCACATTGACCTGACTCTGTATTGAGCTACAGACTCAAAAGGTACATCCCACTTTTGATTTACCATGGTGTACGTTGTTTATTTTTTGCAGAAATGTTCAGCTTTAAGGCACCTCATGAAATGACCTGTTACAGTCATTTTTGTCACCACAGAGGATCACATGAACAGTGACAGAGGAAAGGCAGCACCTCACCACTGTAAAGACCTCCAGCTCACAGCCCACCGTCCTCCACTTAGACTCAGTGACTTCTGTGACTATCACAATACAGTAATCTCTAGATTAATTAATTTTATTAAGGACAAATGCACTATAACGCGATAGTTACATCTGCCACAGGACGAGGCCAGGGTCTGAGTGTGGGTCAGCAGATGCTCATCCCAGATCCATGAGTTAACGCACCATTGCTCACAGAAATTATATTACAAAATATTTGCAAAGGATTGTTTTTTAAGCATTTTCCTCCAAACATGCTACATATGTTACCAAAATACAGATCTCAGTAAAGGGCACTTTAGGGCAGTGGTGTGAAACTCAAAGTTGTGAGGGGCCGCAATAGAAAATAAGAATCAGGGACCAAAAATTGCGACACTAGGAAAGCTTTTATTAAATTTGGAAGGTAAAGTTTCATCTTCATTTGAGTTTCATAACAATTTTTTTTTCCTTTTATGGAAACTGGTTTTAGTGGGATTTGAGCAGGGTTTAGTTGGATTTGAACAGGGTTAGTTATATTTGAACAGGTTTTAGTTGGATTTGAACAGGTTTTAATTTTATTTGAACAGATTTTATATATCTTTATAGTAAAAAATTGACGTAGGATTTCATGAACAAATGAAATAAATCTGATTCAAATCCATCCATAACCTGGTCAAATCCAGTAAAAAACGTGGTGCCAAAAATATCATGTACAAATGCATTAGAGGGCCAATAAAACATTGGAAAAGGCCGCATTTAGTCCCCGGGCCTTGTGTTTGACATGTGTGCTTTAGGGCATCAAGCTCCCCCTCTGCACGTGCCTACATCTGAAATTAGAGATTCCCTCTCACTGTACTCGTTGTCCACACTCCAGCCCGGTAGGTGGGTGTAATGCTCCTCGAGCTGGTTTGTCACCCTCCAACCGAACCCAGTACAAGAAGAAGAAGAAGAAGAAGAAGAAGAAGAAGAAGATATTCGTTTATCTCTTGTCTTACTGCCGCACATTCTCTTGTTTCGCGTCATGGACCATGGTCGAGTTTAGCTTAACCTGACACAGCTCCAAACAGCCCGTTAGCACATAAGGCTAACACATTCACTAGCCATTTCCACCGATTCATCGATTAGGTATGATTTGAATTATTTTATTATCGACGTCAACTGTTTAAATGTTGCTGGAAGCTTCCCACGTATTATTTTCGTACATGATGCAAAAAATAATGGGTTTCTACTTCCCAGTGCATTGTATAAGCAGTGTGTAGATGATGTAGTTCTCCAGCTATTCTCTTTGTGCGAATGAGTACCTGTAACCTTTGTAATGTGATTAAAAATAAAGTTTAAAGTTTGATTGAAAATGAACCTTTTGTTGTGTTGCAGGATGCACCTGTCCTAGATGACCTCAGAAGTGAACATGTCAGAAATGGGGAAGGTTGTGATTGTCACCATTCCAGAGGCAGGTAGTGGGGATGTGCCTGTTGTTGAGGAGGACAAAGCTGTACTGGTCTCTGCAGAGCTTGCCTCTCAGCCAAGGTTTGCTACATATTCAGTTTTCAAATAAGAACTTCTTCTGTTGTCAGTTTGTAGAAAACGCCTGTATTTGACATTTCAGTGAAGACATGCTTACAGTGGCTCCAGTGGAGGCTGGGGCTGACAGCAGTACAACAGACTCTCTGGCAAAAGATGCTGTCATTGGTCAGTATTACACTCAGAAATCATAACTGACCCTTTGCTGACATTAAAAATCCTTTACAACAGTTTACACTGCCTGGGTCAGTGTATGGCATGGTTCACGGTGTCTAATGTCACTCAGTCATGTTAAATAAAATGTAAGAACAAATGCAGTGTTTTTAATTAATGGAGCAAGAGCTGTAAGACACTAAATCTTATTTTGTTTGAGTTCATTTGGGAAAATGTTTTTATTTTTTGTTTTTTTGTGTAGTTTTACTCTTGATTGTCTCTTGATTTTGTTAGAGTGCGGATTCTCTTATGAAAATGAATGTGCTTAAGTGTCATTTTTTACTAATCAAACATATACTGCTTTTAGGAGATGTAGAGTGTTCTTTTATGACACAAATCCAATATAATTAACCATAACCATAAGGTTGGTGGTTCGATTCATGCTCGCTCCTGTTCATACTGTTGTGTCCTTGGTCAAGACACTTCACCCATCTTGCTTCCAGTACCACAGGACTGGTGTGTGAATGTGTTTGATTGTAGAGGTGAGTTTGGTGGTGGTTGGAGAAGGCTGTGAGCACTGTCTGTATGACAGCCCGCTACTCTCTCTGTCCCAGGTGTGAATGAGGTGAATGGAAGCATGATGTAAAGAACTTTGGGTGCCTAGAGAAGGGTATGAAAAGCGCTACAGTGATCCCTCGCTATAACGCGGTTCACCTTTTGTGGTCTTGCTGTTTCGCAAAATTTTTTTAGTGCAATTTTGCATGCTTTTTTTTTTTTTACAGTACAGAAAGCGTTCGGCTTGCCAAATTTATATAAATGTTTGATCGCTAGCGGTGTGACTCTGAAGTTCTGTATGTTTGTAAGTTTTCTCCCCGACAAAACCCACAATGTCGACGAAACGTTCTGCACCGTCAAAGGCACCTGCGGTCGCACCCAAAGGGCAGAGGAAGATGCTAAGGTTTGACCTTTGAGAGTGTTTAAACAAGAGAGAAATGTGAGAAAATGTTAATGCCTGTCTGAGAAAAGTGTATAAAGTGTGTGGTGAGGGGTTTTACCGCCTTAAAACATATATAATAATTGTAAAAAATAAAGCTGACTTCTTAGCGGATTTTGCCTATTGCGGGTTATTTTTGGAACGTAACCCCCGCGATAAATGAGGGACCACTGTATATAAATGCATGCCATTTAACATACACCAGTGCCACAGATACTGGAGGGAGGGTGGATGAAGTGTCTTGCCCAAGGACACAACGATAGTATGAAATTGAGGGAGAGGAACCACCAACCGTACGGTTGTTAGATGATCTGTTTTTCCTTCTGAGCCACTGTACCCACATTCTGGTTTAGACCTGGACCTGATGTAGACAGGGCTATGTTCTCATAATATGAGTTAAACATCAGCTCAGTTTAGTGTTATTTAATTAGCTTGAGTTGTGTGGAGATTGCTTCTTTGCTTGTTTAAGACATTTTATCTGGATTCTCGATACTACTTGTGTTTTTTATCCAAGAAGAGTGAGAGTGGGGAAGCCTTGGGTACCTCTACAGAGGATTGATGATTCAAATATAACACTATGCTCCCCTTTGCATTGTGTCTGTATGTGCAGTGAAGTTAACAGAAGAGGTGGACATGGAGGCTGATGTCTTTTATCCAATTACTTGTGGAGATGCCAAAGCCACACTGGTCTGGAAGAAGTTTGTCTGTCCTGGGATCAATGTCAAATGTGTTCAGGTGTAAAGCCATGTTAATTCTGGGTAGCATACTGTTGAAAAGTATTGTCTTTTTTTGTTTGTTTTTTTTTGTTTTTTTGTTTTTTTTTTTTACACATTTTTGGTTCTTCTCTGCATCCTGTGAGCAGTTCAATGAGCAGCTTATCAGTCCAAAGGAGTTTGTGTGTTTAGCGGGAAAATCCACTCTGAAGGACTGGAAAAGAGCCATTCGCCTCAATGGGACCATGCTCAGGTCTGTTGTAGTCAGATCGCCTGCCATGAATTATGTAGTAGAAAACATATATTAACACATTTATTTATTAGAGCTGTAGCTTATCACAATATAAACATGTACAATAACCACATTGCAGAGCTCTTGAACTGCTGTGGTCTCACAACAACAATAATAACGGATTAGTCCTTTTGACCCAATACTTAATACTTAATAGTCTTGGGCTTATTCCTGGATTTAGGCCTCAGTTTAGTCTTGGTGTAGTTTCAGCTCAGTTATTATTGGTTAACCTTACCGTGTATTCTATATGATTCTACAGAAAGATCATGGATTCAGGAGAGCTTGACTTCTACCAGCATGCAAAAGTCTGCTCCAACACCTGCCGCAGCACCAAGATTGACCTGGTGGGCACCAAAGTGTCCCTCAGTGGTGTGGACCCGTCCACTGAGCTGCTTCCTGCCACACCATCAGCTGACTGTAAGTCTCTCAATTTACTAATTTTCTCATATTGCATATTGTGGGTAGATTACATTTCCCCATTGAGCATCATAACAAGTCACACCCGTGCTTCCATATGTTTATATTATTATTATTATTATAATATTGTAAAAAAAAAAAAAAAAAAAATCAGCAGAATGAGGCCAGTGAGACGTCATTAACTGAGAAAGTCAAAGGTAGAGTAGTTCACTAGTGACTTCTACTACAATGCAAAGCTATATAGTGATTGAGAGCTTAAGGTCAGATTAGTAATTTGGAACAACCTAAACCTACAGCTTTTAAAATATTTTAGTTTGGACTTGTTTCTTATTAAGATGTTTTACTCGTGGTTTTACTTGTGTATAAAATCTGTGATGTTTGTACTGTGTCCAACCTTAATCAGATTAAGCGATATACATGCAGCATTAATCCAAGCAATGCAAGCAAAAAGGATTATACCGAACCATGAAAAATCACGTTTTGTCTTTGTGGATATATCTTATTGATCCGATCTCTCATGGTGTCCGAGGAGAAAGCCAGGTAGGGTGTGCTCTCCATGGTTGGTTGAGCTTCAGCTGATGCCCCACAATAAGGCAGGGGCGTAGTGCGTGGCTTGGACTGAGTGGGTGTGCTGGAATTAGAAATGCTTAGCCAAATATTTATAACAATAGATTGTTGGCAGTAAGAAGAAAATAATGAGATAATATAGGAGTTTATACATCTGGTAATACAAACAAATACATTACAAAACAATACATTGCTTCACGACAGCAGAAAGTGTAGAGAAAGAAATACAGTCATGTACAGTCAAATGAGTGTATGTTTGTGTGTCGTTTAGTGAACGGTGTAGCGGTGTCATTCTCTGAGCCGACAGAGGAGATGTCTGAGTGGGTCACAGCCATCGGGGGTAAGGCCTGCACACATCAACAGCATGTAAGCTGTTGCAAAAACAGTGGCTGATGTCTATGGTTTTCTGTTACAGAGGACTCTGTGGCTTTCTGGCGCGGAGTGAAAGAGGCTGGGCTGCTGTTGGAGGTGGTCCAGGACTTTGAGAAGGAGCTTCAAGATGTCCTGAAACAACTGGAGGAGAGAGTGAGTGACCCACCACTGCAGGTCAAAGGTCAGAACCAACTAAACAGCTTTACTTGTATGATTGTTGACCAATGCTTTTAAAATAAATATAAATTTGTCACTAGCACATTGTCAGCTACTTAGTTGGTAATTTCAGAGATCTAATGTTTGCAAATATAAGTATATAAAAATATAAATATATATACCAACCTATTTTAAATGTTGTTGGAACATTTAAATGCAGGAAACTTTGCCAACACATTAAAATTATTTACAGGTGTAATATTATGTTTGGTTTCCAGATGCTGTGCTACTTAATAACATTGTGCAGAACTTTGGAATGTTGGACCTAGTAAAGAAGGTTCTGGCGAGCCATAAGAGCCAGATGGACCGCTACAGAGAGCAGTACACTCGCAGCCTTGCAGGTCATTGTCCACAAAACTCACTTCCATACACCATGTGGTGGTTTGAAAAATTATATATATATATAGTAACCAATTATAAAAGAGTGATTGGCAACCAATGCAGAGAACCTATTTAGGGTGATATGCTCTTGTCTCTAATTAATTAAAAGTCTTTGCCACTGAGTTTTGTGCGTGCTGGAGACAGTTAAATTAAAGGGGCTGAATAAAAAAAAATGTCAGATTTCGAATTAGTGAGCTTCAGAAAATTTTGTGACATCTAGCTCTTGATATCATTAGGACAATTAAAAACATGGGAAAAGGCTTGTGATCATTACTAGGTAAGGGTACATATACTTGTGTATCGTCTGCGCAACAGTAGAAATTAATTTCATGGTTTCTGAAAATTTAACATATGGGAAACATGTATATTGTGAATAGAATTGGACCGAGAATAGAGTCTTGGGGAATACCACAGGTGAGAGGAGCTAAAGATGAAGAGAACTGTCATAATGATCTGTTAAAAAGATATGAGCAAAACCAAGTCAGTGCTGTGCCCATAACACCCACCCAGTCGTTTTAAAAGAATCTTCTGTGGTCTATAGTATCACAAGCAGAGCTTAAATCAAGCCAAATTAAAATCAAACATACCCTGCTATTAGTGGCATGAAACAAGAATTTGTTATTTTTCTCGGTACTGTACTTCCTGGGAGGCAATTGAGTTTTCTAAATTTTTTGGAAAAAAATGGCAAGTTTGGTCTATAAAATGTAGAGGGGCTGAATAAAAGGCTGGGTGTCTTTAGGAGTGGCTGAACTGTTTTGACCAATGAACAGAGGGCAGTTGATGATAAAGATCTGAGGGCCATATGTTTGGAAAATCTCCTTTAGAAACCTGGTAGGTAAAATGCCTAACTGACAAGAGAGCTCTTTTAAATCCTACATAGAAAGCTGCTTAAAATCAGGTTCATAAAGAGTTTCCATGGGACAGTTTGAGCCTGATGTGTTATTAATAACATGGGCAAGAAACTGTACACACATGGCAGTTGAGGCATCAATAGGCATGCTATGGGGAGGGTTGAAGATAGAATGAATTTATAAAGTATGTTTGGGCTGTGGCCATTACTAGAAATCAAATTTGATAACTATACTACTCTGTGCTTCTTGAATGGCAACCATTAGATTTTTAAGGCTTTTTAAATACACCACAAGATACCACAAGATTATCTTTTTTCATATTTATGTCAACTTTCCTACAATATACATTGCCTAGAGCTTGCTTGTTTCTGCTTGTCTGACTTATTTTATATACCTCCACACCCTCTCCTCAGCTCTAGAGCAACAGTGTGATGAGCACCGTAAGCGGGCCAAAGAGTTAAAGAGCAAGTCCCAGCACCTCAACAACGTCCTGATGACCCTGACCCCGGTGCCCTCTCCTCCGGCCGCCAAACGCCCCCGTCTGACCCGGGCCATCTCCGGTCCTGCAACAGTAGGGGGCTCCCAGGCTCAGATCAGCCTGCCCCTGAGCCAGCTGAGTGGACTGCCTCTTGGCAAAGTGCTGTCTGTGGCAGGGGCCCAGGCTGGCTCCAATCTGGGGGGCTACACTCTGCTGACCTCCCCCCTGCCCGGCTCTGAGCTGGGGCCCGACAACTCTAACCTTACTGTGTTGTCAGCAGCTCTGGGGCAAGAGGGGGCTGCTGGGGGTTTTGTTAAAGTTGTGGGCCCACAATTCCAGCTGCTCACTCTGCCAGCAGCGCTGCAGGACCTGGCCTCTCCACAGACCAGCACTGTCACACAGAGCCTCAGTGATGACTCCCTGGTTCCAGAACAGTCGCAGGAGGTAGGCTGCGCTGAGGAGAGTCCAGAGCAGGCTACAGAAGCAGAGGGAGAGCCCCGGCCCCCCGCTGACTGAATTGACTCTCTCTGACAGCACAGGTTTAGTTTTTGTCACATCTCACATCTTTGGCTACATCCAATGTAATATGTCTTCGTTCAAAAATGTCATGTGTAGTGAAAACCTATTAAAATATTTGCCACATCAGTGTGACAATTTCAACAGTATATTGTTTATCTCTTGTGAACCACAGATTTAGACTACAGCCAAACAAATAGTTTTTGAATTTTCATTTGGTATTATACAACACAGCAAAAGCTACTAACTTTACAATGACATAAGATAAATCTATTCCATTTATTTCTTTAATTTGGCAGTATGGAAGCAAATTGCATCAACATAAAATTTGCAAGAAACACTGTATGTCAGTCTGCTTCCATAAGGCACAAACACAAACTGATGTGGAACACTTTGGCTGTAATTGGGCAGTAGTTTTCAGATGAAGAGGGTCTGCACCATTTAAAAAAACAACTTTGGTTTTAGCATTTTACAGGTTTGGAAAGTGAAAGTGCAGTGAAGTTTAAAATGAAAGCTAAGCTGCCTCAGCCTTAGAGCCTTAGTTATTTGGGCACATCATTTCCTGTTCCTGTGAGAAGTAGCACTAGTGTGTATTGAATTTTCTATGAGGTGTTTATTTTTAGTTATAAATTTGTTACTGCAAGAAAACATAACTTCATTTGCAGGTTGGCCTTTAGTATAATTTTAATTTTCAGTTATTACATCACACATTTGTTTTCATGGGTATATTCAAAACTGCAAATAGGACAAAACTTTCTGGGCCTACACATGCACCACACTGAGCCAGGACAACACTTTGTGAACATGTTTGTAGTTTCAGATTATTAACAGTGAGCAGTGAGAGGTCTGCAGCAGCTTTGATTGTAACAATCAAATGTCTGTGTGCCAGTTTAACAAAAATCTGACCCAGTCTGCACAAGATGTTATAAAACATCATAAAAGTCTGTATTCACAAAGTAAACATTGTAGACATGGTGCAGCCCTGGAATGAATTAGTGCGGTGGTGAATGGCAGGTGGTGGGGCTTGTAGTTTTTTGGTCCTTAAATGATTTATTGATGGCATGTTAAATAATTACAGAGGTCCAGATGTCAGTGACCAACAATCTGGAATATAATTATATGTAGGGAATGGTTGTATAGTGTTTTTTTTTTTGTTTTTTTTAATTTTGGCAAAACCAAAAATGTTCACACCTTCCAGGGGAAGGGGTGTGAACATTTTTGGTTTTGTTAAAGGGAAAAGGGATGCTAACATTAATTGTAATAACTATACAACCATATGTATGGAATGGTTGTATAGTTATTACAATTAACGTTAGCATCCCTGGAAGGTGCATTTCACTGATAACATTATGACAGTGATTAAAGCTGAGTTCAGCACTGTATGGAGTAGAGGTCTAGCCTTTTTGGAAAACTGTTGACCTAACATTTAAAAATAAAATCCTTCTTGATAAAAATCTCACTTCCTATGAATATACCCTGTCCTTCTCATTGCAACAATGGGTCTAATACTGTATGTAGCTGCAGTTATCAATTGTGCCAAGTGTGGTCTGAAAAAGTAAATCAAACATTTGAGTGTGGAGCAAGAACAGATTGATTCGTTGGGAAATACAAGATAACTTTTTTGATATTATCTAAAAAATATGATAATGAAAGTTGAGTGTTGAAATTGAGGTGCTGGGCAGCCTTTAGGTTGGACTTTGTCAAAGGTCCGCATTGTGATGTTTAGAACTGTGTAATGACCTGGGCCTACCAAAACCAGAAACTCCAAGTCCAATCTACGGAGTCCCACTAGACAACGCTCAGGACTGAAGAAGTCTGCTGCTAGCACCTTCTTGAACAAGCAAGGGCAAGGCTCTGCACCGCTGTTGGACTGGAACAATAAATATCTGCCCTTCGGCCACTGCAGCTGCTTCAGCACTAGATGGCGCCACTGTATTACCTGTGAACGCTCAGAAATAATGCCCAATTAAATGCTCACACACACATTCAGCTCCACACTACTTCACTAAAGATATCGAACAGTGGCGCAGCTCAAAGAAAAGCTTTTTTCCCCAATATAATAACAGCACTAAAGCATTCGCAAATTATAAGCCATTTTAATTTGATGGGCCAAAAGTCCCAAGCAAAGTATGACCAAAGGATTTGCCTAGCTACATAAGGTGCTCAAAAACGCCCCCGCTTTAACACGTGGCTGAAGTAGATGCCTTTGCCACATGATTGTACTTGAGTAGGTCTGTCATATTAGTATCCGAGCGGAGCTCGTCTGCCTGTTCTTTTCTGTTCTGTAGAGCACCGATCATAAATACACACAACTTGAAATAAATACATTTTTCTAGCCTATAGTGAAAAGACTTCCGTCTATGCTAGAGCCAATTCAAGGGTCAGTTGGGACGCGGGGGTCTCCCACATGTGACGGATATTAGTGTGTCTGTGTGGACTATGTCTGAGTTTTGTGACAAAGTGGACACGGTGGTATTAAAGAAGCTCGTTTATTGAATGACAGCCGTGGGTCACGAACACAGGGAAGGAAAAAGGCAGCGGTCTGAAGCACAGCAGGACAGTGCGCAGTCACAGGTCTACGGGTCACCGGCTTTACCGGCTCCAGGCGTGCGGCTCCTCCGCGGAGCGTACTGAGAGCTTGAAGTGGCGGCGCAGAAAGCCCCCGTAGCGCTTGTCCCATTTCAGGTTGTTTAGGTTTGGCCGGATCCGCCTCATGAATCCGCCGTAGCGCTTCTGCAGCTCCTCGTGCTCCTCTGAACTCTCCTCTCGGCTCTTCTCCGGGCTCTGATCCAGATTCATCTCCGTGCTCTCCGCGGAATTGCTCCTCCGGGTCTTGGGGCCGAACTTGCGCAGGAATCCGCCGTAGCGCTTGACATGATCCCGCGCGCTCTTCTCCATATCCGCGTCGCTCTGCAGACGCTTTAACAAGTCCTCATAAGTCCGCTCCGCCACGGCTTTCAGGACCGTGTTGTCGCGCCACGGACCCAGCGCCTTCTTCTTGTTCCTGTCAATCCTCTTAATGAAGCCGCCGTAACGCTTCACCAACTGCGCCTCCTGGCTCTCTGCCGCCGCCGCCGCCGCGTCCTCGCTCCAGTCCGCCAATCCGCGCTCCTGGTCCCGGCTCCAGTCCTCGGTCTGGCCACAGTCAAGCAGCTGCTGCGCACACTGCGAGCTGCACTGCGCACAAACAGAACACACAAACGGTTAGTCTTTGACCCCACCTGTCTAAAACTTGGACTTTCATATGTCTCACGTCCACGCCATTTTATTTCAACTTACTTAGGTCTAATGAATCCTACATCACACACAGAGCCGTGTATCAGAGTGTGTCTGTGACACTTGCAAACAGTCTTAGTTTTCCCCAAGGAACTGTCCGCCAACGATACATTCTTCAAAAATCCAATGTTTGAATGTTTATGTATTATCAGTCAGTTGATACATCAGAAGTGGTTTCCGTTCATTTAACATCATGACTGTGAAGTTGAAATGATCCACTGTTATCTTGACGGTTTGTTACTCTTTCTTTGATATGTCATAGTAACATTTGTTCAATTTAGGGTCATTTTTCAATATAGCCCAGAGCAAAGGGCTGCTCATAAAAATAAAAAAAAAGAATAAAGGTGTATAGTAGATGGTCTAATGTGTGTTGAAGCAGGTTGTATCAGAGCAAACTGTATGTTCACGGGGTCAGTCTACAGCTACA
Source organism: Rhyacichthys aspro (assembly GCA_036850595.1). NCBI lineage: Eukaryota > Metazoa > Chordata > Actinopteri > Gobiiformes > Rhyacichthyidae > Rhyacichthys > Rhyacichthys aspro. Next base: position 992,652 of record CM072154.1, read on the forward strand.
GAAGCTACTCTCATTGACGCTTTGATTTCAATTTATTTCATTAAACAGACTCTAGTAGACTACATGTTCGTGAGTGCGCTTACCAAGCTGAAGGCTGCACCAGGCCTCGCGAGCAGCGCGCACTTCTCACACTGAGCCGAGCAAAGCGAGCGGACGGAGAGCGGCAGGCTCAACACCAGCACCAGTACGTACCACTCCATCTTCACAGGTCCCTAACACTAGCACACAAAAGGGGGTTAACTTTTACTAAAAAAAACAACTGTCCACTGTGCTCTAAAAATAACCCAATCTTAACTTTCCAGTGCGTAACTGTGTGCTCCGGAGGTCTGTGGAGCTCCAGGTGGCACAGATGTGACAGAGGCCTACCTCGGGAGTTGGACAGATAGTTCCGGTCTCGTTAAGACTCGCTGAGGCACATCTAACTCCAGTGAAACTCTGGTCCGCCTCTTGCTCTCTGATTCATGTCGTGGACGCATCTCGGAGCCGCTCCTTTATTGCGAGAGCCGTGTGCGTGTCACTCTCCAATGACCAATGGGAGCTCACCGTGGGCACTCTTTAGCTGTGAAGCTACGCCCACACAGAGGGTACAGACCCAGCAGCAGCACCGTCATCACAAGGCCAGCTCAGGGGTCCGAGCTGGACACCAGCCTCAGACTGCCCTGAAAACAGAGGGCCACATGCCAAAGTCAGGGGTCAGGGCTCACAGCTGCCTGGCTCCATGCACCAGAGGCAGCCTGTGCTTATCATGGAAGTTGACCATCATTACAACAAAAGGTCCAACAAAGGCTGCGAGGAGAAGGGACTATTTTTCTCAACAACATACTTGTGAGCAGTCCACATCTGAGTATCAGTATTTGTCTCTGTACAGCTGCACTTGTTGTGGAGCTGCTCACCATCAGTCAATTAGACTTTCTCCAGTAACAATAAAGCAGTTGTGTTCTCAGCTGGTCTTGATTTAAAATCCACAGTCTGACACTATGAGAAGTCTGAGTAAATGGTCTCGTATTGATATTAGAATAAAATAAGCATAAAACTTATAATAAGTATTAAACCAATGGGGCTTTTACTAGAAATGCCAATCCAATAATTACCTATGTTTAAAAAGTAATAAAAAGGAACAGAATATACATGCTACAATTAAATTAAAAGATTGTTTTTTTGAGTTGCAAATCAAATAAAAAATCGAAAATCTTTAGTACATAAGTAATAAATACATATTTGATTCAAATTTACATTGCACATATGAATTACTTAATTGTTACTTTTGTTGTTTTTATATTACAGCTATTATATACACCAATATCCAAACTATGCAGCTTGTATTTTTACAGAAGACATTTGGGAAATGTTACATATTTGATTTGAATAACTGGGTTGGATGCATTTTTTCACAAATCTCCATTTTCATTCTTCTCTTCGTCATTATTTGTCAGATCAGATGTGGGCTGGTGGAGGATGACTAACCTGTCTCAGATGTCTTCTGTAAAATACATCTCTGGCTCAGGTGTGTCAGCTGCTCCACGGACAGACCAAGGCTAAACCCTGGCCGTTGTGCTGTGTCTTTCAGTGAACAATAGAAGCCCGGCCTTGGAAAGTCAGCACAGTGATTCAACTACTTCCAGCTCTCATCCTCAGAGGAAAGCACCGCTAATGACTTTAGTGTTACAATGTATGCAGAGTGAAGAGTCTAACACTTCTCATAGATCACTGTTGCACTCAAGTTGTGTGGTAATCTCTTAGCAACTCAAGTTCCTCAAGTTAGAATTATGTCCCACCAGTAAAGCACTGAGCTAACATTATTTCGCAAATAGGAAATGATGCATTAGAAACTTTAATTTGCATGCAATAAGCATTAATTTGCATGTTTTTTATTGCTTGCTTTTAATGTGTGCTTTTGTGGAGTGGATTTTATACAGTGTCTTGACGTGCATTTTGCTTCCTGTTTTTAATTAACTGAACCCCTACACCTGCAGCAGACTGTTTTTACCTCAACCATTTAGCCAATGGGAACGAGAGACTGACGGCAGAAGCCAATTGGAATGGGGTATTTTAGCAGGTAGGAATACGAACTTGGAGAGTCTGGACGAGGGAGAAGTCTGCACAGCGAGGGGATAGCATGGCGCGACGGCGCTCTATATCCACGTGGAGCCTATCACTACCGGCGGGCAGAGTTCAGAGCTCTCGTGTAAGTATCATTTCTGGTACTCTGGTAGGATTGGTTGTGGATTTTAAATTAATGAACAATTGACTGCCCGGAGCTCCTCCACAGTTCACAGAACGGCTAAGCTGTGGGAGGACCAGAGGACAAAAGAAGGTTTTATCACTCCTCGCCTTGCAATCCCTTAGCCCAGCAATCCCCTCTGCGGATTTTTAGATGAACATTTAAGCTGGCATCATTTTATTATTTTATTATTAGGCACAATTATGTATTGTTTTTAATAATCTTATTGTAAATTTTATCTTTGGTATCTGCACTGCTCCCTTGGTCGAACCATTTTAATAGCATTTTAGAGAGAACACTATTTTTAATATATATATTTTTAAGAGGTTCCAGCCTCGGTAAACACTGGGTGGCGTTGCTGGTTACCCTAAATTGCCACAGCTTTTATTTGGCATAGTTGACAGGATCCAAGTGTGAGCAGTGCAACCAAAGATTTTTATTTTTAGAACTTTTTGTAATTCTTTTAAAATTATAATGATGCCGGTATATCCCTGTGCACCTTGGTTGCCCAAGTTTCATGGGCCAAACAGTGACATTAAGTATGGGGACTGGAAAGAGTAAATGTCTGGGATTTTAAATGCACAAGACCTGACTGAAGCAAGAAAACAGGCATTTTGCTGGGAGCTTTAGCTGGGGAAGCTAAACTAGAAATCAGTGTGTTAGATGCAGATAAGCAAGATCAGGCCCAAAAGATTTTTGCTCACCTTGAATCGCTGTATGGTGGTAAGTGGTTCAGTTGCAGTGCTCAGGTCTCAGCCTCTATCGTAAACTACAGCGGCACAGCCCTGGTGACACACCCTCCAAAAGCAACCTCCAGGACCAGATGCTGCTGGGACTCTGAGAAGGGCCTTTGGCACAAATACTCGGAGCATACGTTCGCAGAAATCCTGACCTCGACTTTGCTGCAGTACACAGCGAGGCCCTGCTCCTGGAGAGGGAGCAGCGTGGACAAAGAGGTGTTGACACTGCATGCCTTGCTGTGGGTGAGTCCAGACACCATACACCACCCATACCTTACTGGAGGGAAGCCCTTAAACAGGAAATCATGAACAATGTAAAAGACCAAATAAAAGGACTTGCTCAAGAAATAGTAAATGAACTCAATCCTCATCTACAACACGCTGGATGACATGCTCCCATGACACACCAACCCAGAAACAGACACATATACCAGAACTTATTCTAAGTGAAAATGGAGTGGAGTAAAATGATTGGGTTACTAGATACAGGCTCACAAGTTACTCTGATTCAGCAGAATGTCATGGAACAATGTTTCTCTCAGAATTAAACAGGTACAGCCCCCTTGGTGTCAACACTCAAGGCTGCCAATCGCCTTACCATACCATGCTCTGGTTATGCAATAATGGACTTTGAAGTTGAGGGTGTACACATCCCAGAGAAAAGTGTTGTCATTGTCAAAGATGATTGTTCTACTCACCCACTCCTTATAGGGATGAATGTAATTGGTGCATGTTGGGATGCTGTTTTTAATCGTGGGAAGCCAGCTCTGTCTCCTCAGAAATGGAAGCCGAGAAAAGTTTGGGAGAAGGAATTTGCTGTATGCCGGAGGACCATCGCTACAACACCGGAAGACAAGGTTTTTGGGCTATGTTCGCCCCGCAGGAAGACGGTTGGTTCAGGTACACCCTAAAAGTGAAATGATTGTGTGGGGCCCTGGTGGATCCGATTACTCTGCTGTACTGAAGGCTATGCCAGAAGCAGATGGATGGGGAGTAGCCAGAACGTATGTTTTGCGAGGTGGGAGGGTCCCTGTTTGTCTCTGTAACCCACATTCCTACCCAGTCTCGATAGGACACTATCATAAGCTGAGCCGGTTATACCAAGTGAAGGAAGCGGATGTCCAGGGAGCTCGTGACCTGAGCCTAACAATGGGCCCGGCTAGTGTTGTGGAGGAGGGCATGGAGGACACCTTGAACCTCCAGGAGGACAACAAGGCGGAGTTGAGCAAACTCATTGACTGTAACCATCTAACCCCACAACAAAAGCTTGAGCTCCAGACCCTGCTGAAAAAGTGGAGGAAAGTCTTTGCTGTTGATGACGAGGATTTTGGAAGGACTGACCTTGTTCAACATCATATTCATACTGGAGATGCCCCTCCCATCAAAGAGAGGTACCGCCCTTTTTCACCCACAATGTACAAAGAAATTAAAACATTACTCACAAATATGTTGGAAAAAGAGATGATATGTGAGAGTTGTAGTCCCTGGGCCGCTCCAATAGTCCTAGTAAGAAAAAAAGATAGCAGTTGGAGATTTTGTGTAGGTTACCGGAAGCTCACAAGGACGCCTTCCCACTTCCACGAATTGATGAGACGCTGACCAGTTTGACCAAAGCGGAATGGTTTTCCACCTTGGGTCTTGCTAGGGGCTACTGGCAGGTCGAAATGGACCCAAGAGATCGAGAAAAGACCGCATTCACTACACCTATGGGACTTTTTGAGTTTGCCCCTTGGGCTCTGTAATGCACCTGCTACCTTCTAACAATTAATGCTTGAGCAGTCAGATAACTGAATCAGTTTTGGTGTACCTTAATGATGTAGTAATATACTCACCTGATTTCTTATCTCACCTGCAGCATCTCGAGGAAGTCTTTCAAAGACTGTGGCAACATGGACTAAAGTTGAGAATGGACATGTGCAAACTATTCCAACATGAGGTGAAGTTATGGACCATGTAGTTGACAAGGCTGGGGGAAGACCAGATCCAGACAAGATCTCTGCTGTTATGGACTGGCCCATACCTGCTACTGTACGAGAAGTCAGAGCCTTCCTGGGCTTAGCAGGTTATTATAGACGCTTTGCGCCTAATTTTGCCAAGATTGCTCACCCATTAAATTCTCTTTTGACCGGTGTTTCTATTAAGAAAAAGTCAGAGATTCGAATCCAGTGGTACCTAGAATGTCAAGCCTCTTTTGAACAGCTAAAAGCTTCACTAACCCAACCACCCAGCTTGGCCGATGCAGACTTCACTAAACTGTTTGTTGTATACACAGATGCCTGTAACCAAGGTCTTGGTGCTGTTTTGGCTCAAGTACAAGTTGTTGGTTGGTTATGAGCGTTTAATTGCATATGCCAGTCGCAGTTTACACCCAGCGGAAAGGAATGATGCAAACTAGAGTTCATGATCATTAAATTAGAGCTTTTGGCTTTGAAGTGGGCTATAACATAAAAATTCAAAGACTGTCTTACTGGGGCCAAATTTACAGTGTATACTGACAACAACCCAGTTGCCCACCTACAAACAGCCTACCTTGGTGCAGCAGAGCAACGCTGGGTTGCCCAACTTGCCTCTTCCGACTACCAAGTGATATATCGCGCTGGTCAAGAAAATACTAATGCTGACACCCTCTCTAGGTTCTCGATTAACCCCTCTACCGAATCAGATTGCCAGGTTGTTCAGCTGGCAGCCACTTTAGAGACAGGCCCAGAGCAGCCAACACCAGAGCCGGTTGTGCCTGGAAGAAGACTGGAAAACTCTACAAGAGGCGGACACTGACATGCAAACTGTGGCAAGGTATGTGGATGAGTCAGTTCCAACAGGGTTGTATCGCTTGTAGTTTGCAGAACAGGGCTCAGCCTAAGGCTCCATTGCATCCCTTTATTGCATGGTACCCTCTCTAAGTCATAGGCCTAGATTACCTGACATTGGGCAGAGCTACTGACAGGTTGCAGGACATTTTAGTCATGACCAACCAATTCACCCAGTATGCCTGGGCAGTTCACACAAAAGATCAGACTGCACAAACCACAGTTCAAGCTGTGTGGTCCAATGTAATTCAGGTATTTGGTTGCCCAGCAAAGTTTCATTCTGATAGAGGTCCCAATTTTGAGTCATCCCTGGTCCAACAATTATGCCAACTTTATGGCATTAGCAAAAGCAGAACAACTCCATACCACCCTGCTGGTAATGGCAGTGTAGAGAGGATGAATCAGACTTAACATGTTGCGCTTCCTTGAGGCTGAAAGACAGCATAGGTGGCCAGAATACCTCCCTGTGTTAATGGCAGCTTACAACAATACCGTCCATAGTGCCACAGGTTATGTCCCATCATTTTTATGTCTCATTTTTATGTTTTATGTATCAAGCCCCCTATTGAGGACACCGAACAAACCCCCGAGGTTGCTTTGGGGACTGGAGCACAGAGTCAGACCCCATATTATTTTATGTTTAACCCTCCTGTGAACCCACCAGAGCCAGCACAGAGCCCACTTCGCTCGACCAGAACCAATTTTGGACAACTGTCAGCCCGGTTAAGACCAGGTGAGGTCTGAGGTGACAGGGACTGCCACCCAAAAAGTAGAGAGGATGTGGCAAATAGGAAAGGATGCACTAGACACTTTTGCACAATTTGCATGTTTTTTATTGCTTGCTTTTAAGGTGTGCTTTTATTTTTAAGTGGATTTTATACAGTGTCTTGATGTGCATTTTACTACCTGAACCCCTACACCTGCGGCAGACTGTTTTTACTACAACCGTTGAGCCAATGGAAACAAGAGACTGATGGCAGAAGACAATTGGGATGGTGTATTTTAGCAGGTGGAAATACGAACTTGGAGAGCCTGGATGAGGGAGAAGTCTGCATGGTAAGGGGACGGCATGGCGTGAGTAGAGAAGTGACCGGCGAGGAGCAGAAACTGGGGAGAATGGCAGGGCTGGTCAGAGCCTATGGCGGACTATATCCACGTGGAGCCAGAGTACTGTCTGCCCGGTCGTGTAACTATCATTTCTAGTACTCTGGTAGGATTGGTTGTGGATTTTAAATTAATGAACAATGACTGCCCTGAGCTCCTCCACTGTTCACAGAACGGCTACGCTGTGGGAGGACCAGAGGACAAAAGAAGGGTTAATCGCTCCTCGCCCAGCAATCCCCTCCCCTCCTCCATCATTTTATTATTCATTTTATTATTTTATTATTAGGCCCATTTATGTATTGTTTTTAATTATTTTATTGTAATATATTCTTGTAAATTTTATCTTTGGTATCTGCACTGCTCCATTTGGCCAAACAATTTTAATAGTATTTTAGAGAGAACACTATTTTTAATAAATATATTTTAAGAGGTCCCAGCCTCTGTAAACACTGGGTGGCGTTGCTGGTTACCCTAAATTGCTACAATTACACCTGATTGTTTGTTGTGTTTGATGTTGATAAATGGCTGGTCTGTAAACAGCAAGATGAAAAATATATGGATAAATTCTGTTGCTATGGTGTCGGATATTTGGGCTTCTTATTGTCAGCAATTAACATTTGTACTTGATTTTGGAATAGTTTTGGTGCTTTTGAGCTTTTGCAGTTTTCTGCACAGTACTGCACTGTGGGGACCAAAATTATTTGGTTATTCTGGCTCAGTTTACACCACATTTGGCAATGAACTCCAGAGATTGGCTGTTAGCCTCCAGCAGTGAGTCCTATGTTTCCACAAACTTACAGAGAACAAGACCTGTAGGCCCTCCATGGAGTGACTAATTCAGCTAATGTAGCTGTCATGGGCAGGCCATTATGCTAAAGCACTGGACTCTGTTTAGAGTCTAGCACCATGCAGTTGTGATGGGGCTAACATCGCTAACCACAGAGGCTTAGCACTGTGCATGTGGATCTCTTAAGGTTCAGTAGGGTCTCTATGCCAAGGAAATCCAGTGCAAACACAACACAAGCACAATATGTGTCTGTGAAGTGTGGAAATAGGCATAATGTGGCAGTGGTGTCCTGTGGAACATCCCACAGACCTCACAACAGCCCTCTATCAATTGAAGACTGATTGATGGTACAGTCTTATGGAAGTCAGGAAAAGTTCTTCTTAGTGTCCTGCAGCTCACTAATCTCAGATGTCCACTGGCTGCTCTCAGTTGTTCAAAAGCCAAATGCAGGGGATGGTCCATGTTGTTCTGTATACACTGATATCACAAAGAAAGCAGGCACGTTTTCATTACTGAAAGGGGTCCAAAGTGTCCCCCAAAAAGCGTACCACAAAAACTGTACCACTTTGCAGACGCCTTAACTAGGGGTCCCATGCGGGTCCAGCTTTGTGTTCCGCTTTGGAAGGGGCCTAGTTAAACACTGCATTTAGCTGATTGTATGATAGATAATCCTCACTCGAGTGAAAACAACAAGCAAAATTTTTTTTAAATGAACGTAAATGTTTTTCCAATAAATGACACCTTGTTTTTTCTAATAAACATTGTATTCCAACAGAAAACATGCAAACTGTTGTAGTGATGACCCCGATGACATCGCTACAGCAGCTAGAATTAGCAGCAGCTGTTTACAGTTTTAAACAGAGTCAACTTTATACAGCTCTCGCTTCATGAATTTAACATTGTGTTTATCATCTTCATTGCATTAAAAATAATCAGAACCTGTATCTAAATTGTAGGAAATTGGTGCAGCTCTATGAATTGAATGTTCTAAAAGCTGTGAATAAACCATAAACACTGTAATGTGTACTGCATTAGCTGTACCTCCAGCCTCTCGCTGCTAAAACAGCATTTATTCTCTTTTTAAATTTATTATTAACAATTCATCGAAGTTTTAAAAGTCTGCTTCAAATATGTTTTACTTCTCAAATAGAGACATGACTTTTGCGGCACTTCGATCATGTCACTGTTTATGTAGCAGATGGCTTTCTTCACAACCCAGCACAGTGGAAGCCTCTTTAGGCGGTTACCTGTACCAAACCATCCCAACAATGGTGGCAAAAGGTTCACGGAGGTCCGATGGCCCTAATACGACTCCAAATCAGACTCAAATGAATATTGCTTCTCCATTATACCACCTGAGCTACGTACGTTCAGCTGTTGAGCGATTCCGTGCTTCTTGTAAACAAATGGTGCACGGCAATGTAGGAGTCCTGCTACACTTGACGCAATGATGTTACTGGGCCCAGACACAGATTCTTTTTGCATGTGTGAGTGCAACTCAGTAGGGGGGGAGAGAACCCTCTCATTCGTACTCTGGCACGGAACGGTTCAAATGGCTGTAACATGCTCTGAATAGCACCAATGGCAAGCGCTCATCCTTCAAGTACTCCTCCCACTTCAGACATCTCTATCTGTGCTGCAGAGTGAATCCATTTAAAGGCAGGCATACACTGCGCAACTTTCGGGCCAAAATTTTGAGTTGGGACAAATTTCAGGTTCATCGTGCGTCCAACTATGTACGAGGGGTTACTAGAGGGGATTTACTCCTGACACATTCCCAACTGGTAAATGGATGGCAGGATGAAATTCTGACAACAAAATTTTTGGTCACAGCAAACCATCAAGCTGTACCATGTTAGGACATAAATTGTGAGCCTACGCATTCCTTGTTTGTGATTGACATGTACAGTGTGAGTTGGGGTTCTATTTGAAACACTCTAAAGTTTCACAGTGTATGCCTGGCCTAAGTCACAGTTGAGTCTGGAATGTAATTTAACCAGGACTCAGTGAAAAGCAAAAGGCTGCACTCACAATAGGATTTGTTGTTTTTTTAGAAAAGCCTCTAGTTCAATCTTAAAGAAGGTCACATTTCCCACTAAAATCCTTGGCACCTCCTGTTACTCCTTTGTGTCCCAGATCTTCAGCTTCTGTTTCTTTCTAGAACCAGATGACAAAAAGAATCTAGGTTGTAGTAACCACCAAAATAGTGAAAAATATAACAAATCCCCAACAAAAATGAGCAAAATTGAGAGCAAATTTTGAAAAGGTCCTAATTTTAATGACCTTTGTGGAAGGCGCATAAGTTGAATTTAATCATTTTTATATACATTTTTTTTGTAACAACAATAATTGTGATAACTGCAAATGTGTGATGTAAACAGTGGATGGTATGAACAGAGCGGAATGCTATCAGTTGTCTCTGAGTCTGTCTTTACTGCATCAGACACAGATGAGAAATGAAGGAAGGTCACAAAGAAACACTCATGAAGCTACTATTGTAGTATGGATGACAACGGTTGCCACAGTTACCGTGCATTTGGTCCACATTGAGATATTTTTCAGCAGATTGTTCTAAAGCAGTATTTCTGTCTCTGTGGCCTTCAAAATGTTATATGGTAACTAAAGACTAGTGAATAAGAATCTCCCCACTCTGACATCCATCCTTATATTGGGTTATACTTCACAGCTCTATCTTTGAAAACATAAACATAATGCTTTGTATGGTGACAACTGTATGGCGGGTGAGTTGGCAGTGCTGATTGCCATCGGTACCTGGAGGTACCAGGTACGTGTCACGCTGTACCTCTCACATATTTATCATAGTCAGTGAACATGATCACGGATCTTAATTTACCAGACCAATGGTCTGATGATTCAGACATTAATGAGTCTATTTATTACAGTCATAATATTCTATTTAATGTTAATATGATTTTCTCTGTGAAGTTAAGATCAATGGAGAAGATATGTATGTCTATATCTATATATATAGGTATAGATATATCTTCTCTATTGATCTTAACTTCACAGAGAAAATCATATTAACATTAAATAGAATATTATGACTGTAATAAATAGACTCATTAATGTCTAAATATATATATATATATATATATATATATATATATATATATATATGTCAAATTTGCTGACAACACCACAGTGCTCGAACTCATCAACAACGACAATGAGATGGAGGTGAGGTGCAACATCTGGCGTGATGGTGTGAGATTATTGTGGACTTCCTCAAAAATGGACAGAAGAACCATCAACCTCTCTCTATCGGCACAGAGGAGGCGGAGAGGGTGACTAACTATTCTACTACCTGAGGAAACTGAGGAGCGCCAACATGTGCAAGCCGCTGATGGTGAACTTCTACAACTGTGCCATCAGTAGTGTTCTTACATATGGATTCTTAGTGTGGTTCTCCAGCTGCACTAAGGCCGATCAACAGGCACTCCAATGGGTGGTAAAAACAGCAGGGAAAATCATTGGGACTACTCTCCCAGAGATCAGTACCACCTAATCCACCCGCTGTCTAAAGAGAGCACACAACATCTTGCGGGACTGCCATCATCCGGCTCATCATCTCTTCCACCTGCTTCCTTCAGGCAGAAGGTACAGGTCCATTCAGGCCAGAACCACCAGACTGACATACCATGGACAATAACCATATCCACATCTATAATAACAATGAACTGGACTTTGCATTGCTGCATAACAACATGACATATCACACATATCTAACTGTAGGTCCTTTTATGTTCCCTTTATACTGCTGCTAAAACTAATACTGTTATTCACATATTTGTGTCATTATTTTTGTGCTAATGTTTACACAGTGGGTATTTATTGAATGGGATCTTGCACCAATTTTTGCACTTTATATAAAACTATGCAGTGTTGATGCTCTAAACAAAATTTCGTTTTCTGTGACAATACAATAAACTCTTGAAGAAGAAGATGAAGAAGACGTCTGGCTCAGCCTCTCCGTAGGTATCCTAATAGAAAATGTTATTCGTTTCATTTTAATATTTCTGCAGTCTATACAAACACATGGTAGAAGTTTTTAATCAATCAAAACTTTATTTGCATAGCACCTTACAACAGCCAGAGCTGAGCCAAAGTGCTTTCCATCAGTACAAAGATGAGTAGAAAGCAAAGTATAAAACAAGTAGACAAACAAACATTAAATAGCCATATAGATATAGGAAAGTGTCAAAGGCTCTTCTCAACAAGTAAGTCTTTAGCTTAGCCTTCAACAGAGGCAGATCAGTAATGGCATGCAACCCTTTAGCACCTAAAGTATTCCAAAGCTTTGGACCAGCTACATCAAAGGAACGATCACCCCACTGTTTGAAATTAGACCTCTGGACATCCAGCAGATGTTGGTTTGTACACCCCAGAGCTCTATTGGGTTAGCCTGGCCAGCCAGACCGACTTTCTCATTGTATTACATACAGAGAAAGTTAGTCTGGGATCGCTCGATTTAAACAGGATTTCAAGGCAGGACCATGGGCAGAACTAACGCTCGCTGAGTGAACCAATCAGAGAAACCACGGATGTGACGTAAGGAAAGCGAAACTTATTCTAGTTGTCAACAAACCACAGTGTACAGCAGCATGGCTAGAGAGAGAAGATGCTTCGGTGACGGTGAATGACTTCTGTTGTTTTTGTCAGAAAAATCTGAGGACACGGGGTGTAATATCGAGTTTAGTGCTTATTTCGATCGTTGTAAGCTACCGAAACCTGCTACTGTTTTCTCGCGCTCAATATGACGCAAAACAAAATCCCGCCTCCCTCGCTACGATTGGTCAGAAAAAAAAGAGCCGGAGCAGAAATCGGGGGCAGATTGGGCGATCCCAGACTAACTTTCTCTGTATGTAATACAATGAGAAAGTCGGTCTGGCTGGCCAGGCTACTATTGGGTCAATGGAGAGTTAAAATTTCACATAAATAGGTAGATACAAGGCCATTAACTGCATTAAAAATAAACATAAAAAATTAAAATCTACTCTAAACCAAACTGTGAAAAGGAAAGGAAAGGAGTTAGATGATGCTGCCTTCAAGTGTTTGTTAGCAGGTATGCGGCAGCATTTTGTACAAATTGGAGGTGTCTGAGAGAGGGTTAACTGATTAATGCCAACATACAGTGCATTACAGTAGTCATGGTGAGAACTAATTGATGCAAGCATGGCTTTTTAAAGGTCATTTTGGCTCAGGAAAGGCTAGACTTTGGCTAAGAGATAGAGATTAAAAAAGCTTGCTTTTACCACTGTCGATCTATATCTTTATCCTTCATCTATCTTCTTGCTGCTTATTCAGGGCAGAGCCACCACAGCTGCTTCTGCAGCTCTACTCTGAGCTCCTCCCGTGGACCTCCTCTCCCTGTCGCACGCCTTTATCTAATCTGGTCCTTTTGGCCTGGCCCACAGCTTATTACCATAAGGTAAGTCAGCAAAAGGAGGAACGTAGATTGAGCTGTAAATTGACCACAGCGGTCCAATACATTGATACACACTGCTGCATGAGTGAGTTAAAAACCCGGCCAACTCAAACATCCTTGGCTGGTTATGGCCAATTCAAAAACACCCTGTTGTGGCTGATTGTGCCTAATTCAAACATTGTCGGCTAACTCTGGTCTTGCTGTGAAGAGTCTGCATGTCCTCCCTGGCAACTCTAAAGTATACCTAGTAAATGAATGTGAGAGTGAATGGTTGTCTGTCAATGTTTGTCTCTAAATGTCAGCCCTGCGACTAACTGGCCATTGTCCAGGGTGTAAGCTGGTAGATCTAGGCTCCCCGTGTGCGTCCTGCACCTGAACAACTGCCAATAACTGATACGAGCAAGCACAAACTACCAGCACAATAGCATCTAGCTTTCTTCCATAAATTCAGAGGATGGGCTGGGGGGTGGACACATTTCAATATTTAGCCATAGGGTTCATGTGCACCTGGTGAGGAGCATCAACTGATTGAGCATTGTTTAATTTTTATGCAAATTCTTTCTTACCTCACGTATTGGTGTTGTCCACGCTTAAAACAAACACAGAGTTTTGAGAGGATCGTCACTGTCCACTGTGGTTTATCTCTGCCCCAAACTCTGCAGCTGTGGTCCATAAAAACACTCTCATCGTGGTGCAGCCACAACAATCTGGCCGCGGTTTCCACAGTGCTCCACACCGGGACACAGTGCGGCATTCTTCTTATAGGATATTTATAGACGTACAGTATAATCGCTGAAAACATGGCTGGACACACATGGCTGGACACACACAGACAGTGCAAGAGGAGGTGAATGACCCCACAAGTGCATCTGCGTGGACCTGGGCTTTGACACTCTAGCGTTAAAAAAACCTCATCAGCCCGCTGATATTCCCAAAGTAGCCCACTATAACAGACTAGGGATAAAATCCAAACTCTGTACAAGGTCTGAAATTGATCTGTTTCTTGTGGCTGGTAAATTTTATGTTTTTGTTGAGAAGTGACTCTTTGGCTTCTAAAGATTGCCGACCCCTGTTTTAGGTGATAGTAAATATTTGTACTCTGTTGCTCGACAAAAGTCTGAGGAGTCATGAATTTCTATTGAAGAGTCAGTCAGTCTGTTTGTGCTGCTCCATGTGAAACAGCAGCTTCCGGCTCAGCAATCCAAATAAGACACTCATGTTTGTGGCCTCCTGAAGGACAAGGCTGTGTTTGTTTCTGCTGCTTTTTGAATAAATGATTAATCCACTCCTCAGGCTGCGTATGTACTCTTTCCACTTACATTTAGACCTTGACGTACACCACTGAAGGTAATGCTCTACTCTGCAGTACACATAATTGGCACATTGGTCATGTTTTTCTGTAAATGCCATTGTTCTTTTAAAGTCATGCTGTAGACTAACTTTATAAACTATTCTATCCAAACCTAAAACCTGTCAAATTATAAAATGTTACTATAAATTATTATATGAGAGTACCTGCACTTCTTTATGTCTGGTTTCAACATTACATCACATTCAAAACTTACAATCATTACAAATTTGCAAAAGAATATTTATGAATACAATGGTATTTGCCCCCTTCCTGATTTCTTATGTTTTCTGCATATTTAAATATTAAACAAATATAACTCAAATAAACACAAAATGCAGTTTTTAAGTGATGTTTTTATTTATTAATGGAAAAAAGCTATTTGAACATACATGGCCCTATGTTAAAAAGTTATTGCCCCCTAAACATAATAACTGGTTGTGCCGCCCTCAGCAGCAATAACTGCAATCAAGCATTTGCGAGATAACTTGCAATGAGTCTTTCACATCACTCTGGAGGAATTTTGGCCCACTCTTCTTGTATTTTTATTTAAGAGTTTTATCACATGGGTCATGGTTCACACTAGTCGCTTCTGGGTTAAATTCAATTTTATTTGTAGAGCCCAGAATTACAACAACAACAACAATTGCATCATAGGGCTTCAAAAATCATACAGTAAATATGCAAACAGGTTGAGCAGGACAACATCCCCTGTCCTTAGACCAGGGTAAGGATAAACAAACAAAAAAAAAACCAGCCGGGGAAACCAGCCGGAGAACCACAGAAGGAGGGATCCATTCCCAGGATGGACAGGCCGTGCAATAGTGTAATAGCAATATGTGTCCTGGACAGTCACTGACAAATAGTCCTTCATATGTACAAGTGAATGAAAATGTATATAAATATAGTCCATGATAATATCATTTGGAATAGTTCATCTGAGTGAGAGGAACTGGGGTCAGGAGGGGTCCATGGGTTGGGACAGGATCACAGATGGGCCACAGCTAAGGTCCAATCATCGTCTAACGTGTAACAGTATCCACTCTCCCAGAGGAGAGTGGGACAGAGGGACAACTTGTGAATAGCACAGAACACAGAAATGTAAACTATAATAAAATAACAGTGAGGACAGAGCCAGAGGATAGAAGCTCAGTGTGTCATACCTCCCCCAGCGTCTGGGCCTAGAGCAGCTTATCTCATCTACTCTATTTGTCCTGACCATAAGCTCTTATCTTATCTACTGTATATGTCCTGACCATAAGCCCTTTCAAAATGGAAAGTCTTAAGTCTAACCTTAAATGTTGAGAGCTGGGAGTTGATTCCATAAAACAGGAGCTTGGTAATTAAAGGCCTGCATTTTGAGAACAAAGTACTCTGTTAGGATGGTACGGCACTATAAGGTCTCTGTGATAGGACAGGATTTTAAGGATTTTAAACTTAATTATGAATTCAATTGGAAGCCAGTGAAGGGAAGCTAACACTGGGGTAATGTGCTCTCGTCTGTTTATTCCTGTTAGTATTCTAGCTGCTGATCTTGCCAAACATTTTGACATTGATTTCCCCAAACAATCCAGAAGGGATTCTATTTTGGACATTGTGAGGAAAGAGCTGAATGAGCAAGTTTTTTTTCAGGGCCCTAGTGAAAAAGTCATTGGTAGCCCGGGGACTCCTTAACTACTAGCTCCTCCCTCCTCGGGTGGTTTAGCTTCTACATTAACTTTTGAGCAACAGAAAGAACTTCTGACGCTGCAGCATAAACAGGCTTTGGAGCTCAAGCGTAAGAGGGCTAAAGAGCATGAACTAGAGTTTGAAAAGCTAAGGAATTAGGCTAGTCTGCGTGAGCAACAGGAGAAACAGTGTCTAGAGCACTATAGACTATATCTCATCAGAGATGGTAAATTACATAAAATTAAATCCAACTTGCCCTGTCTCTGTAGAGCCAAGCCATCATTTTGATGTTTCCATTAACCTAAAACTTCTTCCCAAGTTTTCAGAACAAGACCCTGACACCTTCTTTGTGCTTTTTGAAAGGTTGGCCCAAACCAGGAAGTGGTCTGATTCTGAACAGTCATTGTTGTTGCAGTGTGTGCTCACTGGGAAAGCACAACAAGCGTTTTCTACTTTAAACACCGTTGCCAGTAAAAACTACCAAAGGGTTAAAGCGGCAGTGTTGAAGCCTTATGAACTTGTCCCAGAAGCATACAGACAGAAATTTAGGAACTCTAAAGACGAGAGAACAAAACTTATGTGGAGTTTGCTTGTGAGCTGGCAATTCTGTTCAACAGATGACAGTCTGCTTATGAGGTTGAGTCTTATCCTCAGTTGTGTGAGCTGGTTTTGCTAGAGCAATTTAAGTCAACACTTCCAGAGCGTATAGCTAATTACCTGAATGAATACAAGGTAAAAGCTACACCTGAGGCAGTCCACTCACCAACAAGTTTGAGTGGACACCTGTCAAGAGGCCTTTGAAGAAGTAAAATCTTTAGTGTCCTCTGCTCCAGTCTAAGCTGCTCCTCAGTTAATATATACATTTGTTGGCTTTACATCTTACAATACATTCATTTACACTCATTCATGCACTCCACACACTACTGATGTCCTACATTCTCACATCAGACTTAACTTATAAACTAATAACCAAATAAATTAATTGGCAAATTTATCACTGTTGTTGCTAACCTGAGCTAGTTGGGGTTGAAAAAGTTCATGAAGTTAAATTTTATAATAAATCTATAATATTATTTTTATTCCAGTTCAAAATAATTTATTCTCAACAAACCCTTTTCTCAGTTAACCATTTCAGCCCCAATTCATTCCATGATTTCTGTTAGGTTACCCTCCGGAACAAAAAATGTTTGTGTCATGAGCAAACAACAAAAATTGCAAAATTGGGGATGCTTCACAGATGTCATAGATAAATAATAAAAAAGGATTGGTTCTGAAACGGACCCTTGAGGTACTCCTCTTAATGCCAATTATGTGGATCTGTTTGATCTAAATTGTTAAACAATTAAATTATTGTTTATTAATCAATTTTTTTTCTAAAAATATATCTAATTTTTGTGCAAATAATTTTTCAAGGATTTTAGAAAACTGAGGAGGCAATGACACAGCAGTTAAGTGTGAAAAATGTGCAAAAAAAAAAAAAAAGAAATCTAGAAAGGAGCAAATGCTTTTTCACACCACTGTAGATGAACTCCTGGCAAATGAAAAAACATATGTGCTGTACTTAACTGTAACAAATGCTCAGCCCTCTGTGTGCTAGAAAGGATTTTATGTCTCCTCTTAGTTGTCTATTGTTGCTATATTCTTGCCTGTCAGGGTTCTCAGTCATGCAGGCCATTTTACAAATGATTATCATCTGGGGGTTTCATCCCTCTTCTAAGAGAGTGAAGTTAATGTACTGTTGTCAAGATAGTGTTATAATTATCTTTAAAGGTCCTATATTATACTATTTTGAACATTATACAGTGCATTTTGGATACATTTAGGTTACCATATCACGTTTTGCAACATGAAACACACAATATTTATCTTATACAAGCGGTTTGGATGAGCTCTCATCATGAGTCCAAAGTGAACGGTCTGATTTGGCGCTGTCACTTTAAGGCTCAGCTCTCCCGTGTTGGCTCATGACGTCACGCTATAGCTACGTGAGCTACGCTGGAAACAGACTGAAGTAAACACAGTACATGGTAGTAATAACTTTTTCAGCAATAGCTTTGAGAGTAAATGAGCCGTATATCTTCGACCCAGAGTCTGATTCTGAGTTCGAAGAACATGAGCAAACACAAAGACCTCGAAGGCTTCTACAAGACGTTTCTGCTTGGTAAATGAGAAACTATTTATTGTGTATGTTTCTAGGGTGTAGCCCGTAGCATAGCGCGTGTTAACTGCTTCTGTTTATCGGTGCACATGTGGAAATGACCGTACAATGCCTACTGAAGTTGAGAATGTATGCTGCCTGGAGACTCCTAAGGTAGCTGTTGTGCAGTGTATTGAAAGAACTATAATAAAGTAGCCTAGCAATATGTAGAGCTATGCAGTAATACTTGTTAGTAATACATGTTGCTGACTGTAAGTAAGCTAACACAGTAGCAGCGATGCTTCTCTGTGTCTGAGCTGCAGAGCACGGCACTTGTTGACAGTGCAGGAGAGAGGGGCAGGAGGAGTGTGGAGGAGCACTTCCTGGAGAGGAGTGGTTTATTTCACATATTGACGTCATTGCATGAGCAACTTCAACAGCTTGTTGAAAGGACTCAAACTAAATAAATTACTTAAACATGCGCGAATGAAACAAAACACAACTTTGGGTATGTGTTTGAGGTAGAAACCACGTTAAAACATGGTTAAAAGCTCAGAAAAATCGATTTCGCATAATATGGGACCTTTAAAAGATGATCTGGACCACACTGGACTTTGATCCCATAATGGACCTGGACCCGTGGTCCCTTTACTCCAGCACACGAGGGTCTTCACCATGCTCCCTTTACTTTGTGTATTTGCACTCACAGTTTTACTGCACCAGCTGCTAGCTAGTCGCTACTGACAGTCACAGTCTCTTATCTACACTTATATTTATGTTTAATTAATCTCCTCATATTAATTCATTATAGTCATACAGTCAAACCCTCTTTCACAGTTTACAAACACTATGCACACTAATATTGTTTGTTACACCTTATTATGTACAATATGGGTACAATTTACTAGATATCTACACTGTATGAAATGAAAAGAACATAAAATGGGCAAGACAACTGCCATTTTTACCACTAATTAACAGATTTTATGTCAAGTTTTCATTCATCTTCAACTTGTTATCCTGTTGCAGGTTGTGTGGCTGGAGCCTACCCCAGTTTCTTCAATCTTATATTTATTCACTCTAAGCAATTAAGATTCACCAATTCACCCACAGTAAACTAACTTATATACCATATAAGTCTGATTGGTGTGTGTGTTTTGTAGTGTGTTTAAGCTGAGGCTGTTGCATTCTGCAGTCACCTGGAGACACCTGTGAGGGTAAGAGCAGCAGAACTCCTCCTCCTGTGTCAGCTCTCCAGCTCTGCTTCACTCACTGTGTCCAATGGCTATGAAATAATGACCCAGAACAACGCCTCCTGACCAGGCCACCACTCTTCATCTCCTCAGGCTTCTCCTTTATCATCATCTTTATTCTAATCATCATCGTCACACACTAATGCAGCCCAGGCCCCACCACACCCACACCTCACTGCGCACTGCCGTCTCACACCTTCACCAATCACAACATTGCCTCTGAAAACAAAAATGAGGTGACGCAACAACAACACCGCCAACCTGAGCTGTCGGCCGTAGCTGGTGTGAAGGTAACCATAGCAGCCGTTAAGAAAAGCTGCCACCAACCCAGAAATAAACCTGCTGATGGGTGGAGGCTGGCTGCACACAGTTCTACCTCCTCCAAAAGAGACACGATGTGAAGTGCAGTGATGTTGTTACACACGGGGGGCTACATCTCAGTGACATCATCAGTCAGACTCACATCCAAATCAAAGCAAAGGCTTATCAATGTTCAGTTACCAAGAGAACTAATCTATGGAAAGTGCTTCCTCAGAAGGCTACAAAACGTGACCTGTTCAACCAAAATCTACACAAAGACTCTAATGTCCCAGTTTTTCCCATCACCTGTCGCTCATTAAGCAGAACACTGTGCTTAGAATTTAAAATGTTTAGGCTTTTTGTCAACCAAGATGGGGCTTGTTATGGTAAATCAATCATGACGGGTAATTGTCCAAAATATATTTATGTATCCAACTAACTTCTCTGTCTTCAGTGTCAGTTTGGAGATTGAGCCATTTTCAGGTTTCAGGTTTTGGACCAAATTAACACAACCATATCAAAAACAACTTTAATGCAAAATTAACTTAAATGTTAAATGATGAAATTAGAAATGATAGAATTGTGCTGACCAAAGACAGTGTTTGGGGACAGAGTTGGAGATATGGGATTCATTCTGCAGACTATTATAAGCAACTATATACTATATAAGCAACATTGATGGACTGGACATTAACTTCTATACTGTTCTTTGTTCCATCACAGAGAGTTGGTGGTCATTAGCTGTTCAATTACCTTTAATGACGAATATGCTTTTAACTGGGCTTGAATGGACCTAAATGGATTTGCTCACCATAAACACTTTCCACTAAGATAAATGAAGTGTGGCAGTGTGTGGCTGGGACAGACGCTGACACTTGATGCCATTATGGCCCTGCTGGAGCAGAAGCTAAGTGAACAAACAGAAAAGTTGACTGAGAAGCTAACTGCCAAACTCAGGAAAGCCTTTTCTCCAATCAAAGCCAAACTGAATGAAGCAGCTGTTGAGGAACATGGTGGTTCTGTGGTGGCCGGATGTACTGTATAAATCTCGGCTTAGTATAATGTGTACCAGTGGGGCCAAAAAGTGCCATAATTCCTTTGAAGAAGCACTTGGTGGGGTTCCTGGGCCTGCCAGCTCTTCATCGGAGACAATATCGTCTCCATGTTTGTTCATATCTTTTGCTTCTATGAGTAACAGTTAGAAAAAGCCCTGTGTGTGGATATCCCGTCTGGCTACATAAACAAAGTAATGCACAGGCGGTGTGATCATTTAACAGCACACATACTGGTCCCAGTGTTTGGTGTGGACTGTTTTTTCCCCACTGTGGACTGTTATTATAATGCTCTATTGTTGTTTAAATCTCATCTCTAAAATGTTTAAACTTTTAGACAGCACTATTTCTCTACAGTACAAGCACTGCCTGATTTGAGCTTATATCATTTGATTTCATCTCTAAATGTGCACAATACTATAAAAAGACTAAGCTGTTTTTGAGTTTGTTATCCTTATATTGTTATATGATCCACCCACAATCATGTCTAGTTTTTTTTTTTTTTTTTTTTAATTCTTGTACTTGCAACCCCTGCTGCTTTATGCAAAATATATCCTTCATTCACATCTGATATTACTATCTGTAATATGGCTAAGTTGGGTTACTGTTGACACTTTTGTTCTAGATGTGACTGGTCTGAGCACAATAATTTCTTTTTTGAGGTGCTCAATTATTTTATTTTCTGTGGAGCATCAGTTAATTTAGTTAGTTAGTATAGCTTGGAAGTCAGGATTTTTTTGTTTAGGAGCTTACTGCAGTTTAGTCTGAGAGCTGTCCTGCTTTGGACAGGGGTTATTGTGTGTGCAAAGCACCAAATCCTGCATCACGCACACCACTTCTATATTACGCACATTGTCAGTCACAATAGCGATGCCATGGTTGGGTTTTTAAGCTCCCAGTCAGTTACAGCTTCTAGTCAAACTTCAGCTATGTTTGATCCAATGTGGGAGTCAATAAGTGGTAGTACAAAATTGAGCATTTCCCAGTCACTGTTGATTATATGGGTTGTAACTGTGATGTAGCTCTGTGCACACCTAGAAGTCCAACCGTCAGTTGTTATGGTGATGCTCTCTGCCTCTTTCAGAGTCTATACAACCTTAGCCTTGCACTGTTTGTAGAGGGTGTAGCTGGTTGAAAGCCATGGTTGCTCTGTATGTGTTTTTCCTTAGTGCTCTAGTTAGCCCCAGGGTGTGGCATTCAGTGGCGTTTCCTCCCAAATGCCAAGGGGAGCCTTCCAGAGTTTTTCAGACTGTAGTTGTCATTGATATAAACTCTAATTTTAATGGTGTAAAGTTTGTATTTGTTTTGTTTCCTGTCATTTTGTTGTCATTTCTGTAATTTTATGACAAACAGCGCATTCTAAATGTTATGTGTTGAATGAGAGGAGAATCACAATGCCTGTTCTAAGCTCTCAGAAGGGAGCAGAAGTTTTTTTTAGTCCTTTTGTGAAAAAAGCTGAGGAATATTAATCATCATCTTTGTCCTGGCACTGCCCCTCTGTGATTGGTTAGGCCTGAGCCAGAGGAGGCCACTCTGCCTTTGGCTTCCACAGATCATTAGCAAATCAGATTAAGAATAAGAAGAATAAGAAAACCTTTATTAGTTCCACAGTGGGGAGATTGCAAATTGCATTACAGTATTGATGTCATGTGATTTAAAGCACATAGCGAGCAGGACATTTACATTTGTTTAGAGTTTGATATACTGGTAGCAAAACTAGTGATGAGCATCCCATTGCACAAAGTCCTGCTAGACAGTGAGTTGTTCCGTGGTGAAACTGCTTTAGCCGTGCGCCCTGCGTTGCCAATAAAAGATGTTTTGGTTATTTCTTGCGGGTTTTCTAGCGCGTAGCACACTTGTGGTCTGACACCTCTCCTGTAACTTTGCTGACGGCTGCTCAACTAGTGTCACTGATGGTGACCCAGCCAGATGAGAGTGTTCTTTATGGCATGTGCCGTGACTCGTGCCATGGCGTGCTCAGTGTCTGGTAAAGAGGGGAAAAATATACAAAAACCTTACCTTTTTCTGATTTTCCAATGTCTTTGTCTCACAGTGAGCTTGCAGCTTTTTGGTCATCTACGTTCTGAGACCGAGGCGGCCGACTGAGCGTGTGGTTAATTCCTATTTGACTTCCTGTTATTTCCTAACTGTTGCTGAGTCGCTGTGGCATAAGGAAAACTTATGACCATCTGCTAAAACATTTTTTCTGGCCTTGTATGAAGCGAGACATTTCCTCTTATATAAGGACGTGTCATGTTTGCCAGCTAACAGCCAAGCCTAAGCTAAGCCTAATGAAACATTAAAGCCCTTTCTGCTGTCTCCAATTCCTGCAGTCTGTGAGCCATTTGAGCGTTTGATAATTGACTGCTTGGGTCCTTTACCTAAATCTGGGTCATGCTATTTACTTAATGTTATGTGTCAAAGCACCCGTTGCCTTGCTGCCTATGTGTTGCGGACAATAACAGCTAAATTTGTGGTGCGTGCACTTTCTCAATTTAATAATTTTAAATAAAACAGTTGGACCAAGACACAAATTTTACATCTCATTATTTTTTAAAACAGCTCAGGGTGAAACAAAACAAAGCCACGGTGTATCACACTGAGAGCCAAGTAGATTTATAGTGTTTCCACCAAACATTAAAGTCACTTTTGCGTGCGTACTGTATGGAGCTGGGTAAAAACTGGGAAGACGGGTTGCCCTGGTTAATGCTGGCTGCCAGAGCGGTAGCGCACTAGTGCACCGGGTTTAGCCCAAATGAGTTGGTATTTACACATGCAGTTAAAGGTCCATTAGCAGTTGTGTTTGGCTCAAGAAAATTTGGTTTCTGCTCAGGAGAAAATGAATAGTTTATATGACCTTCGCTCAGAGGTGCTTTCATTTTTTGCCAGGGGATCAGGTTTTGGCTTTGTATCCGATCATCACTTGCCCTTTTCAGGCAAACTTCACTGGTCCATATCCTTATCCGCACCTGGGAGTGTCAAAAATTGGTACCAAAACTGATTCTGATCAATTTTTTACTTTTTGTGCAAAGTCGTTTTTAAGTATTTTGCTCCACCTATTAACAACAAATAGGCCAATCAAATGACAACGCTCAAAGTTCTGCAGAAAAAGACCATCATTTTACAGATTTTTTTTTGTGTTGTAGTGTTTGAAAACAGCCTTGAACTTCAATGAGTGAAACCATGACTGAGAATCACAGAGAGGAGATGGAGATTCACTCTACATTTTAGTAATTCATACTTGGGACTCTGAGTCTACTCTTGAGACACTGTAATGAACTGTAGTAGTTTTACAGTTCAATTTGAGTCTCTGTGGACATTTAATGAGCAAGTGTTGAAAGTAATTTTTATTTACGTATTTCTCTTACAATGTAAAATTTAACAAAAAATCTCTAAAATTATCGACTTATTCTGCAGAATTTTGAGCATTGTCATTTTATTGAAGGTGTCTGATGTTAATAATACATGAAAAATACAAAACTGTAAAAAAACAGTTTTCCCTGCAGAACAGAAATTTATGTAAATTACTTTTTTCCCCACATTATTTTAATTAGGGGTTTCAACCTTAATTTTAGGGTTTTTGTTTAGCAGTGAGCAGTGAGTAGATGAGGGGGTGGCCATTAATACCGCACCATTTGAAATGATCTCCACTGACTACCTACACCTGGAGAAATGTAAGGGAAGAGAAGAATACATCACCAAATAAACCCAAACATATGCAACCAGAAATAAGTTGGGAAAAACTGCTGCAAAGAGTGTGTGATGACTTCATTATGCGTTTTGATTTTCCACCCCAGATCCACCACAACCAGGGAAAAGAGTTTGAAAACTAGCAAACAGACTCCAAAGTTACAGTGGTATTCACCATTCCCACGTGTCTCCTTACTATCTCCAAGGCAACCTGGCGGAACGTTTTAAAAAGGACATATTAAATATGCTGTGGACACCCAGAAGACAAGGTGGAAGGAGCACTTGAATAAGGTAGTCCATGGAGTATGGTAGTCCACAACTATGTGTTTTTCTCCTTTTTATCTTTTTTTTGGATGTGAACCAACACTTCCCATTGACCTGCTGTTCTCTAAGAAGAGGAAAGAAGATAACCAAACATACACAGGCAATGCGGAGAAGTGGAGAGAGGCTACGCAAGATGCCTTTTCCATTGTCCTTAAAAACATTTGAAAGTTTGGGTGTGGAAGATTGAGGGTTTGAATCCCCTGGTGAGCAACTTCAGCCACAGTCTACCTGTACCAATCCCAAGCCCGGGCAAATGGAGCGGGGAGTCAGGAAGGGCATCCAGCGTAAAAACAACCTACTCATGCGGATTACTCTGCTGTGGCAACTCCTGCTTCCTCTAGATCAGATCTGATCAACCCTCCCTTACCCTGTGGCTGAAACCCTTACGCCTTCATAACATCTTGCCTGGGGTACTGTAACGGGGTCCTGTTTGAGCTGCAAAATGTTAAACAGGGTCCTGACACGCACCAAGTCATGGCAACACATCACTCCCACCCTCATCCTCTATCTCCTGGTCCAATACTGCATTTAATACAAACTCCTCCTCCTTACATACAAAGCCCTCCATTCCAACACTCCTCAATATCTGTCTGACAGACCGTCACACCTAGTCCAGTCAACCTAAGTCACATTATATGCAGAAGATGTAGTTGTCACTAGACAGCTGTGTCTGAACTGTAACTCATGTACACTTGCCTTGCAAACTGAGCAGAGTTGGAAAGTGATACCGAGTGTTGCAATGTATTGCTTTTAAAAAGTCATAATCATATGGCATAATGAAAACTTTTTTTTTTTTAATGTGTTTTCTTCTTACTGAGATACAGTTGGACTTTACCTGCAGTGCGTGTCCATGTGTTTACTAAAGATAGTTTGAGAGCATCGCTGTGTTCTTGTATCAATGATGCATGGGTAGACATCTGCGTGACTTCCCACGTTTCCTTTGTACCGTGCTCACACAGCGGGCAACAAAGGCGTCCGGCCAGGAGCCAAAAAGCATTTTGCAGTTTCCTCTCCAAAACATGTTTGATCTACAATATCAGCAGCGCTACAGGACCCCCCTGAACTGCCCCACCACTGAGGTCACATCTTTTACCCCACATATAAAGCTCTCAGTTTGGGAATTAGCTCAACTGATGCTTTTAAACATAGATGTCTGTACATGCACGTGATTAAATTACCATAAATACTGTATAGAACATGCTGGCTGTATTAAATGCTCTGACTGCCTCATCAATGCCTTTCTTAGTTAAAATTAAAGTTCATACACTCAAAGCAATAGCATATTTCATATTTCCTTTTAGATTTGCGCTGCTGCTCCCCCTCTTGGAGTTGCTCTCCACGGCTGAAGATGTTTCATGTTGAGACACATGCTGCTACTATGTTTAAAGCCCCTGCATGCTCATTGGCTGATGTATGTGTGTCTTCCTTGTTGGTATCAACACAGACTGTAGTAGGGCTTGGCGCTTGGATCGTTGTTGGCGCGTTGTGGCATAATCTGTTGCACTTGTGGGGCAAAAACAGTACCGTCTCAAAATCACATATGAAACAACACATTGACTGTGGCTCCTCTTGTGTGTGTCCTTTGTTTCATTTCCCTCAGTGGGCTGTGCTCTGAGACACTGTGTCATCTGCACAGAGTCACACAGGTACTGTTCACCTGCATGTCTCCCACCCGGACTTTGCGCTGCAGAGGCTGTTAAAGAAGGTGAGCTCATGTCTGTATGTACCACTGCCAGCCCTGAATGCACACATTGCAATGTGGAACACAAACAATACTATAAATTTGAGTCTCTTCTATTAAAGCATGCAGCCCAACATAGCAACGACAATTCAGCCATAAGAAGTGCGTCTTAACAGTTTGGCATTGTTTTGTCAGTTTTGGGACGAAAAGGACCCGCACACAGGATTAATGCTGCTGCTTTATGAGAGCACCACAGGAGACATGGAGTAGGATTCACATTCATGTGGTAAACATGGTGAACAGGACAACTTGGAGTCCTTCATGGCCTTATTTAGTCTGCCTTACCTCATCTGACAAACTCTTCCTTACCATCCCAACAGTGAGAACCTTCTTCAGTCCTTTTATGTGGTCCAATACTTCGAAGCTCTAAGGCAGTAACCCAATTCTCTTACACTACTGTTAACAGTTTTGAAACAACAAGACTGAGGGGTTTTTTATGTGACGATGTTCTAAATAAGTAGGATAGCTTCACACACAGTAAACGTGATGCGTTGTTATCTCTGTTATTTATTGTTTCATGTGTTGTGCAGTTCGTGTGTGAACATGAACTTCAGTCCCGTTTGTCAGAGACATGCTGTGTTTAGACACAATGCTGCGTTTCAACAGCTGCTGCTGGTTCTACTTTGGCTTTAACTATTCAATCTGTGGATCTGTATTAGGCTACATTACATCTCTTATATGATAAACAAATAAAGTGATGGGGTCTTGAAAGTTCACCCCCTTCCAAAGTGGGGAATAGTACCACTGCTCTAAGGACCAGGATGTTGCCCTGTACAGGCTGTAAAGCCCTTTAAGGCAAAAATACAATCCCTGGGCCGGCCGACTCTCTGTCTTTCTGTGTGTAGACTGCATGTCCTCCTGTGTTACTATAGGTTCTCTCCGGGTCCCACCGTCCAAAGAAATGGAGAAAGTAAACACAGACACTGTGATACCTGGTTTCTTCATCTTTACATAAGATTGAACTGATGAATATCATTACAGGGAAGTGTGAACAGTAATATAGTATAGTGTGTGTTGATGGGCACTGATAAAGGATCTAAAGTACCTAATGATAGGCACTGGTATCTGTAGACAATAAAGATAAGGCACATTAAGAATGTCTCCTCACTAATTATCTAGATTAACTAAGGCGGTAATATTTTAGCTCTGCATGCACAAATACACAGAAGTACAGATACAAGACCTAACAGTTGGGTTCTACTGGTGCCATAAACACAACAATGTATCATTCAATGCACCTACAGGTTTCATTAGCATGCTACCTAGCCCCCAAGTACAGACTTACAGTGCTGTGAAGAGTATTTGCCCCCTTTCTGATTTCTTTGATTTTTTGCACATTTGTCACACTTTGTGAACTGTTTTAAATCAGCCACACTGGAGGGTTTTGGAGCATGAACAGTCTTTTTAAGGTCATGCCACAGCATCACTCAAGTACTTTGACTGGGCCACTCCAAAGTGCCCTTCAGCTTGAAGTCCCGAACTGATGGCCAGACATTCTTTGGGAATTTTTGTTAGAGAGCAGAATTCATGGTTCCATAAATCCCAGCAAGTCATCCAGGTCCTGAAGCAGCAAAGCAGCCCCAGACCATTTCACTACCACCCAGAGCCGGCTCTAGCCAATTTGGTGCCCTCGGCGAGATTGGGATTTGCCACCTCCCATCCCCCCGGTCCACCACACCCGCTCAAATAAAAAAGGACCAAGACACATATGCCTAATCTTAAAAATCTTAAAAGTATAATCTTCATGAGTATAATAAAACACACCAACACACAAATGCACACAATAATACAATATTAAATAACAATATGAAATAACTAGAAAATTTAAATAAAAGATCAAGTTCTTGTTCAGGGTTTGTGCAAATGTACCGAGAAAATACAGAGGTGCTATGTTTAAAACAACACAAAACAGTGCTATGTAAAATAAGTCAATTTAAAAGACAACTGGTGGTTTAACTAAAATATGATGAAAATGAAATTTGCCTGACAACACAAGCTAGCTGAAATATAATTGGATAAAAACTATATATATACTATACTATAATAAACAACATTGGAAGCCACTCAACTAAGTGGATATAACATAAAGAGAACAGAGAATAATTTTGTTTACATATTTATGAAAATAAAATAAAATAAAATAAATGTACTTTTCTGAGCATGTTTTGTCCAGCAGAGAAGACCTTGCTGGCCCTGATGGCCCACCACTGGGTTTTTGAGATCTTTTGGCCTACTTCACTTTGTCAGACAGGTTCTGTTTAAAGGTCCCATATTATGCTAAATCGAGTTTTCTGAGCTTTTAACCATGTTCTAACGTTGTTTCTACCTCAAACACATACCCAAAGTTGTGTTTTGTTTAATTCGTGCATGTTTGAGTAATTTATTTAGTTTGAGCTACAGTCCTTTCAACGAGCTGTTTCACGCAATGACGTCAATATGTGAAATAAACCACTCCTCTCCAGGAAGTGCTCCTCCACACTCATCCAGCCCCTCTCTCCTGAACTGTCAACAAGTGCCGTGCTCTGCAGCTCAGACGCACAGAGAAGCATCACTGCTACTATGTTAGCTTACTTACCGTCAATACTTTTACTTTACTTTCAATACACTGCACAGCAGCTACCTTAGGAGTCTCCAGGCAGCATACATTCTCAACTTCAGTAGGCATTGTACGGCCATTTCCACATGTGCACCTATAAACAGAAGCAGTTAACATGCGCTATGCTACGGGCTACACCATAGAAACATACACAATAAATAGTTTCTCATTTACCAAGCAGAAACATCTTGTAGAAGCCTTCGAGGTCTTTGTGTTTGCTCATGTTCTTCGGACTCAGAGTCAGACTCTGGGTCGAAGATATACGGCTCAGTTACTCTCAAAGCCATTGCTGAAAAAGTTATTACTACGATGTACTGTGTTTACTTCAGTCTGTTTCCAGCGCAGCTCTAGCGTGACGTCATGAGTGGGCGGAGCCAACACGGGAGAGCTGAGCCTTAAAGTGACAGCACCAAATCAGACCGTTCACTTTGGACTCATGATGAGAGCTCATCCAAACCGCTTGTATAAGATCATTATTGTGTGTTTCTTGTTGCAAAACGTGATATGGTAACCTACATGTATCCAAAATACACTGTATAATGTTCAACATAGTATAATATAGGACCTTTAAGTGACTTCTTGATTCAACAGGTCTAGCAGTTTTCAGGCCTAGGTGTGGCTAGTGAAATTGAACTCAACTCTTCAAAAAATGTGATTAATCACAGTTATTTCATGGATTAATAAGGGGGGCAGTTGTTTTTTCAGATGGGGCAGTGTAGGGTTGGATAGCTTTTTTCCCTTAACATATAGAAAAATCACTTAAACTGCATTTTGTGTTTACTTGAGTTATCTTTGTCCAATATTTAAAGCCGTGTAAGCTGTAAGTTTTAGCCAGCAGAGGACGCATATTCCTCTGCACTGGAATCAGTGCCTTCTTTATTTTCAAGTAGAGATGGTTTAGATGTCAACTTTTCTAGTGAAATGGTAGGGTCATTTTATTGTATGATGGACAAATTTGACTCTGCTAGGGCCTACATTTATCATGTCACTCATTTTCACTCTCTTGCCATATACGACTGTCCTGACTGCAGGAAAGTTATAATGGAGGTTTCAGTCCAGCTGATGGCACTGTGTCAGTGAGATAGGCATGATTCTACTTATATCATGTCAAAGAACCATCAAAATGGTTTTGAGAATATACATTTTTGGGCTAAAAGTTATGTGGTGCCACCTAAAGACACACTGTGCAACTTTTTTGTCCACATGGGGGCTACCTAGAGTTTGTAGTCTTTTAGAAGACTACTTTAGGCTTTGCAAGATGGCGGTGCACTAAAGATGCTGTGTTTAAAACACCCACACAAAAAGAAGACAAGCAAACTGATCCCGTGAACTGACCTTTGAGACTGACACGAGTTCTGTCTGAGTTCGCTGTTTGTTTCTGTAGTAGGATGAATAATGTTGATGTACAATGTACAATGTGTAACGCTTTACTTTGGAAAAGCATTTGCACAAAAAGACAAAAGGCATTCATCACTTGTCAGAGGTATTTGAGAGTTTGTGGAGTTACGACTTTAGATAGTTAACATGTAGAGAAAAAGAGAGTGTAATGTATTTGTCATAGTCTGTTTTCGTCTTTATTCTTCTCAAAACGTAATGAACTTTGATAGATGCCAAACATCGACTGTCAATCTGTTATACAAAAGAAGATGTAAAATACACTCTGCCATCTCTGCACCATCTCCATTAGCGTCAAGATAAATAATAATTTTACCAACAAAGCATATTATTATACACCTTGAACATGCATTTGTGATAAATAAGCCAGATTTTTCTGATGTTTCACAAATATATATATGTATATATATATATATTTTCCCAGTCTTCAACACCAGCTTCAGCTCTGCTTTTGGAGAAGAGTGTGTGCAGAGTCAGGGTCAGAGTGAGGAAAAGAGAGGCTGTAACAGCTGCAGGACACAGCCATAACTTAAAGGCATGTATTTTATTTGTCAGAACTATATTATAATATACATTTTTGTTTGTGTTGTAACTGGACAAGCAGACTTGTCCAGGCTGACTCTAGAAGGATGAAGAGGATGAAGAACAAGGGAAAAGAACACTGCTACAGACAACACAAAACACACTTCATCCAGATCCAGTGACAATATACAGTCCACAGACTGAACAGACAGAAAGTGTTATGATGTATGAAGTTTTTATTTGGTTATAGCATTTTTCTGTTATGTTTCAGATAATCATATCAGGTATAGCTAATTAGAACTGGATTGTCTTGTTTCATTGCCCACGGTACAGTAAATCTGATCTACCTTTGTGAACACAGAGACAGTGGAGCGGCAGACCTTTACATCATCAGGCTAAAGACTGAGGCCTCTGTGAAGAGTGTTCTTTAGTGATGTAGCTGTAGGTCTCCGTCTCATGTAGACAGACACTGTCTGCACATTTTCCAGACACTGGTTATAGGCTGTGATTGCAGGAGTTCTCCAGAAGTCATCCTGTTTTACCTTCTCTTCCAAAATGAAAAGAAAAAAAATCTGAATATAGACTTTATACAAAAGTAAAATAGCCAAACTAAACCACTGATTGCAACACCCTGTGTGTGTGTTACTGTTCTCTATTTACTCAAGACCCTTAATGTGATGGAATATGCCCTTAGTTATAGAACTTTTATTGGCTTTGTTATTTCTGTAAAATGTCTACACTACTGGTCTAAATCTAATAAAGCATTATCTTCTCCTGTGTTCACGAACCTTAGCACAGCACTGACAAGAATCAACTGTTTTGGACAAGGCAGCACCTGTTACAGCTCCTTTTATGTTCCTCTGATCGTTCACATACTGTCTGTGCTTTATGGAGGACAAAGGTCACCACTGTCCGCAGCTGGACACAAAAAAGCTGTAAATGACTGTAAACCAAGCTAATAATAATAGAAAAACAGATTGATGGTGTTCACGTAGCTAACAAACAACAAGCAGCTTTTCAAATACATAATCCATCTATCTTCCGCTTATACGAGGCCAGGTCACGGTGGCAGCATTTTACGCAGAGACGCCCTCTTCCCTCTTCCCAGACACTTCCTCCAGCTCCTCTGGGGGAATACCAAGGCATTCCCAGACCAGCCGAGAGACATGGTTCCTCCAGTGTATCCTAGTCTTCCCCGGGACCCCTTACAGTGGGACAAGCCACTGCCTCCCCAGGAAGGCGTCCAGGAGGCTTCTGGAACAGATGCCCGAGCCACCTCAGCTGGCTCCTCTCAATGTGGAGGAGCTCCTCTCTAGTGACCAACTTCTCACGCTATCTCTAGGGGAGTGCCCATCCACCCTGCAGAGGAAACTTATTTTGGCCGCTTGATCACAAATTAGGTGTAGGTGTAGTTGCCAATGCATATTGACCTTTCAAGAAATGACATGCTCTAAAATAGAATAGATAGAAATAGAAATAGAATAATTTCAACTCTAAAATCATCAAGGGCAAAAGATGTCTACAATTTGGACTGTATTTACTAAAAACTAACAAAAATGTTCTCATTCCAGCCATCTGTAAATTTATAAATTGGTCAATCAATCAGAAAAACTGATCTCTGTGCAAATCATATTACATCTGAATTCAACTCCATTCACATTACACCCTATGCAGTTTGGATTTAGAAAACATAATTCAACCAAGACAGCAAATAACTACCTGAATGAAAATATAAAGGCTAAATTAGACAAAGGGGGTGTGATTGGAGCTGTCTATCTTGACTTAAGAAAAGCTTTTGATAGAGTTAATCATGACCTTTTAATGATTAAATTAGCAATTTTTCACCAAAAGTTATTCATTGGATGAATTCATATTTATCAAATAGAAAACAATGTGTGCAGGTAGATCACAAAACCTCCAATGTAGCTTACAATAATGTAGGTGTGCTCCAAGGTTCAACTTTGGGCCCGCTGTTATTTAGTCTCTACATAGATGATCTGCCTGATGTCTGTCCTCCTGATGTCACATGTCAGTTATATGCAGATGACACTGTCATTTATTTACATGCAAAAACCAAGCAACAGGCTGCAGGGAAGCTGTCATCAGTAATGGTGCCAGTCTGTCACTGGATAGAAAATTCAAGTCTTCATCTTGATGTTAGTAAAACAGTCTGCATGTTCTTTTCAAAGTGTGCAAGTAGAGAGCCAGATCCAATCATTACAGTTGCTGGGCAAAAATTAACACCAGTACAGGAGTATAAACCTTATCTTACCTAAGGCATTGTAATGGACTCCCATCTTTCATTTAAAACCCATGTCAAAAAAGTAAGAAAAAATTAAATACAATTTATGGAGTTTTAGACACATTCGAAATAATCTGACAGTAGAAGCTTCAAAAATTATACCAAAGTGCAACAATTTTCTCTCACATAAATTATTGTCTGACAAGCTGGACCCAGACGATCAGGACCACATTACAGCCGATAGAAAGACTCTATCAGCAGACCTTGAAAACTCTGGATTAAAAACCAAATTCATATCATCACTATAAAATAAATAAAATTTAAATAATAGTTTCTGAACTGGGACAATATGATTATCTATTCAGATCTTATACTCATGTACAAAGTGGTTCATGGACTGGCCCCACCACCTTAAAGAGACTTTATTCAATTGAATTCAAATACAACCACAACCACTGCTAGCAGGGGAGACTGTAAAATACCATTTAGGAAAAGCTCTTTTGGTCAGACAGCCTTTTCAGTTCTTGGAATAAAGTACCCTTAGAATTGAGGAACATAACATCACTGAACACCTTCGGTACATCCATTAAACAGTGGCTTTTGAACAACCAAAACTGCACTCATGGCCTAAACTAACATGTTTTATAAACTAACAAATGTTTTAACCATATTTTATATATTGACTTTGTGTTTGTCTTTGTGGATGCAATGTTTTGTGTTTTTTCAGAGTATGTTCTTATATTTGCTAACCTGTTCTAATACTGACTAACTTTTGTAATTGTGATGTTATGTCTTGCTGCATGTTTTTGTCCATGTGCATTTCATTTGTCCTTTCTCTTTACCATCAACCTGCCATGGGACTACAGATGAAAATTAGCCCTTGTGGCTAAATCTGGCACATTTACATGATGGACAAATGTACTCATGTTAATTAATATGCACTGTCCCCTATTAAATAAACATAAACATAACACCGGGGCTAAGTTGTTCACACCGGCCACACACTTTCAAGTTTCAAGTTCTCAGAAAGGGAATATTTTTGTGCATCTCATTTCTCAAAACATGCACACTCGTTGCCTCCACTCCCCTCCCAATATATATTTTACTTTCATAATCATTTTATAGTTCTTAGACATAAGATTGGTAGAATCATGCTTATCTCACTGACACATTACCCTCAGCTGGACTGAAACCTATTACGTGAGTAACATGTATCTGTACAAAATACACTAAAATGACCCTACCATTTTACTAGCTCTCCTTGAAAACAAATGACATCCATAAATTGTGGTAACAAACTCAAAGAGTCTGTGGAGAGAGCTCTACTGGCTGAAAATTACACAGGGTTGCTTTAAAATCCAATCAGCTAAGTCAAGACATTAGCATCTGGCATTAGCCATAATAGTTAATAAATAGATACATGTGTGTATATACAATACATACAACTATGTCACTTGTTGATGTTGGTCATCACCAACTCATTCCTCATTCCTCTTGACCACATTCTGCTCCCTCCTCTCTGGAAACATCATGAGTTCTGCTGAAGGCTACAAGCTGATCTTTGGAGTCCTCAATAAACCATGTAATGACAGCACCCAAAAAACAATAACAAATAGATTAATAGTTAACAAAAAGGACTTATTGTATTTTCCTGTGTACTTATTTATCAGCATTCTCAAAGCAAATACTGCATCAGTAGTTGCGGTATAAACAATTCTGCTGCTCACAAATGCTCACTTCTCCCCTTAGCCTAGCTTCCATTATTCATTCCCAAACATTCATTGTGTGGCTCATCAGCTTAATACCGATGTAGTTGCTACAACTGTACATCTCCCTTCTCAGCAGCAAAACCCTTCACCATTCCTCAGGCATTTTTTCACGCTCCAAGATCTTGTTGAAGAGCCATGTTAAAAAGTCTCCTGCCATCTAGAACTTGTCTTTCTCCTCTAATTTACAACCGACTTGTGGAGCATAACATTCAACATTACATCTTGAATTTCTAGCTTCCCCCTCATCACCCTATTTTCACCTCAAGACCATTCTTCACAACATGATCAAACAGTTTAAACCCTGCTCCAATGCTTCTAGCCTTGCTACCTTTCCACACAGTATACCAACTTACTTCCTTTCTTCTCCCTCTCCGTCTTTGACCCACAGAGTTACCCCCTCAGGGAATGTGTGGACCAGCTGGCAGACATTTTTAACATCTCCCTGAACCAGGCAAGTGCACCATCATGTTTCAAAACAGAAACTATCATACCAGTCCCCAAAAAACCCTCAATAACCTGCTTAAATGACTATTGCCACACACTTTCAAGTTTCAAGATTTCAGAAAGTGAATACTTTTGTGCGTCTCATTTCTCAAAACATGCCCACTCGTTGCCTCCACTCCCATCCTCTCCTTGCATCTTAGTCCCACCCACAGAGGAGCCACAGAGAGGAGAGGGGAGAAGAAGAAAAAGGAGGAGAGATGAGTTAAGCTTGGTGGGATGTCCTCTCCTTGGGAGCATCACCTGCAGCGACATATGTTCATGTTGCTAGATATGCAGCAACATCTCAAATTACTTTCAGAATTTCAGTTTCAGTGCCATCTAAATGTTTGCCAAGAATATTTGTTACATTTTAAATAAAACTATATTTATATATGATATTCTTTCTCTTTATTTAGACAGATATAAGGTTCACAAACATCATGACTTATTGTAACATTCAAAAATGCACCACTGCATCAAAGAGCACCTTCTCCCGTCTCTGTTGAAGTTCTTCATAAATAAAACATGAGAGATGCTTGTTGTGCACCACATTCAACAGAGCATGGAGTGGTTGAGATTTTCTCCTCCACCCTGATTTTGACTTCTGCGCAAGAAGCTCCGGTGTATCCTTGCTTATGCCTCCTCTCAAAAGTCTTTCCGGCTCCCCTCCTCACTCCTCAGAGCAGTGTTAAGAGCTTTGGGACAGCACTTAAGATGGTGCACGGAGACTACCTTCCATTGCGAGAGAGGTGTCGAGGCATTGAGGAGTCATGTTATGAGAAATGAGACTCACCCTCAGACTCTGAGAGGAGGTTTATTAACCCCATTTCATACCAAAGAACCATCTCAAATGACTTTGAGGCTTTGTTTTGTAGGTCAAAAGTTACGTCACGGAACTTCAACTTGAATAAAATTGTTAAATACAGAGGCTCTTTATTAAATGTGCAACTTCCGTTTGTGCTTCATCAGCTTGTATGGCTAATTAATTAATACCGGTATGTGTTTTTTAATAAAATGGATACAGTTGCAGTTTAGTACCACATGACACATAGTGATGCGCTTTAGTGCTCTATAAACAAAATTAATCGAATTACATGTAAACCTGGAAGATTAGCTATTGGTTTAAAACTCTCTGCTGCACATCTCTTCCTTTCTTTTTGTTGAAAGTCAAATAGTGCTTTACTCATTTAAATAAATAAATGAATAAAATAAAAGTGATCTGTTATGGGTGTGAGACACATTTTGAGGACAAATGGCCGTTAAAACCAGGAGCTCTTTGCATTGACAGGCCTGTATCATGTCTAATTAATGTATGTAATATCTTCATCCACGCTGTCCTCGCTCAATGGCATGGCCTTCAGGTTGCCATGGTAACACATGGAGCTGTGGTTGTGAGCGATCTGAGTCAGAAGCTAAAGTGAGTGGCCCTGAAACTTATGAAAAAATTGTATCTGAGAGCAGAACAGGCCAAAGAATAGCACACAAACATCTGCAGGCTCACACAGAGCACGAATCCTCCTCCACTCATGCCAGCACTGCACAAACTTCCTGTGGCGCTCATACAGACTTGTCGTCTGCTCTTTGGAAATAATTACTTAAAATGCAATACATTGTTTGATACTCCAAATCAATTCAATTTTATTTATATAGCCCAGCGTCACAACAACAATTGCCTCAAAGGGATTTACAAAGACAAAAGACAAACAGGCAATGCAAGACAACACCCACTGTCCTTAGACCCTTCATCACAGTGAGGAAAACCTCAAAAAACCCAGCCAGGGAAAAAAGAAAAACCTCAGGGAGAAGGATCCACTCACAGAATTGACAGGCCACGCAATAGATGTGTCCAGGATGGTCACTGAAAATGAAAATCAGACCTGTCTTAGAATTGCACCTTCTCCCACCACCAACAGCTGCATATGTATCAATAATGATTCAGAGGCCTCTATCAAACTTTTATTGCAACCTGTGTAACCTTTAGTCCATAAATATATATTTTACTTTCATAATCATTTTATAGTTCTTAGACATAAGATTGGTAGAATCATGCTTATCTCACTGACACATTACCCTCAGCTGGACAGAAACCTATTACGTGAGTGACATGTATCTGTACAAAATTCACTAAAATGACCCTACCATTTTACCAGCTCTCCTTGAAAACAAATGACCATCCATAAATTGTGGTAACAACTCAAAGAGTCTGTGGAGAGAGCTCTACTGGCTGAAAATTACACAGGGTTGCTGTTAAAATCCAATCAGGTAAGTCAAGACATTAGCATCTGGCATTAGCCATAATAGTGAATAAATAAATAAATATATACTAACTATGTCACTTGTTGATGTTGGTCATCACCAACTCATTCCTCATTCCTCTTGACCACATTCTGCTCCCTCCTCCTTAGTTCTCTGGAAACATCATGAGTTCTGCTGAAGGCTACAAGCTGATCTTTGGAGTCCTCAATAAACCATGTAATGACAGCACCCAAAAAACAATAACAAATAGATTAATAGTTAATAAAAAGGACTTATTGTATTTTCCTGTGTACTTCTTTATCAGCATTCTCAAAGCAAATACTGCATCAGTAGTTGCGGTATAAACAATTCTGCTGCTCACAAATGCTCACTTCTCCCCTTAGCCTAGCTTCCATTACTCATTCCCAAACATTCATTGTGTGGCTCATCAGCTTAATACCGATGTAGTTGCTACAACTGTACATCTCCCTTCTCAGCAGCAAAACCCTTCACCATTCCTCAGGCATTTTTTCACGCTCCAAGATCTTGTTGAAGAGCCAATCTTAAAAATTCTCCCGCCATCTAGAACTTGTCTTTCTCCTCTAATTCACAACCGACTTGTGGAGCATAACATTCAACATTACATCTTGAATTTCTAGCTTCCTCCTCATCACCCTATTTTCACCTCAAGACCATTCTTCACAACATGATCAAACAGTTTAAACCCTGCTCCAATGCTTCTAGCCTTGCCTTACCTTTCTACACAGTATACCAACTTACTTTCTCTCTTCTCTCTCTGTCTATGAACATGCCTTCCTCCTCTCCGTCTTTGACCCACAGAGTTACCCCCTCAGGGAATGTGTGGACCAGCTGGCAGACATTTTTAACATCTCCCTGAACCAGGCAAGTGCACCATCATGTTTCAAAACAGAAACTATCATACCAGTCCCCAAAAAACCCTCAGTAACCTGCCTAAATGACTATTGGCAACAAGTGTTACAAGAGGCTGATAAAACAGCACATGGTCTCAAAACTCTCATCTGGATTTGACAAATTCTAGACAGCTACACAGAAGATGCCATTGGCTCTGTACTCCATCTGAGCCTGCAACACCTGGAGGAGAGAAACATCCATGTGCGGATGCTGTTTGTAGATTTCAGCTCAGAATTTAATACCATCATCCCCCAGCACCTGGTGAGCAAACTAGCATCCCTGAGCTTCAGTACCACACTATGTAATTGGATCTTGGACTTCCTATGTGAAAGTCCTCAGGTTGTACATGTGGGGAATAACACCTCCTCTGCCATCACTGGCTCCCCCCAGGGCTGTGTTCTGAGCCCCCTGTTCTTCATGCTGATGACCCATGACTCTGTGGCCAGATCAACAACAAACCGCATAGTCAAATACGCAAATGACACAACTGTGTTGAGTCTCTTTCATAACAATGTTGAGTTGGCCTACAGAGAGGAGGTGGAACATCTGGCAGACTGGTGCAGTAAAAACAATCTTTTTCTCAACAACAGATCTGTGGAGGCGATGGACAGCACAAAGTTCCTGGGGGTCCACATAACAAACAGCTTAACCTGGAGTGAGAACACCATGTCTCTGGTAAAGTGTGCACAGCAGCACTTGCATTTCCTCTGCGGGATGAGAAGATCACACCTCCCTCCTCCCATCCTCATCACTTTCTACAGATGCACCATGATCAACAGAATCTCTGTGTGGTGTGGCAGCTGTACAGCTGCAGACTGGAAGAGCATTCAGAGAGTGGTGAGGACAGCAGAGAAAATTTTAGGGACTTCTCTTTCCTCCTAGCCTGGCCAGCCAGACCGACTTTCTCATTGTATTACATACAGAGAAAGTTAGTCTGGAATCGCCCAATCTGCCTCCGATTTCTGCTCCGGCGCTTTCTTTCCGACCAATCGTAGCGAGGGAGGCGGGATTTTGTTTCGCGTCATATTGAGCGCGAGAAAACAGTAGCAGGTTTCGGTAGCTTACAACGATCGAAATAAGCACTAAACTCGATATTACACCCCGTGTCCTCAGATTTTTCTGACAAAAACAACAGAAGTCATTCACCGTCATCGAAGCATCTTCTCTCTCGAGCCAAGCTGGTGTACGCTGTGGTTTGTTGACAACTAGAATAAGTTTCGCTTTCCTTACGTCACATCCGTGGTTTCTCTGATTGGTTCACTCAGCGAGCGTTAGTTCTGCCCATGGTCCTGCCTTGAAATCCTGTTTAAATCCATCGATCCCAGACTAACTTTCTCTGTATGTAATACAAAGAGAAAGTCGGTCTGGCTGGCCAGGCTACTTTCCTCCATCCAGGACATTGAACACAAACACTGCCTGACAAGAACATTGAGCATAACCAGGGACAGCACACACCCACACAACAGACTCTTCTCAATGCTGAACTCTGGAAGCAGGTACCGCATTGTGAGGAGCAGAACAACCAGGTTCTGCAACAGTTTTATCCCACAGGCCATAAGACTGTTAAACTGTGTTTAAGAACTGCCGCTCATAAATGTATATAGTGCCTTTTTGCTGCCAAACTGTATTTTGAATTTAAATTTTAATAGACATATTTACTTGTAATTATTTTAAAGTAGTTTTTAGATGCACTTGGACACTATTTGTAGCATTTGCCTTAAATATACTCAGTGTGTGTATATATATATATATATATATATATATATATATATATATATATATATATATATATATATATATATATATATATATATATATATATATATATATATATATTTATCATAATGGAATTTTTTAAATAAAAATTTAAAAAATAAACTAATAGTAATATATAGTACAGCCATGTGATAATAACTAATGTTGTTTAATGCTGTTTCCAAGTTCTATTGAAAATGCCTGAACTCTGAGTCTTTGCAAAATTTCATATAAGAACAGGCAGCAAGTAAGTCTCTAGGCAAAAACCCCCAAAACAAACTGTCTGATGTGACACCACATTATGACAAAGCATTGTGAGTCAAACAAACAGGACTATGATGCATTTCTATTTACAGTGCAGCTAAAGTGTAGTTCACACACACTCAGCCAGGGGTCAGCAGTGTGTCGCTTTTCTATTTCTCTCTTTTTCATTCAGTTTAATAAAACTCCCTGAATCAGGACATTGCTGATACAAAGAGTCCTGCTGAGTCCTGCAGGCATTCTGGTACACAGAACAAATGACTCAACTCAACAGTAAAACAAATATGTTTATATGTATGTTTCCTAAAAGTTGTAAGCTGTAAGAAGTAAATAATTCAAGATAAGCCAAAATGTATCAGTGTATTTGTGTGTGTTTTGCAAGTCATGTTCAGAGGTACCAGAGCCAGTAGTATATGGCAGGTATGGAGTAGTGTAGATCAGCAGTTCAGATGAGTAGCAGCACTTTGAAAAACCAGTCAGGGCTGGTGGCTTCCAGTCCACTGCTGTCTCGTCTAGTCATGCTCATCAGCCGCTCCAAATCACACAGTGATGGAGGTGCACAGGATGGACTTGATGATTAGTGTAGAACTGCATCCTGTACACTCAGAACAAACAGTTCATTCAGAACAAAAAGTTTCTATGTGGACCTTTTTTTTTTTTTTTTATTGTAGAGCTATGTCTGTTGCCAAAAACCATTTAAAAAGAAAAGCAAAGGGCTCTGTATAGAACTGAGAACTCTCACACACTGCTGCAGCTAACTGTCCAGCAAAAGGTGAGTGTTAAGTTTATTTTAAAAACGCCATTTCTCCACGTAAATCACACCTAAAACTCATAAAGATAAATATGACACAGAACAAAAAGTGTGTTACATACACACATACTTCTGTTTCCCCATGGCCTCAGAGGCACAGAGCCTGGCAGCACCAAAGGCCGACTCAAGCCTAATCGTCATCAAAGTAGCACCAATCATATAATTTTCAATATAATATTCCAACACTGATCAGGCCCACTCGGACTCCAACTGCGGCGCAGACACAAGAACATTTGCTGGAAACCAGGCCTCATGACCATGCATTAGGTAGAAGAGTGAATTTTGTGCTGCTGTGTGTTATAGGTGTAGCAAACATTTTGTAAAGAGAGACAATTTGGCTAAGTAATAAAGTTAAATTGTTTCGGGGCACCACCTCAAAGAGGAAAAGAATAATAAAGCCTAATATGAATTTGAACGTGAGTTCTTAAGCCAGACAGTGATCCGTATAAGAAGTAAAAAACCACAAACCTAAGCATAAATTAATGAGAAATTATGAAGTTTATTGTCCAGAATAAACAAACAGACGGCACTTGAATATGCAGATTGAATCAACAATAAGTAACAGGACTATATTCAGGGACCTAAACAATAAACCTTTCTTATGATTTTACGGGAATAAATCGATGCAGTCAATGAATTTCGAAAAACTGTCGAAAAGTTAAATTTTAGTTAAATTTAATTTTAAGTTTATTCTTTATGCCAACTCTGTGTCAAGTAACTGTCTAGATCTTGCTGGAAGAGCCAAGGCTGGAGGCAAGAGGTCATAGGCCTGGAGCCAACAGGAATGGTGGTGGTACCAACGAGTCCAAACTCGGTACTGCCGATGGTGTTGATGTTGATGCTGAGTTGGGTCCCCAATGCTAGCTGACTGTGCTGGTCCTCTGTGGAAGGCTCTTGGTGGATCTGCTCTGGGTTGTCTCTGCCAAGAGCTGAGCTGCTGCTTGCCGTGGGTCAGAGGTCAGGAGCATCCCCAGTCTGTGAGACGGGCTGCTGATGTCTGTGCCTTTATGGCCAACTGAGTCAGTTAAACCAGAGTCCGGCATAAAAAAAGTTAAAACTCAGATGAAAAATGCCAATTGGAACTTGGCATTTTTGGTAAGCATAACAGTTTCTGTAGCAGCGAATGAACCAAAAATTGATTAAAAACACGTCCTTTGGACGGGCAGAACTTAAAGGTCCTATATTATACTATTTTGAACATTATACAGTGTATTTTGGATACATTTAGGTTACCATATCACGTTGTGCAACATGAAACACACAATAATGATCTTATACAAGCGGTTTGGATGAGCTCTCATCATGAGTCCAAAGTGAAAGGTCTGATTTGGCGCTGTCACTTTAAGGCTCAGCTCTCCCGTGTTGGCTCCGCCCACTCATGATGTCTCGCTAGCGCTGCGCTGGAAACAGACTGAAGTAAACACAGTACATTGTAGTAATAACTTTTTCAGCAATGGCTTTGAGAGCCAGACCCAGAGTCTGACTCTGAGTTCGAAGAACATGAGCAAACACAAAAACCTCGAAGGCTTCTATAAGACATTTCTGATTGGTAAATGAGAAACTATTTATTGTGTATGTTTCTATGTGTAGCCCGTACAATAGCGCGTGTTAACTGCTTCTGTTTATCGGTGCACATGAGGAAATGGCCGTACAATGCCTACTGAAATTGAGAATGTATGCTGCCTGGAGACTCCTAAGGAACCGCTTGAAAGAACTATAATAAAGTAGCCTTGCAATATGTAGAGCTATGCAGTGATATTTGTTAGTAATACATGTTGCTGACGGTAAGTAAGCTAACACAGTAGCAGCGATGCTTCTCTGTGTCTGAGCTGCAGAGCACAGCACTTGTTGACAGTTCAGGAGAGATGGGCTGGAGGAGTGTGGAGGAGCACTTCCTGGAGAGGAGTGGTTTAGTAGTGGTTCTTCACATATTGACTTCATTGCATGAAACAGCTCGTTGAAAGGACTGTAGCTCAAACTAAATAAATTACTTAAACATGCGCGAATGAAACAAAACACAACTTTGGGAATGTGTTTGAGGTAGAAACAACGTAATATGGTTAAAAGCTCAGAAAAGTCAATTTAGCATAATATGGGACCTTTAATTAGGCAACACTGAAATAAAAATACTCTCAATAGAAAAAATAATGAATTAAAACAAAAACGAGTGCTCGGCTGTTGCCCTGAAAAATTGAAGACAAAGAGACAAGCGAAAACTACTGTTACTGTACTGTAGATGACTGAAAAGAGTAAAACTGCACTAAGACTAAGAATGAACTGAGGTGCCAACACCTTCAAAGCTGAACACTTAGAGAGGCATGTCTACGCAATGGTAGGAAGAGTTTCTTTGTCCAACTAGGAGGGGGTTAAGGATGCTGCTACCTTCAAATATTGTGGACCAATCAAACACTCATTTATACCCAAATATATCAACAACATATGGTTCATTCATTCAGCCAACGGGATTTGAACTCATGACCCTCTTGCTGTGAAGCAGGAGTGCTAACCACTCTACTACCGTGTACCCTCACAATGTTGCTATGGTCAATAATTATAGTCTTTTAGAATATACATATGTATTCACAATTAAAACAATATTTCTTTAGGATGTATGTGCATGTATTCACATTTACAACTTAAACAGGAGATAAAGGAAAGTCTTTTGTCCAAAAAAAAAAAAAAAATGAAGTCTTTATTCATTAATGAGCAATTTTTCAGTCTGTTAAAGTTCGTTCTTTTGGAAAGGAATGCAGGGATAATAATTTATAGTGGTGCCATCCATGCTAAGCACAGATCGTGTCTTTCGTCAGGAAAGCTCCTTCAAAGCTGTAAAACCGTCGAATTAAAGCCGTGTTCACAAGAAACATGTTATTTTAGCGGGTCCAGGACATTCCGTATGTTCCTGAGGTCAAAAGGCTGTATGCTACACAGGCAAAAGCAACTTGTTTTATAAAACTGTTCCATTCA
This sequence comes from Rhyacichthys aspro, assembly GCA_036850595.1. Lineage (NCBI taxonomy): Eukaryota > Metazoa > Chordata > Actinopteri > Gobiiformes > Rhyacichthyidae > Rhyacichthys > Rhyacichthys aspro. Next base: position 1,037,239 of record CM072154.1, read on the forward strand.
CCCATACAAGAAAGTTACATTTTCTCCAGCTGATCAATCTAAGTCCTGTTGTGGCACTCCACCATCTCATCAGACTTTGGGTTATAAGCTGTGGTGCACGTCTTCCTAATGCAAACAGCAGACAAAGACCTTTAATCTCTGCTTGGGTGCATACAGTTTAACAAACTTAGTGTGACAGTATAGGCTACAGCCTCATATTCGCTGCGTTAATGCCCTTTAGTTCCAGCCTTTATAAGTATAAGAGAATTGGTATACTGCCTTAGAGCTGCGAAGTGTTGGAACACATAGATAAACTGCAGAGACTCTGGATGACTTGAAAGCAAGTTTATTACCATCACATACAGGCCCGGAGACATTTGAACAGTCAACACAGAGTAGTATTGAACATTCAAGTCTGCCCATGCTTTCATAGGACTGAGCTTATAAAACCTCATAGAAGGTCAATACACAAACAATACAATAACAAAAGAGTTGTTATTCAGTTGTTATTCAGCTAATTAGGCTCGAGGTTGGAGACATGTTATCCTGCAGGTGTCTGAGTCTATCTGTTGACAGAGCCCAAGGCTCAGGGCATCACAACCTTACAATAGATCCAAAATTCTCCAACAATAAGCACTCTCCTTTCTGTTACTCTCTCTTTGGCATCACGCACATTGCCTGTCCCCGGCCACCTGTTTCCGAGTTCCGCTTTCTGTTCTGAACAGGTACGAGATGCTTCCTTACTCTTGCAAAATGTGTAATATATGTGTTAATTTGGTGTTTGATTTTTTGCATTTCGGAACGGCAGCATGCTCCGCCAAATTGTATGACGTCGGCAACATGATTATGGTAGGTTTCCCCCCTGTTCGAGTAATTGTGTACATAAAAGTGGCTGTAATCCCTATTGTTTCTGTAGGTAGCCACTGCAGCTAGCCCTTGCCTCCCCTTCACCAGAGCTACACTATGCTCATACAATGGTATGCAAGATGTCTGTCTGCTGGTGTATGAGCTCTAAATTAATTCTGTAAACACTAATAATTCCAACTTTTGTCCTACAGACGCTGCTGTTTTGTCTTCGCTAAACTTTGCTTTGTCTTTACCTAAGTGGCTGCGTTACATTGGCATGACTAACTGTTTCATCTTTGCCAAACTCTGTTTTCCCTTGGCCGATTAACCGTCCAGCCTAACTGGCTTTTGGTGGGACCATTTTTGTTGCTTATATTAGGGAAGTTTGACTGCTTTGGCAAGCCCTCTATAACATGGCATTAACCTGCTGCTTTACTAATCAACTCGTGGGTATTGGGACCCACTAAGACTGTACTGCTCTCAACTGCTTTACACTCTTTGTGTTTAGTGCCTTTTTATGGCTGTGTTTGATGCTTGAATAAGTGTATTGTTGATTAATTGCTGTTTATCCTACAAATAAATTGAACAGTATTACGATAATAAATATACTAGAGCATTAATCGACTGTATTTGATGGTGAATGTGGTTTGGCCCATACTTATTATTTTGTTCTCATTTTAGGAGCTGAAGGCCCAGCCTGGTGGTGGTTGTGACGGACTGATTAGGTGGTGGTATCCTTGGTTTGTTGTGCACTCTTTGTTTCCTTTTGTGTGTGTTTTGTGTATTATGGGTGCTCTTTTATTAAGGTATTCTCCCCTATTCTCTCATCTGCATACCCCAGGGGTAAGCCTCAGCTCCCGGAGTTTTATTAGAGTGCCTTATCAGTATAACTCATCTGCATGCCTTAGGTTTACTTTCAAATTCTCCAGGTGAAATCCCTGGGGTGGCGTTGGTAAATCTATCAATCAATCTAGTTGATAATCAAAAGTGCTAAAATTATAATCTTAACTTATTCAGTGATTAAATTTATGACATCAAATTATAGTTTTTATTATATTCTATCCCTCGAATGACATATTAGTAAAGCAGTCATCCACTACTAGAGCATATCTGTTCCCATGAAACTTCCCAGACAGCTCCAGAATATCAGCTGCCACATGCTGCAGTGTACGACAAACCTGCATCACACCCATAGGTGTCCTCGGCCTGGGAACAGGGGACCTGTGTTCAGACCAATGTCTAATATCTCTCAGCATAAAAGCCCAGTAGCAGGACTGTCCAGCTTTCTCCCAGACACAATTAGCAGAGAAATGACCCGCAGCCTGCCCCCCGTGCAATTGCTGGAGAAGTGCAGGTACTAAGGAGGATGGGATAACCACTTGCAACAGCCCTGAACCATCAATTGAGGAGGCCACTGTCCTACAAAACAGTCCATCAATCACAGAAGGACGACCAAACTTAGTCCAAGACTTCCTGAGGCAGATAGAAGACCTCTTATTTGTCTGCAAGGTGGTCTACTCGACATGTTGTCCAACCACTCCCACACAGTACCAATATCAGGGTTTTTCTGCAAAGACTGCAAACTGGCCCCATCACAGCAGAGAGAGAACATGGGTGGAGCGGGTGGAGCAAGAGTCACTTGCATATCTAGATGGCGTATGCATACCCACTTCACATTCTCTGCCATCCCTGTCCTTGGCCAGCACCTCTCCCAACTGCGTCCATGAAACATTTATGTAAATCTGAAAAGGATCAGGTAGCACTACAAAAGGCGAAGACGTAAGGGCATGCTTCATGAAGGCGAATGCTTCCTCACACTCAGAAGTCCATCCAAAAGGGATGTTCTTACCAGCCAGGTGGTTAAGCGGTGTAGCATGTTGTGAAAAGTTCTGCACAAACCACTGGTAATATGAAAAGTTCTGCACAAACCACTGGTAATAGGAGCAAAGGCCCAGAAAAGAATGAACTTTGAAAGTTGCATGAGGTGTGGGCCAATTTTCCACTTTTTCTGTGTATCTGAGATCCGGATAAAAGGCCGTCCCTCGACACCACATGCCCCAAAAATACAACATGGTCCCTCACTTACTGGGGTTAAGTTTCAGGCCCGCTGATTGTATTTGTGACAAAACCTCCTCCAAGCCAAAAGGTGGTCCTCGAATGTCAAAATATCAACCACGTATACGAGGCAAAAGTGCCAGGTGAGGCCTCGTAGCATAAGCTCCATCATGTGTTGAAAGGTGGCAGGTGAGTTGGACAGACCTATAGGCATGGCCAGACATTGGTACAGCCTCCTCCAAGTGTTAAAAGCCATCTTTTCGCAATCTTCTTCAGCTACCTCCACCTGCCAGTAGCCATTAGAAAAGTATGTAATTAAGTAAGAAAAAGTACTTACCCAGACTGAGCCTGCCAGGGCATCAAGACTATCATCTACTTGAGGAAGTGGATGAGAATCTTTGACTTTCACAGCACTGAGGCGACGACAGTCTATGCAGAATCTCAACTAGCACCCCTGTTTCTTGACAAGTGACACCCAGGGGCTACAGCTCTCTTCCACAAGCCCATCAACTAGCAAATGAGCCACTTGACGTTTAATGTCAGCCTGTTTCTCTGGAGAAACTTGATAGGCACGCAGCTTAGTAGGTGGTGGTCCCCCATCTTTATATGGTGTTTTTTTTCAGAGGAGCTGAAAACACCATAAAAAAGCTGCTGCAGTTCTGCCCTGTGCTGTATGGTAATGTGAGAGTTCTCCAATGTAACTGGGAGAATGATGGTTGATGGCTCACCAGGGTCACAGGCAAGACAAGGTAAAAGTGGCGTGATTTCTGACTCATGGACAGGGTAAAATTCACCACGGTGCAGTCCCTGTTTGAGGTCCACCACTCCAGTGGTGTTGAGGACTCAAACAATGGCGACACCATCCTTTACACTGGCCACTGTGTGAGCCGGGAAGTGTGCTTCCATGAGGTCTGGCCCAGGCAAAAAGACACATCTATAGGCCCCAAGGTTTTCAGAGTCTGTCCATTTACTGCCGAGAGTCAATATAATTTTTCTCAAGGGCCAGCTATGTAGGGTAGGCACCATTATGCGCAAATATGCACTAATCATAGACACAGTGGCCCCAGAGTCTACTAGCACTGACACCTCCATGCCTTTAACCACCCCCCATACATAAGAAGTAGGGCATGTAACATTGTCCATATTAATTGAGGGCCCTCCTGCAAGGAATCTGATGTTTGGGCCTATTACTACTACTACTACTACTACTTAGTGTTTCACTGACGGCCACCCTCCAAATTTGACTGTTGTGGCAGAAAACACACACTGGCGCTTGCTTGTCCCGTCCTGTCTCTTTTTAGCAGAATTATCCTTCTTCACTCTCTCGGGAAGACTATCCCATAGAAGAAAAGCTGACTTGCTCAAATACATAGGTAATACTAATTAATTCGTCATCACAGTCTTTATAGTATCCTAAGGCTGTTTAAACTGTCACTTCCAACTGCCTCACCCAGCCGAGGAAAGTCTGGCTCCCATCTCCTTCAAAGAAGGGCAGCAGATCCACCTTCACACTCCTACCATTGGGTGAGTATCTGTCATATAGTCCAACACTGGGCTTGAATGGGTCTTCATCTCTGTTCCACATGTTGACGTGACTTTAGCCACCTAGCTAAACCTATGCAAATAAACTATCAAAGTCAATAGGCAATAGATGATTTGACAGGAGACATAGGTTGGTTGCTAGCCGTAACACGGCATACTCTTTACTTGAACACTCTCTAGAAACACATGGCATTTCTCCACATAAATCCCACTTAGGTATTGTAAAACTCGTAAAGGTAAACATGACACACTACAGTAACAAAAAGTGTGTTACAAAGACCAAAGTTACTAAAATATCAAATAAAGTAACTGTATGTTTGCTTTATAACACTTAAAATGTAATAAAAGAATAAAGAAAAGTGAAGTAAATTTACTTCACAAATTAGCTATTAAATAAAAATGCAATATAATTTGAAATAAACAGTCATTTATATGATTTTATTTAGTTTAAGTAATTGTAATAAGCCGTTTTGTGGAAAGTGATGCAAGGATTTAACTAACTGCACTGTATCTCTTTGTGTTGATTGTGATTGGTCAGTTGATGCAGTCAATCAAACTTATCTGTGATCTTATTTATACATTCTCTGGTTTTGATTAGCAGAAGGTATTGATATGGGGGAGGGGATTTAAGTTTTGGGGCAAAACAGTGTTGCCAACTTAGCGACTTTGTTGGTATACTAAGCGACTATTCAGACCCCTCTAGCAACTCTTTTTCAAAAAAGAGACTAGCGACAACTCTAGCAACTTTTCCTGGTGTTATTGTACACGGGCCAATCCGTGCGCAGCAGTCCCTCTCAGTTGCAGTCAGGGCAGGAGATGTTTACCCCTCTACGTCCTGAGCATGGATGGATCATTAGACCGGAGACTCACACAGCTTCAGTCACTTACTCGACTCAACCACTGTGTGTGTACCTCTCTGTGACATAAGCTAAACATGTAGCTGGTGTAATGGCAAAAAGTACTCGGGCGCTGATGAGTTGTAAAATAAAGACTTTGCCAGTGTTTTATTTCTTGGCAAAGAAAGTTCCAACCATCCAGTGACAGAGTCATTTTATAGTGGTTATATCAAACACAAAATAAATGACAAGTGGGGAGACTTCAAAAAGGTTAAGGAAGTGTAAAACAAAAGGAAAAACAACAGATGTTATTACAAAGAGCTATAGGCTGAGATGCACACTTAGTTAGAAGCATCTGTAAAATCATTCTTGAGTAAACCTTTAAACAAATTATAGCATTTGGCAAAAGAAAACAAATTCAAGTAATCTTACAAACAAAATGTTAGATTTAACAATTTTATAAATGTAGTAAAACTTCTCCATTACACATGCTAGCTCGTCATGTTTCAGTCTAAACTGTAGACTCAAAAATACAGAAAAGAGTGGGAATCAAACCCTGAATCTAGAGGCTGGTTGAAGCCATTTATTAGAGATGACAAACTCAAAAGGTACATCCCACTTTTGATTTACCATGGTGTACCTTGTTTATTTTTTTCTAGAAATGTTAAGCTTGAAGGCACCTCATGAAATCACCTGTTACAGTCATTTTTGTTACTACAGAACATCACATGCACAGTGACAGAGAAAAAAGGCAGCGCCTCACCACTGTAAAGACAGCCACCTCACAGCCCACTGTCCTCCACTGAGACTCAGTGTGGAGGTAACAGGGCATTTACAGTCAAAGAGTCAACATGACAGAAACAGAAATCCTTGAAGCTGTGAATGCAGCATTGGGAACAATTCCTACAACCACCTTCAGCAGCAGTGATCCTTGAGATGCTTGGCTATAAGAGCAACCATGGGAAACAATACCCACCATGGAAAAGAAAGTTGGAGGCTAAAATCAAGGCAGCGAGTGAGCCAACTGTCAGAGCTCCAGAAAGGTGCAATGAAAAACTGGAAACTGCCAAACAGAGGCTCCAAGCCTTGGTCAGTTGCCTAAAAAGGTACACGAGAGAAAGTGAAGCCAGGCGAATAAACTGGCTCTTCTCAACACAACCAGCTAACGTGTACTCTCAATGGCAGGGTAATAACAGCAGAGCAGACCCACCAAGGCTGGAGACTGAACAGTACTGGAAAGGCATATGGGAGAAGGAGGCATCCCACAACAGCGGTGCACAGGGCTAGTCTCTCTAAGAGAAGACCACAGCAACCTCCCTGAGCAGAATAGAGTATCCATCACTGTGGCAGACATCCAAGAAAGAGTCTCAGGTATGAAGAACTGGACAGCACCAGGGCCTGACATGATCTATGCCTACTGGCTTAAGAAGCTCACTGCACTCCATGAGCGCCTGGCAGCACAAATTAACCAGCTGCTAAAGGATGGGACCCACCCTGAATGGCTAACTGAAGGGCGCACAATCCTGATCTTGAAGGACCCCTCAAAGGGTACGGTCCCATCCAACTATCGGCCAATAACCTGTCTCTCCACAACATGGAAGCTCATGTCAGGCATCATAGCGACTAAGATAAGTGGGCACATGGATCAATACTTGAGCACAGCACAAAAAGGCATTGGCAGAGATACCAGAGGAGCCAAACACCAGCTACTGGTAGACCAAACAATCGCCCGAGATTGCAAAACCCAACACAACAACGTGTGCTGCCTGGATTGATTACAAGAACGCCTGGCTGTGGAAAACCACCCTTGAGGCCAATTGCAAGCCACTTGCACAAGTCTCCATCAAATGTGGCATATACCAAGGAGATGCTCTGTCCCCACTGCTGTTCTACATAGGTCTGAACCCCCTCAGCCAAATAATCAACAAGACCGGCTATGGATACCGACTCAAGAATGGGACCACCATCAATCACATCCTCTACATGGATGACATAAAGCTGTATGCCAAGAGTGAGTGAGACATCAACTCACTGATCCACACCACCAGGATCTACAGCACTGATATCGGAATGTCATTCGGACTTGAGAAGTGTGGTCAGATGGTGACAAGTTAAGGGAAGGTAGTCCATACAGAAGGGGTCTCACTCCCAGAAGGAATAATAGCAGACATTGAAGACAGTTACAAGTACCTTGGTATCCCACAAGCAAATGGCAACCTCGATGAGGCCACAAGGAAAGGAGCCACAGCCTTACCTTCAACGAGTAAGGCAAGTCCTAAGAAGTCAGCTCAATGGCAAGAACAAGATCCAGGCAATAAACAGCTACGCCCTGCCATTTATCAGATACCCCGCAGGAATAATAAGCTGGCCAAAGGAAGAGATACAGACCACAGATGTTAAGACAAGGAAGCTCCTAACCATGCATGGAGTGTTTCATCCCAAATCCAGCACCTTGAGACTGTACACTAGCCGTAAAGAAGGAGGCCGAGGACTAATGAGTGTGAGAGCCACTGTCCAAGATGAAACTTCCAAGATTCATAAATACATCAAGGATAATGCCCCGACAGAGGACGTGCTCAGTGAATGTCTCAGACAATGGCGAACAGAGGAAGAGGTGCTGGAGGTACCATCATGGAAGGACAAACCCCTACATGGGATGTACCACCGTCAGATAACTGAAGTGGCTGAAATCCTACCAATGGCTAGAACGAGCTGGACTGAAGGACAGCACAGAGGCACTCATCATGGCTGCACAGGAACAGGCCCTGAACACCAGAGCAATAGAGGCCAAGATCTACCACACCAGACAAGACCCAAGGTGTAGGCTGTGCAAAGAGACCCCTGAGACAATCCAGCACATAACTGCAGGGTGTAAGATGCTGGCAGGGAAAGCCTACATGGAACGTCACAACCAAGTGGCTGGCATAGTGTACAGGAACATCTGTGCAGAGTATGGACTGGAAACCCCAAGGTCAAAGTGGGAAACACCTCCTATGGTGGTAGAGAATGAGCGTGCCAAGATCCTGTGGGACTTCCAAATCCAGACTGACAAAATGGTAATGGCGAACCAACCGGACATTGTGGTGGTGGTGGACAAACAACAGAGGAAAGCCGTTGTGGTTGACATAGCAATACCAAGTGATGGCAACATCAGGAAAAGGGAACATGAGAAACTAGAGAAATACCAGGGCCTCAAAGAAGAGCTTGAGAAAGCCTGGAGAGTGAAGGCATCAGTGGTACCCGTGGTCATCGGGGCACTCGGGGCAGTAACCCCCAAACTGGAGGAGTGGGTAAAGCAGATCGCAGGAAAAACATCAGACATCTCAGTCCAGAAAAGTGCAGTTCTAGGAACAGCTAAGATACTGCGCAGAACCCTCAAGCTCCCAGGCCTCTGGTAGAGGACCCGAGCTTGAAAGGATGAGACCACCCGTGGAGGGTGAGATGGGAATTTTTATATTTATCTCTCTCTCTCTCTCTCTCTCTCTATATATATATATATATATATATATAGATAGATAGATAGATAATGATCTCCTTACATACATTTTGAGCATGGCCAAGTTAAATGCAGTTGGGCATCGCTGGGTGGGTGAGCTAGCGGACAGATGCTCAGACATATTGCCCAGATATTCCATTACATTGCAAAATAACTTGTCTGATTACTCAGAGACAATGCCACCATCTGTAACAACAACAACAACAACAACAACAACAACAACAACAACACAGTTGTTGATCTGAGTGCTGGTGGGACCCTCAAATTTCCTAAATAAAGCAACAATTTCAGCGCTTATTTTACAACCTTTCAGTCCTCTCTGACTCTAATAAAAAAGGGACAGCTTGTATAGCCAAATATGCCAAAAAACCAAAGTAGCTGACATGCCCAATGCTAGTGACCATGAGGTGCTTTATGTTATCAGCGCACTACGTGGAGAAATAATGGCTACTGTTGTGAGACCCAAGGAGGATCAGGGTCTGGAAGATGGAACTCTGGCCCCAAGGATAAGGAATTACACCAAGTTTAAACAATGTAGAAAATGGGAAATGGACAATTGTATGTTTTATTTTGAATATTTTATTAAAAGAAACATTGTATCAGCAAACAAGCTAATTACAAGAAATTGTAAACCTCTTATTAGATTTGAAATGTCTCTAAAAGATAAAGAACATTATTTACAAGCATAATTATGTATACAATGTAAATATATTTCAAAGCCAAAAGAATAGTGATAAATGGGAACATACACTAAATTATCTTGTCTATCTTCAAAATACCTATTAGGGGATAACCCATATGACAACACAAACCACACAGACCACAAGGAAGTGGTGGAGCGGCATCCTGTCTGAACAGGATAAATACCGACGGCCGAAGGAGCTTCTTCAGTCAGAGCAGTGCATCTGTAGCAAAACTCGCTTTGCTTGCAACACTTAGAGCGGCTCAGACTCGTAGTCACTAATAGATTGAGTGACTTCAGAAGTGGATGCAGACACGAATAGGTGTGTGACTATTTAAAAGCTTGTAGTCACAAATATATGTGGTGACTTTTAGAAGGGGATGCAGTCACGAATAGGCGCGTGACTATTTAACAGCTTGTAGTCACAAATATATGTGGTGACTTTTTGAAGGGGATGCTGTCACGTATAGGTCCGTGACATTTGCGAATTGTGGTCAAAAAAGCTGTGACATTAGTTACCTGGTCACATATATGGTGACACGCTTAAACATTTAAAGGGCTTTGAAATACAAGGTACAAATCAACTCCGGTATTTAACTAGATAGCTGTGACAATCTGACCACACAGTTTGTACATCTTTCTGTGATACTTTAATAAAAATGGTTGACTACGTCTTGTAGAACTTCTCACCTATGGTCATGAGCTTTGGGTCATGACTGAAAGGACAAGATCTTGGATACAAGCGGCAGAAACTAGTTTCCTCCGCAGGGTGGCTGGTTGCTCCCTTAGAGATAAGGTTAGGAGTTCGGCCACTCGGGAGGAGCTCAGAGTAGAGCCGTTGCTCCTCCACATCAAGAGTAGCCAACCGGGGTGGCTTGGGCATCTGCTCCGGATGCCACCTGAACACCTTCCTGGGGAGGTGTTCCGGACATGGCCCCAGGGAAGACCTAGGACACGCTGGAGGACTATGTCTCTCGGCTGGCCTGGGAATTCCATTCCCCCAGAGGAGCTGGAGGAAGTGTCTGGGGAGAGGGGAGGTCTGGGTGTCCCTGCTTAGACTGCTGTTTCCGCGACCCTTACACAACATAATAATTGGGGGAGACTTTAATTGTGTCTTACATCCTTTCCTGGCACTGGCACACGTGTTATTAAATCGGCTCAGTGCATTATAGAGCTGTTCGATTATGGAAAAAAAAAATCATCATCACAATTATTTTTGTCTTTATTGATATCACAATTATCTATGATTACTCATTGACTTTGGAAATATGTTGGATTTATTGAACAAAACTGTGAATTCTCCTTTAAAGAAATAATATATTAAAATGTAGAAATAATAATTAAGATCAACAAATAAGTTCTCAAATATAGTGCACTTCCTCAAGCTCATGGAACACATGTAACAAGTAATACATAACAACTCGATCTCGATTACATGGTTTTGTGATCGTTGGGAGCCAAAATTTAAATTAAAATTGAAAATCTGATTAATTACACAGCCCTAGGGTGCACAGTAGCAGAGTGGTTAGCAAGGTCGTGAGTTCAAGTCCCGGCTGACTCAAAACATCCTTGGCTGATTGTGGCTGACTCAAACATCATCAGCTAACTCTAGTCTTTCTTTGAGGAGTCTGCATGTCCTCCCCGTGTCACCGTGGGTTCTCTCTGGGTTCTGCGGCTTCCTCCCACCGCCCAAAGACATGCATGTATAGGTTAATTGGCAACTCTAAAGTATCCCTAATGAATGATTGTGAGAGTGAATGGTTGTCTGTCAATGTCTGTCTCTAAGTGTCAGCCCTGCAACAAACTGGCCATTGTCCAGGGTGTACCTCGCCTAAGGCCCAAAGCTGCTGGGATAGGCTCCAGCCACCCATGACCCCAAAAACAAGACTAAGCGGTAGAAATTGAATGAATGAATGAATGCACAGCCCTAGTGCATTAATTCAGAAGAGGATGTAGGACTGTGCCGTTGTGCTCCCGTTGGGGAGGCACAACGGCACAGTCCTACATCCTCTTCCACATCCACAGTGCGGACTTAAAGTTTGCATGTGACTGTTGTTTGTGGATTTGCCTGGAAGTATGTTGAGTTGAAGTTCCTCCATAGTCGAGAAGAGCTTCTGAACATTAATACAAGGTGCCATATACCAACAAGTGCCTTTCATTGCTCAAACCAGATCCCCACTGGAATACCCAAACCCCTGGACTTTCCATGGATAATCTTGTTGAACAGCAGACATCATAGGTGGAGAAGAGAATGAAAACAAAAGAGGGGGTGCTGAGCTAGACACATGTACTAATATCAAATAACAATGGTAGTAAACAGACTGACACTGGTGCAATGACAATATCCTCACATTTAACCAAAAAAAGACCAATGAACTTATCATTGACTTTAGGAGACACTGTGAAGACCCTAACCATCCAGTGAGAGGAAATGGAGAGGGTCTCCTGTTTCAAATTCTTGGGGATCTACATCACAGAGGACCTCACATGGATTACAAACTGCTCTGCCCTGATTCAAAAGGCTCAACAGCAGCTCTGCTTCTTGCAAACTCTGAAGAAGAACCACCTGTCTGCAGAGCTGTTGAGAGCCTACTTCTTTTGCTCCATCCAGAGTGTGCTGTATTACAGCCTGGTGTGTGAACTACACAGAGTCAGACAGAAAAAAGTCCCCAAAGAGTGATTAAAACAGCACAGAAAATCATTGGAGTGCCACTGCCCACCCTGGAGGACATTTTTAATACACACTGCATTCGATGAGCCAATATCATCATACAGGATGAAACACACCCCTGTCACCATCTGTTTGCATTGTTGCTTTCAGGAAGGTGCTATAGAGAACTAAAGGCAAGACTGAGAGACAGTTTTTTATCCCAGAGCAAACACTCAACTGAACAAACACTCTTTCTAATGTCATATGATATATAGTGTGCCATGAAAAAGTGTCTGCCCCCTTCCTGATTTCTTAATTTTTTTTGCATATTTGTCACACTTAACTGTTTCATATCAAACAAATTTAAAAATTAGACAAAGATAACTGAATTATTACTGCAAAACCTGTTGAATCATGAAATCACTTAAATAAATGGAGAAAAATCATAATGAACCAAATGTGGGACAACAAGCCTGTTTTTGCGGGACAAAGTTAGACAAATCAGGACACCTTACTGACAGCAGGAAAGGAGACATAGCTCACAAAAAACAACAGAGTCTCCTCAGACTGGCTTGTCCATGAACAGTCTTTTCTTCCCACTCCTCACTGCATCTTCTTTCATAGTGGTATTTTGTCATGTTTAGTTCAAAATAAGAAGAATTCTGTTTCCCTGTTACCAGCTTTCCTTCATGGGGGGAGCTGTTGTTGGGAGGTTGACCTGGAGCTGTCAATCAAACTGTGCACTCCACTTGAACACTGCTGACTGATTGACAGGTCTGCAATGACAGTCTTTCCCACTTTGTTACTAATGGACAACAAAGAACAGCTGGGTATTCAAATTATCCACAGCCAGTGAAAATGCAGGGCATAGACTCAGGATTTAAATTGAAAATGCTGGTTACCCTACTCTAGACACGTGGCATTAAAGGTTAAAAAGAGGATTGTTATCAGTTTTAGGGTGTGGCTGTGGTGAGGAGGCCATTTCAGTGTTAAAAAAAAGTTATTAAAACTCGAAGGCTAGAGTTTGAATAACTTTAAAACTCTAGCCTTAGAGTTAGGGCTGTGATGGTCGCCATGACCACTGCACCACCGCAGTGGCAACCGGCGGTACCCACACATAGAACGTCACGTAGACATAGCTGTTTTACATGCGTATATATAAAAGCATCAATTCACATCAGAAGCATAAAGTGCCACTGCTGCTACACTTCTCTCTCTCTTTTGACACTTTGTGACCTACTTCCTGTGTTTCCCCTGCTGTAGCTCTGTTGAGTGACTCCGATTTGCTTGAAAAATAAAACTCCAATCTATCTTGACTGGAGTGTAGCGGTGGCTGTTCATTATACGCGCGTGTGCCCACGCTGCTGTGAACTGTCAGACTCATTAAAATTGAAAGCGGTTCATACGCTGCAGTTACGCACTGCTGCTTTGGCTGCATTGTGATAATCATAATAATTGCAATAATTCAATTCAATTTTATTTTATTTGTATAGCCCAGTATCACAACAACAATTGCCTCAAAGGGCTTCACAAACAGACAGTAAAATGCAAACAAGACAACATCCCCTGTCCTTAGACCCTCCATCAGGGTGAGGAAAAACTCAAAAAACCCAGCCGGGGAAAAAGAGAAACCTCAGGGAGAACCACAGAAGGAGGGATTCACTCCTAGGATGGACAGGCTGTGCAATAGCACTGGGTATTAATATCCTGTACTATTTTGCTATTCTGTTTTATTTGGTGTGACGGGATTCTTTCTTTGAGATTCAAATCAACACAAAAATATGGCATAGTTGTAGCTAGTGTTAAGTCGTCTTATTGAGCTTATCTTCCCACAAGTGAAAAAAGTGAAATATAGTGCTCCAAACCAAAATAGTGCAAAAATACAATATTTACAAATAGTCAATAGCGCCGAATAAAAAGCTACAGAGGAAGAGGGAGTCTTTGAAACAACAGATGCTCATGACGAGGACGTTTAAGCTGTGTCTCCCTTCTATCATCATGGGAAACGTGAAATCCCTTGCGAACAAGATGGACAAAAGTCAGAGGGAATACCGTGAGTGCAGTTTAATGTGTTTTTCAGAGACATGGCTGCACCGGGATTTTCCAGATGATAATGCATCTGTGACGGGCTTCCACACGGTCCGTGCGGACAGAGACTGCTCCGGGAGCGGCAAGAGCAAAGGGGGAGGGCTTGCGGTGCTCGTTAAAACCGGTGGTGTAATCCAGCTCACATCACGGTGAAGGAGCGCATCTGCAGCCTGGAGGTGGAACTATGTGCTGTCGGACTACGTCCATATTATTTGCCCAGGGAGTTTTCACATGTTGTCATGGTGACTGTTTATGTTCCCCCTCGGCAAACCCCAGCACAGCATGTGACACTATCCACTCTGCAATAGCCAGGATACAGACTCAGCACCCAAGTGCATTCATTGCTATCTCAGATGACTTCAACCATTTTAACCTGGACAAAACACTCCCAACTTTCTCTCAGTTTGTGAACTGTCCCACCAGAGAGGGAAGAACAATAGACATGCTGAATGCTAATGTAAGGGGTGCTTACAGCTCTTCCTCCCTCCCCCCGCTGGGCAGGTCAGATCACAATCTGATTCACCTCTCCACCTGCTATGTGCCTCTTGTGAAACATTTGCCCACAACTTCAAAGACAGTGAGGACATGGACAGACAAGGCTAAGGAGACACTTCAGTGTTGCTTCGAGGTGACAGACTGGCAGGCACTCTGTGAGCCCCACAGCCAGGACATTGATGGGCTCACAGAGTGCATCACTGGATACATTAACTTCTGTGTGGACACCATTGTCCCAACCAGGACTGTAAACTGTTACCCCAATAACAAGCCATGGGTAACCAAGGACATTAAAGTCATCCTCAACAAGAAGAAGAGGGCTTTCAGAGCGGGCAACAGGGAGGACGTGAGGGCTATATAGAGGGACCTGAGAACAAAAATCAGGGAGGCCAAGGAGAAGTACAGGAGGGAGCTGGAGTGGAAACTTCAGCAAAACAACATGAGAGAGGTTTGGAGTGGCATGAGGACCATCACAGGTTACAGGCCAAAAAATGGTGGTGGAGTTGATAGCAGTGTGGAGTGGGCGAATGAGCTGAATCAGTTTTTCAACAGATTCGACACAGGGACCCCAGCTCACCCTACTCATTCCTCAGCAGGACTGCAGCAACCAACCACTCCA
This sequence comes from Rhyacichthys aspro, assembly GCA_036850595.1. Lineage (NCBI taxonomy): Eukaryota > Metazoa > Chordata > Actinopteri > Gobiiformes > Rhyacichthyidae > Rhyacichthys > Rhyacichthys aspro. The sequence goes on from CM072154.1 coordinate 1,052,527, forward strand.
CTCCACTCTCTCCTCCTCCCCCTCATCTCAGATGGATGGCCTCACCCACACCTCGTCCCCTATTTTTTGACCTACCACTTACCATACCATCAGGCCGGCTCTGTAGGCTGAGAAGCTGACAGGGATGCAGGTGGATGCCCCACTGGTGTCCTGGATTGTGGACAATCTGACTGGCAGACCACAGTCTGTATGTCTACAGTGCTGTATGTCAGACAGAGTGATCAGCTGCACCGGGGCTCCACAGGGGACCGTCCTCTCTCCCTTCCTCTTCACTCTCTACACCACAGACTTCAGCTACTGCACAGAGACCTGCCACCTTCAGAAATTTTCTGATGACTCTGCAGTGGTTGGATGTATTTCTTGTGGTGATGAGAGTGAGTACAGGACAGTGGTGGACAACTTTGTCGCTTGGAGCGCAAAAAACCACCTGCAGCTCAATGTGACAAAGACTAAGAAACTGGTGGTGGACCTGAGGAGGACAAAGACAACAGTGACCCCTACCAACAACAGAGGAGTCAGTGTGGAGGTGGTGGAGGAATACGAGTACTTAGGGGTGTACTTGGACCACAAACTGGACTGGTGCAAGAACGTGGACTCTGTCTCTATTTTCTGAGGCAACTAAGGTACTTTAACATCTGCAGGACGATGCTGAGGATGTTCTATGAGTCTGTGGTGGCCAGTACCCTCATGTATGCTGTTGCCTACTGGGGCAGCAGCCTGAGGCGGAGGGACACTAACAGACCCAACAGGATCATCAGGAAGGCCAGCCATGTTGTGGGAGAGGAACTGGACTCTCTGTGTTTGAGAGGAGGATGTTGTCAAAAATAAGGACTATTCTGGACTTTCACTCTCACCCTCTCCACAATGTGCTGATCGGCTCCAGAAGCTCGTTCAGTAACAGACACTTACTGCCATGCTGCACCACAGAGCGACACAGGAAATCATTCCTGCCTGTCGCTATCAAACTACTCAACTCTGCACTGTAAACACTGCATTTATTTATACAGTTTAAACCATGTATAACACTGTACATATATACATATGTAAATATTTTTTGAGAGTTTGCCCGATATTTTTATTTGCCTGATATTTTTATTTTTTGTTTTTATTATTAGATGTTTAAATTCTTTTATCTCCCTATTTTACGGTGGCCGAGAGGTGCAAAACAAAAATACAAATTACGAAACAAATATACAAATTACGAAACACATTTACAACGTTTTCACATTTACATAAAACATTTTAACATTTTATTGAACAAAATAACCTGGGCAAAACACTTTTACCAATATTAAAACAAATTTACCTGTTTGAAACATATTTACAAAATGACAGACACATTTACGGGCACTGAACAAATTTACATGTTGCAGAACATTTTAACAAGCACCAAAACAAATTGACAAGAGGCCGATCCAACTGGAAGGACATGCCCACCGACCAATGGGAACGCTCTAAGTGACATAAGTGACAGGGTGTCTGGCCAATGAGCTCGTTGCTACTCAGCTTCCGGATATGAGTAAATGCGTGAATGAAATGACGTGTGGGAGAGCCGCGGTTCAAAAAGGGAAACAAACACAACTTCGTGATAGCCAAGGAAGAGTTTGAAAAATGTTCTGCCCTTTCTGTGGAAAACACCTAGTTGAGGTAACACCTTTTTGTTTTACATGTGGCCAGTCGTTGGACTGTTTAAAGAACCAGTCGGAGGTATGCAGATATCAATGCATACTATATTTTAAGCAGGGTCACTCATACAGCGTTATTGTGGACATGATGTCCTCTTTACATAGCTTTAAAATAAGTTTGCGGACACTTAAAAGCAAACTAAACCAAGGGTTCTTCCGCAGAAGAAGTTTTTCTTCTGTACAACTGAAATACAACCTGCGCGTAAAAAGGGACACAGTAATGAGTTTTCTCCGAGATCTTAATCCACGAGGGTGCGAGAGGAGATCACCCAGAAGGTTCATAAGAAGGATATACTAAAGGTAAGATCGGGCCTAAAAAATCCAGCCCGACCCAGGCCCGCGGGCATTAAAGCCCGACCCAGCCCGAGCCCGAACAATTAACTTGATTTGCAGGCCCGAGCCCGAAGCAAACCCGAAATTTCAATTTATCCCATAGTATTTTTGGCAGAAAAAAACGCAAGATTTCTTAAGGTTAAAATAATCTACATATTTTTATGATCATGATAAATGCATTTGCACAACGTAATAACGCTGGAACACAGAATAAGAGGCCAGACAAAGAGAGTGAAAGAGAGATCTTGATGCGCACTCGCTTAATTACGCGGAGAAATACTGCAGCCCACTAGGCTTTAAATAGAATAATGCAAATCAAATAAATGGGAAAAGATATATGAAATTGTTATTTCTATATTTTTGTTTAAACGAAATTTAAAATAAAAGTATACATTTTTATAAACATATATTTATTAAAAAAAAGTCAGCGAGAGAGAAGCCCGGCCCGACCCTACCCGAACGTAATGATTGACATTTTAGGCCCGACTCGACCCGAATTTCGGGCCGGGTCGGGCTCTGACTCGGGCTCGGGCTTAAGATCTTACCTCTAGGATATACCATTCAATAGGTCCGAACTACTTGTGGCACGCAGATAGCTGCGACAAACTAAAACCATTTGGTCTGGCCATTTCTGGGTGCATTGATGGGTTTTCTCGTAAGGTGCTTTGGCTTAAATGTGGACCCACGAACAATGACCCAGCTGTTATAGCACAACATCTAGGAGCAAACTCATTACTGTGTCCCTTTTTACGCGCAAGTTATATTTCTGTTGTCCAGGCTCACGGAGTTCCAACCTGATGGCATGTTGAATGGCATCTGCAGAAGAAAAACTTCTTCTGCGGAAGAACCCGGCTTGGTTTAGTTTGCTTTTAAGTGTCCGCAAACTTATTTTAAAGCTATGTAAAGAGGACTTCATGTCCACAATAACGCTGTATGAGTGACCCTGCTTACACGTAAAACAAAAAGGTGTTACCTTAACTAGGTGTTTTCCACAGAAAGGGCAGAACATTTTTCAAACTCTTCCTTGGCTATCACGAAGTTGTGTTTGTTTCCCTTTTTGAACCGCGGCTCTCCCACACGTCATTTCATTCACGCATTTACTCATATCTGGAAGCTGAGTAGCAACGAGCTCATTGGCTGGACGCGCTGTCACTTATGTCACTTAGAGCGTTCCCATTGGTCGGTGGGCGTGTCCTTCCAGTTGGATCCGGCCTCTTGTCAATTTGTTTTGGTGCTTGTTAAAATGTTCCGGACATGTAAATTTGTTCAATGCCCGTAAATGTGTCTGTCATTTAGTAAATATGTTTCAAACAGGTAAATTTGTTTTAATATTAGTAAAAGTGTTTTGCCCAGGTTATTTTGTTCAATAAAATGTACAAATGTGTTATGTAAATGTGAAAACGTTGTAAATGTGTTTCGTAATTTGTATATTTGTTTTGCACTTCTCGGCCACCGTACTTTGGGGATAAATAAAGGAATTCTGATTCTGAAACAACCAGCCTCTGTTGCTTCCAAGCTGTCACCTGCTCTGTACAACTGCACAATAAACGCATGCAACTGCTGTGCCTAAAAGGCCTGTCTTTTAAACTTTGAGCCCCCCCCCTGGTCATAAATTACAGAAATCTGGCATTTCTTCCAAGATTATTACACAGGTATTATTATCATAATTATAATAAATTCCCTAAAAATATCTACAACAATATAAGCTTTGGATGGCTACACAATAAAATTTGTCTAAAAACGCTGTCTGTGAGTGACATCACCATTGTGCACCCAGCGTATGATGCAATTTAATGCCAGAAGGAGTTGTGTTCAGGTTGGCTGTGAAAAATTTGAATGGGAGATGAAAAGTCTGTAAAAGTTTGCGAATGGACAAGCTATGGATTGAAAGGTGGTTTAACAGTTACCCTTGGTAACAGCGATGGCTGGAGAATGAAACCGACAACAGAGCAAAAACTGTGGTGGAAGTGGAAAGTATGTGTGTATGTTCGTGTGTGTGTGTGTGTGCGCTTATGTGGGTGCTTATAATTAGCGCGCACTATGAGACGGGGCCACTCCGTCACACCATACCCCTCAGCCCGGAGGTTGGCAAAGTTTTGGCAAACTGGAGAGGTATAAAAATTGTTTTGCCATGTCAGTGCCCTTAAGACAAACTTGAATGGCTGCAATGACCGGTACCATCGAGTCAGTCTGATGTTGTGGTTTTTCATTGAATTGATCCAGGTAAGGGCACGATGGTCCGTCTACAGATCAAACTCCTAGCCCAACAGGTAGTATCTGAGGCTTTCTAGAGCCCACTTGATCGCTAGGCTTTCCTTTTCCACCACCTTGTATCTGGATTCTCGAGGCAGCAATTTGTGACTCAAGTACAAGATCGGCTGCTCAGCTCCAGACTCACCCTGGGCTAGGACGGCTCCCAAACCGACCTCTGATGCATCCACCTGTACCAAGAACTGTTGGTGGAAATCAGGACTTTGTAGCATGGGTGTTGAACACAGGCAAGTTTTCACGGTGCAAAAGGTTGTTTCACAATCCTCAGTTAAGTTCACAGGATTCTTCTGGTCCTTGATGGTCAAAGCGGTGAGTGGTGCTGCAATTATGGCAAACTGTGGGACAAACCTCCTGTACCATCTAGCCAGACCCAGGAAGGACCGCACCTCCTTCTTGGTTCGAGGATGGTATGAGTTCTGGATGGCTTCAATCTTATACACCTGGGGTTACACCTGTCCTCTTCCTAGTTGATAGCCAAGGTACCGGGTTTCTTGTTTGGCCCACTCACATTTGGCAACATTGAGGGTCAGCCCAGCCACCTTGATCTTCTCCAAGACCCTTCTCAGGTGCTGGAGATACTCCTCCCAGGTTCTGCTGAATATCACCACATCATCCAGGTAGCGGCGCTGCAGTCTTCGCAACCCTGTTGGACCCAGCTGGTGTTCTGAAGGCAGTATATGGTCGGCTGGATGTCTCCAAAGGCACTTGCCAGAAGCTTTTGCAGAGGTCAAGAGTGGTAATGTGTGTTGCTGCAGCAATTCTTTCCAGCAGGTCATTGATTCTGGGCATTGGGAAGGCATCAAACTCTAAGATGGAATTGAGCTTCCGGAAGTCAATGCAGATCCTCAGTAATCCATCTTTTTTGACGACTATGACAACGGGACTACACCATTTGGAAGTGGACGGCTCAGTGACTCCCAGTTCTCAGCATGGCCTCTATTTCCTGTCTGAGTAGCTCAACCAAATGCTGAGGGACACGATAAGATTGCTGACGAATGGGATTGGTGTCTTTCAGCCGAATGAGATGCTCAATAAGGGTTGTCTTGCCTGGCCTTGCTGTAAATAGGGATGACATCTCCTGGAACATGTTCAGAAGCTGCCTGGACTGATCCGCACACAGGTGGGTTGAGGTAGGTGTTGCCTCTCTGGTCACTATGGTAACCCCCAGTTCTTCGTCCTCTTCCACCTCTACCGTTCTCACCAGGAGGGAGCGGCCTCAGGCGTGGTGGTGGGTTGCTCTTTCCACTCTTTCAGGAGATTTACATGGTAAGTCTGTTTAGTTTTCCTTTTGTCTGGCTGGTGGACTTCATAGGTGACAGAGCCCATTCGTCTGATGATGGTGTACAGGCTCGAAAGGCTCTCTTCAAGAAGTCTAGCTCAACATGAATTTTAGAACTGCAATTGAATCGCAAGGACTGAAAAAAGTTAAACTATTGGAGAACTGAATTTTCAACTTGGAATAGCAGCTCCAATGCAAATTATATCAAAATATACATTTATTTTCAGTTCACTACAGTTCATTTAAAAGCCAATGCATTTGATTTCAAATGACACTTTAAATTCAGTTTGAGCAATTTGTTAGAGAATTTGGGATCTATTGTAAGGTTGTGATGCCGTGAGCCTTGGGCTCTGTCAACAGATAGACTCAGACACCTGTAGGATAACATGTCTCCAACCTCAAGCCTAATCAGCTGAATAACAACTGAATAACAACTCTTTTGTTATTGTATTGTTTGTGTATTGACCTTCTATGAGGTTTTATAAGCTCAGTCCTATGAAAGCATGGCCAGACTTGAATGTTCAATACTACTCTGTGTTGACTGTTTAAATGTCTCCGGGCCTGTATTTGATGGTAATAAACTTCTCCTGCTTAAGACATCCAGACTCTCTTCAGTCCTTGTATGTGGTCCAATACTTTGAAGCTCTAAGGCAGTAACCCATTTTTTCTTACACAATTCAGATTCACTTTGAGCAATTTAAATTAAAATATAACATATTCCGTTTCAGTTTCTAGGGACACTAATATCATACACATCAGCTAGACACATAAGTCATCAAAAGTTGTAAAAGGAATTTTATTAGTTTTAGCGTGTGGCTGTGGTGAGGCTCCCAACAGCATCCTTACAAAGTTATAAATAGGGGTTATGCGGATTCTGCATGGGACAGAATACATAATTTCTAGTTGCTGCCTTCGCTCTTCATATATCGACCACTATGAGGGTATGTAACACTACCCAAACTGCGGTGTTTTGCTAACAAAGTTTTTCTGACTTGGTTGATTTATAGGCTATTCTATTTATTAAAAGCTAATATTTTTTGTCACAGCCTACTCATTCTTGCTAGTTTGTAACTGTAGCCTTCAATGGTTAGTTTTGATTAGCGTGTCAATGTCAGGCTAGGCATTTCTGATGGCTAACTGTTTTTTACTATTACTAACTATTTTCAAATAAAGACAGTCTGACCAGAGCTATCAGCATTCGGGCAGTCTGTCACAGGTCGATTAGGAAGAACAATAAGCCAGACAATTTGATAGTAATGTTAGGGAAAGGGTTGTGTTTTTTCTTTTGTTCAGTTCACTTGTAGTTCTTATGTCCCAGTTCAGGGGCAGTATTTATCAGGCATATCCAAATAGTGCCTGGCCTAGTGCCTCGTTTATTTAAAGGTCCCATATTATGCTAAATCGACTTTTCTGAGCTTTTAACCATGTTCTAACATTGTTTCTACCTCAAACACACACCCAAAGTTGTGTTTTGTTTCATTTGCGCATGTTTAAGTAATTTAGTTTGAGCTACAGTCCTTTCAACGAGCTGTTTCACGCAATGACATCAATATGTGAAGTAAACCACTCCTCTCCAGGAAGTGCTCCTCCACACTCCTCCAGCCCCTCTCTTCTGCACTGTCAACAAGTGCCGTGCTCTGCAGCTCAGATGCACAAAGAAGGAGTCTCCAGGCAACATACATTCTCAACTTCAGTAGGCATTGTACGGCCATTTCCACATGTGCACCTATAAACAGAAGCAGTTAACACGCGCTATGCTACGGGCTACACCATAGAAACATACACAATAAATAGTTTCTCATTTACCAATCAGAAACGTCTTGTAGAAGCCTTCTAGGTTTTTGTGTTTGCTCATGTTCTTCGAACTCAGAGTCAGACTCTGGGTCGAAGATATACAGCTCAGTTACTCTCAAAGCCATTGCTGAAAAAGTTATTACTACGATGTACCGTGTTTACTTCAGTCTGTTTCCAGCGCAGCGCTAGCGTGACATCATGAGTGGGCGGAGCCAATGAGGGAGAGCTGAGCCTTAAAGTGACAGCACCAAATCAGACCGTTCACTTTGGACTCATGATGAGAGCTCATTCAAACCGCTTGTATAAGATAATTATTGAGTGTTTCATGTTGCAAAACGTGATATGGTAACCTAAATCTATCCAAAATACACAGTATAATGTTCAAAATAGTATAATATAGGACCTTTAAACAAGTGTGTGTTGGCTGTGAAATATTCTTAACAAGCAGTTGATTCAACTTAAAGATACCTAACCTCAATTTGTAGTTTTCCTAGCCAAATTGACATGGCTAACACATTATGACTGGGATGCTAGGTAAATGTATTAAAAAAGTGTCAATGGGGAAATTTTGTCTTAAAATAATTGTTGGTTCTTGGTTTGAAAAAACACTTTTCAAATAATTGGACCATATAATATGGTATACAGCATATAATAATATTCATATAGTAATTAACAATCTGTCATTTTTTTCTCCCAGTATGAGCTCAAGTTCTGCAACCACTGATTATGCTGTTGATCATAATGCCATTAAAAAAAATAACTTTTCCATTGTTATGTTTACATGGATTGAACTTCAGGACTCAGACCCTGTCACCCTCATTGCAAGCGCATGCACAACATTGTGTAATCATACACTTGCCTTGCTCTTTCAAACAGCTAACTAGTCGGAGTTGAAATTATTGGCTGTTCCTCCTGTGTACGCCTGCACTGAGACAGAGCAGCAGAGGCACCGACCCAGGACAGCTGTAAGTATTCATTTATGCTACTTTTTCAGCTTTACGTCTCACAATTTCTTATACAATATCTTTGTTTTACTGTATGCATAAATGTATATAATTATATTATTTGTTGTATTATATTGGTTGTCTTCACAGGTTATGAAACCTGGACTAGTATATAACCTGGTCATTACCAGGCTATCTCTACAGAAGAACACTCTATAAAGGCCTGGCTGGAGAAGCTCTGGATCTTTCTTTGTTACAAATCCAAGATGTGTACAAAGATTTTTCCCTCTCTGAGACTGCTGTTGCAGCAACCATGGGTATGGTCAATAAACCCCTAAGTTGAGTCTGCTTTTGGGGCTGTACAAAAGGGAAGTATGCTGTCATATCAGCAACCTGTGCAGTACACCAAACACATACGCACACTCCAAGATGCACCACAATACTCTCGTGTGCCTCTCGAGGGGCACAGACTTGCTCCCACAGAGTGTGTCCATGTGTGCACCAAAGAGGAGAAACACAATGTTTTAAGCCTGTCGGTGACATGTGATATGGCACACAAGACTGTGAATACAGCACAAGAGAACAAGCTTCACAGAATGAGTGACACCGTCTTCGTAGATAGAGGATCACATCCTCTCGCTTTAGGGAGGTTTGTTTTGTAAGGGTTTATTTTGTAGGGGAGAGAGTTCTGCAGAGTTCTGCAGAGTCCCTGGCAGAGCGACTCAAAGGAGGAGAGGTGCAGAGATGGAGCATGGTGTGGCTGTAGAGAACTGCAAAGTAAAGAATGTGAACTACAGACCCTGTGGCCTTATTGTACACCCTGATGCCCTCTGGCCTTTGTGCTCATTGAAATCAAACATAAAGAGCTTTGTTGATTGCAAATATCAAACTCAAGAAGGTACCTTAGCTCTAGGCAAAAGCCATGCCTATTACTGGCAAATTCAGGGTCAGTTCAATTCAGGGATGCTGTGGTGTGATCTGGTCGTTTGTGCAGAGGAGGATATGCTCACACTGCGCATATGTTTTGACCCAGAAGTTACAGCCACTATTAGAGAGAAGGTAGACCACTTTCTTTAATGTATACATACCCAAGTACATGTCACTCTGAGATTAACGTTGATTAAGCAGCGAGAGACACCCTTTGGCTCAGTTGTATTTTGAAGGTTTTATTCATATTTATTTATTTTTTCAAGTTCTACATTGTTATGTTGTCTACATTGTTTTGTAATGTTTTATTTGTAAAATGTTTATAAAAGATAATCAACAAATGAGTTTGTTACTAATTAATTACATGTTAATTACAAGACACCCATATTTTAAAATTTATATGCAGTTTCACAGTAAATTAAATAATACAATTGTAAACCTGTATTTCACGTCAATTTACCAAATGGTCCATATTTTACTGTATTTACAATGTAAAGAGAGCTATAAGTAGTATTTACTGACCATTGACTTCACTTTCCATCTGCCAAAGCTTTTGGTTTAGCTTTAGCAAGGTTTGTTTTGGTAGTACTGAGGAGGCAGGCTACTGTAAAAAGCTGGTTAATACTACCAGCAATACTAAAATAATTATTTAAAAAATTAGTTGTTCTCTTAATTACTCTTTCAACATGAATCCTTAAGCATGCAATGTCCTGAGTTGCAAGGACCTCACTACATGTTAGTTGTGACTTTTTATGGACAAAAGGAGGTCTGTAAATTTTACATGGAATTCATAAATTCTGAATCCCATCATGTGCCATGTGTTCATCCCAAAGAGAAATTTTTGTTTCAGGTACACCAAAAACAAAAAAAGCTCATCGATGAGCGGTACATGGCAACTCTGGGGAGAAAAAAGTCTTAGTAAAGACACTAAATATGTACTTGTTTAAAATTATATGCTATACATGTCTACCTGTCATGGGGGTTCAGGTGCCTTGTCACTTGCTGACTGAGTTCCAACATGTACAATGCAGTTCAGTTCAATTCAGTAACAGTTTCAGTCAACCTCCAAAAAGCCAACAGATGGCGGTAGCTGGCAAATCTGGAAGTGAGAAACAATATTGATTTACTTGACTTGGCCTATTAATATACATCTATTAATATACATCTAAACTTTTTTTTCCCCCCTGGCTGGGTTTGTTTGAGTTTTTTCTTACCGTAATGGAGGGTCTAAGAATACGCGATGTTGTCCTGCTCAACCTATTTGAATATTTACTGTCTGTTTTGTGAAGCCCTTTGAGGCAATTGTTGATACTGGGCTATACAAATAAAATTGAATTGAATGATCTCAGTGCAAAATAAATGTGTTTGCCTAATTAGCCATATGATTTAAGCCTGGGCTATATGATACAATGAAATATGAAACAATCTGCAGGCCCTATAGCCCGCTTTTAAGCATGCATAGTGGATAATGACTTTATTTTAAGAACTTAAGGTTAGGTTATTAGGCTACATAGCCTATTTCAAACAATCATACACCTTAGCATCTTCCTCGGCCTTTTTGGTGCGACCGCAGGTGCCTTTGTCGGTGCAGAACGTTTCGTCGACATTGTGGGTTTTGTCGGGGAGAAAACTTGCAAACATACAGCACTTCAGAGTCACACTGCTAGCGATCAAACATTTATGTAAATTTGGCCGAACGCATTCTGTACTGTACAGGAGACACAGCACGGAGGAGATTGATTGACAATGGTCTACAGTCCCTTAGCCAATCAGGACGCAGAATACAATGCGCGAGTTCTCCCTTAGCCAATCAGGATGCAGAACACAATGCGTGAGTTCTCCCATAGCCAATCAGGACGCAGAACACAAGGCGCCTTCATACGCTGTAAAAAAAAAAAAAAAAACTTCACAAAAAAAAAATCCACGAAACAGCGAGGCTGAACTGAACTGTGTTATAGTGAAGGACAACTGTATTTCTTGATTCTCACGTCTAATGTTGTGTAGCCAGATATTTTTCAAAGTATTATCATTCAGAAAATTGTGGAAACCCACGGCTGAATTAAACCTCCCCGACATTGCTCATAGCGGCACATAATAAGAACTTGGCTTCTCCCTTTTAAGAAACGACATGCTAAAATCGACAAAAAAAGAAGTCTATTTTTGTCAGACTATAGCCTAGGAATACAGTTTATTTATACAGTTAGTAAACTAAGATAACCTATGTTTACAACAACAAATGTATCCCTCAAGCTAGCTACTTTGTACAAGTGTTACACAACTGGAAGTGATGCATTCTGTTTAGCCGAATGCGGAGGCTGTTAGCGCATAACCCCTATTGGTACAAAAATTGCAGTTTATGTTAGACAAATGAAAATTGGCATCCATATCCTGTACGTGATGCTGGACAAAAAAGCCATTGATGACCATGTAACCATGTGACCAGTAAAAAAAATGAAAATTATTGTGTGAAAAATGTTGTTTGTTATAGCCAAATGACATTTGGCAGACATCCTTCATGAACATCACTCTGCCATCAAAATTAATTTAAAACACTGTTTTTAATTTTTGGGTGTGGCCAGTTTGGGGAGTATAAAAACTCCTTGAACTTTCCTAAACAAAAGTGTGTGAAATGAATTTTGGCACACACATTCAGGATGATATTATGAGCAAAAAAAAACAAAACTCCAGAGGACCACACCATGTCACCAATGGGTGTGTGGCTATTTTGAATCAATAAGTTTGAACCATTGATTCAAAATAGCCACACTTCCAAGTGTGTACCAAGTTTATGTACAACTTGGTACGTAAATATGTCACATCCAGCCTTACCAAAATCTAGCCATGCTCTGTGATGAACAGGAAGTCACTGATTCGTGTCATTCTGTGGTGACAGGAGAGGGCCGTTCATCACTGCTTGCAGTTTTAATTTATTTATTGCAATTTTCTGTAGACCCCTAACCTATGGCTCATGGCTCTGTGCCCCAGTTTGAGAATCTCTGGCGTAATTATTGTGTATTGTAAATTATGCATTATTTGCCAATTTGTGTCTTATTCATCTTATTGTGGTTTCGGATTAATTGTTTTTTATTTTAGTTGCAGTTTTCCACTGTCAAATATGAATTTATTTAGTTGTTATTGATTATTAGATCATTATTATTATTGTATGTTGTGACATTGTGATGAGCGAATATCTGAGAGAATTAAATAAGCATTGGCCTGAGAAACTCTCCTTCTCATCCACAGCCATAGCTACACCCACACACAACACAGTACAACGTTGACTGTGTGCCACTTGCCATCTTCCCAGGGTTGGTGCTAGTAACATAACGTGTTCCTCCTCCTTCTGGTCTTGGTTCAGTCTGGTCTCTGGTCTTGATTCAGTCTGGTTTGGGTCTGTCCAGTCTCTGGTCTCTGTTCAGTCTGGTCTCTGGTCTCGGTCCAATCCGCTCTCTGGTCTCGGTTCAGTCCAGTCTTTGACCTCAGTTTAGTCCAGTGTTTGCTCTCTGTTCAGTCCCATCTCTGGTCTTGCTCCAATCCTCTCTCTGGTCTCGGTTCAGTACGGCCTCTGTTTCCGGTTCAGTCCGGTCTCTGACCTCAGTTCAGTCCAGTTTTTGGTCCCTGTGTAGTTTGCTGTGCTGACAGGTAGAGGGCATTGCATGACATACAGAACACACTGAGCCAACACAATAACACTGCTGTTCAGTAACACAACCAGACTCTTCTCTTCTATATTTCTTTATTCTCGTCTATATTTTTACATTGTACAACAGAGTATGAAACAACGTAAAGCAACAGTTCAAGAAAAAAAAGTGCAAACAAGTGCTACTTCCAAAGTAAAGTCAGGGAGCCTAAAATTTGGCAGTTCTATCCAGCTCGGACCCTTCATCTGCTGGAACTCTTGTAGCCAGTGGGTGGGAATTAACAAGCTAAGTAATAACACCACAGGACTTAAAAATGATAGCTGATTTTAAAATCAGGTGGCATGTCAAACATAAAGAAACTTGAGACAAAATGAAGGGGAAAGGAGCCAGAATGTTCACAAATACAGTTTGTAATGGCGTAAAGCTGTGGATGTAGATGAGTGAAGGATCTGGACCTAATTATGGAATGGCTTCTGTTGCTGATGGACTTCTCAGCTGTGTCATACACAGTGGATTGAGGATAATGATCTAGACTTGGCCAGGCAACAGTGTTCTTATTCTGACTGCAGATTACAGGCCTGTGGATTAGGATTAGTCACTTCTATGTTTACCTGTGCACTCCTCTCAGTCCTGCCATTGGTCAGGAGACAGGATCAGGAAGTGGGCCATAACCCGGTCCAGGGTCAAAGACATCTGTGCCAACCATCACTGACTAAAAAAAAGGTAAGGTTATTTATTTCATAATCATATTGAGTTAAATCAAGTGTCAAACTAAATAAATAAACAGTGGCAAAAGTAGTTAGCCCTCCGACCAGAGAGCAAGAAGCCCTTGTGTGGGGCCTGTGGCCTGTGTCTTGCCCATGCTGCTGCAGCTGAGTTTGTCTAGCTGGTTGTCTAGCATATTGTAACAAGAATGATCTGCGAAAAAAGATCTTTAGACATGATCAAGACTTTATTATCAAGGATTTTAATAGATGTTCAGCACACACAATGGGCTCCCAAATAAGGACCGATCCCATATGTTGGTCGACATGTGAACACTGAAGCATTGCAAAATCAATGGAAAATCCTACTGAAAAGTCCAGCGCTGGCTACATCTCTTTAATCAGAGAAAAAGACCAAACAATAAAAACATAAATAGAGAAAACAAATGCAAAGTGAAATGTGGATAGATTTGTGGCAGATGCTTCAGAAGATGTTGGACAAGGAGGAGACGGTTGCAGCTTCAGTTTAATAAATGTATTAGTATTTTGTGGTGTATTGGTGTAGCTCTACTTGTTTGAAATGAAAGCAGTTGCGATGTTGCGGCCACGCCATGACCTGCAACAGAATTTTCAATAGAAAATGAAGTGACAAAAATATACTTCCACTTCTTGTCATCGTAATACAATGTATATACTGTATAATATAATGCACACATTTCAAAATCTAAACTTTGATTTTTTTTTGGACATTTGTAAAATAAAATAATAATTCATCTCAACAATGAGCTTGTCATACTCTCTTTACAGTATCTCATGTGTTTTGCAAGATTTAATCCAATACCACACTTTGATCTCTCCTGTAAACAGTTATCTCCTGAAAAGTCTGAAAGGAGGGAGGGAGAAGTCCAGGCTGGAGCAGATTTGGATGAACAGAAGGCTGATTCCAGGCTTGATTCATCAGCTCTGTCTGTCGGTAAGGGCTGTTAGAGCCACGTGCCGTACTAAAACACAGAAGAAGTGGGTCAGTGAGGACTGAAAGAGCCGCTCTGGCTCATGTGATATGTGCTCCGTCTGTACCAAAATCAGTCTGGATGCAATATTCTTACACTCCCTAAAAAGGACACGCCCCTTTTAGACATTTTGGCTTTTCTCTTTTCTCACTGAATCAGTAAAGAGAATCTACATTAATTTGATGTTTCAACATGACAAGTCACAGTGAAAACAATGTACTTGCTATTGGTGGTAAGTTTAAGGAACAGCTTCTACCATCCTTATTTTTTATATTTAATCCTGTCATTTTTATGCTTTTTGTAGCCAGACTCAAAGCTAATTGGTTCTCAGGGCTCACCCCAAATGATAACACCTATGTAAATCAGATGTGGAGGATAGACGACACAGATAGCTCTGTTTAACTGTACTACTGCAGTTGAGACAAAGCTAACAAGTCATTTGTCACAAATGCTAAAGTATGACCATTTCCATCTGATGTTCATAATCACTGGGCTGACAAAGCACATGGACAGGTGCATTCTGTGCCACTGTCACTGCACCTGAAAATACATCTTTCTGCTTCACTTCGATAGTAAATACTGACCATTGTCTGCTTTCTCTGTGAAGCAACTTAACTTGGGCTCCACTCCCAATGACTGATATAAATGTTGCTAATAAAGCAGTACTCTCAGTCCACACACAGTCCTGTAGCTATAGAAACCCTGTAGTGCTGTGTTTTGTCAGGTGTAAATTGGCACCGGGCAGATGACACACAGAGGTGCATCTAGGTTGATCGCTGGAGTGCACAGCGAACAATGGGCCAGACCAGTGGCCAAGGGCATAACTTTGTATTCATGATTGGTGGGGACATCAGAGGGCTCGTGAAGGGGGTGGGGAGCGCTTTACATTAATGAACGTGAGCAAATTCTATGCAAAAATAAAGCAGGTCTATGGCTGTAAAAATGTAACTGTGTGTAATTCTTTAATTAATGTAGGCAACAGGCAAACAGGATACATCCTGTCCTATTGATTTCATATGCGAAATTGTTTACAAATTTCACAACATAACATGCTTTTGAAGGAATTATCAAGAATTGTATAATTTCAGAAAATACTGGTACCAGTGCATTGCTCAGAAACATCTTAATTACACTGGATTTCATAAGGATCCAAAGTGTAAACAAGAAAAACTACAAACAAACATATACACAACAATAATTTCAAGAAGTCAATCAGTGAACTGTTTGAGATAAACTTTGGTTATTAATTAGTTTTGAAAAAGTGAACATTCATACAACCTAGTGTTACAACCTAGTATAACATGTAGCATTAAAATGAACGTATTGCACCCCTTTCTTAATTTCATAACAATAAAACTATGCTAAATATTCTATAAAATTCTCAAACTAATTTGAATAAAGCAAAGTCACACATGGCCTGTCATTCACAGATACAAACTGCTGATATATGTTTTATGTCAATAGTGTCCAGTTAGCCCTGGTGGACACACAGCTACATTGTTCAGTCTTAATTGGGTCATTGTTGCCATGTCTTTAGCCTCCTGAGAGCACTAAAACTTCTCTCTGCTTCAGCAGATGACACTGGGTTTACTAAAAGCAATCTTACAAGGGTTTCAATTTGATCAAACAACCCCCTTACTTCAGTTGCCACTCCTCTGAGTCATGTCACCACTTCATCGCTGGATTTAAATGTATGCTTAGAGTGAAACATGTCCAGTTGGACTTTAAGACTGTGCTTGTTTAAACTCTGGATACTGATCCACAATGTCCTCTACAGCTCCAGTCAACAAAATATTTTCCAGCCTCTCAAGGACTTCTAGATCAGCTTGTGTGAACCTCTCCTGAAACTGAACATCTACAGTATCTAGCATGTGATAGAATTCAGCTCTCTAGTACTCCTCTACTGACTTGAAGGTGTGTTGACTAGCACCACTGCTGTAATGCTTTGGTTGCTTTCTCTAGTGAGGCATTTCAATCTCTTCTAAACCTAGAGAAGCTACCGTTTTGGCAGCCTCATCAAAAATCCCCTTAAGCCTTCCTTCATTTCTTTTTGCACCAAGGCTGGATCTAACACATCCTATTGCTGTTCTCATTCCTGCGATTGTCTCAGTGCGTTTTTGAAGAGACTTATTAAGACATTCCAAGTCTTCAACTACTTCACGTGCCAAAAGAAGTCCAAGTTTTGCCTTTTTGAAACCTATCAAGAAGACCATTTGCTTTTACAATATAATTTCAAGCCATTTGTTCTAAACTGGATAGGACTAAATTGTACTGTGTTAGTACTGCAGTAATAGCTTTGCCACGGACTGTCCAACAGGTAGGACACAGTGGTCTAAGGGAAACAACTGGCCCTTGTGCACTTGATACAGCAGCTGAAAATACTGATTTAAATTTCCCTGACTGCTTACTTAGAGTACCCAATTCATGGACCCACTGTAGAGCGTCACGTATTAAGGGACTGACCTGACAAGCAGATTCTGTGATAAGGTTAAGGCAGTGAGTCCCACAATGCACATACAGCCCCAATGGCTGCATTCGCTTTAGCTCTGCTTGAACACCTGAATATTTCTATATTTGCAGCAACCATATATGTCTGACCCCGTAAGGATGATAGTGGAATATTTAGACGTCTTAATACATCAACTGCTGCTTTTGCGATTTCCACACCTGTAGTCCCAGGAACCTGATACAGCCCCAAAAATACCTCCTGCGGTACCAGGTCATGATCTACAAACTGAAGACATATTGATTCTTGCTCTGTACCAGAAATGTCTTGTGTTCTTGTGATCAATAATTGAGGAATATTGCAAAACTGGCAAAGAATTGATAGAATGGGCAATATTTCTCACAATAGTATTGCCTAATAACTGCAAAAGTTCATTTTGCACCACTGCAGAGGTGTAGTCCTGGTACTGTAAAAGCCAGCGAGAGAGACATGCATCATCTTTAGCTTTGAATTTTAAAAGCTGATTTAAAGTCCCAACACTGGTGTTATGTCCCGTAAATGCAAGCCCTTGTCGGGCTAAGTCCATGACGGAACCCACAATATTTTGTAAGCAGTGCCGTGCATTTTCCTTTTGCTTTGCAACAGTGCTGGAAAGCAGAATGTTGACTTCATGTCCCTTTTGTGCCCACACTGTAACTGCATGCTGGTGGCTATGACTCAGTTCGTGGTGTTTAAATCGTACAGTGGCATTCTTCCAGTTTGTGAACCCATTAAAAGAAAATGCAGGATCTGCTTTTTTAGCCAAAGTACTTTTCTGAATTCCATATGCTTTGCACAATAAAAACAAAGAATGCCCTTTGTTTGTTCACTGTAGTGAAGACATGGGTGTAGCTTGTACCACCTTTCCTGAAAATGCAGTGTTTTGTTTGAAAGTGCTTGAGTTGTGATCATGTTGGAGTTTGGTTGATATAAATCCCTATTATCGTCAGCCCTGCATTCTCTCCCCTCTTCCTGGCCTTCTTCTTCAGTGCTGCTCTGTACAGTTTCCTTGGGGATATATAAAAGTATTAAATTAATTATTTTCTATAGTCTGATCTAATAAAATACTCAATATTTTTTGTTAATAACTATTTGTTCTTTGGGATTGAAATTATTTATTCAAACATGATGTATACATTTAGGCACATCTCTGCCTCACCTGTGACCTGTATGGCTCTACACCTTTCCCTGTACTGCCTGACATGAGTGAATCTGTCCCCTGCTGAAACATACATTATGTGTCTAACAAAAAGAAGATGAACTTTGACATCTAACCAATATATTGACAAGTCACCTCTATCTGTCCTTCTTTCTCAGGATTTTCGTGAACATCATGTGTAACCTGCAACAAAACAGCAGGTTTTTTTTTAGCTCTTTATTGTAATATCATGACATAACATAACCAACTCTTAGGCTATGTGCTATTTTTCTCCTTACCATTTTACATTGGTTGTCGTCTGTCTAACACTTTACCTGCTGGGAACCAGTCTCTTCATCTTTATCTGAAGAACCAAGCAGAATGGCTTTGGAGCACATTAGATTATAAAGATAAATATACAATTTTGAATAAATTAGCATAACCGTGCTTTTAATATTGACTGACATGTTGTTTGGTGAAGTAACTCCTAATGTCTATCCTGGGTTTTTTAGCTGCCACTCTTTTCTCGCTAACACATTATTAAGTAATAAGCCAAGCTGTATGTACAATGAAATAAGTATAAGTCAGACTTGACCACCACCGTAAGCTATCCGTCAATTTGATTCATTGCTAACGCTGTCAGTTGTCACGTAGCTAGTCATTTGTGGAGCTTCAGCCAATCACACGACACCTTAAAGCTGTGAATCCAATTGCATTATGCGTCTAGGCGGGACCAAAGCAGGACATGTCTGCAGCATTGTAATGTTTTGAATGAGAGAGAGAATGTTCGCCCCAAACACAGCTCACGGCTCGCTTTGCAGTTCGGGAACCACCGCTGTGCAAAGGAATAAGTTTGCAAAAACTCAAGAAGAAAAGTTCGGTTGGAGATTGGTGGGGACTGTCCCCTGTCTCTCAACATTGGTGGGGGCATGTCCACATTAGTCCTTCATAAAGTTACGCCTATGCCAGTGTCAGTTTTTTCCCCCAAATGTGGTGTAAAATGAGACAGAAAACAGAATTTGTTTTGATCACTGTAAAGATTGTGTTCCAGAATACAAGCACTACCGCAAAGCATATAAAATAATTAAATATCAAAAGGTTGAAAAACCTTTTAGGGGGCACCCCAAACAATAGACTCCACCATAGAGAAATGTCCCCAGTATGAAGCTAACAAAGCAACAAAGACAAGAACACTGTACCAAGTGAAATGATGACATCAGTGACATCACTTCTCTTTTTTTTCACAATACTGAAAATGCCAACCCCATGCTGGTGTTGCCATGTACATTTTTCAAAGGCAGCTGGATCGATAGTTCTTTTTAAAGAGATAAAGTCTGGACACAAAGGAGACTCCATTAGAGGCATTAATAATATTGTCAGCCATATTGAGCAACACACTGTCGAGAACAGAGCCAATCCAATCAGATGGTCCCAGTCCAGAGCCCATTAGAGTCTCTTCACCTCAAAGGAGCAGGCCTAATGGAGGAGCCCACTGAAGATCAAGACTGTTTGATGTGATGCTGATTTCAACAGTGACTCACACCACAACACATGCTTCTGAATGTAGCGTGAAACCTAATAATGCTGTTTTTAATGTGTCGTGACTAGTTCTAGTTCTGGGTTCTAAGGTAGCATTGAAGAGTGAAAAACCGCTGGGTCTACACCAATGTTTTAGTACAATGGAATTATAAGGCCATGATGAACAAAAATATTTGGAGAATAAAGTATAAAGATGCAATATTTAGTGTACCTAGAGATGTTTTGAATACAAAGCGAGTGCCACTTTGAAAACATTAAAAAATTGCAGCTCTCAATTTTATTCTCACTGCACAGATATGGTACTTGCCATGACTGGGTACAATGACCTTGTGATAGGTGGTTGCTGACAGGTGCTTTATCCAATAACTTCCAGGTTTTTATCCAAAGTGCCTGCCCTTTGAAAAGGCTTTCTGTGGATGCATCTTCTTGGTTTTGTGGAACAGACCGTCTGGACAGGAGGGCTTAAACTTTTAGAATTTTTTACTTTTTTTTTTTTTAGAATGAACAAAAAACTGTCTGCAAAACAAATTATATTCCAGATTATCACTTTGTATTGCAAGACAACATAAATAATATAACCATGAATAACATAAATCAGAATATTGTTCTCAAAGTGTTGTTTATCGTCAGCCTGGGCCCTGTTTCTTCTATCCAGTTTCCAATTCAGTGTATGTTATGGAAATGTGGAAATGTGGACATTGCCTTAGAAGAAATTACAATTAAAGAGCTTATCATATTTTTGTCAGAATTACATAAATAATGTCTGGTTTTACGTTCAGTCTAGCTTTAGTTAAAGAGCTGTATACAGAATTTTAACTCTGACCAAGCAATGCCGGCCTACTCTGGAGTTATGTAACATGCCTCTTTTAAGTCTTACAGCTTTAACTCTCTAGCCTCTGTACACTGTGTGTGTGTTTGTGTGTGTGTGTGTGTGTGTGTGTGTGCGTGTGTGTGTGTTTGAGAGAGTGCATACGTTAGGCCTCGCCCTTTTGTTCTATATGTTAAGGACATGTTGTTCTCTGGCCAAAACAGCCAACACCATGCGCCAGGCACTGACATCGACATTCCTCTCTCCTTCTACAAGTACACACTAAGAATGATTTTTATTTTTTATTTTTATTAAACACCATGGTCTGAACAATGGCAAAAATGTCATAAAATCACACTTTTTTGTCCCTGAAAACCAATGGAGTTTAGTACCAGAGTGTTTAAGTGTAGAGGTAGTATGTGTAGAGCTGGGGCTGCCACAATTATTAATATTATAATTAATGGCAATGCATACATGCAATTGCAACTATGTCAGCTATGATGCCTTTATAAGAGTATAATATCTTTATCCAACAATAAATAGTAGATTAATGCCCCCTCCTAACAAAAAAATACTGTAACATGTGAAATAACACTGTGTTTACTGCCTTGTGTCAGGGCTCACACTGCTCTTGTCTATGATTGGACACTCACTGCTCTTGTCACAGCTGTTTGTATACTGTCCGTTGGTGCATTAGTGAACACCCCCCTCCCTTCACTGCCGCCGCTCAAAGAACACTCTGTACCCGCTCTACATAGAGACAGAGGGAAACCGGTGTTGCACTGTTCTGTGTGAGCCCCAGAGTCACTTCCACATGCCACTAAAGAGGACTAATTAGAGCAGTGGTCCTCAGACCCCTGTGGAGCTGGCGGGGGTACTTACTTTCACCACTCATGAGATCACAGCCCTGTGACTGTTTCTGTGTTATCCTCACCACATTGGGATGTGCATGGGCAGAGCTGCAAGGAGTTTGTTTGCAAAAAATGTACAGATTTTGTGTATTTTTTGATTGATGTATTTAATTCTATTTAAGATTGTACTGTTTTGGAAACTTCAAAACTCTTCTGGATCCACCACTAAGGAACCTTTAATACAGATGAGGATTTAAACAGTTTTTACTACAAGTAGATCTTGACATGATTAATATAGAAATAAAAATGTTCAATCAGGGATTTTATGTGTACATTTACTCATGTATTTTGCAGGGGTGACAATTTGATTTGCTGAAGCACCATTGTGTAAGCTTAAGGTATTAAAAGGGTTGATGCTAGAAAGTGTGGGCCATACGGATGGTCTGCTGTAACTGATGTTGTAAAATAGAATAAAAGAGCTGTCAGTCAAATCACAGCCAGCTCATCAACAGGCAGGCACAAACTCATACATCTAGTGGTGAATTCAAGGCAAACAGAGGAAATAAAGAAAATTTGGCTATCATTTTATTAGTAGTTTTTTTGGAACTGCGGAAATTCAAGACAGAATTCAGCAGAATCAGCAGAAAGTCAGTGGAGAACCGTCAGGGACAACAGAGCTCACTGGGTAGAGTGCCTGCCTATATGTGCATTTACTCATGTATTTTGCAGGAGCTTGCAGTTGTGACAGTTTGATTTGCTGAAGCACCATTGTGTAAGCTTAAGGTATTAAAAGGGTTGATGAAGTATGGGCTATAGAAAGTATGGGCCGGACAGATGGTCTGCTGTAATTGGTTGTTACAAACAAAGTTGTTTCAGGGGAAAAGGGACATGGACAGGTTTAAGATTGGAGACATGAAAAGTTGGATAGATCCTCATGGAACTTGGTAACTTTAGTTTGACTGCAGTGGGGTTAATGATAAGATCTTAACGGAATGTCTTAAGAGGAAAGCCAAACTTTCTGACCTGGAGTGTACACAGGAGAGGGGACGCAATGGTGATCAGCAATCTGGCGATCCCAGGAATCAGAACGTTTCAGGGCAGCTCTTGCATCCTTCCAAACCTTGAGGCAACAGCGAAGGTGAGCCTGAACAGAAGGTACAGTAATCTCTGGCTCTTGAACAGGAAATACGGGTGGCAAGTACCCAAGAGAACATTCAAAAGGTGACATTCCAGTACCAGAACTGTAAGAGAATTGGGTTACTTCCTTAGAGCGTCAAAGTATTGGACCACATAAAAGGACTGAAGAGAGTCTGGATGTCTTAAGCAGGAGAAGTTTATTACCATCAAATACAGGCCCGGAGACAGTTGAACAGTCAACACAGAGTAGTATTGA
This sequence comes from Rhyacichthys aspro, assembly GCA_036850595.1. NCBI lineage: Eukaryota > Metazoa > Chordata > Actinopteri > Gobiiformes > Rhyacichthyidae > Rhyacichthys > Rhyacichthys aspro. The sequence continues at coordinate 1,075,329 of CM072154.1, forward strand.
ACATTCAAGTCTGGCTATGCTTTCATAGGACTGAACTTATAAACCTCATAGAAGGTCAATACGCAAACAATACAATAACAAAAGAGTTGTTATTCAGTAGATAAGGCTCGAGGTTGGAGACATGTTATCCTGCAGGTGTCTGAGTCTATCTGTTGACAGAGCCCAAGGCTCAGGGCATCACAACCATACAATAGATCCAAAATTCTCAAACAAGAACTAGTTAGCAAATTGTGCGCATACTCAACTTAAGGTAAGTGTGAGCTCAAAGAGGATGGATTTTGAGCTGTCACACAATGCGGGGCTACCTCCAGGTCTTGGTTAGCTTGTTCTATTTGCCTGTTTGTTTGTGGGCTTAGCATTGAGGGCATGCACAAGGACTTCCAGACCTGGGAGATGAATTGAGGTTCTCTATCTGAGAAAATGTCCAATGGGATACCATGCAGGTGAAATACATGCTCAACAAGTAGGCTGGTGGTCTCCAGAGCTGTATGGAGCTTAGGTGGGGCAATAAAATGCACAGCTGTAGAGACACTGTCAGCAATTGTTAATACAACTGCTTTACCTGAGGAATTCGGTAGACCGGACACAAAATCAAGGACTTTATGGGACCAAGGCCGAGATGGAGTAGGTAGTGGTCAGAGCAATCCAGCAGGTGGGCAATAGGAAGCTTTTCCTCTTGTGCAGACTGTGCATGCAGTTACAAAGTCCTGGGTCTCTGTATCCATGGTAGGCCACCAGAAAGGTTGTTTTAGGAAAGATAGTTTGCGCCCAACCCCAGGATGACAGGCAAAATGAAAGTTGTGGAGAACCTGGGACAAAGTCAGCCACAAATAAAAAGTTAGGTGGACCATTACTTGGGACTGGATGCTGCTGCTGAGCCTCGAGGACCACCGACTCAATCTCCCAAATAACAGCTGCCACTGCACATTAAAGGGGAAGGATAGTGTTCACTGACTCAGGAGCATCTGTAAAGGAAAACTGTCGAGATAGAGCATCTGGTTTAATATTTCAATAACCAGGACAGTTAAAGTGCCCAAAGAAGAGGGCCAAACAAGCTTGACATGAGTTGAGGCTTTTGGCAGATTGGATGTAGGCCAGGTTTTTACGATCTGTCCAGACTAGAAACGGTTGGAATGCTCCCTCGAGCCAGTGTCTCCATTCTTCCAGTGCCAGCTTAACAGACAAAAGTTCTGGTCTCCATCTCTGACCAGAATTGGAGCGGTGGTAAATCTGTTCTTAAGCTCTAGAAAAGCTTTTTCGGCCTCGGCAGTCTCTTTAAAGGGAACCTCGGGTGATGTGAGTCAGGTCAGAGGAGCAACAACATGACTGTAGTCCCAAATGAAACAGCGATTTGGCTTTACATTGCCAGGTACTGGCCACTGTGCCACATCTCGGACCTTCTCAGGATATGTTCTGACTTGTCCGCTCTCAATGATGTACCCTAGGAAACTAGTAATAATAATAATAATAATAATAATAATAATAATAATTATTATTATTATTATTATTATTATTATTACTAGTTTCCTAGGGTACATCATCATTAACATATATTGATCTTATGTACATTATCAAAAACAGTTGGATACAAACAAAACAGGACCAAAGAATTATGTTTATTCATTTGCTTACAGTATGTCACATTACACAATATCTCACAACTAATGTCGTGTTCACTTGACTTTGAAATTAACTGTAAGTGAAAAAGTAAACAAAATACAAAACTGCTATGTACACTTTAGTTTTTGACAATTCATTGTAAGGGATAAACTATAGCACAATGATAACACTTAATGATAAGACAAATTATTAAAACGATCAGTATAATTTTCACTTTAAACATTTTAATGTAATGTATATTTGACGTTTTGCCATTACATATCCATTTAAGTATGCTTTTTTAATGAATTGCTTTAAAATCACTTTGGAAAATATATACCACATTGCATAATATACACAGCTATAGAGAGACTATGCTTTGCTCATTCAAAGAATCTTCAAATGGCATAACACATCTCCATTTTTTGACAAATCAAGAATCTTTCAATGCTAAAGAAATTTTGATCATCATTCAACACAACAGTAAATGAATTGCATTTAAATTAACTGTAATCTTCTGACTGAAACACCTCGCCATTTGCAATGATTAATTGAAAGTACTTTACTCTGCCTCTTTGTATCCCATAATGACTCAGTGCCATATTGTCATCTCTCCCAAGTAATTGCACTTTAAGGCGATCAAGTGCAGTGATATCGTGTGCGAATTACATGTTTCAATTGTTTTGGTCTTGTCAGAGATTCAAAGAGCTTCTTGCATTCATTCTGGCTGTAAAAAGGTAAGGCCTTCTGTAACCAGAAAGGTATCTGTAGTGCAACCCTTTGTGTGCTTTTGATCATGTCTAGTAGTTTAGCTTTGTAAGACTCAAACACAAAGGCGGAATTACGTCACAAAGGCCCCCACTACATTTTTTGGTAAATGAAGGCAAAGAGGGACATTATAAGACATGTTGGCTTTCCCACAGAATACCTTTATGTCTTTTACAAAATCTGTTAGAAGTACCTCAGACTTAGTAATCTGGTCTCTGGTTATATTTTCACCCAAAAGAGGGGATAGTACCTTGATTAGTTTGGATCAGTCATTCTGTAGTGGTTCTGGCAAGACACCTCTTAGTACAGGTAATGTGACTGACCTTGCCACACGAGGTACATTACATGGCGGTTTAATCTTTAAAAGCATCTCATCTATTAGTTTTGTAGACCTACCTATGTATCGGTGCTTTTCATGATTTTCAGTGTTTAACCACAGCCCTGTTACAGCTCTTGCAACACCCAGTTGTACTAAATGCATATAGTCTGGGACAGACCCTTCAAGGACATTAAAATGTCAGTGGGAGCATCCATATTCACCGTTAAACTGATTAAGGGATTACTTTCATGTTGACACAAACTCCTTTGTCTTATCCCCGAACTATACTCCACAAAGGAGTACGTTATCCTGTCTCATTTTCAATGGCAAATATATTAATGGTGCATAAAAGGGGCCAAATACTGCAAGGGTACTTTTTAAAAACTGGCACATCATCACAACTAAATGTTAGGTTAAGGGTTCGCGGGGGCATTTCTGAACCACTTAAAGCTTTCTGATATAAACAACCATCACAAATTGTTGGAGAATTTTGGATCGATTGTAAGGTTGTGATGCCCTGAGCCTTGGGCTCTGTCAACAGATAGACAGTAACCCAGTTCTCTTAAACAAATATCACTGACAGAGGTAGATGTTTCTATTTGCCTCTCTACCAATTCATGTTATTCCTGGCATTCTCAAGAGATTTTTTGATTTTTTTGTTTCATACTATGGTCATAGTGTCAATGGTTTGGTTATCAACATTCTGTTATGTTCAACATAAGAAAGAAATTTGTACAGGTTTAGACACTGCATTGACTTACCATGTTTTGCTTCACACCCTTCTACCAAAATTTTCAGAAAAAATAAAGATGTTTGTTAATATTTATTTATTTTTATATTTTTAATAAACTTAAACTTAAATTATTATACTACCAGTCGATCCCACGCAAATTGAGTCGATCGCGGAGCCCTACCTCCCTAAATACAGTGTAATGTTTTGCTCGCATTTAGCGACCGACCGTCTGGTGGATTCATCATTACAGGGGAATGCACACATGCAGCAACACGGGAGTTGGTACTCATGAGTTACAGCAGAATAATATCAGTCACCTGGACCACACCAGCCGCATTTCGGCCACTTGTTTCCAGTTTGCGCGGCTGTGTAGCACACAATGCTGCGGCGGCGTTAGATATTGAGCCAAAAGAGCTCACTTTTGTCTAAAGCTGAAGCCCTGCCCCTGAGCGTTACCATGGAGCTCCTGACACTCACCAAAATGATACAAATAATGTTTAAGAGCAAGATGTAATACTAATATGATCATTTTGAACAATATGACAGGTTTTTGTGGTAACGACATTTAAGTAGCCAGGATAAGTCCATAATAAATCAGCTGCAGTGATGCGAGATAAAAGAGGTTACTTTTCTTTCTTTCTTTTTATCAAGTTGAGCATGTTCTTTTTTTTTTTATTATAGTCTAATTTTATTGAACTAGTTATCAAATGAATAAAAGCTCTTGCGCCCTTCAGAATCAGAATCAAAAAGATTTTATTGCCACTGTCAGTGTAGGTTCACAGACTAGGAATTTTTCTTGGTGCTGTCGTGCAACATGAAACATAAAATACTGATGAATAATAAAATATATATAAAACTATAAGCTATAAGCTAAGGGCATGCAGAAAAAAATGTAAAAATAAGATGTAAAATATATACATAATTGAAATCTATAGGTAGATCTCCGGACCTTACTGAGTTTGAAAGTAGCTCACAAGCCGATAAAGTGTGGGCACCCCTGATCTAAACTATAGCAAATAAACTGTAATAATGTGAGAAATATTTAAGGTGTCTGAATACATTTTGCTGTGACTGTACATACACACACACACACACACACACAAACACACACATACACGCACACACACACACACACACACACACACACACACACACACACACACACACACACACACACACACACACACACACACACACACATTTGTGCTAAGAATAATAAATATGAATAAATCAAAAATAATTAATCTTCATTGTTAATCTTTTTGTGAATAAGAATTTGAAAATTAGTTATTGACCACAATTATCACCACAATTAGTTATTCAATATTTGTTCCAACCTCATTTCGTCACTTGAAAGTAAGTACTGTTCTAGTTTGTGTGTGTGTGGGTGTGCAATACTTCTACTGTATTTATCAAAACCTATTCACATTTTACTTTAACAGAGATGCCACCTCTCCTGGCTACAGAACACTTAATTTCAGAGATTAGAATGTTCACAAAATCAAGGCACATTCATTCATTGATTTTCCACCGCTTAGTCCCGTTGTGGGGTCGCCGGTGGCTGGAGCCTACCCCAGCAGCTTACACCCTGGACAGTGGTGTTCAATTGTTTGTATGTATGTATTGTAGCGCACAACCTTTTGACCTCAGAAACATACAGAATTTCCCAGACCCCCTAAAATAATATCTCTCTTGTGAACACGGCTTTAACCCGACTTTCAAGGACCTTTCCAGATGAAAGACATGAACTGTACGTAGCATGGACGGCGCCGCTATAAATTAACATCTTTAACTCCCCCTCCTAGTTGGACAAAGAAACTCTTCCTGCCGTTGTGTAGACATGCCTCTCTAAGTTCCAAAAAGATAAAACAGTTTTGAGGGTGTTGGCACGTCTGTTCTGTTCAGTTCCGTTTTGTTCAGTTTAGTTTTAGTCTTAGTTCAGTTTTGGTCTTTTCAGTCATCTTAGTCTTAGTCTTATTTTTTGTCTTTTTGAGTTTTTCAGTGTTCAGTACACTTGCTTAGTAATTTTGTTCGTCTCTTTGTCTTCAATTTCTCAGAGCAACGTCCGAGCACTCGTTTTTGTTTACTTCGTTATTTTTACTATTCAGAGTATTTTTCTTCAGCGTAGCCTTCTTAAGTTCTGCCCATCCAAAGGACGTGTTTTAATCAATTTTTGGTTCAATTGCTGATACAGAAACTGTTTTGCTTGAAAGACTACACAGAACTCTGAATGTTTTTCCAATTGGCATTTTTCATGTGAGACTTAACTTTCTTTATGGTTTAACTCTGGTAAACTCTGGTTTAACTGTGACTCAGCTGGCCATAAAGGCACAGATTTCAGCAGCCCGTCTCACAGACTGGGGATGCTCCTGACCACTGACCCATGGCAAGCAGCAGCTCAGCTCTAGGCAGAGAGAACCCAGAGCAGATCCACCAAGAGCCTTCCACAGAGGACCACAACAGTCAGCTAGCATTGGGGACCCAACTCAGAAACATCATCTTCAGTACCCAGAAGTTTGGACCTGTTGGTACCACCACCATTCCTGTTGACTCCAGGCCTCTGACCTCTTGCTTCCAGCCTTGGCTCTTCCAGTAAGATCTACAGTTACTTGATAAAGAGTTGGCATAAAGATTAAACTTAACTTAAACTTAACAAAAATGTAGTTTAACTCTTTTAAACTGTTTTTCTAAATTAATTAACTGCATCAATATTCGATTTATTCCTGTAAAATGATATCCCAGCTTCAATAAGAAAGGTTTATTGTTTCAATCCATGAATATACTCCTGTTAGTTATTGTTGATTCAATCTGCATATTCAAATGCTGTCTGTTTGTTTATTCTAGACAATAAACATTATCATTTCTCATTAATTTATGCTTAAGTTTGTTTCACTTTGTATACACTGTCTGGCTTAAATATGTTTTTTGAAAACAATTTATATTAAAAATCTCTTTTTATGTGATCACAACCACAGGTGGAGTTAGCACATGGCACGGAAATTCTTAAACATCAGTGGGCTTCTGCCCTGCAGGCCCAAACAGACACAATAGTGTGTGTGTTCTTTTAATGGCTTCCCACTGGAGGTTCTGATCCACAGCAATTTAAAAGGTAAACAGTTTTTAAAAGTCAGTTCAAATTGTTAGCGAATAAAATAACTTCTCTTTCATTAGTTTCTTAACCAAAACATACCCATAAAAATATCTATATAACGTGACATATATAATTTCTTTATATATGTAACGTTAGCTGGCTTCATTTGACAATGGTTCACTACGCCTCCACCACGCCTGCGCAACCACAAGATATGGCCCAGGGAGTTTGTGAATGAGCATGTTGTCAAGATGTTGACACGTTGCAAACATGGCTAACTCCTGACAGTCTCCACATGATGTGGTTGTGTTTTGGGTCCTGTGCTTGTTTATTTTTGTCAACTGAACTGCCAAATGATGCTTTACAGCAAAGCAGGTTTTCACTAATATATGAATAACTTTTGGGTCTAACTACCCTGTTTCATTGTCATTGAGTTTAGCTTTGCAACCAAAGACCCTTACACAAAAAGTCAGATGTAGTTTCCTGTAAAATAATACTAAACTACATGAATATCATTATCTAATCAACACAATCTATCAACATTAATTCACAGCAAAGCCTTTAAGAACACCACTTCAGATTCTGATCTAGTTTTATTCATTTATTCCAAGAAAAGTTGTCAAACATATTTACAGCATAAACATGTCAAACATCTATTGGCTCCTGTCAGCTTCATTAACAATGTAATATCTCACATAAAAAACATACAATTCTGTACAAATTGAAAATTGAGGAAAAAAAACAAAACAAAACAAAAAAAAACTGCAGAAATTCCAGAGGAGAATGTGAGAGTGTGGCTCTGAGCGGTGTTTACAGTGCAGCAGTGAACACTTGCATAGTGTGGAGTCAGGTGACAGCGTTACTGAGAGACAAGCTGTGCTGTGTTCACACAAAATTTTCACTGTTTCTGTTAAAGAATAAAGGCTGTGCCCAAAATCACATACGTTTGCACTCACACTTTCTATTTTAAGAGCATTAGCCATGTCACCCTTAATGCCCTCAATGACTGACATCTTGACTACTGCAGTAAAGTTGGTGGCAGATAAGGAGAAATTGCTGTGGATAAATCAGTAGCAGTGACTGGAAACTGAATAGAGGTCTGTTTGCTAATGCTGTATGCTGTTGTATTTGACAGCATATTCTAAGCGCAACATGTGAATAGGTTGGCGGGTGTTGGCTCACTAGTTTAAAAGTTACCATTTTAGTGAGCCTTGTCAGATAAAGTAAAATAGTGTATTATTGCAATAGCAACATACCCAGTCTCCACAAAGATTGCTTTAATAGTGATATTGTACTGAACCTCCGGTCCACATCTTTCACAAAACCATCTGGTGAAATCCTTTGCCAAGGGCGGGTACTTTAGATGAATACACAGAGGTGACTAGATGAACCACCTGTCAGTAACCGTAATTTTATCCAGTCAGAGCAATGCCATGTTGTTTATATTAGTAACAATACAAATATTATTGTTATTATTATTTTTATTAATAGCAATAATAAATAAATAAAAAGTGTCTAAACATGAAGCAGGTTGACTTCAAACAGGATGAGATGGACTAATCTAAGCAGAATCCAGCTGCTGCACAAGGTAAACAGTATAAAACTACAATAGCATTCACTATTCACGCCTGTACCAGCCAATCAGAGCCTTCAATCACAATGTGCTGCAAACAGTGAAAAGGTTCGGGAAACCAGTAGAAGTTAAGCCAGAGTCTGTGCTGTACATATTTTCACTGAATTTAATTATACTTCTCTAATACCGACGTGAACTACACATGTGAAATATAGTGTATACAGTATATCACGTAATGCAGTCTTCAACAAAGCTGTGGTCACACGATGCATGCTGTTCTAAACAGTGCAGTGAGAGTAAGTGACCTAAGAGAAGTATGCAGTTTTGGACACAACTAAGTCTGTTCTTTCTTATTTGTGTGAGCAAACACTGCAGCATGAGGTATGAGGTTGGACTGTAGAGGGCTTTGTCACAAGACCTTGGTAAAGTGAGAATTATGTGCAGCGAATGTGTATTTAACAGAATGACCAGTGTTGACCAAGGCTGAGCAGGTCTTGGTCAGGCTCTTAGAGTGGATTTCTTTTTTTTGCGATAGAGCTCTACGGTAGCACGAGGAGATAAAGATACAATAGATGAATTATATGTGAATTACCACACAGAAATAAGTTCAGAGCGGTAAAATCTGAGGTAAAAAGTATCCATGACAAAGTGTCACTGGTGACAGTGTTGCTGAAACTGTAAGGTAGAAAGAGTCTGGAGAAGGTGAGGTAGCACCACACTACATTGTGGACCTTAGGATCTGCTTGTACTGTAACTGGACTCATATGGCACGTTTTCACTGGAGCAGCACAGGTCGGCATGCTGTTAAAGACATTTCAGGAAGAATGGAGCTGCACGCCTTTAGTCACCCCTTGACCACCGAGACAGTGGTATGGTTACTAGTAACAGGAAACAGCAACATTTTCAAAAACAAAACCTTGTGTTGTTCATGTAATAAACACATGCTTTTTGTGAATTAAAATTGATGCACTTAAATGTCTGCATTGCTTTAAACAAGAGCTTAGGAGTTTAAAACATCTTTTTCAGGATCTCTTCAAATATGATTTATAGCTCAAACAGAAACAAAACTTTTTAGTGCCTGTATGTCCCGGTAAGCTATTTATGTGGCTGACTCTGTTCTGAACCAAACATAAGACTCTTTGGGGGTTCACTAAACCAAACCCGACCTGTGGAAACCGTACCACTCTGTAGAAACATTACTTTAGCTTTTCATTGCCATAAAACCAAAGTAGGGTTTGTTTAGTTCAGGAGCAAGTGTTTTGAGTTTGTTAAGGAAGCTGTGGATCTTGGACACGTTTTACCTGAGTTGGTTTGGGTAGGGTCTGGAGAGGTTTCTACTGTGTGCTATCACGAGTCACCGTCCATTTTGTGTTCCTTACAGCCTCACAGACCTAAACAGAGGAAGGGGCTGGTTGGGACATCACCACAGTGCTTTGAAGATTTATTTCCTGATTGTTATTCTTTTCATTTCCTGTGAGAATCCCAAAAACTCAAGAATACTGCTTAGGTCTATTTCCATAACATATCATTCTTATCACAGATTGTAAGACTGGAGAGAGCACAATATCCCTTAATACATACAAAACTGTTAGTGAGACCCCAAAGCCACACGGAACATTACAGAACACATTCAGTATCTTTACAAGATCAATTCATTTTAAGTCATCAAAGCAACAGGAAAATATTAGAAAACATAAGGCTCATATACAGCCCACTGAATGACTGATTGTAATATGCTGCATGTCCATTTACAGTAATGACATACAGTTACAACACACTGATTTGTCCAATAGGGGTCTTTGGATTCAGTGGGAACTCTAATAACAGCAGTCCAGACATTATCTGGTTCAAAACTACACTTGACTGCCTTTCAGGTGCTTCAAAAGTTGAAATCTAGTTCACCATAATTATTGCACATCGGTGGGGGTAAATTTAAATAGTCCCCGCTTCTGTACTGTTCCCCACAAAGTACTGTAGTTTGGAAATCCAATTGCACTTTAGTGAGTTGTGTTAAAGGCACTCAGGACTGTGGTCTGATGGGGTAATTTCACATGTGCCATCCCTTTACAAACACATTAAGTAAAAATAAGAGTAACGTCACAGCTGAGTCATGGGGATGTGGTCAGGATAAGGGAGGTGAGGTGGGACTGGGGTCCGCAGAGCAGGAGATTCCCACTGGAGGCCTCCAGAAACATCAACCGGTGAATTCTCCATCCAATCGTCTAATGAACTGTCCAAAGTTCAGCTTGTTTCTGACTGAGTCGTTGACCATGAAGTAAACAGAGCTGCAAAGACAAAGAGATAAACAGGAGCACATTAACATTGGGGTCTGAAGTGTCCCCAAAAAGCATACCATACCCTACCACATTGTGGGTGCCTTGGTTTGGGGTCCCAAGCGGGTCTGGCTTTGTGGCCCGCATTGGAAGTTGAATATTGCAGTCAGCTTATTAGACAATAGATAGTCCTCACTAAAGCAAAAACAGCAAGCAAATCGAAAAACATTGAAGGGAAATACTTTTCAAATAAATTACTACATGTTCTTGTTCTTGAGTCCTTAAATTATAGGAAATTGGCGCAGCACTATAAATGTAATGTTCAGAAAGATGGAAATGTTCTGGAAACAGTTTGTTTACAGCAGGAGTAAAAGGCTGCATCTCAAAGCCTTTTGCTGCTACATACCAGGATTTACTCTCTTCTTTATATTAAATACTGACAATGCATCCAACTTTCAAAAAGTCTTCTTCAAATATATCTTATATCTCAAATAGAGCCATGACTTTTGTGGCACTTTGATCACATAATTGTAGCACACACCAGTCTCCTAGACCCAGCAGAGCAGAAATGCAAGGCTCAGGATTAAATGTACCAAACGGTCCCATACTGACCCGACCTGTATCGTAGCTTATAGTCAAGGCTTTACCGGTCCTGACAAGACACATGACCTAATCGAACTACAAAGATTTTTCAGGAGTTTCTCCACAGTATCTTTAGAGCTTACATTTCAATCAGTCTTCTCTCAGTCTGAACACATGCACAACTCAACTAGCTGTTCCACAACTGGCCTATACTTGTGTATTCTACAATCAACGTTAAATCAGTTTTCACTTTTTTGCTTTATACACAAAACTTAATTGGCTTTTTAATGTCTGACAGTTTACTTCTACTGCCTTTATCTTACTTGGAGGGTTTGAGCCAGTGCTACTACGATGAATCACAGCGACAGCTTTCTGCTGTACTCTTAAACCTTAAAACTTTCTCTTATGTTTTCTCTCTGATGAGTGTCTCAAATATGAAAAGCATTGTTTGTGTAGAAGGCTTCCCAATACTAGCCAGGAATCAGAGACCTTCACAGAGATCTGAATCAGGACTCCAAAAAATGTGTCCTCAAATCTGACTCTGCAACATTCAAAACATCTTTATAGGTGAATGAATTCTTAATTAAACCACACTGACCACTCCATGCTATACTGGAACAACAAAGTGAATTACATTATTTTGAATTTAAATGTTGTTTGAAATATAAGTGAAGTAAATATATTCAGTGGAACCTGGGTCCTGCAGTAAACCACAAAGTATGTGCTGTCTCTGGATGTGCATTCTAATAATAGCTAAACTGTCATGTTAGCGAACAGACTTGGTGCTGTGGCAGAGGCCTGTTCTCTTTTCATGTGTTGCATAACACCACAGGCAATGGACACAAGTGGGTCAACATACCATGTGATCTGGAGATGTGAATGAGCGATGACATGCTCAGAGGGGGCCATAGGATGGAGTTAGGCTCCAGACATCATTTATGTGTTTACAATCAATGGAGAAGAGAATGTATTTAATTAACTAGAATCTTAATCAGAGTCTTTCAAGAGTGACACAACGGGGTTGTGACATGATGGCAGAAGGTCATCCGGGTTCTCTCATGTTCCGAAGCCGTGTTGTGGGTAGCTCCAACTTGTATTGTGGAGTCAAGACAGTCTGTCTCACACGGTCCACATCATGTATGAAGAATAATTAATCTATGATATTAACCTATGGCAAGATTTGGCTTGCACATGTCCAAGATTACTGTACATATGCTTCTTATCAAAGTTAGGGATATTCATGACCTATTTTGGTTTTAAAGTAATTCTCAAGAGAGCATACTCTTCAGACATTTGATATATATAACATCCATGCCGTCATGTAACAGTCCTGGTGAGTTAAGGGCAGTAACGACAAATTCTTGATTGTGTCTAGATCCTTAAGGTATATAGTACTGGTTTAATTTTTACATGACATTCACTGAATTCTATAGAAACCTATATAGATTTATTTAAAAACTTGGGGGACTGTTAATTGTTGTAATCCTTAAAGGAAGGTCTTGGCAGTCATCTTGGACTAAAACTTTTACACACAGAGGTCCCAAGATTTAAAAAACACAATCGTTTATTTGTCCATTTCTTTCTTACTCTTTGAAACTTAAATTATGACTCTTAATTTCAAATGAAAAATCCCTCTAACCCCTTCCTGCCTCTTCCTCTGACAAACTCCTGGCTTGGCCTTAGTCTTGGCTCAGTCTGCTCTGTTTAAGTTTTGACAGTGGTGGGCCGTCAGGGCCAGCAAGGCCTTCTCTGCTGGCCTAAACATGCTCAGAAAAGTAAAAAGTAAATTTATTTTATTTTCATTAATATGTAAACAAAATTATTCTCTATTCTCTGTTCTCTTTATGTCATATTATATCCACTTAGTTGAGTGGCTTCCAATGTTGTTTATCATGGTAGAGTTTTTATCCATTTATATTTCAGCTAGCTTGTGTTGTCAGGCAAATTTCATTTGCATGAGACTTTCAGAATAAACAGAGCAGGCCCCTGTGCACTGTAAGTGAACGGACACAGTCAGTTGCAATAGCCAATCAGATCTCGATTCTGCAGACCAGGGCCAGCTAGAAGGTCTTACGTTAAACTGGACGTGTACGTGTCCTGTGATTGGTGTAGCTGACGCTATAATGGACTGTATATATGTTACCATGACAACAGGAAGTGCAAATATGCTACGAGATTTCTTTTTGGTTAATAATTGCATTATCATTTTATAGTAATGTGTAACATGGCTTTATAGCTTAAAGTGTTTATTTTCTTGGTAAAATTACCTGTGCTTAATAAGAAATTATACTTTTTATGAGTCACGTGATCTCGCGAACCGGAAGTTTATTTGAGCAGTATCGGGAGATAAAAGACATGAGAGAAGTCAGAGAAATACGAAAAACAGTGATAAAGACTCAAATATCTGCCCACAAAATCATTCTACTACTGGTCAGACAGGCGCACACAGTAAAGTTTATTTGTAACGCTGTTATAGCCTTGTTACAATGGAAATGTGTGATTTATGTGAGTTTGAAACTTCGTATTTGTCTTTATTTTATTTTTCACGGTGTTCCACAGTGTCCCACGGTGTACTAAGATGTTTCACGACGGCTAGCTAGCCTGGAAAGGAAAACGGTGCCGGGCAACTAGTGCAAACACAGCATGAAGGAAGTACTTGTGAGAGTGGTCTCTGTTATAGTGTTCTGAACTCTCTGACCTCTCTACAGAAGGAACTAGAATGAACCCAGACAAGTATAAACCTGAAGGGGACACACAAGTCTCTCTTCCCTTTTTTTGCTTTGCAGTACTGAGATAACTGTTCATTTAATTTTAGAGAGGAACTTTGGGAAATTTAGCTAGGGACATGAGAACAGTCATTTGGTTGTGTTTTAAGAAGAATCTACATTTAGTCATCTCTTAATGAAGTTAGAAAACACTGCATCACTTAGCTGGAAGGAAAATTAAACATTTGATAATAGTGTGTGGTGTATGTAGATAAATATATATTTTTATCTAGAATGGAACCCCAGTAGAATGAGTACCATCAAGTCTAAACTGCTCCAGTCACACAGCATTGCACCCATATTACCCGATGCCATCACTAAGAGCAGCCCCCACAAGCACATCTGGTATCTACAGCGGGACACTGGTCCATTGAGAGCCACAGGTACAACTGCACTAATGCTCAAGGGAGCATACAGTAACAGTACTGTACTGCCACAATAACATAAACAAATAAAGCATGAATGTTTAAGTAAACAAGTCCAATGGAACAGCAAAATTGCGAAACAGAGCATTACCTGGTAACACAGATGTACACAGAATGATGAGAAGACAAAAGGATTACTCTGCAAAAGATAAGAGATATTTTAAGAAAGCGGAGGTTAAATGCACCGTAATGTCAGAGGGAGATGTGCAGGTCTTACTGTGCTTGCTATGGATGGAGCTGGCATCCAGGTCAGTAAAAACTCAAAAAAGAGTGTAAATAAATCAAATCAATGGGCCTTTAGCATCTCTGTGAAGACCATTTGATGGGTCTGAGAGCTTCGATTGACTTGTTGGGCAAGTTTTGGTTTCAGACAGGTTTCTATGGGCAAATGTGTATGGTACTGTCCTGTGAGTAATTGGCTGCTTTAAGAGCTATACACACTACATCCCATGAATGGACAGACATGGACAAATGTGGAAAATAAAATTGTCTGCCATCAGCACACAAAACTGTATCCAAGTTGAAGCTGTTAAGAATGCTTTAGAAAATTATTCATTCATTTTCTTCTGCTTATTCCTGTTGGGGGTCGCGGGTATCTGGAGCCTATTACAACAACTTTGGGCCTTAGGCGTGGTACACCCTGGTCTGGTACACCCTGTTTTTATTTTTCTCTTTTGACTCAGACACAACACAGTGTTCCCCAAGTCAAAGAGCTACCTACACGCTCACTTTCCTCAACAACTGCACCAGCCTTTCTTCAAACCAACACCGACTTTTAGAATCAGCATGAAGACAACTCAATAGTACTTTACCACGGGGTTGTTGCACACTTTGTAAAATCATGTTTAAGACTTTTTAAGACCTTTTTAAGACCCAAACCAAGAAAAATTAATACCATTTTAACACACCAAAACAAACAGTCATTAACAGTTTTAACGTGTGTTAGACTTTGTAATCAGTTCTGGCATCTTTGTCCCTGCTGTACTCTCTATATAGTGTTTTCACCATTTTGTAGTGGTGTCAAAATGTCTAGTGACTGAATTGTAGCGCACTCAAGTTTCTCACAATGCATCAGTAGAAGTAGTGAGCAGTTATGGTCAGATATCGTTGGAGAGCAGAGCGATCGTGACATGTCTTTAAACTGTACACAACAAGTTCGAATAAAACGAGTTAGAGGCACAAGTTTTACACTTTGTGGCAACGTAGTTTGTTGTAAATTGTTATTAATAAACCGGTACGATGTAAAATCACGTTAGCTTACCTGAGCTCACACAGATGCAGATATAATAGGTTCCCTTATAAAGACATAAAGTAGAGTTGCATTAATCCAGTTCGCTTTGGTCATTAATAGGACAAGGCTTGTTGAATAAAACACGTAGGCACAATATTATTACTGTATTTTCCGGACTATAAGCAACTACTTTTTTCCCACTCTTTGAACCATGCGGCTTATACAGAGATGCGGCTTTTCTATGAATTTTTCTTCAGCCCTCAGGGGGGCGCTCTAGCAGGAAGTGCAAAAATGAGACAAACGAGGCAGCGGTAGTCGGTACAAACAAGAAAGCGCCAGTTGTTATTCTTAGCATATGCAACCCAAGACGCACAACAGCAAAATACGGTCATATTTTTACACCCTTACCCCCTCATAATGGAAAATGAATGAAGTGACAGTGGTTTGGTGTTCAGTAGTTTCAATGCTCAGGAGGAAGATGAATAGTGATTTGTGGTTTCAGTGCACGGGAGAATGAAGCGACTTTAATAGTTGCGCAGTTGCGTTTTAACAGTGCGCAGGAAGAAAAAGTGACAGTGGTTTGGTGTTCAGTGGTTTCAGTACGCAGGAGGAAGAAAAATAAAGCAACTTGGTTTTAGTGCACAGGAGGAAGATGAATAAAACCATCAATGACTTTTCTGTTTTGTTTGATCAGCACTTTTACTGCCGTGTTACAGGCACTGTTCGGAAACAATCAGTTCAGGTATATGAATAAACACTTATGGTACAAAATCTTTCTATGTAAATATCTTATTTCTCAGCCTGGATATCGGCGGCTTATAGTCCGGTGCGGCTTATATGTGACAAAATATATATTTCTTTTAAATTTTTGTGGGTGCGGCTTATATTTAGGTGCGCTCTATAGTCCTGAAAATACGGTAGTATTTATTTCACTAAAGTCTTGCCAGAGTTTATTACAAAAGTCCATGAGCGGAGTTCAGCTGACTTTTTTTTTACCTGCATGCAAGAGTCACATGACTATCAGAAACAGGTGTCTCATGTCGAAAACCGTTCACTAACTGAGCGCACTATATAGTCCTCTACATAGTGCATACTATGTAGTGATTGAGGGGTTAGAAACTAGGGAGTGGATTCAGACACAGCCATTTACCCCTTTTCTCCTCCGTCTTTCATCAGTGCGCAGTATAGGTCGTAATACGCAGCCGCAAATGCTGTGAATGTTTATGTCAGAACGCAAGTCCAGAAAGTTAAAAATGGTATAGTTAATTAAATAGTTATAAAAGCATATAGAAAATTCTAAGACAATATGGCATCTAAATTTTAAGCCCTCTATAAGTAAAAATAAGACTTTTTAAGGACCCGCGGGAACCCTGTACCACGACTTTCAGCGCCATTTGCCTCTTGTAAAGAGTCTGACAGTGGACTCAAAAGCAGTTCCTAAAGCGAGAGGAGAGCGAGGATCAGGGTTAGGCTTACGCAGTTGTCCTAGTTTGAACAGAGGCAGCGCACAGTGGGGCTGGCAGCAATGGGACAAAATGTTCCCGACACGAGCAGAGAGCTGAGCGGCTGCAGCAGGAGCAGGGCTTTGTCTGAGTGAGAGAGTGAGAGAGCGCGGGGGGAGGGACACTGACAGCACTGACACAAGATGCGCCTACACATTTTAGACTCAACAGCTGCACCCAGCCATAAGTACTAAAAAATGAATTCAGAATAACCTGACAATATGCTTGTTTTTGTTAAATATAAACCTAAATAACAGACAATCCAAATAGGTCTCCTTCGCTACTCTTTTCCAGATACATCTTATTTATTGTGCATTACATTTTATTACACAAAATACACCTTACTCTTTAAAGTGCCTGTCCTTTTAAGGTCACTTCTTTCTCTGGTCTTTGCTTGGTGATTCAGATAATGTAGACCTGAAGTAAATATTTGTAAGTCCTGCAGCAGATTGGTTCAGATTGACACATGCTAGCACACTGGACTGCTTTGGACTCCATTCTCTGGTCTAAATATTGTGCCTGTGCTTTCATCAGTTAACTACTTAGTGACACAGAAAGCTGTACGTGTACATGGGCTAATCCTCCAGCAGCGGATGAACCAGTGTGGGGCCACGGGGCTGTTGCATAACCTGCTCTGTCATCTTTACTGCTCCAGAAGGGGGCTGATCTGCAGAGGACTGTACACAAAGTGCATGGAGAGTGACGTAATTGGGCGGGGTGGGCGCGGCCGCACGCAGAGTTAACCATGCTGCCACTGAAGGGGTCAAGTGTAGACAAAGATACATGGTGTGGCTGAGTGAGCAGAGGCCCACGGCTGATGGGTTCTGAGGAGTTTCCGCTCCAATTAGCAACATTAAACACCCATCAACAGGACTAGGCAAATATCAATTCTTGGATTGAACTCAGGACCACTGTGTGTTTTTCCCCTGAACAGCTTGAAGTCCGGGGGTCTCGTCATTAAGCTGTTATATGCAGCTAGTCATGTTAACTGGCTTTGACCTCCACCACACCTGAACAGAGGTTTTCATAGTGTAGATACAGTGAGGGAAAAAAGTTTTCCGACACACTTACAATTTTACACAATCTCAAATAATATCATAAAATATTTGTGGAAAAATCTTTTGTGTTTCAAAAGGTGTGGCTGCATTGGACAGACACAAACAAATCAAAATTATATTTTTTAGTTTATCGTTTACAAGAAAAACTAACAAAACTAAATTCTTGACAGTTTCATACATACATGAGTTCTAAACATTGAAAAAAAAAATGCACTTGAAGACCTAAGAGTGATTCTTAATGCAATATTTCACAAATGCATGGGGTGTCCGAAAACTTTTTTCCACCAATGTAAAATAAATGTGATTAAAAAATCAGCAGAGACAGTTGAAACTATGCAATTACTTAGGACACTTCAACTCACATGCTTGTTTTGGTCATGGTCGTACAGTGTTCAGCTTCATCATCTGCCTACACTAGAAGTAGGTAGAATCTACGAACATCTACTCAATTACATTTATTGAAGACATTTATTACATTTCCTAAAACATTTGGACTTAAACTTAAGTAACTTAGTAAGTCATTCAGCATTTGTAAATGAGCATAAGTAACCTTCAATTGCTTTTCTTCCTGGATAATTGTTTTTGCTCACCTGAGTACTGAAGTACGTGTTGTGTCATGTCACTTGAGATATTTCATTGTGTTTATGGTAACATATATTTGTTTGTTAAAAAATCTAGACATGGTCTTAGACAGCCTGGTGTGTGTAGTTCTCTGCTTCAGAGTGCACTGTGTGAGTTCAGTGAGAGCTGAGGGTAGAGCTGAGGCCTGCCCCAGGCCCAATCTGCACCCTGCTCCATAGCCATCCCCTCCCCAGCCCCAGGCCACCACAACCTGTTCAGCGCGTCGCTTTTACTGCACATGCGCACAGCATTAGAGCCAAACTCTGACGGCACTACAAGTCATCTTATGAGGCTCATCAATAGCTGGGTTTATGTCTGGACCCAGAGTTCTTTGACTGGAGTTAATCCTTTTTCTTTGTTTGTGACGTGGATAGCCTGCCCGGAAATCAGGAGAGCAGTCAGGCTAGGCCAGAGAGGGCCTGGGTCTGCACCGGTCTTAAACTTACAAACATACTGCTCCGGTCACACTGACTGGGCTCCATTATAAGAGACTTGATGTAGATCCTAAATGTCAAAAGAGTGATATGTAGCAAACATTTTAGTGTTTCCTAAATTTGATTGTACTAGAAGCAACAGTTGATAAATGTAGCTCTAAAAATAGCTATAAGACCTCTAAGAGATGCAGTTTATGTGTGTGCATTAAACATTGTGACGGGGTACATAATGTCTTTGGCCCACCTCGTAGTCTCATGTTGGAAATACCTCATTCAGAACAAAAAATTAACTAAGTTGATAAGAAATAACAGTGGGTCTGAGAGTTAGTTTAACATAAACCTACATTCTCCATACTTTTGTATGGTTCCTATTGACCTTATTGACATTCAGAGGTAGCCTGGGATTTAATTTTTTACTTTGAAAGACAATCTCTGCCACTCATTGTGCTCATTGTATTTGCCAGTCCTAAGTCCAAGTACAGGTAGCTTCCTCATGTGTTCCCCTGCTACATACTCCGTATCACGCACTACATACAGGCATGAGTCTTACCTGGGACAGAAACAGGTCCCTCTTTGATGCTGGAGGTAAAGGAGGTGTCAGGCAGCACAGGTCACTTGGTCCATTCGCACCTCCAGCTGAAATGCATCCGGCCTGTCCTGGGGGTTGACAGCCAGCATGTCATGGAGCAGTTTCTTCACGCCCTCAGACATTGAACTACGGGCTTTCTGAGGAATGTGGAGGACCATCTTGGGGTTTTCTAGCAGGGCCTCCCCGACTGGGACGATCTCAGACCCCTGACGGATGTAGGTCCCCAGCAGTTCACGCTTGGACTCTGCATCAATGAAAGTGATCCGCTCCAGCATGGCCCAGATAATGATGCCCAAGGCGAAGATGTCGGCTTTGGCTGTGTAGTGGCCCTCCCACACCTCCGGGGCCATGTAGAAGTCCGAGCCGCAGGCCGATGACAACCAGAACTTATTGATGTTCATGTTGTTCTGGCTACTGTCTTTGCCTCCTGCTTCAGAGAATTCTTCACTGTTTTTGGAGTTGAGGCCTGCACATACTTTACTGAGGCCAAAGTCCGCCACTTTCAGAACCGGAGAGCCAGTTTTCTGCGAGATGAGAATGTTGTCAGGCTTCAGATCGCGATGGACAATGTTGTTTTTGTGGAGGAAAGCAACAGCACTGGTCAGCTGCCGCATGAAGCTCCTGTTGGTCTGAGGGTCTGGTCTCCGGGACAGGATGTACTGATTCAGGTCCCCTCCCTCACAGAACTCCATCACAAACCACAAATAGCAGGGCTCGGCAGGGTGGCCCAGGATCCGCTCCCCTGTGGCGAAGAGATAAAATAAAAAAGATAAAATCTGGCTCTTATTGTCAGGTCCTGCTGCTGTGGTAAGGTCATCATCACCTTAATTAAAATGATAGCATATCTATATTGCTTTATTGCAGTAATAAGAGTTTGAGTTGGCCATATGAAACCGTTATTCTGTGTATGTAAACACAAGTTCTTTGCTTGTTTCACGCGTCAGCTCACAATCTAACAAGCTAAAAATGATGCCCCATGAAGCAATGCGAACTGATGATAACCCACAAGTTTAAGTCACGCAAAAAACATGGCTAAAACAAAACTAGACCTAAAGCTGACCTGGACCTGACATTACAGATCATCAGAGAGACATAAAAATACTAAAGACAAATGACATCAGCTCTACTTTTCTAATCGTTAACAACACCAAGCAAATTCATGAATTAATCTGTAACAGTTAAACTAAACTAAATTGTCTTGAAAGTTATCTAAGCCCCATAAAACAATCACCTTTTGCCACACAAGATGTCAGCTGAAGAGTAATTTTGCATTCATATGCCTGAATGGTGACACTTATATAACAGGCAGGCTATTAAAGGAAACAAAAAAGACTTGTTCAAATATGACATTCCAGGGCTTTAACAAACAGGAGGAACATTTTCATGCTTAAATAAAATCACATGAAAAAACTATTTCACAACTGCACACGTTTTCTTCTAAACAATAGAAACAATAAGCCGGAAAGTAGGTCATACATGACTCATAACAACAAACACAAGTCCAGCCAAATGTAGGATTTTATCTCATTATGTCACAATATCTCCATGTAATATCTTCTTTTACGCTATGAGTGTGTGATTGTATGTGTGTTACAGGAGTAATCGGCATCGGCTGAATGTTGTGCCAAACAGTACACGGTGTTCTCTCTGAGCAGACAGTGGACATGCGCCTATAGGCGACGTATAGCACGTCACTGCCCTTTCACCAACCACTGCCTCTTCAACTATTCAGAGGAGATTACCATTAAACATCTGCACGTAACTTATATCACCCAGGCTCTACAATAATCATCTGCAATGTCCTGTTGAAGTTAAATAACTCGAGTTAGCTCAGGTGTTCCTAGCTTGTTGTAGTAATCCACTGGCAAACATGCACAAACATGTTTAGAAAAGTCGAACTATCTATTTTAACTTTTAAGCCTATATTGACACAAAACTAATCTTAAAAATGAGCAGTTGGGAGCTTGTCGCTTTGAGAGGAGCTAAAGTGGTTCCGTGAGAGTCCAATAGTGAATGTCTGACTTTCTTCAGCTGTAGTCCTGTCCTGCCATTTAAATGAGACCGTACCTTTGAGAGAGGTCTCGACCAAGCGCAGGTACTGTCGGGACCTCTTGTTGCCGTGGCTCATCTTCTGGGCCAGGCCGTTCCTCTGCAGGACACACTCCTCCAGTTGAACGACATTCTGGTGTCGGTTCTCCAGGCTCGTAAGGGCCCAGAACTCGGCCAGGGCCAGCTCCACGTTCTCCGGTGCGTCACACTGTAGTCTTTTCACGGCCACCCTGGAGCCTGTTTTGCGGACAATGGCTTCATACACCACCCCGTAGCTGCCCCGGCCCACCTCACGCAGCAGGCTGTACCGCGGACTCGACAACGGGGGCTCTAGGCGCTCGCTGCGGAGGAAGCCGATGGAGAAGCAGTCGTCGTCGTACTCCTCCATGAGCTCCGGCGGGCGGTTGTCTTCCACCGTGAGGGACCGGAGGACTTTTCCCGCGTCGCGCTTCATCTTGTCGGCCACAGCGCGTCTGCAGCCCCGCACACCGCCGCTTACCTTTCTCCTCTTCTTCCCGTCGCATATATCCATAACTCCTTTTTTGTTGAAAGTGAGCATGAAGGCAGCGCTTGTTTATCTTTCATTACTTAACTCGAAACTACAAATTGTGACGTCCTTGCGTCTTTTGTGCTTTCTCCGAGGGTTTTGTAGTTCTTTAGTGAAGTAAAAGTAGACAGTATTCAGGGGCAGCCGCAGGAACAGTTGTTTAGCTTCATAAACAAAATGTTCCAGGACAGCTTTGAGAACAGAGGGCGGGACCTGGGCTCAGCTCCGCGCGCGCTGATAGGTGCAGAGCAAGAGCCTTGATAAAGCACAAATATAAACGAGCCACGCTGATATTAATTCATTAAAGATGACAGATAATCAGTAATAATTGCATTATTGCAGTAAGTTGTGAGTTTAAGTGATTTGGGTGGTGAATTGACCGTAAAAATGGCTTCACTTAGTGGCAGCATGGGCTAACACGAGAGGGGCTGAGGCACGTGTACCGAGGCATGGAAGCCCCCACAGACCAGCTGCCGAACTACAGCATATAAACCACAGAACACCGAGAGAGGAGGGGTTGCTGCGCGGGTCTTGTCACTCGCTTTCATATTCATTCACTCATTCTGCTATTGGAGAGCCCAGAAATTCTATGGACCATCAGGTGAAACTGGCTGTATTTTCTTTCTTTTCTCTCTGTTGTGTCTATGTTTTTTCAACCTTGCTGGGCGCTTGTGAGCTTTTCACTCTACTCTAAACTTTAAATGTAGTTGTTGATATCAGAGATGAATACACAGCCACTTTGCAGGTAGGCTACATCTAGCTGCAACACTAAATAATAAAACGTATGTTACGCGGAGGGAAACATTTGCCATCAGTCTTGTTCATCAGCTGGTACAGCAGATATTCTACTGCGCATTACGCGCCTAAACATTAGGTCAGAGGTCACATGGCATTTCAAAATTAAACTTTACAATTAAGAGCCCATAAATCATCATGCCAACACCCTGACTTGCTCTCACATTAATAACTCATTAATTCAAACTTAAATCACTTTAACACAATTAACGCAAGCTTACACATTTAATCTCCAAATATGAATCTTGCCAACTTTCCTTAGCTTATATTGTCTTGTGTATATATATATATATATATATAGATATAGATATAGAGATAGAGAGAGAGAGAGAGAGAGAGAGAGAGAGCATAAAAGCCGTTTATTTGGTGTCAGACATTAATCATTAAAAACAGATAAGTATGGGTTTTTTTTACACTGGGGTCAAACTAAAGCCCTTTTTATTTATTATCAAGCTGTTGCTCAATTTATGCTTAATTTAAAGCCCTTAACTCTGCCCTTGTTCACGAAGCTGCTACAGCCTTCTTTGCATGCATCACCTGCTGCTACAAAGGCAGTTTTCCACAATGTGGAGTGATTTATCAGCATTTTGATGCCTGCCCTTAAGGTTTTGTTTCAGTTTAATTTACTCTATCAACTACACTGCATCCCATATTAACCGCCCAAAGAAACCGCCACTCCTTCTGATGCATAAAATACACGCTTGAGATGTGGCGGAGATGAGGGACACACTCCGGAGCAACAAATGCAGGTTACAACAAACCAAACACTGCATGGAACTGAAGTCAAAAAGCATTTTGTTGGGAAATATAAACAACACGACCAGGGCTGCGTTAATGTAATAAGGCCCAGATTCTCTGAACTCTGGATTTACACTCAACATATTTTCCATTTTGCCATATAATGCATATGTAACTAACAACCTCAGATTCTGTTTATTACAGCAGTTACTCAAGCACAAAAAAAAATTGCCATCATCTCATTTTGTTTATACTCATAAGCCTTACAAGTAGGAGCAATGATAAGTAAGAAAATGCCTACCTCACCATCACAGACAGATTTGCAGACTGTGGCTGCAACAGTTCCATTAGTGAGCTTCAAGAAGATATTAAGACCAAATAACACAGAGTTGTCTTTACAGGTGAATAAGCGGCCTCTGTCTCTTCTATGAACTACTGCTCTCACTGTTGTTTCTAACTGGACAGTTTTATAAACAGTGTCAAAAAGTATGTTTTATTAGCCATGTTGCTGTTGCCAGTAATTTGCCAAAGACACTATTTTGGTGCCAACAGGTTTACAGTCTTACATGTTAAATAAACCTTTTACCATGTCTCTTTTGTGACATTTTCAAACATTAATTTGATTGGTTAAAATAAATACCCAGAAAATATTTCAGTCTCCCCTTTTATTTTGAACTTTTCTGTTAGCATCTCTTTCACAGTTTTGAATCCATTTTCATCCTTAGCAGAAAGGATTAAATTATAAACCCATATTATTATCGTGACTTTTTCATCTTCTCTTTTGAGTAAACACAGTTGTCAGCAGGAGTTTGAACAAACCTATTGTTAACCAGATATTCATGTAACATCTGGATCCAGTTTCTGTCTGACTGTTCTGAACCGTATAGTGACTTTTCAAGCTTATACAGCAACTTAAATTTTAAATCACTGATGATGATTTTTTTCTCATACCCTTCTGGTTGTTTCAGGTAAACGTCAGTCTATTGGTGAGTGTAAATAGGAAGTTTTATTATCCATTATGGTGCAAGAGTAACTTTTCTTGTGCTGTTGTTTGCATTAATACTCTGACACTTGTCATATAAGCTGCTGGAGAGAATGTCTCTTCATACAACTCCAAACTTTTCACTGTAGCCTTTGGCAACATGACTTGTACGGTTGGGCAATATCCAATTTTTCCTACTAATACTCTGTCCCACTATTATACCCTGGTATTATCGTCTACTAGCCTAAAGGGGGAGTGACATGTTTAACCGCCTCATGACTTCTTTAGTCTACATGCAGTGTAGCCCTAAGCATGAACTTTACACTTGTTGCAGGTAAAACACTCAAAGGTGTCCAAATATGAAAATATGTGCGTGCGAGCAGTAAATGAGTTTCTGCAGGAAAGTGAAGCAGGTGCTGTGTGTCACGACATTGCAGAGTGCTGCTTTAATTACACACAGAAAGAACAGTGCCTCTGCAGCATTGACTTCTAAAGCTCAAAGACAGACATTATTTCTGAGAGTGGACATCAGAGAGAAGCCTTCATGTGATGAGAGCAGGAGTGTGCACACGTAAGCACGTAAATGTCTCTGCGATTATCCTGCAACCTGCTTTCTAACTTGTGACCAAACTAAGAGACATCTTTTCACAAAAAACTGTTTTTGAGCAGGACATCAGTCATTTACCCTCACAAGCACTATAGAGAAGCTGATGTTGAGTCTGTTTACTGTGTCAGCTAGAAATCAGATTAACACACCTAGATTTCTCCTCAATACTGATATCTGATACAAAAACAACAAACATGACGTATATACAAATGACAGCAGCAACATGTAGCCTATAAACTCCCGCATTAGGACACCTAAGACCATAGGCATTGGCATGTTCAGCAAGATAAGACCGGATGTTTTCAAAATAATGGATGGAAGTTTGATTCTTATGTAACTATGTACGTACGTACAAAATGAGCAAAATGATAATGGGCTGAAACATATAAACCAGGGTTTTTTGATTTTCGCATTTCTGAAATGCATGTAAACGCGTCAGATCATATTTTTACAATTATCTGATTACTCCCAGTTATCTGATTATTATGGTCATGTAAACAGGCTCATTGAGAGGATGTTCCAAACACAAACGGAAAACCCTGCACCTCTGTTCCTATTTAGTCTCCTCTCTTTACTCTTTGGAGAGACCTATGGCTGCACTTTATGCAGCGCCAAGCAGGCTCTCATTAATCTCTGCAAACGAAGGAACAAGTGTTATTATACTGTCCATATAAAACTATCACCCTGACAACACTGCATCTCTTTGGCTATGTAATTTGGTACAGCATCTGTGCACTTCTTCCAGTGACTTATTGATTGACAGATGTCAGATTGGCACAAGTATCTTTGCGACGGAGCGGTCCCTCTTTATTCTCCTCTTTCACCAGAGCTGAAGGGACTTGTTTCTCTGTGGACACCAGGCCTGAGCCAGAACAATTCAAAGCCCAGTCTCAGCCCGAAGCACGGACTGACGAGGCATTTTTAGAGAAAACGGGTGCCGTGATGGTAGAGTAACTTTGGCATTTAGGCTAATGTACAAAGCATAGACTGATAAAATGTAAAAAAAAAAAAAATAAATATATATATATATATATATATATATATATATATATATATATATATATATATATATATATATATATATATAATAAAGAATGCTTTAGATTAATTTTGATGTAGATATAGAACACTAAAAGAAGGTAACGTCAAACCTGACCTGTTTGTAGTGTTTAATGCTAATATGCCTGATTTACTCAGTAATCATTGAGACATGAATAAAAATCAACGGTAACACTCCATCTTTAGGAGTTAAAAACACATGACATCAACAAACTAAGAACAACACATCGATTACTCCGCAATAACGCTGTGTGTGAACACTTGAACACATCATAAGCTACGGTAGAATGAGCTTGTTCTTCTAAACATTTTACGACATGAACAGAGTAAAATAACAGACAGGAGCCAGTGGCCGCGTCTGTTGATCTAAAAATGAGTAAGTCTATCTCTAAACACTGCTCATGTTTTTCCTTTTTTTCATCCGTGCGTGTGTCGCTCTGTGTGACTGTGTTCAGTCGCTGCAGTGACCTACTTCTGACAGAGACCACCTCAGGTGGGCGTGAGCTTGTACTGAGGGCTGTACCGCAGGTGTGGTTACCTGCTATAAAGGTGTGGTTAATGTACATCATGATATCATCATGATCAGGAAGTATGGTCGGCAGCGTGTAACCTGAGGAGGGCAGCACTAATGCGGTTTTACATGTGTTTTACACCATATTTATGGAATTAGACTGGGTTTTTTTTTCAAATTTTGTTAAAAATAGGACTATGAACTATGAACTGTATTACTAAAGCCCCATTTATACACATCATCAGCTAAAAAAATTGTTTTAGGGTTTAGTTACTCTTTAAGTAGCCTGCTTCTTTCTAACTTTAGTTGGGTACCGCTTACTGTAATAACTTCTGGCTCATCCTGAATACACTCTGAAGTCAAGTCTGTTTTTGGTGTGGATTTGCTAGTCTTATTTACTTCATACTCATCACCATCAGAAGATACAACCATCAGTGTTTGCTGCTCTGCATTAAACTATTACACCTAGAGACTGGATGACACGTGGCTCAAAATTAAGACTGAGGAAGTGGAACCCTTCACAGAGCATATCAATGCTGTAGATAAAAACATTAAATTCACCTGTGAAGATGCCAAAAAGAACCGCCTGGCCTTCCTGGACTGTGCTGTAGTCATGTGTGAAGACAGGAAACTCCAGGTAGAAATATATAAGAAGCCTACTCACACAGATCAATATCTCCTTTTTGACTCTCACCACCCATTACAACACAAGCTAGGAGCCATCAGGACCTTACTACACCAAGCTCAGGAGGTGCCCACAAGCTCAGAAGGGAAAAAGAAGAGAACCATCACATCCACAAAGCTCTGAAATCCTATGGATACCCTAACTGGGCATTTAACAAATCCAAGATTAGGCGCAACAAGAACAGAGAGGAACCAGATCCTAGAAGAAGTAACATTGTTATTCCATACGTATCTGGGCTATTTGAAAAGCTTAAAAGGCTTTTTAACAAACACAACATCTCAGTGCACTTTAAACCAGGCAACACACTCCACCAACAGCTGGACCACCCCAAGGAAAAGATCCCAACCTACAAACAGAGCAATTTGGTCTATGCTATTCAGTGGAGTGAGGAGTGCAGTGATCTGTATGTGGGTGAGACTTAACAGGTCCTTCACACAAGGATGTGTCAGCACAGAAGAGCCAATCCTGGTGGACCTTAGTCTGCAGTACACCTCCATTTGAATATTGGCCAGGGAGTCCAAGTGGTTTGAACGTGGAGTAAAAGAAGCAATTTTTGTTAAATTAGAACAGCCCTCATTAAACAGAGGGGGTGGGGGGTGGGGGGCTTAAGGCACAATTTGTCGCCTTTTTACAACTGTGCGTTAAAGCCCAGACAGAGCCAGTTTCTCAACAATAGGCCATCAATTTCAGAGAAGGTAAGTTATGCTAATGGCTCTCAGGTGGGAAATGTCAGGATCCATTCCTGGTTTTTGGTGTCTTCCTCCCTTCTGCATGTTTCCCCTCCCTTCTGTGTGTTTGTCTCCACCTTACCTAGGCGTGAAGTGGGCGTGACTTGACCTTGGCAGATGGCACACCTGTCTCCAATTCAACCTTCATCAACTGCAGTACAAGAAGCCTGGTCATTCATTCACTCCTCGCCAGTTCGTTGTTGCTACCACTAGTCAGTGAACAATTGGCCCAACTTTGTCTTGGTGTTTTTGTACTTTTTTGTACTTACCTTCTCCTGTGTCCAGGTGCCGTCTGCCAGTCTGCCTACCTGCTCCTGGTTCCGTTTCTCTGCCTTCGTCTCTGCCTGCCTGCCTGCTCGCCTGCTCCTCTTTGTCAAGATTACAACTATTACATCCGTTTATTCTTACATTAAACCTTTTTTGAGACTCACTATCTGTGCTCTGTTTTTGGGTCCTTATAAGAACTGTGACAGGAAATGACTCCCCCATTCATACCACCACAGGCCATTCACATGCTTTTTTTTGGAACAATTTTTTGTTGTAACATGTATGCATCTTATATTATTTCAAATAAAACAATACACACATATCATAAGGAGTCCATTTTGGAGTCCTTTTTTCTAAACTGACACCCCAAAAGCAGCAAATACAGTAACATTAAATCAAAATACACAGTCATAAGCACAACATTTTCCATATCGGTATACTATGAATTATTTGTTTGACCAACCAAAATAATCAATAACAGGGACCCATACATCGTAAAACTGGTCCAATTTCAAATGAAGATTTGCAGTTATTTTTTCCATTAGATACTCTTTCTTTAAACCTTCCTGCCATTGCTCAAGTGTAGGGGGTAAAACCTTAAGCCACGACCTAGTAATCATCTTCTTAGCCACTAGTAGGAGAATTTGTATTAACTGAACCTCTCTCTACCCCAAACTTTCTGCTGAAGGCACCCCTATTATTTAGTATTTTGGATCCAACGGTAAAATGTACTTTAATATGGCCTGAATCCAGTGGCGGGCCGTGCATTTCACGCTTAGGCCTTCAGTGACGTCCCACTTACACATTACAACATCACCTCAATATAGGCTAGTCAAGCAACACTTAATTAGGGAGCATTTAAACAATAACAATAAACCAATAAGCATGCATTCACAATTAAGAGTAGGAAACTAAGTTCATAGATACTGTCAAAAATAAAAAATAAAAAGGCAATTTAAAGATGTCAAACAAAATGCCACCAATTTGCAGCGTTTCTCAGAAGCTGTGAGCCACGGGTACTGTTCATAGTTGCTCATCTGGAAATGACGGACAAACCCTTTACCTTGCTGGGACAGGCTAGCTAGCACAGGGGTTGGCCGACCTCTTCTCACAATATCCAGCTTTTCGTGAAAGGCCCGTCTTGAAAATGGCGTGGAAAGTATATCTGCAACCAGATCAATCTCTTCTCCTCCTTCGGTCATTACGGGTTAAAAATACAGCGATAGCTGTTGGATCTCCGGGTTTAGTTTGATATTCTGCAAATTGCCACCTTTCAGGCTCTAGCAAGTGCTTATCCAATCACAGGACGTGTACACAGTTCAACGTAAGACCTTCTAGCTGGCCTTGGTATGCAAACTCTTGCCTGACAATACAAGCTAGCTGAAATATAATTGGATAAAAACTCTACCATAATAAACAACATTGGAAGCCACTCAACTAAGTGGATTTAATATGAAATAAAGAGAAGAGAGAATAATTTTGTTTACATATTTATGAAAATAAAATAAATTTACATTTCTGAGCATGTTTAGGCCAGCAGAGAAGGCCTTGCTGGCCCTGACGGCCCACCACTGCCTGAATCTCTCCTTGGATCCCATGCCAAGATATAAGAATAGGGCAGTTCCAAAAAACATGGATATGATCTCCAATGTGGTTATAATTCCTCCAGCATAGGTTTGATTTGTTCTTGTCAAAAACAGATGTAATAGAGGGAGTCCTGAAAAAAAATCTCATCGTGATTTTCCAACTAAATTCCTTCCACACAGGGCTACTTGTAATTTTATGACTTTTTTCACATGTGAATTTCCATTTATCATCTTCAATAATAATTTTTGCTTCTAATTCCCACTTATCTTTTATATCTAAGGAATTATCTGACAGTTGTGTTTGTAAAAGATTATACATATTTGACACTATTTTCACCTTGCTTCTTTCTTCAATAATCATCCTAGTCAGGTACGTTTCTATAGGAGTTGGTAGACGTTTTAGGCTCTCCCAATTGCCACTTAACATGATATAAACTCATATTTGCAATTACCGATAGAAATCTTTAGAACACAAGCCATATTCATCATGTGGCAATGCCCTTTGTTGTCAATCAAACAGATCTCTGCGTCTCCCCTGTGCTTCATCTCTCCCTTGCACTTGGGGACGTCAGCCTTTCATAAAGCCTTTCATCTTGACAATGCAATGAATGCAATCCATGTCCTGTCTTTTGTAAGGAAAGCATATGTCTTGTTGCTTATCTTGTCCTCTGAAACTTGCCTTGCCGTTGTTTTCGTCGACAGGTGGTGTCTCTAATGGGTTGTTTTACTACACCACTGTTTGGGCTAACATGCTCTGGCATTGTGCCCCTGCTGGAAACGATTTTGCAGGCATTTTTACATTTGTTTTAAATTGAATAAATGGTATTGTTTTGTCACTTTGACTTGAATGCCAATGGTTTAAATGATGTTTGAATCATGGCTATAAGTAAATGTCACTCATTGTCTCGTCTGCATTTCTCTTCCCAGTGATAATAACCTCTGCTCAGATAATGTACTCTGTTAACACTCTCAGTGGTTGATTTCTGTAGGTTGGTCAGTGTAAAGGCTTATTATTGGTTGCTTTCCGAACCTGTTGAAGCAATGAACTCGCAACGCAGCAGCTCTGCAAGGACATCCAGTTGCAACACATTGTGACTACACAACACATGTGGTGCATCAGTCTTGTTGAGCGACTGGAACTTAATTTAAGCAGTTCTACTGTGCATCACACCCTAATCATTAGCTCAGAGGTCAAGGCATTTCATAATAAAACTTCATGTTAACATTCATATGGACCAAATTGAGTCTGAAATAAAGATTGATTGATTGATTGATTGACTGATTGATTGAGTTAGTTATCAGTGACATTGAATTTGTTCTGAATCAAGACTGAATAATCAAAAATCTACATACAAAGTTTTAGCCAACATAACTGTTATTAGAGTTAGATAAGAGAGAATAATAGATAATTGAGAATAATTATAAAGCAATGAAAACAAATCATCTTAAAAAAAATAAATAAATAAACTTTTACAGTATACTTTACCTCATTGATGGAATTCAGAAATTGTCTTATTTTTATGCCACTGACTCCCTCTTTTCTTGACAATATTTCCAGCAGTTTGGGGGTATAGAGGTCCAGCTTTCCGAGAAATGTCCGCTCAAGATTGACTGTAGTTATTCTTCTGAATTCTTGTTTGATCGGAATGAAGGGAGAGGATGATTCGGCATATAGTCAATTCACAGATTAGGAAGGAAGCAATGTTTTTGTCACAGTGAAGGTAAAATTACTCAAACATGCACAAATGAAACACAACACAACTCTGGGTATGTTTTGGATGAGGGAACAGCATTATAACATTCTAGAAAGCTTGATTTTGGACAATATAGCCCTTTAGGTGATGCAAAAATAGAGCATGAGATTGGAAAGCAGATTTGGGAACAACTTAGCAGCTCATGGAGGACGTGTGCATGAAAAGGGAAGTATGGGCTTGATGATCTGCCTCTGAAGCCTGACCACAATTACTATTGTTTTCTTGTTGTTAGACCTGTATTTAATAGTACCATGGTCATTTTTGGCTGCACTCTGTTGCCTTTCTCAGAAGTTGAAACTGGGTGTTGCTGTGACTAGTCAGCTGATTTTAACAGATTTTGGCACCATTTATACAGTAGCACCAAAATCTGTTTTAATAAGCTGACCAGACACACAACCGCAAAATCCAGTGACACTTCTGAGGGAGGCAACAGAGTGCAGCTAAAACTGTCAAGGTACGATAAAATACCAGTCTGAAAATAAGAAAATACCTAAGTGAAAACCTATTGACCCTAATCAGAATGTTCCCAGATTGGATGGATGAACTACGCTACACAATGACACACAAATATCTGAACTTGCCTCGGTTTTTGAGAAGAGTGCTGGCCATCTCTTTTTCATAGTTTCACAGATGGACATTCCTTAACTACCTCATTTCTTCTGATTGGGAAAGTCCTCTTCCTTATTTTCTTCTATATTCTTCTTGTTATCACTTATGGTGACATCGCGTAAAAGGTCAACTCTGACTCTCGTTGCTTTTTTGAATTTACATCCAGTTCCAGGCAACAGGTGTTGCGGTTTCTCAATTTTTGTCTGTAGTTGCCCATTTTGTACTTAATTCGTTGCTGCCAATCCATTAAATGACCCGGGTTCTTTTAAACATGGGTACTTGTTAACCAGGGCTTCAGCTACCGCAAGAATCTGCAGTCCAGTAGGCTGTGTAACTGAAGATTTCTTCTGTTAAGTTTTTCCAATAGGGCAGACTTGATCTTTGCATTGTTCAGGAGCGTCCCATCTTTTATGTAAGCCTGGTTTCCTTTTTTCAGAGCCATATCAATGTCATACGAGAATGGGGGGACCACAGGCCAAGGTTGAGATCGAGCCTGACCTTTACTGTAAGAGGACAGTATGATTGTGTCATGGGAGGTTTCCGAATGCTGAGACGATGTGTCAGTTTCTCAGAGTGGGAAATCACTCTCGGTGGTGGAGGACAAGTTTACTTGAAATTCACTGTCAGTGTTGGGCATATTTAAAGTGAGAATAACTGGCTCCTCTTTTACTATTTTTACAGTTCCTTTGTAATAATTCAATTTTAACTAGTGTGGATATTTACTTTTTGTAGTGTTGGAGCTCTCCTCTTCTTAAATCTGGACACCTAAAAGTCAAGGCAGATATGGCGTTTAAGGACAGCAACATGTTTTCCTTCAACAGAGTATGCACTCAAAGGATAGAAATCGACTAGTTCATTGTGTTCAACCAACTGCAATATGCATGTGCTCTCAATCTCAGAACAACGAAGGTGTTCAATGTACCAACTGTTTTGGATTCTTACAATAAAAAACAATTTCTCAAAAATCAACACCATCTGCAACACTTCAGTCAAGTCTGATAGCCTGGCAGTAGACCCATGACACACAAGCATTCCGACAGTGTACTCTGTTCCTAAAAAGCAGACTTTATCAGGGACACTTGGAAATCGAGAATGAATCATGTGTTTTATTTCATCACAAAGCAAATGCATTGCCATTTTTGTAGCATTGGAGCTTGAGTCATGAAAGTGATAGGCCATCATCAGTTGATGTTTGTTGGCAAGAGACAGCAAGATATTTCTGAAGCAACCTATTTGCCTGACAGCTCTTTTAAAGAAATTATGCTTTGCTTCAAATCGCATGGTCCACAAAGCAGATAAAGGGCCAAACTCTTGAATGAGTTGGGGGTAATGCTCAAGGAAGTGATGTTTTGGAATTAGCTTTTGGTGAGGAAAAGCTTCAAAAAACTGCCAACGATGCTCAGAAATGAGACTGTCCAGATAAGAAATGTTACTATCAGTATGAACTGGAGACATCACAAGTTCCAAAATGTCTTTCAACACCATTAGCAACCGCCACACACAATCAGTTTCTGGTATTTTTTTCCCTATCAACAAAGGCAGCAGGCGCAAAAGGCACCAATTTTCATGTGCGTTACCACCCACTGATTTTCATTTAGCAAAGGTTGCTGGCACTGGATGAGGTTTATTTGTCTAATCAATACTTTTGTGAGGAAAATCACAGATTAAATCATTCAGTTCTGAAAGAGAAATATATTTCTTCTTGATGAAGACTGTTAGAAAAATCTTTTCTCCAATAAGAAACAGAGTCGCAGGATTCTGGGTTAATAAGATTTACTTGCAGCAAGGAGTCAATACAATCACAAAAGGTAGTATAGCATTGACTGACTACGCAGAGTCAGTACTTTGATTAAGTACAGAAGAGTGGGCAACGCCCGAAATACAGAGCAATAGGTCAGAATGACATTGTGTAGAAAGTGATAAGGAATGAAACATCCCATTATTTTGGCTCATAATCCTCCAAGACCAAACATTCTTGTTCACTTCCAGTTTCTCACATAAAACACCTCTCCACTCTCAGGCAGCTGTGTGACAGTTAAATATAATTTTTCCAACATTCCCTCCTGTTTTAACTGTTACACAATCATAAAAACAAACATTAAAAATGAGACATCAACTTCTTGTGTTTTGAATCGCATAGGAATAGGTTTTCTTCTTTGCATTGTAGCTGAGGTTAAATGCCATTGTAACTTCAACATTCTTCTACGTATAGAGTTTAATGTTACACACATCAAATGATTTTCATGTACATCCTTGTTGTATTCACCCGGACATTTTGACACCTTATTTTCTTAGAATGCACTTTCTGTTTATTATGTCTGGGTCATCTGTGAGGAATTGTTGATACATTTTTACTTCTGTTTCTTCTAAAGGAGGTTTTGCTGTCACTTGTTCTGTGTCATTGGTACCACTTTTAGTAGCTGTTCCGAAAGTAAGAGAAGTAGAATTAAGCAGAATAAATATGCCCAAAGTCAGTACCAGATTCATATGAGTACATATCAGGAGGTGTCCGTAACCTGTGGGTCTTTAAGAATATTTATTAAGGGGTTGCAATTTGTTAGATTGGCACCCATGCTGTGCATGTCCTTTTATGTTTATCAAACCTTAAGGGGCTTGGGCCCCGTGGTAGTCTTCTCTGGGTAATAGCCCTAGTTCTTTGGTCTTCTATTTCATATGACGTTTGATATGACGTTTTTCCATTTCAAATATATATTTCCAGATATATTTTTCTGTCCACATGGGACCAGCTTGATTAGCTCCGCATGGGATGAATGAATGATGCATAAGTCTACCTGAGCTGTTCCTTCTTCTCCTTCAATGAACCTCAGTACAACCACTCGTGTTGCCATTCTCAGGGATCGTCAATGTAGTCTTGTTGCATTTGTTTTAGCCGCTTCTAGCCACTCAAACCATAACAGTAGGGGCACCATTACGAGCACAGTTATAACAGTGAGTATACACAGTGTACCTCTGAGCCCACAGAACCCTGGGTGTCTGAATGGGTGCCACGGTCGTGTTCTTTCCATATTAGTGTGTCTCCTAGGGGACCCCCTCAGCCACTGATCCAGGGACTGTCTTACCTCTAAGCGACTAGGATCTTAATTCTTCACTGGGTTTGAGACGACCTGCTAAGGCTTGAATCAGGCCCCCTTTGTAGCCCAGACTTCCTCTAGTCACCACAGTCCAACAGTCCCCAGCACCAGGGTCTTAGTCCGTCCCTTTGGACAACACAGGTACCTTTTTACAGTGAGTCAGGTGGATCCAGGTGGTTCTCTCAGATATTTTAACTGCTGTGGGGGTGGTGAGCAGGACTTGATAAGGGCCCTCCCACCTTGGACTGGACCAGTTTTTCCTTTTGACAGCTTTGATCAGGACCCAGTCCCCTGATTGAACTACACCTTCTCCTGGATTCACTGCTTCACCTGGAACAGAATTAACAGAAGAGACCTCTTTCTTTGTTAGCATCTTGGTCATATAGTCTGTTAAGTCTGTTCTCTTTCTTCATCTGGTCTTTGAAACATCTAGTCTTAATTGAGGGATTATGTATGGTCTTCCACACATCATTTCAAATGGCGTTAGTCATTTCACATGCATATTTAGAATTACTAAAGATAAACAAAACAACCAAGTTTCTTAAGCTTTGATTGAATGATACAATTATGTCTTTCCACTAATACTGTTGATCGTGGATGGTCTGCACAATAATTTGCCAATTTTTCAATATTTGTGCCATGAGTGTAATGACAATATTTACAAAATGTGGTCCATAGTCACCGTATCTTTTTTCTCAGGAATGTCGTATCTTGGAATTATGTCTTTAACTACAGCTTTAACAACTGTTTGTGCATCTAGATGGGCACAACAATGTTTTCAGAAATATTTATTAAAAATACCAAAGGTTTTATACGAAAAGCTTTCTTTTAGCTGCTCTCTAAACAGAATAGAATACAATACACGCAGTTAATGGTTATTTTACTCTATTAACACATAAAAGTCAGGCAAAAAATAAAAACAAAAAACTGTTACTTTTCTGGAAGTAAAAGCTTGGAATTCTCTGCTCTTAGACATCTTAAACGTTGCAAGCGCTAAAGTTTGTAAACAAATCCTGTTTAAAAATCATAATCTGTAATATTAAATATTGTAAAAAAATAGGTATTAGTATAATAAAAACAAGAGAATATTTCAGTTCATTTAGTTCGAATATGTATTATTATTTAACAGTATTTTTCCTTACATTTATTTAAATCAATAAAAATCCATGCATATATGTTGAAGCGGGTATTCTGGTTTTAAAGGTAGAAATTGTTCTCTTTCGATCTTACATTTTCTTGGGGATTGTATTGTGATTTTTTTATTTAGAATTTGAAAATACTTTGTCTATTGTTTCTACCATCCCCCCTGTTGAGACATGACAAAGTCCATGACTCAATATTGCAGCATATCTAAACAAGTTACTTGGAAGGATAGGTTTTCTTTCAGGTCACAGTTAAAGTGTCTGTTGTTGAGTCCAGATTTGCCCCTTTACTTTACTGAATTTAGTTCAGTTTTTGGTACACCTTTTTGCATATCTTTAATTCACGTTCTTTACTCTGTTGAGAGAAAAAAAACATACATACACACACAAACTTCAAATCAAATTTTTCAATTCGAACTCCTTTCCAAGAGTTCTATTGCCACTGTATCAACCTGCAAAGATTCGTCCTCCTGACACCTTGTGTCACGTCTCAAAAGCTACAAACACTTTTAACCAATAAACAATGTTATTCTTATTCAATGTCAATGTCACCAATGTCTCAGAAATTAAGGCTGTAAAAAAAGAGTTGGTCAGTTGCCTGTTGTGCTGATGGATCTGAAAAGAAAGGGGTCATTTTTCTTCATTACGTTATGAATTAGACAATACAGAATCAAAAACTGCAGCTAAAATAGTAGCATGTAATCTCATGGTTGCTCTCCACCTAACAAAGGGATAAAGTTTGTTTAAGTTCACACATCCACACATCCACACAGTGTTAGTAGAACAGTCCAAGTCAAAGACTCATCAGGACCATGTTGCAGTTCATATCAACAGAAGCTGTCGGCTTCTAGGTCAGTTCAGTCAGGCCTTTTGTTCTTGTGCACACTTGTAAAGAATGATGTCATTGTAACATTATTTCTATTAATTTGTAATATTTTGGATGGCTTCCACATATTCAGGGGTCAGGAAGAAGCCTTTTTGTGATCACAACCCCCAGGTCACATCTGTTCCAGATTTAATTCATATTTAATTACTTTGTGACCTTTTTTTTCTTTTCATGCCAAATGTTGCAACAAGTTTCCATTTAGTTCGCATATTAAAATGTATAATTTTGAATTAATTAAATATTTTGGCAAAAATGTAGGAGGATTTTTGTAATTGCTTTACACCAGCTGGGTTTTGTATTATTGTCATAAAGTTCACCAAGTCAAGTACCTCTGTAAAAAATAGTTCAAAAGTAAAAAGATTCAAAATTCATCCATGTTTAGGATATAGATATTTTGTATTTTGAGGGATCCCAGTGTTCAATTTTAATGAAATGGTGAGCTTGCTCGTGTGAAAAATAGTATTACAACTTTAAAGACCTAACAAAATTGAGTAGTACTTTTCAATTAAAACATTTTTCTTATCTTTTTCCTTAGAACTCTTTAGAACATGTGTTTTTACAGTTTATGGAACCTGTAGTCTTTGACTCAAGGGCTTCTCACAACATGGTTAGTTGTGTCTCTGCATCTATTAAACTTTATTTAATGAGTTCAAACGTTATAAGCAGCTGCAGACTGTACAGTATAAACTGTTACTGAGGCCTTTTCTGTTTCCGGACGTATGTTCTATTAGTTGTTAACCTGTGCCTGGTGTTGTTCCTGAGCCATGAAGCCAGGTCATCCTGCCCAAAATGGGCTTTATCAGAAAAATCATGTGGAGAAAAATTCTAAAAGAAAACCTTGATATGTGTCAGTTACATCAGGTTTCAGAGTATCAATGTGCATAGATAATTCTGGTGGGGTTTTTTTTCTCTCTGCTTTGTGTGTGTTGTCTGTACGTGCTCTCTATTATTTAGCAAAAATGTTCAATAGCTCTAAACCACACCCAAAACTTGTACTTAAACAAAATGTCTGCATTTTTATTAGCCTTGTACCATTGAAATTCTTGTTCTCTTTAACTTTAGGTATGTTGTGTCCATGTAAAGACAGTGTAAGCAGTTCTTCATTGCGAGCATAAAAAATTTCTTCATAGTGGAAGTAAGAGTCTTACACAGCTAAGTGTTCAATGTGTAGGTGCAGGACCTGGTGTGGCCTTCACTGGATGTACTCCCCCCTCGCCCTGCTCTCTTTGTTTTTGTTTGTCGGCTGGGAGATCCTCTTCTGAACAAGTCCAATTTAAAATATTCAGGTCTTTGCTCTGATATCATTACTTCTTCACACAGGCAGCACACAGTGGGTTTGAGTCTCTTATTGTCTCTGTTGTGTTAGCATTGTCTCTACCCTCTGCAGATCAGTCATTGTCTGAATCTGTCATCATAGCAGAGGGTTCAGTTGTGTTCAGGAGGGAAAATATTTTTCCAGATGTTGTGGGGGGACAGGTGTAGAGCCCCCACAAAGTCAGGTTTTCCTGTCCACTGTGCATGTCAAAGGCAGTTTGGTGGTTTTGGTGCAATTCAGCACACGTTTGGTTGAAGTTAGACTGCCTCAAAAACTGTCCAATATAATGTAGTGGAATTATTTTGGTGCATGGGATAGAGCAATATGCACGTCTTCACGTTGTA
Source organism: Rhyacichthys aspro (assembly GCA_036850595.1). NCBI lineage: Eukaryota > Metazoa > Chordata > Actinopteri > Gobiiformes > Rhyacichthyidae > Rhyacichthys > Rhyacichthys aspro. The sequence goes on from CM072154.1 coordinate 1,114,588, forward strand.
TCCGCTGGTCTCTGTGTCCGTCTGGCTGGGCCGTCCTTTGCTCCAGCTCCTTTTTTTTTCCTTCCTTTTTTTCCTCGACGACTGTCTCTGGTTGATGTGAGCTTTGGCTGTGTCGGGCAGAGGGAGACATCCAGATCAGGGTCCACACCGGCCTTCAGGTTGGGGTTCACCTCGTGAAAGAAGTGCAGAGTGTGTTAGTGGGCTGAATATGTGTTTTCATTATCCTATATAATCTACATTTCTTACTTTTGTTTTTTTTCTGTAATAGTTGTATTTAGTTGTTTTTATTTTAATTTGAATCCTTTTTTTAAAAAAAAACACACAAAAAAAAACAAAAAAACTAAATGACTAAATGACTGGTTTAGCAATATATTTTTCTCCACACATTTATCTGGTTACTATTGGATTTTTCTTGGGTATTTTTCCATTGCGCTTCAGGCATGGGTGGTTCACGATGTACATAATTCAAAATTGTCGAGTAGTACATTCTAATTTTCTTTTTTTTTTTTTTCCCTTTGATATTTCATAGATGCATCATTATTATTTATATTCCATTATTATTCTTCATATATTCTTTATATTCTTTATATTCTTTCCCCACTCTTTCTCTATTTCTTGTACTAATTTTGTACATCCACTCTCAGTTAAATTTCAACTCAACCCATCTTTCACTCTCCACAACTTTAAATATTTCACATTTCTCTGTCCCTTCCGTTCCATGTACTTTCCATCACCTTCTAATTCTTTTGATTCTCCTTTACAACACAAGTTCCCCATTTTTTCTCTTTTCTCTTTCTTTACAACATATAAGACAACTATGACATTTCACAAAGAACTCACAATAGAATATAATTATTTACAACAGAAGCTTCGCGTTATCTCTCAGCCCTCTCTCGGCTTTTCTCAGTCTTTAACGTGCATACACGGAGTTATTTATTCCTGTAGTCTTCTCACACAGACTTTGGTCTCTTTGGTCCTCGACCTTTTTAACACCTTTTGATATTTAACCTTTAGCCTTCAAGTACCTTTAGAGAGTTAACAGAATAGCGTCAATTTCTCTTTTTATAAAGTACTATTTACCCTAGGTATTTATCTCAGTGCTTTTTTATTAACACGTCTCCCATAGACGGTTTCTCTTTTAAACACCTCTTGATAATTACTCGTTTCTTCGATTATTTTCAAGAATTAACAGATATACCCAGTATATTCTTACTAGTTAATTTCTCTTTTTTAGAAAATATCGTCACCGTTAGGTAATTATCTCAGTGTATTTGTATTGAGTCTCTTTTTTTTTTCCTTTTTCTTACCCAGAATCCGGCGAGCCTGTGCTTGTTTGTTAGGGATTCCCGTCACCTTCCTCCCTCCAGTAGGTCCTGGCCTCTTTTTGCAGCAATTCAGCTGGAGGACTTTTCCTTAGGAGTCCCAGACTCCCCCGTGCACGGTATCAGCACCCTTCTGGAAGGAGGACAGGATATTGGGATCCGGCTCGAAGGACCAAGTTGTTAGAAAAATCTTTTCTCCAATAAGAAACAGAGTCGCAGGATTCTGGGTTAATAAGATTTACTTGCAGCAAGGAGTCAATACAATCACAAAAGGTAGTATAGCATTGACTGACTACGCAGAGTCAGTACTTTGATTAAGTACAGAAGAGTGGGCAACGCCCGAAATACAGAGCAATAGGTCAGAATGACATTGTGTAGAAAGTGATAAGGAATGAAACATCCCATTATTTTGGCTCATAATCCTCCAAGACCAAACATTCTTGTTCACTTCCAGTTTCTCACATAAAACACCTCTCCACTCTCAGGCAGCTGTGTGACAGTTAAATATAATTTTTCCAACAAAGACCTCAATTGACAATGCCAGTTCCAAAGGAACAATGCCCTCCAGAAGGTTGTGCATAATATCTGGAGGGTATCCAGATGTTACATGGAAATGTTTAAAACTTTCCGACAAGACACACTGCCTTTTCACTCCATGACAGGGACTGGAATTTACATTAGACAGGACTGTCTGAACATGGTGTTCATGCTGCTCTGCAGTCCTTCGTTCAAAACACCCAGATCGTACTTCTTTGGTTTGAAAATCAGACTTCGCTCCAAGACAAAAACCGGCAAATGTGAGTTCCCACAAAATTTTCAACAAATCCTGCCACAGCATGAGCCCCCAAGTTATCAGCCACCATACATAGTACTGTGGCTTTGACAGTTTTTCCATACCTTGGAACAAAAACACCCTCACTCTCTAAACTGGTCAAATCTCTTAAAAGTCGCTCCAAAATCTTGTGGTACCCAAACTGTTTGGTGTCATCCGCTTTACAAAGAATAGACAAATTGACAGATGTCAATTTTGAAGGCGACTTAAGAACATCCCCCAACACCCAATAAACAGCAGTTACCTTGAGTTTTTTTCGGGATGTGCCGAGCGGATTGCACACCTCAAAGTCATCAACATACAGAACAATACCCATATTATCCTCTTCACACAAAAAATCATTTTTTTGATAATGACAGCCATCTTGGAATGAACGGTACACTGAAGTACTTTGATTAGTTCTTCCAGAATATTGAACATTTTTGTAATTTTCAATGTTTAGCACCTGAAGCAATGATGGCACAATTGGCACATACTGAAATGTTCTGCCCTGTGTTCGGTCAAGAATAAAAGGCTCCACAAAAGAAAAATGTGTTTTCACAAATTCTCTCCTCCTAAATGACGTTGTTAAAGGTCCATCTGCACAAAAAGCAGAACTTAAAGGGTCCTTTTTACAAATGTTTTTCACCATTTGAGACTCTTTAAAGACTCAACCACATCTTTCAGAATCTCATTGGATGCACTGCTTCTTATAAAATATAGCTCATCCGCAATTTCATTTATGCAAGTTTTGGAAACATTGTAAATGCTCTCCAATTTCAGTAAAAAGAGGCCAATGGTGGTTAGATGCTATTTCAGTATTTTGGTGGTGCTATATAGGGTCTAAAACACTGTTCAGACAGTTAAACACATGTTTATTCATTTGTTATTTGTTGTTCTTATTTTTCATGTTGACTTGGTGGCTATGGTGAGTGCTTGATGATGGGACTAGTCTGCCCAGTAACAGCAGAAGTAAATCAGTTCAGTCGTAAGCTGGTAGTGGTTAATGAACGCCGTCACTCATCAATGTTGTATAATTATTGTGTCCACAGTGTCCAGAATAAAAGTGAAATGCTGCGCTAGTGCTCTGAGTTTGTCCATCCTTGAAGAGTGTAATACTAAACGCAGACAAACTGAAACTCAGAATACAGGAAATCTCACAGCAGAGGGACTCAAGGCAGACCCAGAAAAAGTGCGCGCCTTCACCAAATGCCAGCACCAACAAATGTGAAAGGTGTTCATGCTACTCACTGAGACTTTGAGTAGGGCTTACCCGCCAAACGGTAACAAAAGTCAGACAAAAGTTAGAGACTGAATGTGTCAGTGTGGTTGATTATGTGCCAGTATCAGCTGAAAGAATGGAGAAAATACGCAAAGCAACAGAGTCAGATCTTAAACTACAGATCTTGATGAAAACAATCCAGAAAGGATGGCCAAATAACAAAAAAGATGTACCTGTGGAAATAATGCACTTTTACTCTTTGCGGGATGAACTGAGTACTCAAAATGGACTGGTTTTCAGAGGTGAGAGAGTTGTAATTCCAGACTCACTCAAAACAGACATTACTCAGTGGATTCACTCTTCACACCTGGGGACAGAGGGATTCCTCAGGAGGGCAAGACTGTGTTTATTGGCACGGTATGAATGACCATGTCAAAAAAAATACATTGCCAAATGTGATACATGCCGGTCAGTTGACACAAAAGAACAAAAAGAGACATTAAAGCCACACAAGCTCACAACCAAACCATGGGCTAAAGTTGAAACAGACTTGTTTACCCTTGATGATATAGACCAGGGGTGCCCACACTTTATCGGCTTGCGAGCTACTTTCAAACTCAGTAAGGTCCGGAGATCTACCTATAGATTTCAATTATGTATATATTTTACATCTTATTTTTACATTTTTTTTCTGCATGCCCTTAGCTTATAGCTTATAGTTTTATATATATTTTATTATTCATCAGTATTTTATGTTTCATGTTGCACGATAGCACCAAGAAAAATTCCGTCAGTGGCAATAAAATCTTTCTGATTCTGATTCTGAAGGGCGCAAGAGCAGAGTCTTTTATTAATTTGATAACAAGTTCAATAAAATTAGACTATAATAAAAAAAAAAGAACATGCTCAACTTGATAAAAAGAAAGAAAGAAAGAAAAGTAACACTTTTATCTCACATCACTGCAGCTGATTTATTATGGACTTACCCTGGCTACTTAAATGTCGTTACCACAAAAACCTGTCATATTGTTCAAAGTGATCATATTAGTATTACATCTCGCTCTTAAACATTATTTGTATCATTTTGGTGAGTGACAGGAGCTCCATGGTAACGCTCAGGGGCAGGGCTTCAGCTTTAGACAAAGTGAGCTCTTTTGGCTCAATATCTAACAACAAGTCCTTTATGGAGGATGGAAACAGAGTGGACAGATAGGATAATAACATTGTGGCTGTACCGGTCTCCTCCTCTACATCTGCTCAGTCTCTTGCTTCCTTCGAGTGTGTGCGGGGCGGGCAGCACTGAGCTGCTGCGCCGCCGCAGCGCTGTGTGCTACACAGCCGCGGAAACTGGAAACAAGTGGCCGAAATGCGGCTGGTGTGGTCCAGGTGACTGATATTATTCTGCTGTAACTCATGAGTACCAACTCCCGTGTTGCCGCATGTGCGCATTCCCCTGTAATGATGAATCCACCAGACGGTCGGTCGCTAAATGCGAGCAAAACATTACACTGTATTTAGGGAGGTAGGGCTCCGCGATCGACTCAATTTGCGTGGGCGATCGACTGGTAGCTCGCGATCGACGTAATGGGCACCCCTGATCTAATGACTGTGGACTGTACCAAACATTTGCAAAAAAAGAGAATTAGGCTAAGTGTTAAAGTTAAATTGTTTCGGGGCACCTCCTCAGAGGAAAATAATAAAGCCTAATATGAATTTGAACGTGAGTTCTTAAACCAGACAGTGATCCGTATATGAAGTGAAACAACCACAAACTTAAGCATAAATTAGTGAGAAATTATGTTTATTGACCAGACTTAACAAACAGACGGCATTTGAATATGAAGATTGAATCAACAATAAATAACAGGAGTATATTCATGGATTGAAACAATAAACCTTTCTTATTGAAGGTATTGATATCATTTTACGGGAATAAATCGAAAATTGACGCAGTTAATGAATTTAGAAAAACAGTCTAATAGAGTTAAACAAAATTTGAGTTAAGTTTAAGTTTAATCTTTATGCCAACTCTGTATCAAGTAACTGTGTAGATCTTACTGGAAGAGCCAAGGCTGGAAGCAAGAGGTTGGATGCCTGGAGCCATAACAGGAATGGTGGTGGTACCAACGGGTCCAAACTTCTTGGTACTGAAAATGATGTTTCTGAGTTGGGTCCCCAATGCTAACTGACTGATGTGGTCCTCTGTGGAAGGCTCTTGGTGGATCTGCTCTGGGTTCTCTCTGCCTAGAGCTGAGCTGCTGCTTGCCATGGGTCAGTGGTCAGGAGCATCCCTAGTCTGTGAGACGGGCTGCTGATATCTGTGCCTTTATGGCCAGCTGAGTCACAGTTAAACCAGAGTCTGGCATAAAGAAAGTTAAGTCTCAGATGAAAAATGCCACGTCCTTTGGACGGACAGAACTTAAGTAGGCAACACTGAAGAAAAATACTCTCAATAGTAAAAATCACGAATTAAACAAAAACGAGTGCTCAGGTGTTGCCCTGAAAAATTGAAGATGAAGAGACGAACAAAATCTATTGAGCGACTGGACTGAACACTGAAACACTGAAAAGATAAAGCCTAAGACTCAACTGAACTGAACATGAGGTGGCAACATCCTCTAAACTATTTTATCTTTTTGGAATTTAGAGAGGCGTGTCTACGCAATGGCGGGAAGAGTTTCTTTGTCCAACTAGGAGGGGGACTTAAAGATGATCCTATGCTAAGGCTTCATATGACCACCTTCAAATATTGTGGAACAATTAAACACTCATTTATACCCTAATGTATCAACCAAAATATGGTTCCAATAACACAATGCATTCAAACATAAAACAGTGTTTCTATGGTCAATAATTATAGTCCTTTAGAATATACATATGTATTCACAGTTAAAACAACATTTCTTTTTATCACATTTATCGAGTCTTTAGTTCAAAAAGGTAAAAGTCTTTATTCATTAATGAGCAACTTTTAAGTCTGTTAAAGTTGATCCTTCAATGTTTATTCAAGTTTATTCTTTTGAAAAGGAATGCAGGGATGAGGCAGTGAGGAAGTGAGTTTGGGAGGCCTCTTAATTTATATTGGCGCCATCCATGCTAAGCACAGATCATGTCTTTTGTCTGGAAAGGTCCTTCAAAATTGTAAATCCATCAGGTTAAAGCCGTGTTCACAAGAAAGATATTATTTTAGAAATTCCGTATGTTCCTGAAGTCAAAAGGTTTTACACTACAGGATTACTACTTCAATTTCTGGGAGGTTGACTACCTTTCAGACACAAAGTCAATCACAGTTATTTGGAAGCTAACTGGACAATTTTTGTTGTTGCACACATACGAGAAATGTAACTGCTGTGTTCTAAGCAAACTGTTCAATAAAAGTTCCCTGTGAGCAAGGGTAATGCTCAACCATAAAGCTTGTTTATGAGACAGAACAAGCTGTTTCTGCACTATCTGTGAGTTGAGTTTTTGAATTAAGGATTGGTTTTGCTAATATATATATATATTTTGCTTGCTTATTTCTTAATTGTATTTTCTCTTTTGTCAATTCTTTTTCTCATATCTCAATTTCTTTCTTTCTTTCTGTAAAGCTGTGTGTCTCATATATGAGAAATGCTTACACATTCAGTCTAAACAAACACTTTATGAGCTGTAACCAGTCAAATACTGCAGCAAAATAATACATTCAAATGTACATAGTTATACAAACTGAACAGATATGCAATATCAGCTGCTTTATGCTTAAATTATACTAGAAAATGTGCTAGCATAGTGCTAATTAGCTGCTACATTAAATCAACTACATTAAACCAATACAAACCAGCATTTCCTGCTAGTTTAATGCTAAATTGAGATGAAAAACCATTGAGTGAAAAACCCATATACCCGCATTGGCATTTTATAAGATTTTTATATAGTGTTTAGCTTGTATTACAACACAAATTGATCAGATAGCAAAATTAACTTATTCTTAATTAACTTACACCCTTATATTGGTCATGTTTAAACCCAAATGAAGAACTTAGGCAACAACAGGCTTCTGTGGGCCAAGACTTCCTGAGAGATACATTTTACCATAACAGTAGACAACAGTACTAAAGGTATCTTTTGTAAATGTTTTTCTGTAAATGCAGACAAAAGAAGAGATTTTAAATTTTAAATTAATATCTGTTTAACAGACTCCATTTTGTACACTGGAACATCACTTACACATTTGTGCATTATAAATGAAATGAGGTAGTGGATCAATGCACAGTCTGAGAGTTTTATGTTGTTGTTGTATTTTTTTACTTTAAAAATTCTTCATCACAATCAGTACTCAAATTCAGATTTGCTGTGCTGTACCAAACAGAACTACCTTGATTGAATACAAATCTTGATTTTGTACTCACATGATACTGTTCAAATCCACAAAGTTTTTGCTTCCTTTATTTTTTTAATGCTTTTCTAACTTGGATTGAACATTTAAATGCATGCATTCAGATTGCTAGATAAGTGACTTTACCAACTCTACATACTGCTTACATGGGTGCATGGTGCATTTGGTATACGGACAGCAGACTGACACTGGGTATTGGTCTGGGGAGAATATGTTGTGGAATTGGCATACACACACAATAGGATGTCCGTTGAGGACTACGGATGGTAATGAGCTTTTAGCTAATCCGGTACCAAGTGTTCATTAATGTGCACTGTCTTCAGCAAATATACAAATAAAATAAATATTTAAAAAAATTTCTCCATCACCTTCCTTTGACTCATTGATGTCATGTTCCTCTGCACCAAGTTCCTCTTGAAGTGGTAAAAACAAGAAGAAGCAGAAGAAAAAGCTGTTTTTTTCTTTCTTAAAATTGCAAGAACACAAAGATAGGATTGTTCTTGACTTAACAAGGGCTGCAAGACCTCAGTAAAACATGCAATAAGCAACAACATTGTTTAAAATTGTTATAATGAGATAATTTGCTGTTATTGTAAGCCTGGTTTAATTGAACACATACCAGTCGAAAAGCATAAATTGAAATTGTGAATAAATTACATTAATCGAAGCACAATTGCTTTTTTTTTTTTGCCAATTATAGCAGAGACTGACTTTTACAAAGAGGAGGAAAGGGAACAAATTCCACCATTTAGAAAGTAGTTCTCTTTTAATATCTTTGGCATATTTTAAAAGAGAACTACTTTCTCTTTTGGCATATTTTAAAAGAGAAAGTAGTTCTCTTTTAAAATATGCCAAAGATATTTTTGGGAAAATGGGCCCCTATAAGATTCAACAATTCCTTACAATTGATTAGGTGTTGTTGTTGTTGTTGTTGCTTTTTTTTTGTTTTTTAATTAAAATTTTAATGGAACATACTTTCATATATTATATCTCCTGCCTAGGGAAAGTTTTACAGTTCTTATGTGCAATTTGGTAACGCTGTTTGTGTTTACAAAAACTTTTTTTTTTTTTTTTTGCATCACTGACTGACTAGTCATATTTTATTGCATTATCTTGTTTGGCTAACCCTTTATTGCTATGGAATTAATTATAAAGAAGGAAAATGAGCATTTTGCAGCCCTGACCACGCTATTACCAAGAAACCAATCAGAAAAGTAACAGTTCATTTCATATATTATTACCTTAAAATCTTCATTGGGTCTGTTGGTTATTATATGGTTATTACATGCAATTAATGTTGTAATTACATGAAATTACATAAATTACATGATAATAACCTATAATTACTATGTTATTCCTTTTTTTAACCATCTTATTACCACACTATTACCTTTCAATTACCTCTCTGGAATGTAATGTAAAGTGCTACCTTTATTCCTTCTTGGGGGGGTCCGAAAACCAGTCAGTATCTAGTGTGACCATCATTTGCCTCATGCAGTGCAACACATCTCCTTCACATAGAGTTGATCAGTTTGTTGACCGTGGCCTGTGGAATATTGGTCCACTCCTCTTCAATGGCTGTGTGAAGTTGCTGGATATTGGCAGGAACTGGAACATGTCATATACGCAGATCCAGAGCATCCAAAACATGCTAAATGGGTGACATGTCCGGTGAGTATTCTGGCCATGCAAGAATTGGGATGTTTTCAGTTCCAGGAATTGTGTACAGATCCTTGCAACATGGGGCCGTGCATTATGCTGCAACATGAGGTGATGGTCGTGGATGATTTGCACAACAATGGACCTCAGGATCTCGTCACGGTATCTCTGTGCATTCAAAATACAATCAATAAAATGCAACTATGGGACACTCGATCCACAACGTTGACTTCAGCAAACCGCTCACCCACCAAACGCCATGCAGGTTTCATCCGTGAAAAGAACACCTCTCCAAAGTGCCAGACGCCATCAAATGTGAGCATTTACCCACCATTTCAACAAAAATATGCGTTATTTCTCTGTAGCATATATTATAAAACTGATCAAATATTCTGTATGGGGCACACAATTAAATTGAATGTGTGTTTAGTGTTTTGATGCCCTATTGGCAGCAAAACAGGTGTAACAGGTTTTTCCAAATTTCCTCATGGGATCAATGAATTATTTATTAATTGAATTGGTTATTTGTACCAGAGCTGGAATGTCAAATCAGTTTTGTGCTAAACCAGTGGCTCACAGCACAGTTGCAAACTAGCCATCTGCTTTTGTGTTGTATTATCCATCCTGGCATTCTATGACTGAACTCCCATTTGACTGGACTGGCGTGGACATTGGAGAGACTGCTGTCACAATGCACTACTCATCAAGGCTTTTCCCATTCTTTGTCTATTTGTCGATAAGAGTTTGTTTAGAAGGGGTCCCAGACCACAGCTTTCTTCCATGTGGCTGCTGCTTAACTTCTTTCGGCTCTGGTCAGTCACTTACTTAATGAAGCACGTCTAGAATATCCTCCTGGAACCTAGCTCTTGATTTTGTCGCTCTGTAGTGGACATATTTTGATCATATCTCTCAGTTCATCCTTATTATTTTTCTGTTCTCTTTGTTGCTGGTTGATTGACCTTTGTGCCATACCAGAGCAGACAGGACCACCTAGTTTGTCTATTTTTGTATCAGTTGTCACTGTTTGTCCTCTGTTCTGTTGTCCCTCAGTTTGTGTTTTTTATATTTCCTTGTGTGTTTACTGTTTTTACTCTGTACTGCAGGGCCTGAGCACAGTTGCCTGTGACTGTGGAGGCTTGGTTTTGGCCTTGTTTCTCAATTCTGCCCCATCACTCCTTGTCATGTGTAGTGGTAATTTGCATATCCCTCACCTTTTTGTTTATCCCAGTGTCCCAGTTGTGTGTTGTATAGAATTGAGAATAGTGAGGACTCTGTGAACTGTGAACCTGTGGCCTCTTGCCACTGACCAATTAGGGATGTTAACTGTGAGATCCTCAAGTCATAAAGGTTTCTGCATACATTTATACTGAATGGTATTGTTGCTGAGAGGGGCTGTAGCTGTTACATTATACTAAGATCCACCTTAATGATGATAACTGTTAATAATTACATTGACTCCACACTCTGTGCTGGCATTCATTTTGCATCACTTTAGTGCAGTTTCTTGTTGGTCTTTATTATGGACCCTCTGGATCGTGTGTGCTAAATGTGTGCTCTTATTTTCTTACTTTTCTGTGTAATACTGAGACATTCGTGCAAACATTTAAAACTACCAGGCTGGACTAATGTAATGCTCTCCTCTCTGGTCTTCCTGAAAACACTGTCAAACAGCTACAGCTAGTACAAAATGTAGTAGCCCAAGTGCTGACTAAGACCAGGAGGGGAGCACACATTATTCCCATTTTAAAGTCTCTTCACTGGTTACCTGTTGGTGATAGGGTTTATTTTAAAATTCTTTTATTAGTTTATAAAGCACTGCATGGACTTGCTCTCAGACTATCAGAGATACATGCTCTTGGAACTGAGGACAGCCCAAAGCATCAACATTTTTAAACAAAAACTCAAAACTTATTCATTTAGTCTGGGCTTCATGTAGTGTTTTGTGAACTGTTTGTTTTTATCTCATTTTATTTATTTATTTATTTTTAAATTTTGTTTTGTTTTGTTTTTATGTTTTGAATTTATGTTTTAAAACCATGATGCTCATGTTCTTGGTTCTTTCTACAGTGACCCATTCAGATTTATTGGAACCAACGGCTGACTGTGGTCGTGCACTGCCCCCTGCTGCTGACAGCACTCAGAGAAACACTCTTATAACCATAGTTTACAATAGATAAAAAAAGACATGTAGTATTAAAAGAATAAATACAATAATATAACATAACAAATATAACATACATAAAAAACCAAGAAGAAAATATACACAATATACAGTATATTTGGGAGAGAAATAAGAGATGGAATGAATGGGTATCTGTCACTGTGGGTTCTACAGACTGCAGCCAATGCCCTAAGCAGCCTTTTGCTTCAGTTTGAGGATCCTTCAGTGTCTCTCTGGCTGGTGCTGATCCCCAGCAGAGCACAATGCAGTAGATCACCCCCTAGTGGTGGGAGTAAAGTGCTCTGTGCTTCAGAGAACCTCACTCAGCCCATAAGTCCTAACTAGAGTCAACCTAATGAAGATTCATTCTCATGTATAACCTGTGATCAATTAAGTTTCAGTGAACCATGCAAATGCAAGACCGTTCAGTTTGTTGAATCAGATTGATCCAGGATAGAGAGCTGTGAGGTGACCTTTGACTTGAGGCTTTGGCCAAGGCTTCCCTCAACCAGTATCTTTATACAAATTGTGATGATGTTTAATTCATCACTTTACATCAGTCATAAGTGGCCTTTTCCTAGCAGGAGAAGCTGTTTCCTTGAGAGAGAAATGGCTTCTGTATCCCTTACACTCTCTTCAAACACAAATGTCCTGGCCATTTTGTAAGGACATTTTTCTTAGAGTAAATGGTTCTGACTTTTGTCATATAATTTGCATATTGCTCACATCTTTTTGTTAATCCTAGTGTCCCAGTTGTGTGTTGTATAGTGTTGAGAATAGTGAGGACTGTGTCCCCTCTGTCCCTATAAAATGTGAAACTGGGCCTTGTGTCACTGACCAATTAGGGATGTTAACTGTGAGATCCTCAAGTCATAAATGATAGGTTTCTGCATGCATTTATACTGAATATCATATTGTTGCTGAGAGGGGCTGTAACTGCTTCATTATACTGAGATCCACCTTAATGATGTGCTTACAATGTGCATACAATTTGTGCCTACAAATCAACAAATCAATTTTTCTAAATTTCCTGTTTCCAAGAACAAGAAAGTCTCTAGGATGAGGGATGAAATGTCTTCTGTTTCAAAACTACGTCCAGTTGCCTTTTTATTCAACCTTTTAGTATTATGACTGAGAACCTACACAGATGTTTCCAAGAAATAAAAGCATGACACTTCTATAGGTAAATAAACATTGATTTATTTTAAAACCCACAAGGTGGTTGTAGCCCAAACATGTATCATAACCCAGCAGATACATGTCATAAAAATGAAAAATACATTAAAATATTAAAGACTAGGACTGTTTTGCTTAGATACAAAAACAAACAACAACAACAAAAACAATACAAAACAAAGAAAAATGCATGATAATTTGCCCTTATGTTTTGGTTAACACCTTTATTTTGACTTAGGGTTAGGGTTAGGGTTATACAGGCCTACTAATCCTCACAGCTGCTGAGAGTCAAACATCTTTAACTGAGCGTCCAGACTTAATATTGTACATATATACATATATTTAACTGTGGTGTATTCACATTCAGGATCATAAGTCGTGTGTGTAACTGTACCTGACAAGTGTGGCATCCATTTCATGTGTGTAAACAAAAGGACACCATTTGAACAAATCACCCCAGCATGGAATCCTTCCTCAAATGACTGCTTTCTCATCTAGAAATTACATGCATTACATTTCTTTTCCATGTCATTTACTGTGAAAAAGAAAGGGATATCTTTTTAAATGTGAAACTTGGTAAACTGCCTTTTGACATAAGTATCCTCCTGTAGACAGAGGCAGGCACTGTTTTATGATGGGCAATAAATAAATGTAATCCTTCTGCTGAAGCCTGATGCCAAAAGCTCACCGTTCATATTAGAGACAGTAAAAATAGTGGACAATGGATCAGTGGCTAAAATGAAGCTCTGAGAAGTTGAAATAAATTCCTGTGCAGATTATTGCTCTGTCACACAACAGTATAATATGGGTCTTGGCGGATGAAACTGACAACCTCTTATTATAACGCACATTATGAGTTAATATGGACGATGTCATCCTCAACCGACTCACTGCAAGGAGTCTCACTAACTGAGAAGCCTATGAAATTATTGAAAACCCATTAAAACTCAGTAAAATATTAGTTAATTTGAAATGATAAGACTGTATATAACACTGTCATCTATTATAGATTTACCCACTACCTATTGTTAATGAGGGCACAGTTTTTTAGTCATTCAAATGTATTTGTGGGACTGATAAACATTTCCATGTGCCATGGGCCTTGAGTCTGAGCTCTACAATATGATCCACCGATGCTTTAGAAAGTTCACTACCACTGCTGTTAGCATCATTAGCTTGATACGCCTGTAGCTGAGAACCTAACTCTGCAAGGGTCACAGTGATGGCTTCCAATGAGCATTGGGCTCAACACTGAGCCACTGGTAAATAAAACTCCATGAGTCATGTTTTTATTGTTAAATAAACAGAATCACATGCACACTTTCACATATAACTAAAGTACAAGTACTGTCTGTTACGGCAAAAAAAAATGACTCGGGCGCCGATGAGTTTGTGAAATAAAGAATTGCCAGTGTTTTATTTCTTGGCAGGGAAAGTTCCAACCATCCAGTGACAGAGTCACGGTGACAATGAAGTTGGACCCTGCCTTTCGGTTCAGACCAGTATTATATAGGGGTAACATCAAACACAAAACATATGATAGGTGGGAAGAAAACAAAAGGGTTAAGGAAGTTTGAAACAAAAGGAAAAACAACAGATGATCATACATTACAAAGAGCCATTGGGGACTAAAGGAAAAGGGAACTGTTGGGTAGAGGATATGTTAATTAACATGTATGTGCTAATTTGATTCACACTTAGATGTAAAATCATTCTTGAGCAGACCTAAACAGATTATGGCATTTGGTGAAAGTAAAACAGATTCAAATAATCTTATAAGAAATGTTAGGTTTCCCAATTGTTTGACTGAATCAATGACAAAATTTCCATTACATGTCCCTTATACAGATTTATTGCAAGGGACAATAAGTAAGTATAATGTGAAAGGCCAATAAATTTGAGTTCTTTTTAAGATGTCATGACGGTCACAGAGAAATCAAACTGCTCAGAACCCATCACAACCGTCATTATATTTTATTTGTCACATAAAAAAAAAAAAAAAAAAATTAATTCATCCTCTCATTTTCTTTGGCCTCAGCATGAGGATAATGATGAGAACACTGTAAAAACATTTTTGAAGATGTTCAATTGCACAAGTGACCTGATCTGAAAGTTTCTTTGAATCACCATGGGTGTTGTGTTTAATGTTCAATCTGGTGCTTTGAGGCTGCTCTGGACTCTTCTCCAGGACCAGTCACATCTTTCTCAGCAGTAGGACCATGTACCATGTGTACCTGTTGGCTTTGTTGTTTAGGGAGCAAAGCCAAAAGCACTAGTCAGCGCCCTGTAAGAAGGAACCCCTTTGGTAAGGCTCATGCATTCCTTTTGCCAATTCACATGAACTTACCTAATACATGTACAGTCATTGTGGAGCATGGAGGAGCTTCCTCTTATCTCAAAACCTGAACTAAGTCATCACCTGCACAGACACATTCTGACATCTGTTGAACTGTCTTAGGTCTTTTAGGACCATATACCATTGTCTACTTATACATACATATACCATCATCCCACAGATGTTGACATTTAGTTTTATCATTTATGGAATCTTGTACATATGTGAGTAGTTTTATTTTGTGAGCATAGTTGAAGTCATGCCTGTTACCTGCTGGTGTCTAATAAGCCAACCAGGTTCATTATGAATATATGATTCTTAATGTCATAGTCACACAGCTTTTAAGGAAGAGACAAATTTTCAGTCCATTAAAAGACAATAGTTCCATGTTTGATGAGGGCAATACAGAGTTATGTTTTTGAATTTACAACTGTTTATGACCTGTATATACCAGTTTATGGCTGTATTTTATAGAGTGCCGTCAGGAGGTGGGAAGAGAGCATTTTATTAGTTTGTGTGCTTGTTCGGACTTTAATCTGGCATTTACTGCTTAGTGTGCTCTGAGGATACACTGAGCCTGGGTGATTTAGGAGTGGGCTCATCACTGGACATCCTCCCACCAGATCTGCATTCTCAGCCCTGAGGTCACGTTCTACAGTTAGAAATCAATGTGCAAAACAAGAATTGGCTGTCCAGAACTGTACGTAATTTAACTGTAATAGCTCGTTTTAAGACACACGTTCTACCATATTTCACTCATACTTGCCCTCTTCAACATTTTACCCTCATCAAATGTTACAGTAATTCAAATGTCTCTTAGTTGATAATATGCTTTATACTTGAGCCATACCTGCATGTGTGCACCTTAGTAGGACTGGAACTGTTCTAGATGCTCCACACTGCTCCACAGTGGATAAGAGACTTGGCCTGTGCTGACCCTCTTTGTAGGAACCCTAACCCTAAACATCTTTCTCAGACGTTAAAGGTCCAAGCACAAGAAAGTTGTAAATAATAACTAAAAGAAATAATTTAAAAAAGTTTTTTCAACCTTTGGGCTGTTATTTCTCAGATTTCAATTGACTCCATGTAGCTGACTCTCTCCTGCCCTCTAGTGCTGCCCTGAATCATGGCTCTATTGTGGTCACCAAGTCTACCATGCCTAACATGGCTCTGTTATTAAACTGAAGTTTGATGAAAATGGCAGGTGTGTTAGACCCTCCTGTGACATGTGGGTGGGCCACAGATGAGCAACAGCACCCCCACCCCTTCTTGTGCAGCACCATTCCACTGATGAGATGGCACTAATTAGCTTGTCACATCTCACTGATGGGGTCTCTGAGGCTAATGAACCTGCAGTACTGGCAGTCAGAACGCGGTGGGGGGACATGAGAGATGCTGAAATGGTCTGATAAGCTCTTAGCCGGCACAAAGAAAAAAGACACTGAAGACACACAGACTACCTCTGACTAAGAGTGGCTTTATGACATGAGCTGCAGATGTTTACTGCAGATTGCAGGATTAAAGAAGGACAGCAGACCAAAGCAGTTTATGCAGAGGACAGACGCAACTTAAGTAAATGTTAAATAAACCATGTAAGCACGTGAAGCTTTAAAACTTGATTTGTATAAGAGAAACATTGAATGGCACCATTAAAGGTTATTATTTTCTCATTCTCTTCTGCTATGGCTAGACGTGTTTACCAGACTTTCAAAACAATTATTAGGCCTGAGCCATAGCCGGTTTCAAGGGCTCTGTTGTAATCGCTCGGATTATGAGGTCCCAGCCATAGCCGGTGGTGAGGGCTCTATTGTAAGTATTATTTGGCTCAAAATTCCGGATCGTAGAAAAATAATTTATTTTGGAGGTCCCATACAAACCCACAAAAAGGTGGCTTGACAGCACCCTGGAAAAGTGAAAATACATTACACCAATGGGAAATTAAAGTAATTCCTAAGTAATGAGTAATTCATTTTTTGGCATAGAGTCAGGAATTTTGGAACACATCAGACGAATAATATTATTATGGGACCACTCCAAACCCAACAGGAAGTCCACCATTTTGGATGGTACATTTGACGCTCAAAATCGCACCAACATAATCTGGAAACCTGTCTCAACAAACTGCTGCAACTTTGTCATACATGCTCGGATTGGAACCAGACTCAATGGTCCATTTGTTCATACCCTGCCCTGAATGCAAATACAAGTTTAGAGTTTAAAATTTAGTTTGTTGCAAATTAAATTTGGTACACACATCCCTCATGGCCCTCTGAACATTAAAGGCCATGACAACAAACCCCTGTCTGCAACCGTGTTGCCATGGGAATGCCCGAAATCTCTGATATAAATGAATGGGAGGCGAGAATTGAATGCTAATTTGACCTCCTAAATGCAAATGAAGCAGGCGCACTACGGCACTTGCACATGCGATTTTGCGTTGTACTCTCCATGTGATCCGTTCTGACCAATGGGTGCAATGGTGCGGTAGAGTGGTGACAAAGTTATTTTAGCGAATTTAAGGATTTTTAACTGAGAAAAAGTCTGGGATATGAAAACAGACATTAAACAAAATCCAACCATTTTGGCAATTGTTGGTGTCCTGTCAGCCAAATAGTAGGTGTTTCATTTTACATTGCGGGCTATGGGGAAAATCCTTCTTGGGACGCAGAGATGGCTACTAATCAAATTGTCGGCAGGGGAAAGGGGGCGGTGCCTTAACCAGCTCTTATTATTATACATCCATGCTTTGCCCCCTGACAGACAGGAAGTCAGCCATCTTGGACTGGTTGCTCCAAAGTCCCAAAGTCTATAGTAACACCTGGAAGGGTTGCTAGACTTGTTGCTAGTCGCTTTTTTGAAAAAGAGTCGCTAGAGGGATCTGAATAGTCGCTAAATATAGCGCCAAAGTTGCTAAAGTTGGCAACAATGGGGGCATCAAAAGTTAATCAGTTTTTCTGTGCAAGTCTTGCAAGCTGTGGCATTTCTGCGAATTTTGTGTGTGTTTTGTGATTCACCAACATCCCGTATCTCTCTCAGACATCGACGGACTGAGTTGGGCCCAATGAAGTAGTTGTGCACAATGACGTTCTGAACACACTGATATGCAAATATAATGGTTAACTTGAAATGGCTTTCCGGCATCCCCTGCAAGTTTCGAATGGGACTTTGAAATTTAGATTGTCGTAGGGCAAATTCAATTTGGTACACACATCCCTCATGCCCCCCTGTGATCTAAATGAAGGGGAGGTGAGAATTGAACACTAATTTGACCTTGTAAACATACTGAAAACTGCACCAAACTTTCCTTAAAATTCAAGACCATTCATTCATTCATTTTCTACCGCTTAGTCCTGTTTTGGGGTCACAGGTGGCTGGAGCCTACCCCAGCAGCTTTGGCGGGGTACACCCTGGACAATGGCCAGTTCATCGCACGAACATTGACAGACAACCATGCACTCTCACATTAATTCACTAGGAATCCTTTAGAGTTGCCAGTTGACCTATACATGCATGTCTTTGGGCGGTGGGAGGAAGCCGGAGTGCCCAGAGGGAACCCACGGTGACACAGGGAGGACATGCAGACTCCTCACAGAAAGACCAGAGTTAGCCGACGATGTTTGAGTCAGCCACAATCACCCAAGGATGTTTGAGTCGGACGTGATTTGAACTCACAACCTCCTTGCTGTGAAGCAGGAGTGCTAACCACTCTGCTACCGTGCACCCCAATTCAAGACCAAGTAGACCAAGTAGAATAATAATTTCACTCCCTGAAATTACTTTATAACAATGGGAAGTGAAAGTTGACTTTCTTTGGCGTAGAGTCACAAAATTTGGAACATATATTTCTCACATAAAGGCAAACAAAAGGCAAAAAAAATATTGTTGTAATATGGCATTGCCCCCGACCAACAGAAAGTCGGCCGTCTTGGAATTAAGTCGACAAGTAGACAAATGAAATTTGGTACACACATCCCTGATGATACCCTGAATGTAAAAATCTGTTGCCATGGCAACACCTGAATTGTGCACAAAAAAAATGATGGGATGGGAACATTTAGTTTATTAGGTATAAATGAAATTTGACAGACACATCCAGCCTAGAATCCTGAGAAAAAAAACCCTATGGAGACCATACCCTATCACCAGAAGCCAGGTAGCCATTTTGACTTGAATATGTAATAACCCTTAGTTGTAGCCCTTACATTTTAGGTAGCTCCTCCTAGAGTTTTTAATACATCAGCTTCAAACTTGCTCAATCAATATCAATAATCATGATTTCTCAAACTGCTGTAACTTTGTCATACATGCTTGTAATCAGCCTCCAGTCCATTTGTTCATACTCATGACCTGAATGCAAATATTTGTGAATAAAATCACTATCTTGTAAACTCCAGCGCCCCCTAAAGGTTTTGAATGGGACCCAAAAATCTGAGTTTATCGAAGAGACATGAAATTTCACACATCACATGTGATGCCGAACAAAAAAGTCAATAAAAAACACCTCCTATCGCCAAACATGTTGCCATGGCAACACCCTAAACGTGTGAAAAAAGTCAGTGGAAGGTGAAAAATTTAGCTTGTCTTAGCCAAATGAAATTTGGTACAAACAGCTACTGTAGGATGGTGAGGAAAAAAATCAATGAGGACCACGCCCTATCACACACAGCAAGGTGCCCATTTTGTATTGAACATGCGGCCACCCTATTTTTTTATCTTCATAACTATCTCCTCTCACGTTGTTTATCTGATGGTTTTCAAACTCTGTCAACATAAAGAGAAACCAATCTTAACCAAAGTTTTCAAAATATGTGGCCGTGACAAGGCCTCCAATTTGGGGTTACAATATGGTTATGGGCTTTGAAGACACGTTTTATATTATTATGAAGTTGGCGCTTTAATTTGCCCCCATGGTCGCAAGGGGAGGGGATGTCCATTTTTGCCGCTTGTGGCTTTAATTTACTTTTTTTTTGTCTGCACTTTGCACACTAATTTGACCCCCTGAACATGCTCGAAAACTCACCAGACTTTGCCCAAAATAAGGGTTGGCCAAAAATAATTTATTTTGGAGGTCTAATACAAACCCATAAAAAGGTGGCCTGACAGCGCACCCTGAAAAAGTGACAATACATTGTGCCAATGGGAAGTGAAAGTCCTTTTTTTTTGGCGAAGAGTCAGGAAATTGGGTACAAACATTCATCACATTAAGGCATTTTTCATCCAAATGGCTCTACATTTGGCCCGAATCATCTAGACACGTATTTTTATATCTTATCACGTTTGGCAGCAGTGAGCTCGTAACGAGGTGGCCATTTTGGGAAAAATCTAATATGTAACTTTCACAAACATGTCAATTGTGTTGCCATGGTAATGCCATTAATTTGCAAAAAAAAAAAAAAAAAAAGTGAATAGGATGTAAAAAATTTAAATTGAATGATGAAATTTGGTATACAGATCTACTGTGGAATAATGAGCAAAAAAGTCAACAAGGACAACACACTATTACACACAGCAAGCCAACTATTTTGTATTGAAATGTGACCACCCTTTTTTATCCTTCATAATTTAAGTATCTCCGCCTTCATTGTTTATTGGATGGACTTCAAACTCTGTCAACATAAACTTTCTTAAACAAAGTTTTCCAGTTTTCCAGGAGAGCCTATTGTATCTGCTGCAGGTACATTTAATGTCGTTAATATATATATATAAATAATATATATATTGCATACCTAAAAAGGGAGATATTTATGAGAAGGAATGCACGAACACAAGCTTTCTTCATGCCACGTTTGTAATGACTGAAGAAGAGACGTCGTGCGTCGACCCATAAGTATCGTGCGCCCCCCGCTGGAATCGTCTGGTAACTGCACAATTAACACATTTTCATCCGGTTACAAGAACATCTACAGAATCACACTTACAATCAGGAATAGTCACAGACATACTGTCAGAAAAAAGCTCTTAAACCTTCTTAATATTTCACTTCGCATTGACAATGTTTCTGTGTGAAGACAATCCTATATCTTGGCTGATAAAAATGGAGATATTATAGACCAGCTCTGGTCATATGGTTACAAGTCAACATTTAATAAAATACACATCAATGTCATCAACTCAATACCAAAGTATTTCATATTATTGCATAATAATTACAGCAAGAGTAACATTACATGAGTCAGTTCATGACAAATACCTCTTGAAATGCAGTCGATGGTGGTTGTTGAAGCTGCTTTATCTGGATTTATGCTGCAGGTTTTCTCATTTCACAGCCCTCTGTGCTGTTTAAGTCCATGTCACAGCACACCACACACATTTACTCTTATGTTGAGCAATAATGTGGACAGAATCCCTTTAGAGCACACATGTCAAACTCAAGGCCCGGGGGCCAAATGCGGCCCTTTGCAGTGTTTTATGTGGCCCTTCAACACATTTGGAAAGTGATATTTTTGGCACTAGGTTTTAATGGATTTTATTTTTGCTACAAAGATAAATAAAACCTGTTTAAATTAAACTAACACCTGTTCAAATTCAACTAAAACCTGTTCATATTTAACTAAAAACTGTTCAAATTCAACTAAAACCTGTTCAAATCCAATTAAAACCAATTCAAATCCATGAAATCTGATTTAAACATGTTCAAGTCCAATAACAACCTGCAAACTACAAACAGTTTCTATAAAAGGAGGAAATTAATGTTAAAAGACTTAAATGAAGATGAAATCTCTCATCCAAATTTTTATAAAAGTTCCAAATGTCATCATCTTCGGCCCCAGAAAGGATTCTTATTAACCATTGTGGCCCCTCACCACTTTGAGTTTGACACCACTGCTTTAGAGCTCCTGCTACGTAGGTCTGAACCTCCTCATTATTCTTCACGGACAAGTAATTTCCATGGAAATAATAATATATAATCGTCCTAGATTATTGTTATAGAGTATGACCTTTTTGACCTCAGAGACATATTGAATTTCCCAGACCTACTTAAATAATTTCTTTGTGTGAACAATGACTTACCCAGACAGATTGATAGATATTTAGATCTCTGTACATCACTTTCTGACGAAAGACATGATCGGTGCTTAGCACGTTGTATGCTATAAATTATGAGGCCCCACAAACTAACTCTCTGAGCCTCAGCACTACATTCCTTACAAACTTTATTAAACTTTGAAAGATCGACTTAAACAGACTTAAAGGTCCCATATTATGCTAAATCGACTTTTCTGAGCTTTTAACCATGTTCTAATGTTGTTTCTACCTCAAACACATACCCAAAGTTCTGTTTTGTTTCATTCACGCATGTTTGAGTAATTTATTTAGTTTGCACTACAGTCCTTTCAACGAGCTGTTTCATGCAATGACGTCAATATGTGAAGTAAACCACTCCTCTCCAGGAAGTGCTCCTCCACACTCCTCCAGCCCCTCTCTCCTGCACTATCAACAAGTGCCGTGCTCTGCAACTCAGACGCACAAAGAAGCATCGCTGCTACTGTGTTAGCTTACTTACCGTCAGCAACATGTATTACTAACAAGTATTACTGCATAGCTCTACATATTGCTACATAAGGGTACTTTGCCAAATCAGACCGTTCACTTTGGACTCATGATGAGAGCTCATTCAAACCCCTTGTATAAGATAATTATTGTGTGTTTCATGTTGCAAAACGTGATATGGTAACCTAAATGTATCCAAAATACACTGTATAATGTTCAAAATAGTATAATACAGGACCTTTAAAGAAGTGCTCATTAATGGATAGACTATTATGAACAAAAGACAATCAATAAAGTTTATTTGTTATCTAGGTGTTTATGTTGTCAGTGTGAATATACTTACAGTACAGGACTGTAATTATTGACCACAGAAACATTGTTTATGTTTGAATACATCATGTTTCCTGGTTACATGTTATTTTCTACAGCTGACATTACATTGTACTTATGTTTATATTTTTTTATACAAACGAACTTTTTCAACATGATTTACATAATGTGTGTGAAAGTGTGATTTGAAGCCTTAGCATGAGATCATCTTTAATCATCTCCTAAAAAAAACTCTCTATGTTTAATTCATTATTTTTTTGTATTGAGTGTATATTTCTTCAGTGTGGCCTACCTAAGTTTTGCCCGTCAAAAGTACGTGTTTTAATCTGATTTTGGTTTGCTGCAAAAGAAACTGTTTTGCTTAAAAAGTCTACAAAGAACTCTGAATGTTTTTTTCAACTGTCATTTTTCCTCTGAGACTAAACTTTCTTTATGCTGGAATCTGATATAACTGTAAACTTCAACTTAACATAAAAACACAGATATCAAGCAGCCTGTCGCACAGACTAGGGCTGCTCCTGACCTCTGACCCACGGCGAGCAGCAGCTCAGCCTAACCCCCAGATTCCACTGCATGCGTTGCGGCTCCGCTCCGCCACGCCATGCACTCCGCAGCAAATACGCATCTGTTGTTTTCAACGAGGGCATTTCCACTGCATCCGCTGCGTTGCAGCTCCAATCCGACAGTGCGCAGCACAGCGAACAAGATACGTAGCAGTTCTATTTTCTTCGACGGCGGAGCTAGTCCGCATCAATAAACACAGATCAGATCACACCAGAACGGAAATCAAACAAGCACAGCAACCAGATTTTCAAAGTAATACAAAAATATACGCACTTAGGTTTCTTATTTCTAATATTTATCCGTTTATATACACAAGTGTATATACACAAGTAAGCATTAAATGCAGTAAAATCTGCAAAAACAAAGCTTTTTTGTACCCAATTTAATGAGGAAAGTCTCCGTGAAGTGAAAGTGATTGCAAACTAAACTTGTTTTCTGATCCTCCTTCTTCTGGATAAACAGTTGTATGGATCCTGCACACGTCTTTATCAATTGCTTTTATTGCGCCATGTCGTATTTCTCGCGCATGCTCTTTCCAGCTGCTCGGGGCTCCGCTCCGCAGTGCAGCGGATCTGAAATGCGTCCAGTGGGCGTGGGTGTGCGACGTCGGTCGGTGGCGTTCCCAGCGGAGCGGAGCCGCAACGCATGCAGAGAGAACCCAGAACAGATCCTTCAAGAGCTCTCCACAGAAGGCCACAACAGTCAACCTAGCCTGGCCAGCCAGACGGCTTTCTCATTGTATAACATAAAGAGAAAGTCAGTCTGGGATTGTCCAATCTGCCCCCGATTTCTGCTCCGGCTCTTTCTTACTGACCAATCATAGCGACGGAGGTGGGATTTTGTTTTGCGTGAGAATTTTTTCAACCATACAGTATGCAGGTTTAGGTAGCTTACTACGATCGAAATAAGCACTGAACTTGATATTACACCCTGTGTCCTCAGATTTTTCTGACAAAAACAACAGAAGTCATTCACCGTCACCGAAGCATCTTCTCTCTCTAGCCATGCTGGTATTCGCTGTGGTTTATTGACAACTAGAATCGCTTTCGCTTTCTTTACGTCACATCCGTGATTTCTCAGCGAGCGTTAGTTCTGCCCATGGTCCCGCCTTGAAATCCTGTTTAAACCCTGCAATCCCAGACTGACTTTCTCTGTATGTAATACAATGAGAAAG
Source organism: Rhyacichthys aspro (assembly GCA_036850595.1). NCBI lineage: Eukaryota > Metazoa > Chordata > Actinopteri > Gobiiformes > Rhyacichthyidae > Rhyacichthys > Rhyacichthys aspro. Next base: position 1,139,208 of record CM072154.1, read on the forward strand.
CCGTCTGGCTGGCCAGGCTACAGTCAGCCAGCGTTCAGGACCCACTCCAAACCATCATTGTCAGTACCAAGAAGTTTGGATCTGTTGGTACCACCACCATTCCTGTTGGCTCATGGCCTTTGAGCTCTTGCCTCCAGCCTTGGCCCTTTCAAAACTCACCTAAGCATGTGGAGAACATTCAAACTCAACACAGAGAGGCCCCATTTTTTCTGGGATTCTCCAAACAGACTCTGTTCAGTTCCTTCAAAAACTGACACAGTGGAACTGCTTGAACTGTTGCTGTTTTGAGGCATATTCACATTAAACAATGATTTGATTTAGAATTGTCTTCTGTTCTTTCACTTTGCATTTTGTAAACTTTTGTACACAAAAATCCCAATACTGTATAGTTTGCTTTACTTTTTATATCCACACCTGCACAAAATTTGTGCACAGTATTGTATGTAAATATGTAAATCTGTTGCATGTTATTATTTTCCCTTTTTGTATTTGTACACTGTAAAATTGTATTTTTTCTCTATTTCCAGCTATTACTGTTGTTATACACTGATTACTATGTTTTGTGTAAAACTGAGCTGCTGTTTTCACTATTTTCAGAGCGCCTTGACAGCAGTCCATGCTTCCTCTTATAATAAAGTGCTGTGTTTCATGGCCACTAGACAGCAGCTGAATGAGGCAGTGATTAAATTGCTGTGTCCAGCCAGGAGAGCAGTGATGCACTCAGGCCTCAGGGGTCCACAGCTCCATCTGTGCACAGATCTTTTCTGCAGCAGACCAGTAGATCAATATACTGGTCATGTTAGACATTTAGTGCATGTATGAAGGTAAGGAGTGCTTCTGTATGAAGGGCAGAAAATTACACGGTCAAGTGTACCAAGAATGGTGTTGGACCTCTACTCTGACCTTGAAGTAGGCATGGCAAAATAAGGCCTGTCATCCACATTAATCTCAGCATGTTTTGTCACTCCAAAACAGAAGAACACCTTGTAATACAGAAAATAAGGAGGAGGGGGAGAGAGCTGCACGAATGCTGCAGCTAATCCCAGCAACAGCAAAGGATCTGCAATACATGTTTAATCAAATGACTGTAACCCTGTTCCCCGATAAAGCAGGAACGAGATGCTGCGTAGCATATGCTATGGGAAACATTGTTTGTCGGACCGTTTGTGAATCTCGTGTGTCAAACACGCCAAAGGGATTTGGCCTGCTTATATACCTTGTGCTCAATCAACAGCACCTGCGAGATTGGGCGCACCTGGTTGATTGGGCTGGAAGGTATAAAAGGCATGTGACTGGAACAGTCCCCAGATCTGTTTGTCTGAAGACCGCCCAGACACGCCCATAGGGGCGGCACTGCAAACGCAGCATCTCGTTCCCGCTTTATCGGGGAACAGGGTTACAGACATGTAACCTGAGACGTTCCCCTTCAAAAGCTAAACTTCGATGCTGCGTAGCATACGCTATGTGAACGAGAATACCAACGCCGCCGCCCCTAAAGTGTCTGGACCCCAAGGTAGTGTATTGTGTGCACTAAGACCCAGGAGACTCAAACACAACTGTGGGATGAAGACTCAAGGACATGAGATCCGGAGTCATATGAACATCCAAACTATAAAATTTGATAAAAGTGTGCAGAGAGGACCAGCCCGCCACATCACAGATTAGTTGCAGAGGGACCCCCTATGCCAGAGCCAGGGAGGAGCCCACCCCTCTAGTTGAATGAGCTCTGACACCTATAGGCGGGGGCTGACCACACGCCTCATAGGCCAGAGCAATAGTGTCCCTCACCCAACGTGACATAGTCTGCTTAGTGGCCGTAGCCCCCCGTTGACGGCCCCCGTAACACCAAAAGAGCTACGGTGGACATAAGTCCAAAGCGCACATACTGGACACAGTAAATGAAACTTCTCCTGCTCCGGCGTAGTAAACGGCGGAGGACAGGAAGCTTCAAGAATAATAGGATTTTGAGCAGTAAAGGGAACTTTAGGGAGATAATTAGGGTGAGGATGCAAAATAACTTGACCAGGCCCGGACGGTGACACCGATAAAGCCTGCAAATCCCCAATCCTCTTAAGAGAGGTAATGGCAATGAGAAAAAACAACTTTAAAGTCAGAAACCTGGCAGGTGCTGACTCCAGTGGTTCAAAAGGGGCAGCCACCAGGCCCTCAAGTACAATAGCTAGGTCCCATGAAGGGACAGTCATTCTAGCAGGCGGCCTCAGCCGCTTAGCCCCTCGAATAAAGCAGGCAGTCAGTGAGTGCCTCCCAACAATCTGGCAGTGAACAGGGTCTGCATGGTGCGTAACGCAACTGGCTTCAAATACACGCCATTTGAGTGCATAGGTCCTCCTAGTGGAGGGAGCGCTAGCACTCAAAATAGTATTAATAACAGGGGCTCGGAGTCCCACTTCCATTAATTGGTCCCCCTCCTCAGGGGCCGAGGAGAGCTATTATGTCTGAAAACCATATTCTGTCTAGCCTGTCTGGACAGTAAATCCGCCCCCACATTCATGTGCCCAGGGATATAAATCGCTCTTAATGAGAGGAAGTTGTCCTGAGCCCAGACCAGAAGCTGCCGCACTAGCTCGTACAAGCGGCACGAACACAGTCTGCCCTGATGATAACAGGGACAGCACAACAGCGGTCCCACACACATGGGACCACTGCCATGCTGTCCACGTGCACCAGCACAACAGCGGTCCCACATATATGGGACCACTGCTGTGCCGTCCACGTGCACCAGAACATGGTAACCCCTGAGATGAAGGAGGAAGTATTTCAGAGCCAGAAATCCAGCCTTCATCTCGAGGCAATTGATGTGCCACGCGAGATGATGGCCCCCCCATAAACCCTGAGCTGGTCGGCCATCTAGGACCGCACCCCAGCTCGTAAGAGATGCGTCTGTTGTTAGCATTTTGCGACGACAACATGGACCTAGAGTGGGACCCAGAGTGAGAAACTAGAGTCTATACCACATAGACAGGGTACGAAGCCCGCGGCGCGTAACCCTTATTCGTGCCAAAAACACGCTCTCTCGGACGCAGCTGCCATGAGACCCAAAATTCTCTGAAAAGAGCGCATAGTGACCCCCTGGTTTAGCCTGACTTATCCCAGTGCTCTCAAAGTAGACTCCACACGAGCAGGAGACAGATGCCTGCATTTCGGTGGTGTCCCAAACCACACCCAGATACGTGGTTCTCTGGGCAGGCGAGAGAATACTTTTCTTGACATTGAGTCTCAGCCCCAAGATTTGAGATGAGTCAGTACAATTTTCCGATGTCCCGAGACTGAGCCAGAATGAGCCAGTTGTCTATATAATTCAAAATGCGGATGCTCTGGAGCCGCAGAGGGGCCAGAGCAGCATCCATACATCCTTCCAGGATGCGTATTTTGCGGTTGAATTTGGAGAGTTCCTCAGCGGCAGTTCCTTCAAGTGCCTCAGACAACTGGGGCACAAGGTTTTGTGATGTTCTTTGGGTCATCAGATCTATGTCAGAATTTCATAAAGTAATATTCTACTCTGCATCTTCAGTCTCCATCCATCTCAGTTCAAAGAATTGCAAATCAGCAAGTAAGTTTGTTGGATAAAGCTTAATTTCTGGTGTTAAACTTCTATTCTGATAGTAATCATTGCTACACTGTCCTGATCATCAATCAATCATTATCCCCACTATCCGGGCCTGAAAACACACAAAGCCTAATTTTGAGAAAACTTACTTAGGATTTCGTCAACTTTTTTACGGTCAAGGATCCGCTTTCCTTCCGTTCCTGAGGGATTGTTGCCAGGGCGACCAAATGGGACTGCATTTTGACATTCCTCAACAGTGAAGAAATGATCAAAAAGTGCATGAAACAGACGCATGCAATGTGGTTTTGATGCGTGATTCATGGCAGCAAGGCGGAACGATGAGATGAATATGCCGATGGTGAAGATGGGCTGTTGCAATGTCTCTCTCCAATGAGGTCGCAAAGAGTCTGAAGCTCTCTGACCTGGCCTGGATCTGAAAGGGAGAACTAGTACAAACAATACAAGAGTGAGAAAATACCAAGCTACTCTTTAAAATGGTTAAAGGCTTTAATGACAGGCAAGTTAAATTTTGAACATATTAAAAACATGCCTACACGACCTTGCATAGGCTACAACACAGACATATACAGTCACGGAAAAAAATAAGAGACCCCTTTTACAAATCTTTCTTTAAAGGTCCTATATTATACTATTTTGAACATTATACAGTGCATTTTGGATACATTTAGGTTACCATATCACGTTGAAACACACAATATTTATCTTATACAAGCGGTTTGGATGAGCTCTCATCATGAATCCAAAGTGAATGGTCTGATTTGGCGCTGTCACTTTAAGGCTCAGCTCTCCCGTGTTGGCTCCGCCCACTCATGACGTCATACTATAGCTACGCGAGCTACGCTGGAAACAGACTGAAGTAAACACGGTACATGGTAGTAATAACTTTTTCAGCAATAGCTTTGAGAGTAAATGAGCCGTATATCTTCGACCCAGAGTCTGATTCTGAGTTCGAAGAACATGAGCAAACACAAAGACCTCGAAGGCTTCTACAAGACGTTTCTGCTTGGTAAATGAAAAACTATTTATTGTGTATGTTTCTATGGTGTAGCCCGTAGCATAGCGCGTGTTAACTGCTTCTGTTTATCGGTGCACATGTGGAAATGACCGTACAATGCCTACTGAAGTTGAGAATGTATGCTGCCTGGAGACTCCTAAGGTAGCTGGGGTGCAGTGTATTGAAAGAACTATAATAAAGTAGCCTAGCAATATGTAGAGCTATGCAGTAATGCTTGTTAGTAATACATGTTGCTGACTGTAAGTAAGCTAACACAGTAGCAGCGATGCTTCTCTGTGTCTGAGCTGCAGAGCACGGCACTTGTTGACAGTGCAGGAGAGAGGGGCAGGAGGAGTGTGGAGGAGCACTTCGTGGAGAGGAGTGGTTTATTTCACATATTGACGTCATTGCGTGAAACAGCTCGTTGAAAGGACTGTAGCTCAAACCAAATAAATTACTTAAACATGCGCGAATGAAACAAAACACAACTTTGGGTATGTGTTTGAGGTAGAAACAACATTAGAACATGGTTAAAAGCTCAGAAAAGTCGATTTCACATAATATGGGACCTTTAAAAGTAATGTCTACATGTATGGTACTGTATGGTACTTTCATTCTAGTTTTTTTTTTTTGTTTTTTTTTAAATACCAACACAAACACAAGTCATTCTACTTAATGAGACACTGATTAGGTGACCACCTGAACCACATCTGATTTCATAAAAAGATTATAAAAAACAACATTATCCTCCCACTAAAAGTGATGTATAAACTCCTCCTAAGTTAAAATATTCATTTTGTGTTGTTTAGGAATGAATATAAACATGTTTTCTTTCTTTTCTTTTCTTACATTTAAATTTTGGGAGAAATGTTTGTTCATAGCCTTTCATAATAGAATAAAACAAAAATGTTCATTTCACTCAAACACCTACCTATAAATAGTAAAACCAGAGAAACTCTTTGTTTTCAAGTGGTCTCTTAATTTTTTTCCATCACTGTAGGTAGATTAGATCAATTGATAGATTGATATATTTGACAGATACATTAGACAGATTGATAGGAATACTTAGGTATGTGTCAGTGGGAAGTATATAGAATGAAAACTTGAGGTCACTGATCATTAATAAAGTCAAGGCCTGACAAACAAATGACAAAAAATGTTTTTCTTGTCACAAGAAAACATTTTTATTTCTTTTCTCAATTTCTGCTGACCTCATGTTGTCCATTCTATACATATATTATGTACCTGAGTCTTCCCCTTTTCCACAGCTGATGGTTATTGTACTTATGGACCAATAGATGCATATAGCTTGTTTGTGTGGTGTCATGTCTTTCTACTTGGCCTGAGGAGAGGCCAAACATGTAGGCATGTTTTAATCATAGAATGTATAAATAATGGAAGCAATGTCTCCATTTGGTCTAATTCGTCCAAATGACCCCCAATGAACGGCGCTTCCATCTTGGATATTTTGACTCCTCCTACAGAGGATATTACTAAAATGGGCAAAGAGGGCAGCGTCTAAACTGCTCCTGGGCGGGCTTTTCAAATGCGCGGTTCAGAAACACGCCCCTCATCTCAGAGCCGACCGGAGCTGAACAAGCTAACGGCTAACAACATGCTAACGGCTGCTGCTAACTGTTGTGGACCAAGCCTTTCACTCTGTCGTCTCTCAGCTCGGGGTAAGTCCACAAACTTTACAACAAAGTTTAGTTTAACTCCTGCTGTAAATATCAGATCATTATTATTAAAATTAAAGCGGTTTTGTTTATAATGTATCCTAGTTTTAAGCTTGAGGAAATTTTTATCTTAGTCTGGTAAACCTTTATAGCTGTTAAAAAATAAACCGTGTTTTTCGAACATATTTCATTATATCCTTCATATTTGTTTAAATATCTGTCCCTAATTTGCAACTTCTGTACATTAAGGCTTTAGTATTTGAGGGAGGCACATTTTGACAGTAAAATAATAAAGCCTCATTCTTATTGATGATGATAATAATAAAATAGCAATGTTTAAGCATATAACACGTGAAGATATTCAAATAGTGATCTTTTAGTTCATATAACGCTAAACCCAGGACCCCTGCAAATTTGCAGCATTTAGACAGACTTGTATTTTCCATTTACACATAAACTATAGATAAAGCAACACTAAGATCCACTTTTAATGTTTTTTTTTTCTTAGTGTGACATTGATGAGTGTTTAATTTAAGAAGCATACAAGTATTTAGTCACACGTATAATCTCTTACTTACTGTGGAGAAACAGCTTTGTATTTCTACATGTTTTATTGGCTAAACATTAAATACTGTTTTTTGTTTTTGTCTGTGTCTGTGTGTGCCCTGTGAGAAAGAACCTCTGTGGAACAGTTACATGAAGATTAGACCCGTGTCAAACCTGTGACAAAGAAGAACATGGATCAGCTTCACCTGCAGCTTCTTGAAAATAAAGATCATGTCTGCCATACCTCAGGATATGTGTTTTACTAAGTACTAATATTTACTGTTCATAATGGCTCTGCACTCTTTTTAAACTAGACATGGTCTACATACTTTAACATATGAATATGATTTGATAAAAACTTACTCCCACTAATTAACTGCTGAACCAACCAGAATGTCAACAGATTAAATATGTTTTTCTTTATCTTTTCTGATGTATGTAACATTTATTAACACAATTTACTTTACTGTCTTTAACTGCTGCCTGAGAGTCTTTTAAAATTATCTTAAATGAGAACCCTAAATAAACTGTGCTTAGGCCACAATGAAAAATAAGGCTGTGCATTGTTCATTTTTAATTGACTGCAAACTGTGACAGCACATGCGGAAAGTAAGGTGAAAAAGTATGTATTGTAATATATAGTACACTAGGATAGCATTTCTGTAATGCACAAAAACAAATGCTTGTTATTCTATGTTGTGTAAAATGTGTCTGATGAAAGAGAAGATGAAAGTTGAAGTGGCAGGAGTCTGGTCTTCAACACACACTGGTCAGGTTTGTCTGAATCACCTCCTTCAGGAAACAATACACAAAATCAGTAAAATACAATATGAAATACAATTCAGCAAAGGCCCCAATTATACTGATCGGTTATTTTAAGAATGTAATAATATACCGTGTTTTCCGGACTATATAGCGCACCTAAATATAAGCCGCACCCACTAAAATTTAAAAGAAATATATATTTTGTCACATATAAGCCGCACCGGACTATAAGCCGCCGATATCCAGGCTGAGAAATAAAATATTTACATAGAAAGATTTTGTACCATTATTTTTTTTTTCATTCACCTGAACTGATTGTTTCCGAACAGTGCCTGTAACACGGCAGTAAAAGTGCTGATCAAACAAAACAGAAAAGTCATTGATGGTTTTATTCATCTTCCTCCTGTGCACTAAAACCAAGTTGCTTTATTTTTCTTCCTCCTGCGTACTGAAACCACTGAACACCAAACCACTGTCACTTTTTCTCCCTGCGCACTGTTAAAGCTCAACTGCGCAACTATTAAAGTCGCTTCATTCTCCCGTGCACTGAAGCCACAAGTCACTATTCATCTTCCGCCTGAGCATTGAAACTACTGAACACCAAACCACTGTCACTTCATTTGTTTTCCATTATGAGGGGGTGAGGGTGTAAAAATATTACCGTATTTTGCTGTTGTGCGTCTTGGGTTGCATGTGCTAAGAATAAAAACTGGTGCTTTCTTGTTTGTACTGACTACCGCTGTCTCGTTTGTCTCGTTTTTGCACTTCCTGCTAGAGCGCCCCCCTGAGGGCTGGAGAAAAATTAATAGAAAAGCCGCATCTCTGTATAAGCCGCATGGTTCAAAGCGTGGGAAAAAAGTAGCGGCTTATAGTCCGGAAAATACGGTAGATTCAAATCAATCTTTTCTTAAATTATAGGATTACTGTATTGCAATATAAAACGAAAGTTTATTTTTTGGCCCTAAAATAGCAATAATAAGATTTAAATCTGCATGAGGGAGTAAATCATTGCAGTACTGCATCATAAACCTCAATTTTGTCTAATCACAAAATAGTGTATTATGTTTAGAACAAATAAACATAGTCTTAAGAGCATAATTCCAGTCAATATTATAAAACTAGTCTAATCACAGTAATGTTCTGGCTTTACATTAACTACTAACATTTTTGAAAATGATAACCACATTTTAATGTCTTAATAAACAATTAAAATAATGCAACCACATCTTTTTATATGAGACTGCACTTCCCCAAATCTAACATAAATAAAAATAAATATTCCTTAAAATTCAAAATATATCGAACTTTTCCATCTCATTTTGCGACTGGCTTTAACTGCTTTGATAACTCTGGTAATAGCCTTAAGGGCTGTTAGCATATCTGCTAAAATAAATTGCTAATAAAGACTAAAGCAAATATACAATGTGACTCATCAAAAAGACTGGAGCCAAGCTTCTTGGAAGGTCTGTTAACGAAGGGCACATAATACTACAAAAAATAACTCAGTAGTTTTATACAAAACTTCTCTGAAGAGCAAAAAATGACACAGCTAACACCTAGCAGCTAGCGTTAGCACCGTACAGGTCTGATCCTGGAGGTGGAAAACTATAGCATTTTGTATGACACCACTCATCCTTTCTACAAGAACACCAATAGAAAGGAGAAGACCTGGTGTGACATTGCTGCACTTTTGGGAGTGGATGGTAAGTACATGTCTATTACTCTTTTAATTACTTTCTATTGTGTGTGAATAGCATGGTCAAGTACTTGCAAATACTTATTATTTAACTTGACAGAAAAAAGTAATAATTTTTTTCTGCACTATCAAGCAATTGTCATATTATCAAACAATGACATGTAATAACATTTTAGATAAAGTCCTCTTTAGGGGAAGTGCAAACTTTTGAGCCTCCTTGCTGTTCTACAGCAAATAAGACTGGTTGTTGTTGACAGTGAGGTGTGAATTCTCCTCAGCTTCTTCTAAAAAGACATAGGCTTAGCTCATTCCTTTCACTTTATTCAGTCGTGCCCTGTGACTCCCCTAACTTTATTGAAAGATTCACAAAGACAAAGACAATTTAAAAGAATTATTACAGAAATGAAAACATGAAATGAACACAGTGAACACACAAGAAATCCATGCCTTTTTTATACGATCCTGTCCTGCCATGACACAGTGCCCTCAGGAGAGTTAAAAAACTCCCAGAAAATCTCTCTTTACATTACAGGCTTCCCTGGATGCCCGATTTCCTCCCATATTCCTTGCCGGTGCCATCTGCCTCCCAAACTGCTCTGCATCCTCCAGCATCATCTGGTTTTCTCGTGGGGCAAGCAAGAAATTATGAAGGATGCAGGCAGCCACTACAAGTGTGTCCACGTGTTGTGGCTGTAGGTTGATTCTTGAATAAAAAATCCTCCATCTAGAGGACAGAATGCCAAAGGTATTTTCTACAACCATACTTGCTCTTGACAATCTGTAGTTGAATTTCCTCTTTCTGTGTGTGAGGTCTGTCCTGGGTATGGCCTCATCAAATATGGTTTTAGGGGAAAAGCTGCATCACCCACCATGACAAAAGGCACATCCACAGCAGCAGCAGCAGCACCAGGTAGGGGGGTGTTGCGTGGGACATGAAGAGTTCCGCTTTCCATTCCCCTCCCTAAAACTGACTCTGAATATATGCCCCGATCACTACTTCTGCCAAAGTCCCCCACTTGAATCACACGAAACCTGTAGTCCGCATCCACTATTGCCAACAGTACAATCGAAAAAATCTTTTTGTAATTCAAATATTGGCTTCCAGACAGTGGTGGTGCTTGTGGTGTACGCGCTTCCCATCTAATGCGCCCAAACAATTGGGGAAATTCCACTTCTCCCAGAAGCCCTGTGCCACTTTTTTCCATGTGTCTTCAGTGGGGCAGGGTAGAAACTTATCCATCATGACATTCTCAATGGCAGCACAGACCATGTGGACAGAGTTTCTGACAGTCGAGTGGCCAAGGCAATAGCTGAAAACCAGGCTGATGAAAGAGTCTCCAGAGGCCAAGTACCTGTGGGTATAAAAAAACTACATTTATAGATTTTTATTGCAAGTGTATGTAGCAGGTAACTGAGGGGTCTGCTAACAATGGCTTCAGTTCAAGGCGAATGTCACTGTGTTTGTGGCCAAATCCCTGATACACAGTATGGAGAAATACATCTTGTACTGTAATAGGAGAGTATTTTACATCTGTGTCTACGTGTTTTGAGGCAAGCAGGATCTTTTGCTTAAGGCCTATAACTCGATAAAGGAACTGCTGTGGGGTCTCATTGTCACTTTGTTTAGTGCACATCCGTTCTTGAAATAGCTCAGTGCTGTTCTGTTCACCAAGGTGGGAGTGCAAAAAGTCTTTGAGTTCCTCTACTGTCAGTTCATCTTTATTCATCAGCATGTCTTTGAAATTTCCAGGTTTGATGACTCTCAAAACAGCCCTGATTATTTCAGCACTACTAAACTGTTCCTTAAACCCCTCTTCAATCTGGCGACAGATGCTGTTGTAACTTATGTCTGACCCCTGATCTCCAACCTGACCCCCTTGGATCTTAAACTCTCTACGGTGTAGGTAAGAAAGGTCTCTGAGTGAAACAACTTTGTCGTGTGTGTGTTCAACAGGGTTACTACGTGGTACATTTCTAATCTGTGGTCTAGGCTGTGGTTTTACAGGTGACTGCGCTACAGACTGAGAAGCAGCGGTAGGCATGAACTGTGAGATTTTCTTACTTAGCTCTTCATAACTGGCAAGTAGGTGTTGTATTTTTGTGTCACTTGAGGTTATTACAATGTGGGTGTCAGTCTCTAAGTCATCATTTCTTTCATTATCAGGTAAGTTACCATTAGCTTGACTATTTTCAATGTGACTGTCATTCATCTGAGTGGCTGGGGATGGAGCATCTAAACCATTCTCAAGAACTTGCACTGGTGAACCTTGACCGTGAATGAGTTCATCAATGGTATCGCTAAGTACTAGCAGGTGTGACATCCCCATATCTTCAGACTCTAGTAAGGCTTTACTGCTCATGACATCACTGATGTACTGGAAACAACTGTCCTCATCCTCTGACTTGAGATCTGACTGGTCCACACCTGGTGTAGGTCCCAGTGACTTGGCAACTTCACGGTAGGTTCTCTCTGATCTCAGTCCTTGGAGGGCGTTGCGCGAGTTGCTGCGCTGTGGTCTTTATTCTTTACTCATCACCCCTGCTGCAAAGCGTGAGTGCGGAGTCTTCATCAGTAGACAGCAACTGATGCAGGTGACGCCATCTGGACAGGTCCCTCTGGTCACTGCTGGTCCATACAGGTAGGTCTCGGTGGGCACGACTGATGTTTCTTCCCCGTACGGGCCACCAAGAAACTGTAGCAGGTATTGGGCCGGGTCAATCGCCACTACAAGTTTATTTTTATTTGTGTGAGGAAGATGATCATTTTTCAGTAGCTGTCACAAAACAAAAGAGCCAGAGACAGTTCGTTAGAGTGTGTCCTCAACTCCCGTCTGCGTGGACTGGCTTTTATTTATTTAAATTTTTCAAATTTTAATCCAACAAAAACACAATCTCAAATTTAGCAGTGTGCTAACATTACGTTAATAACATAACATAATAGTCATTTTAATAGTCATTGCAATTTAACAATAAATCAACATTTATATAATTACGACAAATACTGATGTGGGTAAAGAAAACATAAAAGTATCACAGAGCCAACAAAAATACAAAACATTAGCCGTTAAGCTAGCGGGCAGACTAGCATGCTAGCGCCCGACATATTCATTCAATAAAACTTAACTTTAACTTAAACCTCAAACCTAGTCTATATAAGACTGAATACAAAGATAACCAAAATTATAATGATATTATGACAGACCATGAATGTAAATTGACTTTACAGACCTGTCACAAAACAAAAGAGCCAGAGACAGTTCGTTAGAGTGTGTCCTCAACTCCCGTCTGCGTGGACTGGCAGAACCAGGGTAGGGACCAAGCGGCTAGGACACGCCCTCATAAATAGGCCTCGCGTAAGGACGGCGCCATACAGCGATATACCTCCATCCACCAGAGGGCAGGCTCCAAAAGAAGAATTATATTATAAAATCCAATTGCAACTTTACAAGTGTAAAAAACCCTTTTACAGCCTGGTACAAAAGATGGTTCTGGTCTCTAGAGCTGAGTTCTTGTTACGTGACAACTCTGGGGGGAGTGAATTTTTTTTAAATTCTTTGGTTTGCCCTCAGTTTAACTTTAGGGTTATGCATAATTAAGGGAGTGGCTACTTTGATTGACAGGGTGTCATTTTGTGTGGGCCATGGCGGCCGCTAGCCCGTACGATGCTAACGCTAGCTGCTAGGTGTTAGCTGTGTCATTTTTTGCTCTTCAGAGAAGTTTTGCATAAAACTACTGAGTTATTTTTTGTAGTATTATGTGCCCTTCATTAACAGACCGTCCAAGAAGCTTGGCTCCAGTCTTTTTGGTGAGTAACATTCACATTGTATATTTGCTTAAGTCTTTATTAGCAATTTATTTTAGCAGATATGCTAACAGCCCTTAAGGCTATTACCAGAGTTATCAAAGCAGTTAAAACCAGTCGCAAAATGAGATGGAAAAGTTCGATATATTTTGAATTTTAAGGAATATTTCTATGTTTATGTTAGATTTGGGGAAGTGCAGTCTCATATAAAAAGATGTGGTGGCATTATTTTAATTGTTTATTAAGACATTAAAATGTGGTTATCATTTTCAGAAATGTAAGTAGTTAATGTAAAGCCAGAACATTACTGTGATTAGACTAGTTTTATAATATTGACTGGAATTATGCTCTTAAGACTATGTTTATTTGTTCTAAACATATTACACTATTTTGTGATTAGACAAAATTGAGGTTTATGATGCAGTACTGCAATGCTTTACTCCCTCATGCAGATTTAAATCTTATTATTGCTATTTTAAGGCAAAAAAAAAAAGCTTACGTTTTATATTGCAATACAGTAATCCTATAATTTAAGAAAAGATTGATTTGAATCTATATTAATATTACATTCTTAAAATAAACCAATCAGTATAGTTAGGGACTTTGTTGAATTGTATTTCACTGACTTTGTGTATTGTTTCCTGAAGGAGGTGATCCAGACAAACCTGACCAGTGTGTGTTGAAGACCAGACTCCTGCCACTTCCACTTTCATCTTCTCTTTCATCAGACATTGTACACAACATAGAATAACAAGCATGTGTTTGTGTGCATTACAGAAATGCTATCCTAATGTACTATATATTACAATACATACTTTTTCACCTTACTTTCCACATGTGCTGTCACAGTTTGCAGTCAATTAAAAATGAACAATGCACAGCCTTATTTTTCATTTTATTGCACTTATTTTTCACATGACTTCCTATTTGTGGCCTGAGCATAAAATTCTTCAGTTTATTTAGGATTCTCATTTAAGATCATTTTAAAACACTCTCAGGCAGCAGTTAAAGACAGTAAAGTAAATTGTGTTAATAAATGTTATATACATCATAAAACATAAAGAAAAACATATTTAATCTGTTCACATTCTGGTTGATACTACCCTCAGCAGTTAATTAGTGGGAGTAAGTTTTTATCAAATCATATTCATGTGTTAAAGTATGTAGACCATGTCTAGTTTAAAAAGAGTGCAGAGCCATTATGAACAGTAAATATTAGTACTTAGTAAAACACAGATCCTGAGGCAGACATGATCTTTATTTTCAGGGCGCTGCAGGTGAAGCTGGTCCATGTTCTTCTTTGTCACAGGTTTGACACGGGTCTAATCTTCATGTAACTGCTCCACAGAGGTTCTTTCTCACAAGACACACACAGACACAGACAAAAACAAAAAACAGTATTTAATGTTTAGCCAATTAAACATGTAGAAATACAAAGCTGTTTCTCCACAGTAAGTAAGAGATTATACGTGTGACTAAATACTTGTATGCTTCTTAAATTAAACACTCATCAATGTCACACTAAGAAAAAAAACATTAAAAGTGGATCTGAGTGTTTCTTTATCTATAGTTTATGTGTAAATGGAAAATACAGGTCTTTCTAAATGCTGCACATTTGCAGGGGTCCTGGGTTTTGCATTATATGAACTAAAAGATCACTATTTGAATATCTTCACGTGTTATTAGCTTAAACATTGCTGTTATATTATTATCATCATCAATAAGAATGAGGCTTTATTATTTTACTGTCAAAATGTGCCTCCATCAAATACTAAAGCCTTAATGTACAGAAGTTGCAAATTAGGGACAGATATTTAAACAAATATTAAGGATATAATGAAATATGTTCGAAAATCACGGTTTATTTTTTAACAGAGCTACAAAGGTTTATCAGACTAAGATAAAAATTTCCTCATGCTTAAAACTATGATTTATTATATAAGTAAAACCGCTTTAATTTTGATAATAATGATCTGATATTTACAGCAGGAGTTAAACTAAACTTCGTTGTAAAGTTTGTGGACTTACCCCGAGCTGAGAGACGACAGAGTGACAGGCCTGGTCCACAACAGTTAGCAGCGGCCGTTAGCATGTTGTTAGCCGTTAGCTTGTTCAGCTCCGGTCGGCTCTGAGATGAGGGGCGTGTTTCGGAACCGCGCATTTGAAAAGCCCGCCCAGGAGTAGTTTAGACACTGCCCTCTTTGCCCATTTTAGTAATATCCTCTAAAGGAGGAGTCAAAATATCCAAGATGGAAGCGCCGTTCATTGGGTGTCATTTGGACGAATTAGACCAAATGGAGACATTGCTTCCATTATTTATACATTCTATGGTAGGGACGCACCAAAACCGTCTCGCGGGGTCGCTGCCCTCTCCTGGTGAAACTTTTTATTACACCTCTTTTAACACATTTACACATCTAATCAAAAACACAAATAATGTGATCACACGTTTGTGTGTGTCACATGTACAAGGCAAAATGGAGAGCACTTAGAGATGGATACATGAACAGCAGGGAGAGGACCCCACTGCCAAGTGGGTCTGCTGGTGGACCACAAAAAGAGTGGAAGTAAAAAAAAAAAAAGTCCTTTCTAATAGTTCCAAGAGCAACTTGTTAACTGTTGCTCAGACTGAGGTGGAAGGGGAAAGACCAGGGACTCCTCTATCCCTGACAGGACAGGAGGACCCTGAAGGTACAGAGGGAGCAAGGTCAACCAGTCCATCTCCTGCCCCCTCTCTCTCACTGCCATCAACAAGCACAGAGAGAGAAAGGCCCTCTCGGTCACGTAGTCCGAGGGAGGGCACAACAACCGTATATGCCAGACAGTGAACTTGACGAATCCTACCACTTTGCCCTAAACATTGTCCCAATGCTTCATAGGCTAGATGAGGATAAAAGACAGCAGGCCAAACTGGACATTTTAAACTCCCTTGAAATCCAGCAACAAAGACCTGTTTTATTTATTTCAATAAACAATTTACCATTTGGTCAGTGCCTGTGTAATTTATGGCTCACCTCAGTCCAACAGCTAGTCTCTGTTTCGGTTCAGTTGCAGCTCTGTATGTTGTAGACTGTCATCTCTATTCTGGGCCAATGAAGGACAAAAGTTCTTCCATCTGCTCTGCTGACATGATGCCGTTCACTGTTCAGGCTCAGTTCAGCGACCAGATGATAGAAATCCCCTTGACTTCTCCTTTGTTGGCTAAGAGGATGCATCCAAAACTGGCTCCTTCTTCTATCTCTCTTTTGTGCGAGGTCCAAAAGCACAACAAATGTTAATATTTTCCTCTTGCTAATATGATCTATAAAAACATAAAATTAGGATAGAAGAATATATATGAGTACAATTTCTATCAAGCAAAACATAGTAACAAACAAGTTTCAATATATGTAGTTCATAATATGACTTAATACTGGTCTATTTACTCAAACTTTTGGATACAGAAACAATAAGATAAGATTAAGCATTAAATACAATAAAATCTCCAAAAACATAGCTTTTTAGTGCACAATTTACTCAACAATGCAGAGGAAAAACCCGTGAAGTGATGTCAATCTGAACAACAAAGCGATCTCAAAATACACTTGTTTACTGGTCCTTCTTTTTCTGAGTAAACTTTTATTTTGGTCCAGGACACATCTATATCAGTTACTTTTATCGTGCAATCTCGCAATTCCCGCGCATGCTCTTCCGAGCCACTTAAAACTACGCTCCGCAGCGCAGCGGATCTGAAACACATCCAGTAGTAGTGTGCGTCGTAAAAATGCCGTGGAACCCGGGGGTTAGCATAAATAATGACAGGAACAATGAGAAAATTGTTGATTATATGTAAAATTTACCACAAGTTGGTTATGTAGTTTTCTGTTTTGTTATACTGCTAGTTTGTTGATATGCCTGTTTATTTGGGTTATTACCAGTCCCAGTCTGCCAGCAATTTATGCTAGCGCTATTATTAGCTAAGCTCGCCATAGCGGCACACCTTAAGGTTACGAATGTAACCCATGATCTATGGTGTTTAGGTTACTAGTTCTTAAGTCTATCTCCAGTCTCCTTATTCTCTGATGGGAAACAAGTGTCTATATTGGCCGCCAGCCAGTGTAACTACTTTAAATTAATGTAGAGGTTTCTACAATATATTTGTTGAAACAATTTAATTTACAGTTAAAAAATACCTAAAAACAGTGACAGAATGGTTGATCCACACTGCTCTTGTGTTAGAACTGACAGTAACTGAAAAGAACAATAATGTTCCCACTCTGTCAATGTTTAATAATAAAATAATAAAATGTATTAGTATTAGTAACTGTAGAAATCACTGTAGTAATCACTCACTACTGTATGACGAAAAAAAAAAACTTCTGAAGTTGATCTGAGTGAGAAGACGTTCCTTATCAACAATAACACAAACACATTTGTTTTCTTTTCAGGTTTTAAGTATTGCTGTATGAAAGTTGTGGAGGGGCTACAGAATTTCTCAACCTCAAGGCCTACTGGTACATTAAGGCAAATGTGAGGAAGGGCCCCTTCTGTGAAGGCTTGCCCCAAATTTGCTAAGCTGGTCACTGTGCAACTGTATAATAGCCAGTGACCTACGTAATGCAGAATTGTCACCTTGTTTTTGTCCTGTATATGTCCAGTATACTCTCAGGAGATTGGCAATTTGACAAGAAGCAAAAATAATTTCTCCATATCCGCGCTCCGCTCAGTGTGGTGTTTTTCTCCAACACTGGTTTGTGCAGAAATAACCACGCTATACCTCATTTGAAACCTTCCATTCTCCTCTGTTCAGTCGCCAAATCCATTTTACAGATAGAAAGAGCACTTAAAGCACCTGAGCATAATTAATTTAGATTCGCTATATACTTTGAACACATTTAGCAATGGTGATGCTTTAACTTCAGAGCAGTCCTGAAGTCATATTCAAATCAGTCATCGAAAATTTATATTCCTTTACTCCATAAGGGTTACTAAAGGTTTTCGTCATAAAATATCAACCATATATTATGGTACAGTAAAAGTCATATTCCTTACAGGCAAGAATTGAATAAAATTTGTGTCTGTCCCCCGAGTGCGCAAACGCCATTATAATTCAAACAAAGCCCCCAGCAGAATTTAATATCAATAAATAACAAATCTAATTTGAATGCAGAGAAATGCAATAAAGAAGTCAAATGTGGATTATTTAATGTCAGGTCTATTTCTTCAAAATCGTTATTTGTCAATGATTTAATTAGTGATCCTAAAATAGATTTAATGTCATTAACAGAAACATGGCTACAGCAGGATGAATTTGTTAGTCTAAATGAATCAACCCCACCCAGCCACATAAACTATCACATACCTCGAAGCACAGGCTAACCTCACACTCCAGTTTATTAATGAGCCCCAGACCTAAACAGTCCTATTGCTCTTTTGAAAGCCTCATGCTGTCAATCACTTATCCCAGTTGGAAAAAACAAAAAAAACTGTTTTATTTGTTGTTATTTACCGTCCTCCAGGCGCTTATTCTGAGTTTCTAAATGAATTCCCTGATTTTTTATCCTGCCTAGTTCTAGACTCCAACAAAATTATTATTGTAGGGGACTTTAACATTCATGTT
The DNA here is from genome assembly GCA_036850595.1 of Rhyacichthys aspro. Lineage (NCBI taxonomy): Eukaryota > Metazoa > Chordata > Actinopteri > Gobiiformes > Rhyacichthyidae > Rhyacichthys > Rhyacichthys aspro. Next base: position 1,157,875 of record CM072154.1, read on the forward strand.
GATTACAGCAGAGATAGCTTGGGCAATGCATTCATGGCCTTACTGGATCCTGTTGGTTTTGTGCAAAATTGAAGATCAGGAGCGGCTGGCTCGTGGAGAACCACCCAAAAAGCGTACCATTATCTGTCTACATTGTGTGGTCAGTCAAAAAATAAAAGCACTGGACACACTCAAATAAATGGAAAGTGGTACTGTCCAGCATCTGGCCAAACTGTTACAGAATGGAAAGAAGGACTGCATCATGTTATTTGTCTTTTTGTGTTTTGTATTTGTACTCATTCAATGTGTCTAATATTTACATGTATGTATAGCTCACAAAGGGTGAAGAAATAATTTTCCGCCATTATTATTAACATTACAGAGCATTCTGGGTGATGACTTCAGCAGGTGAAAGATGCATGCATCGCCATGGAGGTGACTAGATAGAGGACATCATCATTATCATCAATAGCGGGACTGAAACATTAGGCAGAACTCAGTATGTTTACTTAAGATTACTGCACCTTTGAACCATCTGAAGTCATTACCCAGAATGCTCTGTAATGTAAACAATAATGGAGGTCTACAGGGGAATTTATGTCTGAACTTTCTATAAACACCAAGCTAACTTGTTTTCTTTGTTTGTATGTTTGTTGTTCAAGCTATATGTATAATCCTTTTATACATATAGTTCAAATAATTTTTGATATATTCAGTTTAACTAACTTAAAATTAAGGATCTTGTAACGTGCATCATCAACATTTGACATCTCCTTTATTACAATGTTTAACAGATACCGGTTTCCTAGGTGCCTGCTCTGTTTCAATATATTAGATTAGATTTTACTGCACTTGTATTTTATTGCTTTGTATTGTATTGTTTTATATAATATTATACTGCATTTATATGTTATTGCTTTATTTTGTATTATATTATATTTATGATATTATACTGCATTATATGTTTTTGTTTTATATGGTAATAAATTATATTGTATTTTACTGTAAAAAGATATGCTTATAGATTGTTTTTTCTTTGCACATTTCTTGTATGTAATATTTACAATTGCGAGGTGAACTGTGGTTTTGAGATTGCTGCTGCAAAAATGCTCTATTCTTATTAAATATCATTTGAACCTGCCTGCTCATTGACCTTTAGACAGATACCACAAGTTTTAAAGTGTGCATAGGACAAGTAGACACTGAGAAAGCTACATGTAACCACTAAGATGCAACTGTGTAAGAAGATCTAGACTGAATTATATTTGCTACTGATGAAGAACTATGAGTGAAATCCTTCATTTTTTTCCTCTTTCCCCATTTCCCCTCCATTTCTTTTCTACTTTTCTCCATCCTAGCAGTCCCCTTTGCCCCTTTTTGAAAGGGCACAAGTGAATGTTGGTAGGTGTGTTCATAGTGAATTGGCCTATAAGTGCTTGTATTTGTAATTAAATATATAGTGCCTGAAAAATCCCGGCAATTTTGTTCGTTGACATGTCGTCTTCTTCAACACAGAACTCTCTATGATTCAGCGTCAGTGCTTGGCCAGCAATAGCGTGCTTCAAAAACGTTCCATTCACAGTGTCGCCAAATACGCCTTTTCTCACATGATACGCCTCCTTCTCTACCTGGAACAATATAGACTTTATACAGGACGCGATTTCCCGGGGAAAACCCTCGAAAAACGCAAATTGTTCGCATCGCAACACGATTTTTACTGCGGGTCCCTGCTGAAATACACTTGCGCTAAATTTGATCGAAATTGGTTGAATTTATTACGACCTGGCAACCCAGTTTCACGGGTACCTCCGGGTCACAACTGCTGTTGTCTAGGACACTATGGGCCTCTGCGTTGATACTATTCATGGCAAACCTCACGCAAACCAGAGGTCCGTGGAGAGAGTGTTCTCTCTTCTAAAACAATAACTACAGTTAAACCATACAGATTAGATAAGAGAAGGACAGTCAGACTGTCCCATCACAGAAATCTAATCCATGTCCCTTGCAACAGGATAGCATCCAGTCCAACTCAACTCAGCCTCAAACACGCTGTGCTTAATGTCAGATCTTTAAGTAATAAATCATTTTTAATTAGTTTAATTTCCTCCTATAATCTTGATTGCATGTTTTCATCTGAGACATGGCTTGACAAAAACACCGCTAATACAGTTCTGATTGAGGCATGTCCGCCTGAATTCAATTTTGTGTCTGAAACATGACAAAACCAGAGGGGTGGAGGTGTTTGTGCCATATTTAGGGACAATATACTCACCCACAGATTGTCATTTGGGGTCGACTTAGAGAGGCTCATCCATGCGTTTGTCTCCAGCAGGTTAGACTACTGTAATGGCCTCCTCACTGGCCTCCCTAAACGAGCTGTAAAACAGCTGCAGTACATCCAGAACGCTGCTGCTCGTGTCCTGACCAGAACCAGGTAACATGACCATATTAGTCCAGTGCTCAGGTCTCTACACTGGCTTCCTGTCGCTCAGAGAATCGACTTTAAAACAGCTCTGCTCGTGTATAAGTCTCTTTATGGTCTCGCATGGCTCTGAGAAGCTCAGGGAGTAGCCTCCTGCTGGTTCCCAGAGTCAGGACTAAACATGGTGAGGCTGCGTTCCACTTTTATGCAGCTAAAATCTGGAACAGTCTTCCCGAAGATGTGAAACAGGCCTCAACTCTGACAATGTTTAAATCCAGGCTGAAAACAGTTCTATTTAGCTGTGCATATGACAACTGAAAGTATTTTATCTGCACTCTTCGCTTTTTAATTGTTTTAATAAATTAATGATTATATTTATGTAATGATTTAAATGGCTTTCTGTTAATTTTATGTACTGTTACTGTAAAGCACTTTGAATTGCCTTGTGTATGAATTGTGCTCTATAAATGAACTTGCCTTGCCATTTCAAAATCAAAATCAAGCTGTAGTAGTTTTGAAGGTTTTCAATTTTCATCATAAAATGGAAAATACGACAAACAATTTCTCAATTGAACATGAAGAGAACGAATGATAGAGAACGGATAGAGAAGGCACTTTTATTTCCCCGCTCGCTTTCTCTCCATAAATACTTCCACACACAAATTTCCGATCTTGCCTTTCACAATAAAAGCAGCAAATGTGACATCCTAGCAAATTGAACTCATAAAAAGTTTGTTTTATATCCCGTAATTGTATCTTGCTTTTGTAATATTCACCTGTTTTGTTTCTACACTTGTATTTTTGTTCTGTATCACTTACAAAAAAACCCCAAAAACAGCATACTTTTCAACAGGGGTATTGTCATGACACAAACAAGAGTGGCATATGTTTGACGGTCGTGTTACCATGGTGACAGTCCAGCGGCTCTACACAGTTTCCTTTTACAGCACCATATCTACTGATTGCGACGCATTGCCTCTTTCAAGACACAAGGTAAGTGTCAAACACCCTTTTCATTCACCAAGCATTTACCTAAAACGCTTTTTCTTTAATGGTGGCCAAATAGGCTAGTTAAACCTACAAAAACGAATTGTTAGTTAGCTACTTTTGCTAGTTTAACGTGTGTTATTAAGCTCACAAGCGTCAGGTGAAGTGGCGACACAAATCTGAATGACGTTATGCTAGCAACTGCCTTAACGTCTTCAGTGGACTTGGGGTATGGTGTAAACCGTATGTGCTGTGGATGCAGTCCGACACAGTATAACATGGAAGATGTGACTTTGTCTGAACTTGACACCCCCTAAAACTTTTAACTTAAGACCGGGAGAAATGTAAGGATAGCAGTTTACAGTGCTGTGAAAAAGTATTTGATCATCATTTGATTTCTTATTTTTTGCTTATTTGCACACTTAAATGTTTCAAACATATTTAAATATTAGACAAAGATAACTGTAGTTTTTTTAGTAATGTTTTTTTGTATTAAGGGATATATGCTATCTGAACCTACATGGCCCAGTAAAAAATTAATTGCCCCCTAAACTTAATAAATGGCTGTGCCATCCTCTGCAGCCACAACTGTGGCCATGTGTTTGAGATAACTGGCAATGAGTCTTTTGCCAAGTCTCTTTCTTATGGTTGACTCATGAACACTGACCTTAACTGAGGCAAGTGAGGCCTGCAGTTCTGTAGTAGTAGTGTTGTTGTGGGCTCTTTGTGACCTCTAGGATGAGTCATCGCTGCGCTTTGGGGAATTTTGGCCAGCCACACCTGGGAAGGTTCACCACTGTTCTATATTTTCTCCATTTGTGGATAATGGCTCTCACCATGGTTCACTGGCAGTGATCAGGTCTGGGATTGAAATCATCAAAAAATGTGATTAACTACACTTCGTATATGATTTATGTGTGGCATTTAAGTGGCCATATTATGCAAAAGTTAATTTTATTGTATTTGTTACATGTATTTGTGTATTTGGGGTGCCTACTGCCTCCCAAAATTTGAGATTGATTTGTTCAGGGACTGCTGAGAAATCTTTCAGTTTGTGTGCAGCAAGAATTGATACTATACAAACGGTCCGTTTTCGAGTTCTGCGAATCTGTTACAGTTAATAACAGTTAATAAACCCATTCTGCCAACCAATCAGAGGAGTGCAGCGGGCGAGACAGGAGGCAAAATCTGGCTGTCCGTCTGCTACAGCGATCCATTATTAATTATGAATACTACTTCTGTGGTGTCAAAGGCACTGCTGTCTGCAGCATAGAGCAAGAGAAATGTCTTCAACAGTCGCCAGCCTCAGAGGAAAGATTTACTACGTTTGGTGTTGTAGGTGTGGGGTTGTTTATTTATGAGGCATTGAGAAATGTTCACATTGGGACTGCTCAGACATTTTTGAAAAGAGGGATTAACTAACAATGCCCATGCTGCTAACCAGGGAGAGGTAAGTAGCTTTGTTTTAAATAACATGTAACTGTTATATTAATATTATTTCTCTAATGTCATAATCAGTGGCTAATAATAAACATGGACATAATGGCTTGTATTTTCTTTGACTATTAGCTTAGCTCATCTCTAGCTAGTTTGCAACTCTAGCTACTTTGTTAATTGCTTAGCTTCCTAACATGACTTGAGAGGTTTGTGATAACTACAGTTTGTTAAGGTACTTTGAAGCGCAAACAAGGCATTCAACCAGCTGCTTTATTGTTTTTTCATATGCAGTTTTAGCGTCTGCTTTAACAGGCTGCGTTTCAGACTGTTAAATGTTGGCAAAGAGTAATCTCTTTAGCATTGCTTGTTTTGGTCTAAACAAACATATTTTGGTTGTTGCCTTTTAGGTTCACTGTATGAATATAGTTAGTGCTGTCTATCAGCTGACTCATTATTTAGCTCTCTGAGTAAAAGTTATCAAAAGGTCATCAGTGTCTATGCCATGGTTACATTACGTGCAAATACATGGTTGTAGTGCACACTTGTCAGAGCCAAAGCCTGATTTAGTTTATCTAATGGCAAGAGAACATGCTGTTATGTATAAGCAGCCAAACAGTGTCTAGTAGTCTACGAGTTTACATGCTACACACCAGAAAACTTACTTTAACTGTGTATCTTTGTGTCCATATCTGTATTCAATGTGCTATCTATTAGGGATGCAACAATACTCGATATAAAAGCGAACCGTACGGTACGCCCTCTACGGTTCAATATGCCATTATGAACGGTATGCATTTTTTTGCATTTTTTTTTCATTATGCATTTTTCAATGGATGTACCACCTTGTGTTTCCCCATGTGTGTTGTCTGTTGTTACCTATCTCTCTATGGCCGAAAGGAAAAAGGTATAACTCGTGGTACTGATGCTAGCTAATGCTAAAAACAACGGAGAAAGCCCTGGCAAGCGGAGTCGAGAGCTCTGTGGCCGAGAGGCAAATGTTTGAAGACGCGCCACCCAAATCTGCGGTGTGGAGACATTTCGGGTTTGCTGTTGCATATAATGACCAGGGAGCGAAAAAAGTTAACAGAAAGTGCACTGTCTGCAAGCATTGCCTTATCTCTATACCATACACAGCGGGGAACACATCCAACATGAGCACGCATCTCCGGCATCACAGCAAGGGAAGCGGGATTTTGGAGCGCAAGATTTTTTTCAACCAAAACAGTACGCAGATTTAGGTAGCTTACTACGATTGAAAATAAGCACAGAACTCGATATTACACCCTGTGTCCTGAGATTTTTCTGACAAAAACAACAGAAGTCATTCACCATCAACGAAGCATCTCTCCCACTAGCCATGCTGGTATATGCTGTGGTTTGTTGACAACTGGAATCGGAAGGTTGCTTTCCTTATGTCACATCTGTGGTTTCTCTGATTGGTTTACTCAGCGAGCGTTAGTTCCGCCATTGGTCCCGCCTTGAAATCCTGTTCAAACCCCGCACTACCAGATTGATTTCTCTGTATGTAATACAATGAGAAAGCCGTCTGGCTGGCCAGGCAAGCACACACCATGTTTATCTATAAACGTTATATGAGAATAACACAGATTTACTAACCCTTTACCTACTGAGGCTAAAAATGGCTGTTTGAACATATTTTATTATTATGGCTCTGAAATGGTCAGATAATGCCCCATGTCTGTGTGCTTTGACTCCTTTTTTCCTGAACTTGAACTTCAAATTTTAACATCTGGTAAATAATTATTGCACATGATATGAAAGTATTACCAGTTTAAATGAAGAAAAACACAAAAACAAATGTGATTTTTTTCAGGGATTTTGTTGAAAGATTTTGTTATTGCACATGAAGTTTTGATTACACATTTTAAATATAATAATCCGTGTATCATTAGATCATTAATTTTTTATTGAAATCAACAATGAAAAAATGAGAAACAACAGCTTTTTCGAAATTTGTTACATTAGATAATATGAAAAAACGGAGAGCGGTTCATTTTTTAATTTCTCATTTCACTACTAAATAAAAACATGGAGCAAACAGATAACGAGCAAATAAATTCATTTTTTTTCCAATTTCGTTTGGGACTATGAGGTGACCCGAAACCAAAACGCAGAAGAAGACACAGCAGCACCACATTCAGCGCTCAAGTAAAGAACATACAATGGCAAGCTTAGAATGTTTTGAAAGCAACCGGGTCTGTCAAATTGTTCAGAAATGTCAGTTCTGTATGAAGCACCAGTTGTGACATTAAAGGCATGCCACGGACACTCAACTTGAAATTGCAGTTGCGTCATCTATCTACAAGGTAATTCTGGCTCCTAAACTAATATATATGTTAATTTGTATACTTAATAATCATTTATTCTACCTTAAATTTTAAACACGTTTGTGTCTGTTTACAGACTGGTCCATCTTATGGACGTAAATTCAGGATGGGCTTCTTGTCATCAGTGGGTTTGGGCAGGAGAGTGTCAAGTGGGAAAGATACTCAGAGAAGTACACCAGTCGTACAACGACAGTTGTACAGTTTTTGCACAAAAATAATTAAATATATACATTTAACTTGATTGAGTAAACTGTAGGATTCACTTGTTAAAAGTGCAACTGTGCCACCTACAGTCACAGACCTTGTTATACTTCTATACAGTACATACATTATGTTAACGATTATTCTATTACTTAATGCATTTAATGTAGTATATTTATTTAGGGTGCAAGAAATTTAAATGCCATTCCCTACTTTGCTGGACATATGGGACACAAACTACATATAGATCAAGGTTTTTAAAAACTAGTAATGTTTAGAGCAACACACGTTTTGGTGATTGATGGTTTTAGTAGCAAGATTGTTGCTCAACCCACAATGCCAGTAAAGAACAACCTGGTTATTTATGCCCAAGTTTACAGGCAAGTGTAAACCAGTCTACATTATGTACAAATGTACACTACATTATTGCAGTAAGGTTAGATGGTCTAGTTTTCAGTTTTCTTTGTAAAATTTCTATCACTAATCTTATACAGACATTACTTGTAGACAATTGTTTTTCAGAACTGCTGTTACAAACAATGGGAAGTGGGACCAGCTTAGTGTGGATCATGAATTTTACCTTAGTCTTTATGTGCAAGAAAAGCTTCAGCACAGACACAACACAAGTAGACCACCTTATGTACAGAAACCACTTATTGTAGTTTTGGGTGAATACTTTACATATACTATTGTATCCTGTATATTGAACTTGTTTTTGATGTCTTTTTTATTATTTCCCTCCCAACAGAATCTTCACATGGAACATATTTGGCCAGAGGTTAATTGAGTAAACTATCCTTTGAAAAGGGTATTGGTGCACCTGCAGGACCAGGAATTGCTCAGCTTGGAGGATAATACAACTAAATTTTGTGTCTCATCCGGTGTGTCAAGGGTTAGGTAGGGTTTGTAGGTACTGTAGAGATTGTAGTAACATAATAAACAGATTCACTTACAGAACTACACTTTACTACACTTAAAATTTTAGGCAAATAGGTACCAAACCAACTCGCAGCTTTTGGTTGCCCATCTAGAATTTTTATGGAGCTGGTGCCGAGTTCATGCAGGAGTTAGGGTCTTTCCTAACCTGGGTGTCTTCCTTTGGATTGGATCCATTCAAGATAGATGTAAAGCTGAACAGCTATTCAGACAGACTTACCCTTAGAAAACTCTTCTTTTTGATACAGTAGTTAACCATGAACACTGGCTTTTTCAAGAGGCATTGTTTCATCTGATAAATGTGAGGTATGCTGAATAAATGAGAAATGTGTTTAAATCAAAATGCTCTGGTGGTTTGATACAATTCAGTAAACATGTTTACATACAGGTTTTGTATTTCTTGTTCCGTAGATGACTATTTTTAAAGTAACAATAAAATGTTGGATTTATTATGATGTCTTAAACATCAACACATTGATTTAGAATCATGCCAACATTTGAAGAAGATCAGTAACTTCCTTTTAAACAGCAGTTTTAATGGTTCTAGCATTAATAAAATGTTTGCCATTTCACATTTAAAAACAAAGTGCCTATAAAAATAAACAGCCAATCAAACTCTTAAATACAGTTGTACAACTAGCATGAAACATTTGTTACAGTTAAGTTGATGAACATTATCATGCGCACAGAGCACACACCTGCCTACATATTGTCTAACTTATTAACTTTTCCAGTGGTGCAAGTGCTTTAGGCAGTCCTGCCACTTCATAGATGCTGTTCTTCAAATCGTCAGCTTGACATGGGCTTGGGCGGTGGTTGTGGTCTTTGTTCCACTTCTCAGCACATCCTTTGCAACCAAAAAGGCTTCTGCCGCAGGTTGAAAAAATTGGCTTATCCAAAAGACCTGCTATAAAAAAAAGTGTATTTTAATGACTAAAAATACATTACATAGACTATAGACCAAACATTGCAAAGCATTTACAAATCTTTGCAGGCAAGACAGGCAGAGACAACCCTTGTCAGGGTGGAATGGGCAATGTCACTTAAATCTCTCATAATTTTGGACACTTCTTTTAGTTCCTGAGCCACTTCAACAACCTATTCAATGTCCAACATGACAATTTGAAGCCCGATATCTTCCCTTCTGCTGCATTGATCCCATATGACTATTGTTCATTCATTAATTTTCTACTGCTTACTCCTGTTGGGGTTGCGGGTGGCTGGAGCCTATCCCAGCAGCTTTGGGCCTTGGCGGGGTACACTCTGGACAATGGCCAGTTAGTCGCAGGGCTGACACTTTGAGACGGACACTGACAGACAACCATTCACTCTCACATTTGTTCACTAGGGATACTTTAGAGTTGCCAGTTGACCTATATATGCATGTCTTTGGGCGGTGGGAGGAAGCCAGAGTACCCGGAGAGAAGCCACAGTGACACGGGGATGACATGCAGACTCCTCACAGAAAGACCAGAATTGGCCAAATGACTCATATAAATCATAAATCAGACATACCGCTAGTTCCTTTAGAGTCTATGATCTTGTTCCCATGGCTGTCTGTTAAGGTTAGTGACGCTTGGTGGCCAAGGGCTTCTTTCACTTTGTCCAGTATTGTTGCCACACAAGCCTCAAACTCTGTCAAGCATAATGTAATAATCCAATTTCACATTGATAATTCACCAATTAAAATATTCCTGTATTAACAATCAACCCAGTCAAGTTACTAAACATAACTTTAGTAATATGTATAAAACGTGTAGGCTCATACTTACCTTACAAAGGTTTTAGTCCCACTGGCTCGGGGTGTGGCACAGAATACACTGACAGGTGTGCTTGGAGGGCGATGGAAAACAAAGTGCACAAATTACATATACCTGAAATATGACAGATATTATATCTGTCATCATGTCTTCATGTCTGAGAGTAACTCTTTTCCTTTCGCCAAACAAAATAAACGTGTCCATCCTCCAAAATCCAGCATGAGCGGCAGCAGCACAGACTGCGTAATAAAAACTCCAACCACTCCCGGGGACTCCGTGTCCAGCCCATATCCCAAACAAAATTGAATAAAAGAATTTATTTGCTCGTTATCCGTTTGCTCCATGTTTTTATTTAGTAGGGAAATGAGAAACGAAAAACGAACCGCTCTCATTAAATATACACAATATATAACAACTATATGGCTCTACTACTCCTAGCCCCTCCAAAAGTAATCCAGGACTGATCTAGCTCTAAAACCAGGAAAAAAAACAGAACCATCCCAGGTCTAAACCAGGACAAAAGCAGGTCTAAAGCAGAAGGAATACAGGACTGAACTGGGACTAAACTACTACTACATCATTGCATTCTAAATATCAAAATGATCCTGTCGGGCTGGAGACAAAGTTCCACATTAAAAAGTGTGCACATCCAGCCGGTACATCTTTTGCACACTTTGCATGTTCACCTCCCCTAGGTGGACCACTGGGAGGCTGGATTCCCACTACTCGTGGGCACAGGGAGGTGGTGAGGGGCTGGTGGAGGAGGATTTTTTTTTTTTTTACAGAAGGACACCAATGACCTTTTTTAGTAGTCAACCAGGAGTTGGAGAACTTCTTCATCAACAAAGAAAGAAAAAATCTCACCAGGATGAGAGTTGCCCGTGTTCAAAGGAGGGAATGGCCTTTATATGGCCCTTGTTGGTCTGCCCGACAACATACGCACGCACGCACACACACACGCACACACACACACCACACACACACACACACACTGTTTCTAACACTATATATGTACAAAACACACCTGAGGGATTACACTGTTTCACTGCAGCTCTTAGTTTTTCACTTCCCCGCTCCCCTTCGGTCCCTTTTCCCTCCTTACAAAGTAAGCTGATAGGTACCGGCAGGCCACGCAGACTACAGCCCGGGTGGTTGTTGGTCTAGGAGGAGTTTGGTTAGACAATGAAGAACGACTATTGTTCGGTTCCAAAGAAATTCTGGCAAACCTTCCGGCTCCTCAGGAAGGGAAAACACTTTTCTGCCAAGACTGTTTACATTGGAGATGGGGATCTGTCGGACAGTGGAAAGAATACTTTGAGGATCTCCTCAATCCCACTGACACATCTTCCACTGAGGAAGCAGAGTCTCCTAAATCCTTTGGGAGGTGCTGTGGGTGCAAAAATGGCTCTTTGTGGTGGTGTCACCATGACATCCCACGCACGCATCCTGTGCATGACACAATTTAACCCGGAGGTGTGAGCGGCGCTCGGTTTGACAGTGGATCCTTGTGAATGTGAAGTGGATACTAACTGAAAGTTTGCTAACTAATAAACTATGTCAAGAAAGCGGTTTAACAGTGGCCAAGTGTGCACCCATGACTAATGTGATGGCTGACAGATGGTAAAATGAGAGGGGAACAGGGCGAACGGCCGGGAGCCAGGGCAAATGAAGAAACAGATAAGTGGTGTGTGTGTGTGTATGCATGTGCGTGTGTGTGCGTGCTTAGGTTTGCAACGGTGTGTTCCCGCTCAACCTGACAGGGCTACTCTGTCACACCGGTCCTGTTCATTATTTTCATGGGCAGGATTTCTAGTTGCAGCCAGGGGCCAGAGGGAGTCTGGTTTGGAGACCACCGGATGTCATCTCTTTTTTTGCAGATAATATTTGTCTCTATAAAGCCAGGACCTTCAGCATGAACGTGTGAAGGGGCCAGAATGGGAATCAGCACCTCCAAGTCCGAGGTCATGGATGGCTTGTCTGTTTCAGGTTGCTGTGGAGAGTTCTTGTGGGAGATTGACAGGCAGATGGGTGCACCTTCTGCAGTAATGTGGTCGATTTACAGTGGTTGCGATAAAGAAGGAGCTGAGCAGCAAGGCAAAGCTCTCGATTTACCAGTCAATCTACATTCCTACTCTCACCTATTGCCTTAAGCTCTGACTCATGTCACCTCTAGGATAAAATGAGCTGCATGTTCTCTCCAGGTTCTCTGGCTTCCACCCAAAGACATGCATGTATAGGTGAATTGAAGACTCTAAAGTGCCCCTAGTGAGTCAATGGTTGTCTGCCATTTTCCAGGGTGTACCCACTCTCAGGCCCAAAGCAGCTGAGATAGGCTCCGCCACCCGCGACCCCCAACAGGACCCAGCATTAGAAAATGAATGAGTGAATGAATAATATTGCTGTTGGGTCCGTGTTCAGTGGGAGGGCCACCAAGAGGACAGTTTTAAGTTAGACAAGTTTTAAACAGATGTATCAATATACACGTGAGATGTTTGAAGACCCTAAATCAATAAGAAAGGCCAATTATGTTGCCACAGTGACAGTCCTAAAGTCAATATACACAAATGAGATGAACTAAACTGCGATAAATCTTTTCTTCTGCACAGTATAAGATGACACATACCTTATACTGTTCTGTACTTCCAATTCCATGCAAAAAGCATTTAAACAAAATGCATTTCTTTCAAGAACAAATACTTACCTTACTGTAATCAGGGTTGAAATACAAACTTTGAGTTTTGATTTTTAGTTATAGTTTATAGTTACAATAAATGTCAAATGTCTTGCTTTTCAGTTATTCTGGTCATTTTTCTCTAATTGAGCTGTGGACATGGAACAGCTGAATCAGGTAAGCTCCCTTTCTGAAGTTTAGGTAGGTGCCAATCTCATTTTTTCCCTTTTTAGGCAATAAATAATTAGTTTATATTATATATTACAATGATTATTCTAAGGATAAATACTGTTTTATTATAGTGTAATATAGTAAAACATAGAGCATTTGGATGCTCAATTTTTTTTGTTTTTATGAAGGAAATGTTAAACATGCAAATCTCATGTGTCTTCTCTGATGTACAGATGAAGGATGACTCAATTTTTAACATGGGTCGGAAGAGTGGGTTCCCTTTTACCAGACCTTTGCCTGAGGGAAGTTACCCCTCAGAATTATATCAAGTAGGACTTTTGAACACTCCTTCATAGTTGTGTGCTGTTGCGCACTGTTTTAAAGCATTCTTTCCTCTGCTACTGTAGATGATCCAAAGGCGTGGACATTACCCACCCCTTCTCCAGGTTAAGTCATGGAATTTAGCTGTTCCCTATAAAGAGCTGAGTTACCACCGTACTCCAAGTCAGATTATTGGAAGCCACTTCAACCCTTGCGCCCAAGATCTGAACATTTCTAAACTCCGACAGAAAACATGCCGACTGCCCCCTGCAGGGATATGTATCCTTTCTATAAAAACATAAAACTGTAGAATCCTGGTCCGAACAGTTACACCTATTGAAATTCAGCTTTTAATTAGAAAAATCAGAGCTATTAATATCCAACCCTAACTAGTCGATAGCATCTACCACACTGAGAGGAAGACGGTCAGCGACACCAAAGGCAGGGTAAGAATGACTTGCAGCAATTTTAACATTTTCTACTCAAAGTGCTTCCTTGAAGTGGTTATTACGTGCCTTGCAGAAATTCATCATATCATGCTTCAGTGTCACCTCAGCCAAAGGCTCTGTCTGAAAAGATTCCCGGCTGTCGGCCTATGAGTCCCATGGAGCAGCTAGACTTTATGCTTAGCCAAGAAAAAATGCTTAAGACCTTACAGCCAACAGACACAGATTTAGAGGCAAGGAATGTAGTGAAACACTTTTGTTTCACAATAATACACAATAATATAATATTGGCTTTGCTTCTCAGAGGTATAAGTATTACATCAGCAATGGTGTCCCTGGCTCTGTTTTGGCGCCCCAGCCTCCCCAGCAGATGAAGAACATCATGAGCTTACTACCTCCTGTCATTGACATATGTAATAGCAGAATGCCGATTTTAAGGGCAAACTTGGAAGAGGAGGTAAAAAGGAATTATGTCTTTGGTCTCAAGCAATCCATAGGTACGCCATGAAAGTGTGTCATTCAGCCTTAATTTATATTCTACTAGTAACTTTTTGATGATTGATTGAACATATTTTGTTTGTATTTTGTATATTCTTTGTGATTAGAATTGTTTTTGTTCTTTGCTAGTGGACTACATACTAATGGACCCATTTGAACGCCAGAGGCTGTCCATAGCTAGCATCCCTAAACCCTTTCCCAAGCGGGTACTCTGTGGTCCAGTGCCATGGGCTGCCAACTTCCGTGAAGCCCATTTGTGGCAAAGCCAACATCTGTTTACTGTTAACCGCATCATGGTTTTGCTGCAGGAAGCTTGGATAAACAGGTGATACAGATTAGTTAACATATTGGTGATATAAATTATCTTTTTGATTAGTCTTTTAAGGTTGGTTATTAAATGAAAACACATAACACATTTTTTTCTTTTTGAAGCTTTTCATCTGTGCGATTTGTTCGATTAGAAGACCTTTTCTCTGCCAGTCTCCCTCTCCTTCCTTCTGAATTTGAAGCTCTCATTCAGAAACAGTGCAAAAGGACCAGAGAAGAACTGATTCAAAAGTAAGTTAGGCAAGTTTGTTACCTGCTTACACCTGTGTGAAGTTGTCAGCAGTGTCCAAATGTACACGAGTGCTTTGCTTGAGACCTGTCGGATTTGTATGCATGTTCATAGTGAGCTTGTCCTTTTGTAGGAGCAGACTCGTGTTACAGTCATGTCCACTTTGTCAGAGAGATGTAAAGCAGCCTTTCAGACGGTTGCTTTATACACAATGCTTCACCTCAGGTTTCTATTCCTGCCTTTGTTTATACGGCCTGTTAGACTATAGTCACCCTGTGGGATGCCTGGCTATGAGACTGAAAGATGAGCCTGGCTTCAGGTTTTGGATGTCACCAGTTCTTTGTTCAACCATGTTTTTAATTTGTACTCAGTCCTTGGATACAACTTTGCTCTACAAGTGTATTTTGAACATTGTGATAATACATATGACCTGTGATATTTGAATGCTATTTGACATTGTAAAAAACATTTAACTGGTTTAAAATGTATAAAGACATAAAAGGCTCTGGACTGGGTCTGGACCACTCGTCAAAGCAGTAGCTAAACCTAGTGATTAGGTTTAGACTTTCCACATTTTTAATCGCGTTAATGGTTGCATTGTAAAAGGAAACAAACAGGAGCTTGGAGGGAGAGAATCTGGGACAGACCCTTTTTTTGTTGGTTTATATAAACTAAAGGCGTGCAATATAATGACTTCGGCTCGTGTTAGGATTTGAATGTTTTGACTATTGACATTTTTGTAGGTCGCTCGTAAGTTGCTACAGTGCAGTTTTTTTTCTGTTTTCATTTTACAAAGCTAATACTTTTTTTGAAATTGTGTTCTAGGATATATTATCAATATACATATTTACATAGGATTACAGGTGGAAACAAATTGCACAGGTTAAAAGCTATACATGTACAGTCTGATGGCATAAGAAGGACCTGCGGTAACGCTCCTTCCTGCACTGAGGGTGTCTCAGTCTGCCACTAAGGGAGCTGCTCAGAGCCTCCACAGTCTGATGCAGTGGGTGAGAGGTGTTGTACCTGATGGATGTGAGCTTCGCCAGTATCCTCCTCTCATCCACCTCCTTGATGGAGTCCAGAGTTCAGCCCAGGACAGAACTGGCCCTCCTGACCAACTTGTTCAGTCTTTTCCTGTTCCTGTCTGCGCTGCCCACCCCCCAGCACATCACAGCATAGTGGATAACCGAGGGTACCACAGAGTCATTAAAAGGTCCTCAACAGAGGCCTACACACTCCAAAGGACCTCAGTCTGAGGTCTCCAGATGAGTCAGCGCCCAGTGTAGCAGGTAGATGACAGCGC